>OV725080.1:115178109-115890609 GCA_928085145.1 Nezara viridula
CTAATGAATTGCGCAATACGTTTTGTTTTCGGAATCTCAAGATATATGCATATTACCCAGTATTACCTCGAGTTGAAGTTATTCTATCCATCCTATCGCCGTCAGTACTTCCTAGCTACATTTCTGTACCAGGTCTAGCTACCATTATAATTCATCGAAATTCCTACATTTTTCACAGCTTACAATTTAAACACTCCATCCTATCCCGACCCACTAGATCTCGTACTTCCGATCTCTATTCTTCTCCTCACCGAACTGCTGCGTTTGAGAAACCCTTTGCAATCCAAGTTGTCTCCATCTGGAATTCTATCTTTTCTGATACTCGACACGCACAATCTGTTTTCTCTTTCAAACAGCTTCTCTTTAGACACTCCTTTCTCAATCCGATTGATTAAAAAATATAGCTAAGAGAACTATTTAAGTATCCTCAGAGACTATTTCTGTTATTTTATTTTCCTTTGTTTGTTTTATACAAAAGTACGCTTTTCTTTTTTTCTCTTTTTCTTCGTTATTTTTACTTCTAATTAACTATTAAATTTCCAGAATAATAAAATATATTTTCATTTCATTTCACATAACATTGTATTTAAAAAAGTAATAATAATAAGAAAGAAAATGTCAATAATTGGTATTTTCTCCTGTAGTTTCTGTATCTTTTTGTATCATTTCCGGAATACAGAGGCCTCGAATGGAGCCAGTCCGTCCTATCTCGAAACTTCATATTTTCATTTGATTGAGTTTTTCCCGTACTTGCGGAGAATGCTGCGGCTTTTTCTCGGCCTCCTGTCCAACAGGCCAGCTTACTCAATTATTCATGAGGACTTCCGTTCCCCATCCATGCGGAAGACATGACCAAACCACCTGAGCTGTCACTTTTCAAGAGAGGTCTTTAATTGCGACATTCGCAGCTGATTCCTCTTACTCTGATTTCGGACGCGACCTATCCTCATTTTATCAAATATTCTGCGCAGGTATTTCAATTCTGCTTCCGTGAGGCTGCTGATACATATTTATTCAGCGAAAATCCATTTACCAACCGTTAAATTGAATGTTTATGGAAAAAGTATTGCCAATTTAAAAACTTAAGCTCTATAGAACAAAATAACGTCGTTGACGTTATTTATATATAATTTATCTGGTTAATTGATTCCAAGCACTTTGTAAGTAGTGTTACCCAAATGCGAGACCGAGAAGAGTCTTGGTCTTGGAAACTCAGTTTTGGTCATGGTCTAGTTCTTGCGCGCCTATTAGCTTATTACTATAGATATATTACTGTAATTTTTTAGATAGGAGAAACCTAACTAAGCCCGAATGAAAAATTAGAATAGTTAAATGCAAAAGTATATTGGTTAAAGCAATTATTTACATACAGTAACTAAGACGTCAAGTATTAGTAACTATTTTGCCTTAATTTGTATTCGAAAAATCGATTTTTTTACCAGTCCTGGTCTTGGTATTGCAACAGTTAGACGGCCTTGGTCTTGGCCTTTCAAAGTGCAACACCAAGACAGATTTTGGGAAACACTATTCGTAAGTTTTTGGCGCCATTCTCTTCTGATTTAGTTCCTCTCTCCACTCAACAACCGCTTCTCTAGCATTTTCTTAGAATCAATGAGAAGAACGATTTTATCAGGATATAGAAGAGATTTTTTCATGCAACTTTAATTCAATTTCATTACTCGCTTTTATACATCAACTGTTAATTATAATTAAGCTTGTCTTTCTATTACTGTAGCTAGAAGCCATGCATTTATTCCTGTAATCTAAGCGAACAATGCAGTATGTGTTGTAAACTTTAAGTCGATAAGTACTTTGAGCCTAACTGTTTTGGAGAAGTTCCTAACGAGCATGCTGTTGATAGACTTAGTATCAAGCCTTAGAACTGAACCAACCCTAGTCCTATCAGCAATGGGTTGTTCTATTTAGTTAATACCTTATAGTGCGCACTATAGGCTCCTTTTTATCAAATTATTAACATCCGTCTGAAACTTCATAAATGACTTCATCTTGACATTACCAACTACTTTTTTCATTTATAAATTAATTAATTTAACGATACACTTAGAATGAATACCCATTTTCTCTTTGCTTGAACCAAAAGATAATTTTACCAAAAAATCGAGAAAACATGTATTGGGCCTGTATAACCACGTCATTTTGACATGTGGGGAGCGGAGGTCACGCCAAACGGCACAATATTTTTTTAGAACACATTTCTTCTCCATTATGTGATCAAATTATCTTACAAATCGGGTAAAAAGCAAATATTGTTCATGATTCATTAGAACCTTCTTAAATAAACAACGTTTAACGAATTTCAGAACAAAAACTCCCTATTTCTGATAACTTCCGGAAATATAAACGTCGTAAAAACAATATGAGGAAGAATTCTTTTATTATTATTTTCTTTTTTCATTCCAGCCATTCACGATGTTTTAGACGAATGTTAATAATTTTATAAAAAGGGGTCTGCACCGCGAATTATTAGTTCTAGTCAATAGCTTATTCCTGGTAATGTTTTTTAAATAATAATAGTGATAACAATATAAAATTAATCATAATAATATTATCCGTTATAGTTTAAGATGGCGGTCCCATCGCCCGGTCATTGTACCGCAACCAGCCACTGGCCCTCCAGGTTGGGGGAACACTTACACGAACACTCACACACCAAGTACACTTTAGACAGCACACTACAACACCTAAACACTACAGACAAAGGTCACCTACAGTACACACCCTACCTTCCCTAGGTAGCCGCCCCGGATGGGGGAGCTAGTCAGGATGCTCGGAGGAGGCAGCCCCTCTACCTGACTCGGGGGCAGTGGGCTGATAACCCACCCCCCCTAAAGTACCTTATTACGAAACCTCAAAGAGAAGAAGCCGGACTGAATTACGGTAACAGACCCAGGAAACGCCTAAATGACCTAAGAATTGGATTTTGGAACATTTTATCATTACATAGACTAGGAGCACTTCGTGCGCTCCTTGCAGAAGTAGACACATACAGAATCGGCATATCAGCTATCCAAGAGGTCCGATGGATAGGACAGGGAATTATGGAGAAGAAGTACCATACACTCTACTATAGCTGCCATGAAAAGCATCACATCTTCGGTACCGGATTTGTTGTGAGAGGCAGAGCTCGACAGTTGGTGATGCGATTTACTCCCATTAACCAAAGCTTATGCTACATTCGGCTTAGAGGAAAATTTTTTAATTTCTCTCTAATCAACTGCCATGCCCCAACAGAGGTGTCCCCTGAGGAGGATAAGGAAGCATTTTATGAAGAACTTGGACGCGTGACAGAAAGCTGCCCCAAAAATGATGTTAAAATCATTCTTGGTGACTTTAACGCACAAGTTGGTAAGGAGGTGGCACTCATGCCGACCATAGGAACCCACAGCTTGCATGAGACCAGTAATGATAATGGGCTACGGATGGTGAACTTTGCTACATTGCACGGACTGGTTGTTGGAACAACTCTTTTTCCTCGAAAGAATATCCACAAAGCAACATGGATCTCTCCAAATGGGCAAACAGCATCACAGATAGACCATGTACTCATTAGTGCCCGTCACAAGTCCAACATGATAAATGCAAGATCTTATAGAGGTGCAAATATGGACACGGATCACTATTTGAGCATTGCCGAGGTCAGATCACGAATTTCGCTGATTAAAAACCACTACCAACGACCAAAGAAGAAGATTGATGTGGTTAAACTTAAGGATTCAGACCACCAATATTCGTATCAACAAGCTGTGGAGACGAAACTTAATGAAGAAGTAATTAATGACAGCTCTATGGTCGATGAACAGTGGAAGAGATGCAGCAACGCAATGAAACAGGCAGCAGAAGAAGCTCTTGGCTACGAGACTAAATCTAGAAGGCCCCCATGGTTTGATGCTGAGTGCCTTCAAGCAGTAAAAGTGAAAAATGAAGCCTACAGAAAGAAGGTTCAGCGTCCCACAAGGCTCTCCCAAGAAACATATAGAAGAAAAAGACGCGAAGAGAAGAGATTATTCCGCGGAAAGAGAAGAGCTTGGGAAAATAAGAACATGGAGGACACAGAAACATTGCGAGGCCAAAATGAAAGTCGCCTGTTCTTTCAGAGAATAAACGAGGGTAGGGCAGCTTTTAGGCCCAGAGTGACGGCATGCAAAGACACAAATGGAACTCTTTTAAGCCACAAAGATGACGTACTAAGGAGATGGGTACAACATTTCAAAGGCGCATTAAACAGAGGAACGGTGCCTGGAGAAGTAGGTGTAATGAAGGAAGACTCCCTGAATTCTATTGAACCTAATCAAGATGACCATGGACAGCTCGAGATGCAGAATACGCGTCGGTTCTGACGACTCCGAAGAGTTTAAAGTGAGCAGTGGGGTTAGGCAAGTGGATGCCCTCGCCTGTCTATTGTTCAATTTGGCAGAGGAGAAAGCTGTAAGAGACTCCGGTATTCAGACCAAAGATATAATCTTCAATCGCCTGACACAGCTTCTTGGTTTTGCTGATGATATTGACATAGTAGGTAGGTCTGAACGGGCTCTCAGAGAAGCGTTTATAAGCCTTGAAGCAGCTGCAAGACCACTTGGTCTAGAAGTCAACGAGAGGAAAACTAAGTATATGAGAATTGGCGGTGAGGTTGATCTGAACTCTCCATTTGAGGTAGGTTCTTTTAAGTTTGAGAGAGTGAAAAGTTTTATATACCTTGGGTCTGAAATCAATAGCAAGAATGACATGGCTCAAGAAATACAAAGAAGGATCACGGCTGCCAATAGATGTGTCTTTGGACTTGGCCGACACTTAATAAGTAGGTACCTCTCAAAGAAGACCAAGCTGATCATATACAAGACCCTTGTTCGGCCTGTTTTGACATATGGCTCAGAGGCTTGGACGATGACCAAAAGGGATGAGATGAAGCTGAGTGTCTTTGAGCGAGGAGTCCTCAGAAGGATTTATGGTCCAGTAAAGGAGGGTGATGTCTGGAGGAAAAGAAAAAATAGGGAGCTCAGTTCTCTCTATGCAGACATCGACGTAGTCACGTATATTAAACTGGCCAGACTAAGGTGGGCAGGGCATGTGGCCAGAATGAGCACCCTTGAAATACCAAAAAAAATAATGATGGAGGAGCTGCACCTCGTAAGACGGGTAGGAAGGCCGAGGACGAGATGGTTGGACAACGTGGCCTATGATGCGAGAACCCTGCTTGGTGTGCGGAACTGGAGAGCTGCAGCAGAAGACAGAGCCAACTGGCGGAGGCTCTTGGAGGAGGCCCAGTCTCGGTGACGGGATGTTGTGCCATACATGCATGCATAGTTTAAGAAAGAAATGCAACATTAACTGCTTAGCGTATAAGTAGTTTAGGTTCCATTACAAACATTTAATATCACAACTGTAACCAAATAAACCACGTGTTTCTTTTAAATATCCAAAAGTATGATGTCGGTTGTAGTACCAGTTATTCAACTTTCCAACGGTAATATCAAAGTTGAATTCAAACAAAATCCTGAGAGTTATGAATGCTTTAGTTGACGGCCGGAAAAATCATCTAAAAAAATTAGGTACTAAGGGTTGTATTTTTTTTATTTAAGTAAGAATTCGTATTTAAGATTTTTAAAAGGCCCTGAAAATCTAACCAGCTTTTTCATTACAAACATTTACTTGGCTTACTTAACTGAAAGCGCCTTTTGTATTTTGTAATTTATGATGCTTTGTAAATCATTTAATAACTGTACAAAAATAAATCGACTGGTTTATTGTTACCTATATATCAGGACACAGCAAAGGCAAATATAACTTTGGTTTGAAATTATACAATTTTTTTTTTCCCGGCTCTTAGTGTTCATTGGAATGAACGCCGGAACATACGTTTAATATTATATACCAGACAAAAACAATATATATATATATATATATATATATATATATATATATATATTTAACTACTGAAATAAAAAATATGAAAAAATAGGAGAAGAAAGATGGCAGTGGTGATAGAATAAAGTAATCACAAAATCATTTTACTATTTTTTATCTTATTAAAAATATAAATACTGGTTATTACAAAAGTCCTTGTGCATAAGTATTATAGTTTTATTTCATATTACATATTTTAAACATTTTTGAATACTACTCTTCAAAGCACTAACAGATCCAGGATTTAATTTTTTTTCGGTGGAGGGCTTCAGCTCGAAAGATTTTTTAAAAGTAAATATATTGAGATAATGACTTAGAAAGAAACTAGCTACCTATATGAAATGGTCTTTAAGTGGTTGTTGAAGTCCTATTAAAAGTAATTAGACGAACAATAATACTTTTCATGATAATTTTTTTCATAAAACATAGTTATATGTTACCATTTGGGGGAGGCGAGTGCTTCAGCCCGAAAGCCCCTCCCCCCTCCCACCGTAGATACGCAGGTGCTTCAAAGTAAAGTCCATTGTTTTCAACTACTTTCATCTGTCTTTCTGCCAGTAATTGTATTTGATGCCGGCCCTACTGCTCTGATTTTGAAGTAAAGACGACTTTTTAAAAAATGATCCATTGATTTCAACAAACCAAAATCTGATGGTTTCATGTATGGACTATACGCAATGATGACAAGACGAAACGTCTACATCTTGCAGTTCCGCTGATCGTTCCTTGGTCAAACGAGAACGATATGGCGAGGCATTGTCGTGTTGCAAAATGCCTAATTCCTGTTTACCAAAGAGGGGTTCTTTGCATTCAAAACTGCATAAACTATGTTTAGCTTTTCACAGTATAGATTTGAGTCCACTTCCCGACCATTAGGAACAAGCACAAAATGCAAAACGCCTTCCAAGTTCCACAAAACACAAAGTATCACTTTTTCTCAATCAGACTTTGGCGAATCTCCGTTTATCCGTCTTCACCTATCATTGGGGGACCATGGTCTTATATTCCGTACTCCCAAGCTTTTAAGAATACGAGTTACTGTGGCATTAGGCATTATAGGCATTATTACAGGCTTTTATGATATACGCCGATGGGCGACCTGATCTGGGTTAATCTGCAAGGCTCATATTCCCGTTGATAAAACGCTTGATCCAAAGCGCAGCAACTCTCCTTCTATGGCACAAATTTCTTCGACGGTTACCTTTGTGCTTACCTTTTTTCCATCAAGATTTTTTTCTTTTGACTTTGCACATGCGTTTTGAAAATGTAAATGACCCTATAAAGCTAACTTACGTCACAAGAAATTAAAGAATTAGTCAAAGTAAACATTGGCATAAATAGAAGGAACAAATCATTCTTATAGAATTTATTATGAGAGTTGGAATGAAGGGTTGTTAGGGGGTTCATATCATTAAGGGTTCATTCACAAGGACGTTTGTAACGACTAATAATAAGTAACTAACTATAGTGATAGTAATAATAGTAAGAAATAACTATAGTAATAAACTATTAATAAGTAACTATATGAATAAGTAAATATTGTGATAGTAATAATAGTAAGAAATAACAATAGTAATAAACTATTAATAAGTAACTATATGAGTAAGTAACTATAGTGATAGTAATAATATTAAGAAATAACTATAGTAATAAACTATTAATAAGTAACTATAGTGATAGTAATAATAGTAAGAAATAACAATAGTAATAAACTATTAATAAGTAACTATATGAGTAAGTAACTATAGTGATAGTAATAATAGTAAGAAATAACTATAGTAATAAACTATTAATAAGTAACTATAGTGATAGTAATAATAGTAAGAAATAACAATAGTAATAAACTATTAATAAGTAACTATATGAGTGAGTAACTATAATGATAGTAATAATAGTAAGAAATAACAATAGTAATAAACTATTAATAAGTAACTATATGAGTAAGTAACTATAGAGATAGTAATAATAGTCAGAAATAACAATAGTAATAAACAATTAATAAGTAACTATAAAATAAACTAGTAATAAGTAACTATAAAATAAACTAGTAATAAGTAACTATATGAAATGAATATATTTTAAAGAGAATTAAATTTTAATCAATAATTATTTGGATATTAGGATGAGTTTATTATAATATAAATTATCCAAAGACTTAGGAAATACGTAAGTAATCATAAGACAAATATGGGAAAAATTCGTTTTAAGAATCGCAATTTGTTTATTCTGTCCAGGACGTTTTCAATTCCACTGACTTTGTGTCTAATAGAAGAAAAAAATAAATCGCTCCCCTTCAAGAACTAATAAGTCTTAATACTTTTAAATTAGACTTATACGTCTTCCTAAGAGAGAAAGTATTACCCTTGAGGGTTTAAACAGAATTACACCGTCCCAAATGGGAATTTCAATTCCATGGTACACTTTTTATTTCATCAAAGTTATTTTCCATCCACACTTTTACTATACGAGTTGGAATAGAAAAATTGCCGTTCTTACCTCTGAAAAGCTTCTAAAAACTTAAATAATATCATAAAATTATAATATGGTTTGAAAAATGAATTTTAGTAAAAATTTAATTTTGTAAAACTAAAAATGGTTCATCATCACTAAACCTTGCTTTCAGGCATCAATTAATACTTCTGAATATTGTGTTACTATAAGAATGTCAAAACTATAAGTGATTTATGCAAACATAGAGCAAGAGAGGAAGGTACAAAATGTAAATTTTATAATTTTACATAAAAACTATAGAACGATGATTTCTTAAGTGGTCCGCTTTGTCCCCAATAATATTGTAACTGATTCCGTAAGAGCATGAAATAACATATCTTACAAATTCATATTAACAAATACATAAGAGCATAAGTTCACTGTTATTATTTTAGACGCGTAGTGTTCCTTTATCAATAATCGATTCATCCTGAACAATTTTTTTACATTACCCAAAACATGGAGAGCACGAGCGTGTAGAAGTGTAGTTGTGCTTGGCTCACGAATGTATCCTATATGTATATATGTATGTATCCTATAATTCCACGAATGTATCCTATAATCCTATATTCGTGGAAAATCCGTCATCACAAAGGGGACATTAAACAGAACTATCAGAAAATCGCTTGCTGCTCGATATTTCATCGGTTATTTTCGTTTATGCTCGGATTTCTCAATTCTTTTTAATTTTAACAATGAAAATTTGTAAGTTAAGAAAGTAGAATTGATATTCAGTATGCATTGATTTATTATTGCGTGTGCACAAAAATGTCGGGAATACGGAATTTTCGGAAAATTTATTTTTGGGAAACTCGTGAATGACCTATGATTGAATTACCTATATGCAACCTAAACGTTGTCATAAAAAACAAAATTGTTGTTCTTGAAATAAGAATCAGGGTTTCTACTCTCTGCTAGAATCCTCCGTTACGGAAAACATTGTCAATTTTAAACAAATTATTCTAATAAAATTATCATCAAGCAGCGTCCATTATAGACTGCACCCAATATTCGGAAGAACTTAATAGTATAAAATTATAGAAGGATTATGAAATTGTCCTCTAAGAAAAGTTTCACTGTATATTATGCGCCCAACAAATAATGAGATCGAAAGATGTTCATGCTTCATATAACAGATACTATTTATTTGTCTATCCTATTTAGTATGTCAATGTATCGTTGAAATAATTTACATAATTTTATTTTTAATAAAATATGATTAAAAACTATGAAAGAATGAGATTTAACAAATGACTCGTATGTACTGTTGCGAAAATCCCAAAAGACAAAGAATTATTTTTTGGTATGTTTTATGGTTTAATAGTAATATGCAACAGTGCATTTTTATAAATTGTGAATCAGAAATTTACCAGCTCTTTCTACGTAGTCATCGCTTAGTTAGTAAGTAAATAATAAAATACATATTTATGTATATATAATAAAGCTAGAATATAGATTTTATTATTGAGATCTACAAAAACTCACTGACTCACCCAACATCCTAATAACGTGCTTCTGTGCTCTGAGTGGCTCAGAGTTGGGACGCTTGATGAGCCTGGACCTCCTCAGTTTGACTCCTATCAGCAGGTAGAGGCCGCTGATGAGGGACATCGGGGCCACGAAGAATACGACCGTGGAGATCTGGAAGGAATACTGGAGCCATTGCCGGTCGCTTTTCAACGAGCAGTGGAGGCTCTCTTCCAGCACTGTGCCGTTCGGGGTAACTCGAGTCGGCACCTTGATAACTCCGAACTGGATGGCCTATGAGGAAAAGAGCAAAATTATACAAAAATATTTCATTTCTATTAGGTCAAAAGATAATAATATGTCAGCATCGTGTAGACATTATGTGTTAGTAATTATTTTACCTAAAAATGTAAAGTAAACTATATCCCATAGAAAATTTATCACGCATCAGAAACATTAAAATTAGTTGTGATTGTTGAATGAACTATTTCAGTCAAGTAGAATAGGCAACGGTTCTAAAATAATATTTTTAATTTTCTTAAACTGATAAATAATATTAAAGATATATACTGTCTACTCACTTTATTATTTTATACAGCTTTGGGTACAAACAATACCATGATTGACGTGATCGTTTATATCAACGTATAGTTTAGCTTACTTTTTAAAAATGACATTAAATAAGCAGAGAAATGTATAGTATTAGAATTATTTGAAAAATCGATAAAATATTCATGTGGGGTGCTCAGAAGGGATTTGATGACGCATTTTGAGAAATTGTTTTTAGAGGGGCATAATTTGGCGCAGACCGCAGCAAGTGTAATTTGTATGCTCTACAATTTTTCTGATTTTTACCTTCGCTTGCTCTGATTTTAAGAAAAGGTGAGCAATAAAATATCTTGGGATTGGAGGATAGGTTCTTGCGTAATGGAATGGGCACCCCAGATATTAAGTGTTTTCTATGAGATCCAAACCAAAACGCTTTAACAGGAGTGCTCATCCTCCTTTATAGTCGTGACTGTATGCTCTTCTTCCAAGAAATTTTATTAATTCTTTTTTCTTAAAAAATACTGCAAGAAAAGAAGAATTAAAAAGATTGTAGATCACATATGCAAATGGGGCGTGGAGGCCGAATGGGCTAACGTGTGTGCACAGTACCGCGAGTTGCTCGGAAACCAGCTAAACCTAGTTTTGAGATTGAAAAAAAAGTACGAGTTCGCGTCCCGGTGCCTGAGGGGATTTTAAATAGCCTAAACGGCGAGTTATAGATGAAAAGAAAAAAAAAATCACATATACAATTATACTTAATATAGTCTGGTGAAAATTTTCCCCTTGTGGTTTGAATGTTCCTCCAAATTGAAACGTCATAAAAGTATAATTCTTGTCAAAAATTCTTAACCTCTGAAAATATATGTTCCTTAAAAAGTCATAACCCCCTAAAAAAATGTCTTTTCTCCCTAAAAAATTCAAAAACCAATGATTATGTGCCTTCCTCAAAAATAGTGAAGACGCAAATTTCACCCGAGCTTTGGATAAGAGGCGCGTGGTTCAATACACCGCACCTTTGCTAATCCTGGTTCGGATTAGGCGATGTATTAGGTTATAATATTGGTATATATTGTACCATAAAATGAAATTTTTTTTTGTTATTCACAAATAAAGTTTTACTAGTAGGCAGGTGCGAATAATTCGCAGAATATATTATTTAGTGGAGGAATAGAAATACAAAATGGAAATAAATAGACGTGTATAATGCGTAGGAGGAATCAATTCTGTTTATCTTGGTCGATTATAATATTTCATCTAACATAATAGACAAACTATTATCACATGTTGCTTTTCTAGGGCCTATTTTTAAACGCTGAGGGGACAGGTAATATTCAAAATAAAGCCTCGATCATGAGATTTTCCAAATTATTAAAAAATATAAAATATACCAAAAAATTGCTTACAAAAAAATAATAAAATATATATTAGCCAGGAAAATAATTCCAAAGAGGAAAAAATTATATCAAAGTATATCAAATCTAATGGACTGTATCTTTGTTAATAATTTTGTAGGAAATTTAGTTATCTTTCTAATAATTAAGGGTACAATCCAGAAAAAAATGTACACTTTGTGAGTTATTCACAAATAAAGTTTCTTTTCCTTCATAATTTTGTCTCCGGAAGTTTCGTAGGCTTTGACTGTTTTTTGCATGTGATGGAGAAGAAGATCTTCGAAATAAGTGGTCAATCATAAGATTTGACGAAAATTGACGTATCGACAAAAAAAAACCTTTATAGCAATAATATGTAAAGATTATCTTCATTGCAATTTCCTGTTTTTGATCACTATTATTTGTTGGATATATATAAACGTTGGAGGGCTTTAAGGAGAAGAATTTAGGCATATTTGAATTAAATTTGTAATTATTATTCACAAGAAATTAAAAAGAAATGGCATAGAGATTAAAGTAAATTCTTTAGCATCAGATTATGTTCGGATCCTATCCTGGTTATGTAGACGCATGAATGGATCTAGAGATATGGCGTGCTCGATTGTCTGGAAAAATGCTTTTTCAATAGTCCTTGAACTGATGCTAGTTGCTCTACAATCTAGTAACTGCTATTACAAGAGAGGAGCAGCGAATGGGATGCATCCATAATCATTACGACTAAATATATCATTCATTTCTTCTTTACCTCCAAATTCTATAATTACGGTTATTTCAATCATATTAAAAGATCTAATCATTTTGCAAATAAATAATTTATTATATCCAAACTAGGTTAAAAATGAAAAAAAAAAAAAAAACAAGACGAGAAAAACATAGAAGTGAACAACATATAGAAATGTTAATCACTTACTGAAAACTAGTCAAATTTATTTAAATTACATCCTAGTAATATTAAGGATATTTAATTTAAAAATGTACTCATGAAAGTGAAATTACAGTATAAAAAACATATACAGTATATTACAGTGAATACATTATTAAAATCCTTGAGGGAAACGTTTTTGATGACTGGATCAAACGTAAGTGAGAAGGAATTGTGTGCCCCATTATGAATCAAACCCTCCGGCCAATAAATTTATTTACAAACTCCTCACCTCCTATTTGGTAACAAACTCCTCACCGGCTCAGAATGGACAAAAACTATGAAGTTCAATTAAGCTCCTCTCCGAGGAGTACCAGCGACCGGATGACAGGCCAACCGAGATATTGGACCTTTCTGCCACAGATGTGGCTCATCCGAATAACACGGTCCTTATAACACGCCGGCACAATAATATAAAGAATTAGCTATCCCAACTCCTAGAAATGAAAAACTTTAGATGTTTCGTCGAAGTATATTGTCTAGATACAGAAGGCCGCAAGATTCGTTTATATTAGAAAAGAAGAAGTAGATCCCACGATCAGGTTTGAAACAAATCATCAAGATCAGAACTTTAATGTGCAGTAGAGAAAGAATAATTTCATAAGTAATGCGTACTTTAATTAAAAGAAAAATATAGGGACGAATTCGGAAAGATAAACTTCTCAGTTTAAGGGCTATGGTTCCGAAGTAGGGGAACCATCCCTCTTACTACAAGTGATTCCTTGCAGAAGCTCGGAATTGGAAGGGAGCAGATGGAGACAATGGCAGAGATTATTATTTTGGGCTCGTGGAGGATCTTCCGAAAACGGATACGCTAGGCATTGCCTTCACTTGTTCGTTTCTGTGCGGTTTTTAAACATATTTGCTATTGTCAAATGGACCCAACTGGCTGTTTGTTTTGTTATAAATAATGTCTCTTGGACTAATAAGTATGCTGTTATGCAGGCATGCAATATTATTGCAGTTCTCTCAAGGTAGGTGACAAGTCCATTAATTTCCTCCCAAGTCGAGGAAACACTCATTTTTAAAGTCAACTTTTCATAACTCAAACTTAAATGTGACCAGACACTATTTCGAGTTGAAATAGATTACCTTTTAGACACTTCGAGTTCTAATATTTAATAATATGTATTAATCAGTTTTGGAGCTGTACCCGGGTAATATGATTGAGGTAATTTCATCGCGGCGAATCAAATGGGCTTGTAAAGTTGTTGGGCTTAGTAACGAGAGAATTCCTAAAAGGTTAATATTTGCTGTGCCGAATGGTAAGCGTCTCAGGGGTAGACCGAAACGAAGGTGGAAATATTGTATTAAAGTGGATCTGAAGGGACTGGGTTTGGACGGCGAACGATGGAGGGAGGTGTGTAATAAGCGATTGGTGGTGTCGGCATCGAACCTTCGGGTTCGTTAAGCCTTTTATTATTATTATTATTATTATTAATCAGTTTTGACACAATGCATTTTTTCTTCTATTTATGCAGCTTACACGTTATATTATTTCAAGTTTCTGAAAAACACAGAGCAATTATAATTTCCATTGAATCAACCTTTCTAAAATCAAAACTATCAATATTTAAAACGGATTGGCATTACAAAATATATATATATATATATATATATATATATATATATATATATATATATATATATATATATATATATATATATATATATATATATGTATTGTGTTTTATTCGTCTCCCGTTATGGGTCAACAGCCATTAGTACTTGTTTATTATTGTTTTTTATTTTTTGTAATGCTAATCCCTTTTAATATATATATATATATATATATATATATATATATATATATATATATATATATATATATATATATATATATATATATATAAATATATATATATAATAATTCTAATTCAATGCATATACTACTTCGTCAACAATTAGTTTGTGGCCCAGGAGCGAACTAATGCGACAATAATTGTAAGTTGAAACTTACATTTAGTTATTTTGTTTAGCCTTGCTAACATACAAACATTTATTTTCTAATGGTTCTACAGAACTTGTACTTTTGTAGCCATAACCAGCTTCCTCTATCTCTGAATCTCCATCTCAGCTCCTGTAATCTGCCTACAGTTTTTTTAGTAGTTCTAGTTTTACCTATCACGTGGTCTCTTGCCTACTATTGAGTTCATATTCATGTTTAGAGACTTTCTGATGGATTGCTCTGAGCTCCATGCTCCTTTCCATGAGATATTCATTTTGCTTCTACACAAATCTCTATGGTTGAGGTGAAATTATTTTTTTAATAATTATTTACTTATAGACCGATTTGTTCTTCTTCTCTTATCGGACTCTTAGCAAGTGTTTCAGACTAGAAGGATAGTTCTATCAACTAACTATCCAAAGATTTTGTGAATTTTTCTGCCGATCATCCTTACAGAACAGCATCGACGAGATTTCTGCAATCCAGTTCGAGCTGAAAGGTTCACATATTTGTAACATTGTATTAGGAATTGACATTCGTACACGCTTTCGTCAATTTCGCCACCTTGCAATCACAACATAAAATTTTAATGTTATAATATACGTAAATATTATTATTTTGTAAGTAATATCGCAGGACAAGAAATAAAACAAAATTCTAGTTTAAACTTAGAGTCGCTTTGGTTCCACCTTCTCACTATCGAATATTATTGGTCGTCCTTTTATATACAGTCACTTAACTGGATTTAACTGGATGGACTAGTGTTCAATAAAACATGAGGCCACAATTATTACAACCCAACTAAACCATTTCACAGTACGCTTGTCTCAATAATATATTATCTCAGTATGGTGGTCTATATATCCATGGTTCCAAATTTTCTATTAATTTGCGAAACTATCGCAATCAGGGAAAATTAGGCATTTTTATATTAATTATGCACACATTGTTTATGTAATATATTACTTTATTTTAACGTTGATAAACCCATCGTCCAGGCTCATAATCCGGAATATTTATTCCAAACTTTTTTTTTTTCTGATGACAGAATTACTCAATTCGAACCATTTTGTTATTCTTTAAATAGAGTGCTGGCATTTTTCCGCTTAACCACAGTAAAGAAACATTAAATAATATACCAAACAAAAAAGGAAATTTTAATTGATTGGCAAATAAACATTTAGGCCTCAATCATTGATGTCAAAGACCCACTAAATCTACAATTGCTAAAGAAATTCAATATATTCGAAAGAGGGAAAGCTCTGTTCACGCTTGTTCTACGTTGGTCTGTTTTCGAGTATTCGTCATTTATCATTAAGATTATTGTGGAACCGCAGTTCCCGTTATCTTTAAGACTTATTAATACACATTATTTGCATTAACCGACTAATGAATATATTAGCTTGGCATTTTACTGGGGGGGTATCTTTTTATAAAATCATAGATTAACTTGTTTCAAAATTGAATATTTTTTTAAAATACATTGAGTCAATAAGGTTGTTAGATCATAATATTTTAATTTTCCCAACTGCATTGGTCAGATAACCGAGGTAAAAAATTAAAAAAAAACTACCGCGCAAGGTGAGAGGAATAGTTAATTTGTGGAAACTTTGAATAAAAGCCCAGTAGCTAGAAAAGTGATGTTAGATGCAGTATTCTAAATGCGGGAGTTTTCAGTAATTTACGAAAGAATTAAATTCAGTCAACTTTCTGGAGGCTAATTCATCTGAAAGAAATACTGTCTTGTTAAAATAAATATCTTTATATGTTTATAATTTTCAATTGAATTTGGCCAGAATTGAATAAGTATAGATATTTCCAAAAATTTTACTTATTTTCTTTATTTTTTGGCACTGAATTACATATCGCAAAGATCGATTTTATAAAAATAATTATATTAATTTTAAGAATTTAGATTGTGTAATAATTCCTAAATTTTCAATTAGTTTTAGATTTTATCTCAACCACAGTCAGTTATACAGGCAGCTATCTACGGTTGTCGATAGCTTTCATTCAAACAAAAGAAAAACCTCAAAAGAATCGGTGTTCTGTAGGGAAATCTCTGTGAATCTGTCAGGATGATTATTTTTTTATTATTTTAAACAATAGTCTTCAAAACCAATCAAACATTATTAATGATATCTGACAATATATTATTTGTATAAAAGTATAATTTAAACATTTGAATAATCCAGTAATTTATTTTTTTATGGAGTTCTTGTGAAATTTAAAGCATAATTGTTGGTATCCGATTGTTTTTTAACTGAAGATTAGAGAGATGGATTTTTAGTGAGAAATCTGCTATTTAAGTGCCTTTTAACCGAGCTTAAATTTTAACTTGTTTTTTAGTTCAGGATTAGCAAATATATAAATGGCAAGTTCAAACATTTTAATGGCGTGTGAATAAAAAGCAGGTTTGATGTTTATATATTCAGCTGCTACGTCGTTGTATATGATTTATTTCCCAATCATATCAATGATATGATTTATATATTACTGTAATTAAAACTAAACCGAACTGATGAACAACCGTTTTCTCTCATGGCAGGGTAAAATATGAAACAACTATAATTTTCCCGGAATTTTTGTAGACAATGATCTGCACTAACGGGTGATTTATGAGGAATTGAAGGCTATCTTTGTGAAGTTTATGCGAACTGGATGGGCAGGGAATGGTTGAATCGGCTGGATTTAAACGTGTGGAGAGTATTGGGATGACGGAGGGACTGAATACCATGGGTATTTTGGTGGATCACGTATATATATATATATATATGGGGGCTGAGGTAGCCTTGCGGGCTAAGGCGCTTGCAATAGGTAATCAAAGTTAAGCAAGGCCGAGCGTGGATGGGTGACCGTCAACGAAGGAAAGCCACGCTGCCCGAGATTCCTTCTCCCTTCCGGGGTATGGAAGGCCCGTCAGGATGTTGGAGGCAACTCTTACCGACCGGGCGTAGAATTGATTATTATTCGATTGATTATTATTGATTATTCGAATTGATTACCATACCCCGTAATTTAAATCGGGAATCGGGATGTGGTCTAGGAGACACATTCGCGGTCAAAGATCTTCATGGTCTGTAGCGTCAACCGAAAAAAAAAGAAAGAAATATACATATATACATAAGAAATATACATAGTGGTCCACCGAGACTTTCAACAAATCTTTTATTAATCGACTCTCATCTTTTTAAAATACCATCTCTTCGTCGCCCCAATACGAATATATATGTGAGGATCGGGACCGACATAGCGTTTGTGAAAAGGGAATTTGAATTGAATGAGCTCGGGATGCACGAGGGACGGCAGAATTGGATGATTTGGAAGAGAAAATATTGCAGGAAATACGACGGTAAAAAGGAAGAATTCACTTCATATCTTAATAAAAACGGGAGACAAAAGCGACTCCTTGGGATCTGGAAGATGAACTTAAAAAACAATTTATCAAAAGTCTTAGTTTAGCCTCGAGATCCCCAAAGGTACCCCTATTTAACATACATCAGCAGTCAAATAGTGAGTGAGAAAATATTAAGGAAGTAACCAGGAGATTACGGGTGTCTAATGGAAATAAGTGACGGAGGTAATTTATTCGATTATTTTAGGTATGGGATATAAATTTCGGAAATATTTTACTACCAAATTTTCTGCATTATACGATAATTATTTATTAAACCATGATTCTGATAGCTTGTAATTCAAGTTCTTTTAGCGTTACCTAATAGCATGCGCTGGTTTTCTATTACCAGAGATGTTCTGCCCAGCACATTGCATTTTATCCTTCCGTCTCTTACTTCTTTTTTTCACTATGTCACAGATTTTCCATTTCAGTTTGACATCCACTGTCGTTTCAATTCATTTTTTTTTTTTTATTCATACTGTACATTTCTGAACATTCCTAATTTTAAGTATATTTTAGTAATAATGTTTTTATTTATGTACTTTTTATTACTTACTCAATAACCAAAAATAAAAAGTTATTTTTTAAATCCAATCGATAATAGATTAATATCAAATACCAAAATATTACCATACCTCTTAATTATAAAAGATCTTTTTAATAAGAAAATATTTTAACACTACAAATAGCTCTTTTTAAGATATTTCAATTTAAAAAAAAAGTCAATAATTTTAAAATGTCATATAATCTATAACTCGATTGCAATATTTTTTAAATAAAACCACGAAATAATTTTTTTTTAAAAATAGTTCAGTGATTATTTCATTTTTCAATCAACTTATATTTGCCAATTATTTATTTAGGTAAATGGCATGGTAATAGATTTTACTATTTCTTTATTAATACTAAAAATTATTATTATTTCTAAACATTATTTAATATTCCTAATTTTAAATATTTTTCAGTAAATGGTTTAATGTGATAATGTTTTTATTTTTATTACTTACTTAATAACAAAAAATAAAAAGTTATTTTTTAAATCAACTCAATAATAGAAATACCACAATATTGCCACACCTCTTAATAATACAAGGTCTTTTTAGTAACAAAATATTTTAACACTTCAAATATCTCATTTTAAAATATGTCAAAAAAAAGAAGTCAATCTTTTTAAAATGTCATATAATATATAACTCGATAGCAATATTTGTTAAATAAAACAACGAAATGTTTTTTTTTTAAATAGTTTAGTAATTTATTCTGTCTCAATCAACTTATATTTGCCAATTATTTATTTTGATAAATAGCATGCTAATAGATTTTACTGCTTGTATGTTAACAGATACTTATTGTTTAAGTACATGTATTATGTTTGTTACTGTATTTTCTTTATAAAAAACATGACAATTATTTGTGTATTCTTTTCAAAATAGTAAAATATAAATAAATATAGTTATATATACTTGAAATTCACTAAAATTGGTTCATGAAAAAAAAGTTTCATGATTCCTTATTTATTAAATTTCTTATTATTGTCGTGTATTTATTTATTATTATTTTTATTTTCTCTTATAGCTTGAGAAAAATTCTTGGCTTGTTAGAGTTGTTGACATCTAAAGAAACCGTCTGGTGTAGGAAAGTGGGAGACCAGACTTTTTCACGTTTAAATATTAAAACGTAGAGGAAGTCTCCCCATTTTATATTTTATGGAATATGAAATCAAATGTGAGGATTTATTATTTATTAGATTTCCTTTAATTTCCATTTTACATATTAATACTTAAAAGTTGGTATTTATAATGGTGCGGGGAAATTTGGTGATCGAAATTGGTTAACTTTGCATATTTTAATAAGCACTCTAAAAAATCTTTGGAATCTCCTATAATGTTAAATTTTCTTGTTGTGTGTGTGGGACGTGGGGGTCTTTACCGGTCAACAAATAACTTATTATATTTTAGATGAGAATAAAAGAATATATTATATAAGTGAAAAAGTTTATACAAAAATTTATATAAAATAATATTTGCATATAATCTAATAAGAAATATAATGTATCAAAAAAACAAAACAAGAACCATTATTTGATCAAAAATAAGAACGCCCTAATACAGTAATAAATATATTTTACTGAGCTCTTAAAATAAGAAGTATTCGGTCAACTATAAAAGAAAGATAATAAAAGCGCTACTGTGAAATACACTGTTGTTAAATGAAATACTACCTTCCTTAACAGCAGTATGTTTGATAGAGATGTAGTTAAGAGTAATTATATCCGAATAAAATTAAACGTTTTAAATAGTGTTATAATAAAAAAACTTAATAGTGTTACTTCGTTTGAATAATAGTTTATTTTATAATTTAAAATCAGAATTAAAGAATCATAGTCACAAACACATCAAGTAAAAAAAAAACTATGAAAAAATTCTCTAAAAAACGAAAAAAAAATTACCTAAAAATTTAGTGAGCTCCATATTTTGAAAAAGCTGAATTTAGATAAATTATTTACGTTTCGGAAAAAAATTATTTAAAAACTTTTTAAAACCTCTCAGTTTGGATATATATGATTAATTTATCTAATTAAAATCTCTATCAAAATCCATACAATGAAGTCTATTTTGTAAAATTAGGAGTACAGCATGGAAATCATCTTTAAAAAATAGAATGTGTAGTTTTTCTACGCTATTTATATATACAATTTAACATAATAGGGCTATGATCGAAAGAGGTTTGTATAATAAAAGATTATTTTGTATATATATACATAAGAAGTAATATATAAAATACATTGTTCGTAACTGTATATTCTTTATAAAAAAACATAAAAATTATTTGTGTATTATTTTCAAAATACTAAAATATAAATAAAATTATTGTATATTTTAAAAACATATAATAAATACGGATTTTTTTTTAAGGTCACCGGTGTTAAACATTTTTTTAACATACAATCTTCGACCAAATTACTGGTTGGTTTTGAAGCGCCACATCATGGGGCGTAATAATTGTTTTATTTTATTTAATAAAAATACTTTGAGTATTTTATATTTGACTTATATTTTATTTTAATGGAAACACAATTTAAATTACTTCGTAATTATTTATTTGTGTACACTAGATTTTAATTAATTTATTTTATTTTGAACAATGGGGACATCTCAACCACTTACGACTCATTTTAGCTCTAACACAATATTTATGTATTTTGTTAATTTTAATTTTTATATAATAAAGCTTTTTTCAAAACACAAAATACTTTGTAGTAATTAAAATACTCTTTGATCAGCTTCTTTCTATATAGATTTTCATCAGCCCTTATTTGTATTAATGGATGCTATATTAAACATAACTTTAATAAGACACTCTTATTACAAATAAATTTAAACATATTATATTGAAATAACAGTTTACATATATTGTAATTTCTTGATTAAGACGTAGGTGAATGTTCTACTCAATATGAGGTTGAGAAGAAAGGACTAACGTCATTTCAACAGAACAGAACCAGAGACCCGACTGATTACAGTGTCCACGTGGAAGGATGAAAACAGGGCAAACATCTTGCTGGCTTTAGTTGACAAAATTTTGACCTTTTCAGAGGGCAGTATGGATTGTTTTGTTTTCCTTGGCGTTATTGAAGGATAGAGCTTGACAAAATAAAATAAAATAATAGAAATCATTAACAAAATATAATAATAATGATTATAGATTTGTGTACAAGCAATGCATTAGATGCACCAATAGATCGATTTACTAGGTGTGGCTATTACATAACGTGATCGATACTGTAAAACATTTTATTTTATTTTCATACATATTTACTTAGTATGCACCGTCAATATACACCCTTCCTCTATCCCAACAAAGCTCCATGCGAATCTTCCATTGTGTGAAACAGTGGAAGTCTTCTTTCAGCTCCTTCAGGACGCATGCCACTTTGTCTTTAAGCGAGAACGTGAATGTTGCAATGTTGAATAGACCTTCAGGGACCTAGTGAAGGTGCATAATTCCATATGTGTAGGAAAAAAAACAAACATTATTGCATTGAATTCTGTTTCGCTCATTCCAGCTTTTTCAGCTCTCAGTGAAGTCGGGATTTTCCAGGGCGCGATTGCTCTTCGTTTCAGATGCATAAATAAACTCACAATTTCCTACCTATTTCAGAAATTTTTTTATATCTTTACATATGTCTATCAAGAAAAAAAAATTGAATTAGATTTATCTTCCTGTAGATTGATTAAAGAAAAGATTTGAGTACGATTTATTTGATAAACTAAAGCAATGTAAACCGGCTAAAGGCAGATCAGTGCAAAAATTTCAATACCCTCTAATAATATTGATCAAAAACTTTATGTCATAGCCTAATTTTGTAAACAATAATTTCTGTTAAAAATAGAGGTAATAGTGAAGCTTGTGTGATGTAGGCAACAGATTTTCTTACTTTCACTTAGTTATATTTTTATTCTCATTCATCCCTTTCTGATGATATTAGGATATGTACCCGTAATCTTACATTGGAAATTGAATATCTGTAACTTCGTTAATAGTTGTTCGAAATGAACGATTTTTATGTAGCTTTGTTTGGAATTTCACGACCTTTCAGGCCCCAAAACGTTTTTCATTCCTTTATAACTTTTTTCCTGATTTTTAAGAGAATTTAATCCATGTACGAGAATTGAAAGGACAATAATTATAACATTATAGGAAAGTTTCATCAAAATCGTTAGAGCCGTTTTCGCGCTACAGTAGCGCGTACAGATTTTTACTGAAAGTAAAAACCACTAATGGAGTTCACAGAAGAAGACTTATAACTCTGTTTTAGATTATGGAAGATTCGCATGGAAGGTAGTGGGAAATAATAGGAGTTTATGTTAAAATTGATGATACGTAAATATGTTAGAAATCGAAATAAAATAGTATACAATATCAGCCATGTTATTAAATAACTATATAATAGGTATTTGTAAGTGAAATAGACGAAATTACAGCTCAAATTTAAGGTCATATATGATCTTCATAAATCTAATTATTTTACAACGAAACTTTATTTCCTTAAAAACATTTTTTTTTTTAGATTAGGGTGAATGTACAGAGTCCGATTTAGCATTTTTCTGGGCATTTTATATATGAAGTAAAATAATTTCAACTGACAATTGCATTTTATTATTTTAACCTGTTGATATGAATCTGCGGAAGTGCTAGATTTTGATTTTTACTGAATTAGAATAACCACAGAAAATTAAATATGTACCCCAGATAAAATATGCATTAATAAAGACACAACATGAGGAGATTCCAAAAATGCAATTTATTTTTTTAAATATTACATGTGAAAAAGAAAAGTATCAAAGGAACGATGACCTTTAATAATTTCAATAGACCCTAAATTACTTTAAGTGACTACAGAGGGCATTCAACTTAATCACTCCTCCACCCGAACCTGAGAATATTGCTTTCTTAAAAGCTCATGTATGAGCATTTTTAATTTTCCCTTTTGCCCTATACTTTTTTTATTTTCCTCTCAATTTTATTATTCTTTCGAAGATATTTTACTATGTATTCATAATAGTGAAAAAGTAATTAATATTAAGTAAGTATAAAACCGATTTATTTTAACTTTTTAGATTTCTTCATAATCGAGTTTCATTTTGTGTTTTTGGAGAGGAATCGCATTAAAATACAATCGATTTCAAGATGTGATGCTCGGGCATCGGCATATTTTAATTTATCGGACTTTTTTAATATTAAAGTTTTTTATTGGGTTATCGGAAGCGCGTTTTATGGAAAATCAATCTGTCAATCTTTATATTGTTCCATTCCACATCGGTTTATTATAATTGTTTTATTATTGTTGATTTAAGCGATTTATTTATTCATTACTGAGTTTTTAGAGTTTTTTTGTTAAATTAAAATACTTACGATTTTATGTTCACACGTTCACGCACAATCATTTAAAATGCATTTTAAAAACTAATCCCTTTTTTAGCCCAATATCAAAGATAAATATATAAGAAATCTGATATATTTAAAAATAACAATTCATGAATTGTTCTTTTCATTCCCCTCTTTCAAATCTTCATCTGAACAAGTCGTGAAAGTAGCAATCAGAAAATGTGTTGATTTTGGATTTGGTATTTAGACGTGAGTACATTTAAGAGACATGAGCAGCATATCATTCTGTTATTTGTTTACTTCCTTAATTAATGAAAAAAGATCTCTTATCCAGACCCTTTTTAGGCGCCTCCTGATAGCCATGTCGTTTTTAAGTCTATTGCTGTGTCCGTGTAGTTTAATATGGAACAAAGAGGAAAATAAGGAATAAGCAAGCGATATGTAAAATTCTGTTGTTTACGTACATGAGAGCTGCTCATCGACTAATCCACCATATAACGTCACCAATAATCCACCGTCTTTCTTTATCACCGATGTTAAAAATACGTTCTAAGTAGTTTAATAGATGCAAGCCAGTGTTAGATAAAATTCATCTTAAATAATAGATTATAGATAGATAATGAATAATTTATTCATATTTGCAACTAAAAATGACGAATAATTATTTTTATGTTTTATCTAGATAATAAATAAATTCCAGTTTTTCATATAAATTTCAAATAATTTAATTTAATCGAAGAAATCCAAAAAACTCAAATCAGGTGCAACGTAGTGGCTTAATATTAAAATGGGAATCGTTTTAAAAACTTGTGACGAGAAACTTTAAAAGAAAGTACATTTAAGTTTTCCTGATGCAGATTATTTAATATTATAATATTAATATTATAGAAAATAATCAAGTGGTTTAGACACATTTTACATTTAATAGTTAAAATGTATAATCTCTCTTACATAATTCTTTCACCAAGTTTTAATGTACATGATTTTGATTAAAGTGCTATGGCGTATATTAGTTTTAGTATAAACCAGTTTAGAATGGAACATTTTTTTTTTTTTTTGTTGATTACAAAGTTCATTCTAACTTGATATATTTAAGAATTAAATATAACGACAGACCTTAAATAAGCGACTGAAAATACTGTACTCACTCTTTTCTAAATCGAAATCGAAAGTTCGACAAAAACTAAATACATACACTTACCTACTCAAACCCATCTGGACTTACGCCTCTCAGATTTACGGTTTGGCAAAAAAGACGCACTTACAAAAACTAGTCATTTCAATCCAAAATTTTACGACTTATAACAGGTCGCTCCCTGGTACGTTAACAACAAAACTTTACATAACGACTTACGACAGCCAACTATAGACCAACACATACGTACTCTCTACTCTCGTTTTCATCTCAAATTACACGGACACACAAACAGATTTATAACCGACATGGCTACGACTGACATGCCCATTAGGAGGAGATTAAAAAGGAGCTGGACGAGAGATCTCCTCACCTGAATAAAAAAAAAAAAAATAATGACCAGAAAGAGGTGCTGCTGGGTACTATCCTTCCTCATGCCTTTAATGCGTATCCTCATCATGAGAACACATCTGCTGATTGTCAAAACCATGACAGGTGCGGATAAATAATTAAAGAGAACAAAAAATATAAAAAAATTAAAGCATTTCGAATTAAATTAAATAAAAGCATTGCTGTGATAACCCATTATAACTTATTCCAAAGTTGCATGATATCTGATTCGTCTCAATTCTATTCTCTTCTGGGCCTTTAGCCTTCAGCCCATATTTTCTTTATTACAAAGTTAACCATGTTCACATCAAAGTTTATGTTCAAAGTGACAATGTTAAGTTTCTTGTAAATGTAGAGATTGTGAGTATATTAAAATGTAGACAATTATGTGAATAAGTTGTCATGTTTGTTGATGTGAATGATGAGTTATCTTATCGGTTATATTTGATAATTATCATGTTCTTTCTTTCAAGAATCAGGACTAATTTGAATTTAGGTTTTAAATAACGTTTTGGAATATTCAAACAATAATTTGAAAATGAAATCGCGTTGAAAATATCATTAAATTTTAATGCGATTTTATCACAAATAATCAGCCCCATGATCATCAGCGTCCCTACGTGGACCTATATATCGATTCCTATTCTGATTGTCTCTATTATAATTTTATTTCTTGGTCATTATTTTAATTATTTACAATGTTTCTTTCCATTATCCTTTCATAAAACTTGTTGGAACTATGTTTTAATATAAAATAATTATATAATAAAAATAATAAAAATATATTATTGATAAAATTAAAATCGTTTATGTCAGTAAATAAAGTTTCTACGATATATATATATATAAATTGAAGAAACTTCATAACCATCAATGGACAAACTATTATATACATATATTGATTAATATTTTCTTTTTGATTTGAAATCTTGTGGTTCAGGTATTTATAAATATATGTATATACATATACACATATTGATGAAGCAGAAAATAAACCAGCGTATAGTCAAGCCTATACAGAGCTTTCATCTCTTTTTCAAAAGTATTAAAATCTCTAAAAATTAAAAAAAATTGAGATCAAGGTTGTATAATGTTCTAATAAAACAGATTCTGAAATACGGCTTCATATCTCATGATATAAAGGCAAGGAGGTTAAAGTGGGCGAGAAATGCAGCGCGCAGCAATACATCAGAAAGCCTCCACACAACAATGAATGCCTCAATAAATGGATAGATCTTATTTACAAAGACGTAATAGAGCTACAGATAACTAGAAAGAATTAGCCTAAGATAGGCAGAGATGGAGAAGTCGCGTTAAGTCGTCAACTGCAATGCTAGCAGAAAAAAAAAAAAATATATATATATATATATATATATATATATATATATATATATATATATATATATTTGAAGATGTACATCTATATGTATAAAAAAGATATGAATATCATCTGCATTCTGTGAATATGTGGGTCGGGTAGGAAGAGGAATGGAATCCAATAAGCCGAAGGAGAAATGGCGAAATACGAGGAGTGAATGGTGTGGTCGATTTTCTGGGTCGAACCAAATATACAGTAACAAGAGGGGGTTCTCTTTCAGCTCCAAAGTAGGTAAAATTCTTATATCTGGTTAGAATATAACAGCGATAAACGAGAGATAACATGCACCTGATACTTATTTTTTCAGTGAATATATCAGATCACGTAAATCGTACATTTTTTTTATCATGTAATTTTCCTCTCTTTCCTTTCATGTTTCAAGCCCTTTATGACGTCCAAATTTACATTACTGTGATGTTTTTGTTCCAAGGTAGGGTAAGGAAAATATTTAACCTGTCCGTGTGGGGATATTTTTTTCAGCATAATATGGGTAAAAATTTTTGTAAATAAATCGGAAGACTAGAAAATAAAATGATGAGGCTAATGAAAAATTTATCATCAATTTCATGAAAATAATAAAGATCAATGGACATTCTAAATGTATATGGAAAAAAACCTTATAAAGGATAAAAATGAAAATAAAATAGAAGATAACTCAATTATTTTAAATAATTCATGTTTTACTTATATGTTATAGATCAATAGGAATAAATGATGTAAACAAGTAATTCGTACAAATGCATGATGTTTTCTTGAAACCTTAACTGATTTGAGGAGAGAAATCTCGAGAAATTTATTGATGTTGCAACTCCTTATTATTTATTTTTCGTAAAAAAACAAAAACAAATAAACCCGATATTACTTAAACGATAGCCATTTTTTAAAAGTAATTAGTGTGGTTCAAGAGAAAACTGTTTCATAATGTCAAGGGAAAATTATCAGAAAGCAGCAATGGATGTGTCTTGCGGAACTGTATATACACAGCGCCGGATCCGTAACTTGTTACTAATACTTTCATTCCTAAGGCTTAAATATTATTTTTAATAGTGAAATTTTCATAGAAATGTTGCTAAGTGAATTTGCCAAATAGGAAAAAATTATCAGTTATAAAAAAAAAATTATAAATTTTTCTTTGTACCATTTGTATATGATAAACATTAATTTTATATGTTCTTAAATAAACTATACAAAATATTAGTACTGTCGATTATTAATAATTTATAAAAAAAAAGTATCTTCATATAGAATGAATTAAAATGTAAAATAACATTAACAGACCACCAAAAGAAACTTGGATACCTATATCTTGAATTAACCTAAATAATTATTATATTCAACTTCTCGCACTCAGCGGTTTTCAATACTCCTTGTTTTAGTTGTTATATATTTATTATTATATCCCAAAGCATCTTGACTAATTACGTTTTTATTTTTCGTAAAATTTTAATATGTTAAATAATTTACTGAAAAAGAATTTTTATGAAGTTTTAGTTGGACGCTTTCTCTTTTAATCTTTGCAATTAGTATAAAACTGCCTCTGGTTCCAAGATTATTAGAGGATATGAGAATAATATGGTATGCATCAGGTGATTTTTACTATAATATATTATAAACTTATAGCTTTAACATTTGTAGTTTTTATAAATTAAATTCGATTTAAATTTACTGATAAGTACACAAAATATAAGTAACGACAGGATCGGCTATACAATAAAGTATAAATTCATATTTTGAATAAAACCTTAATAAATTTTATAACCTCATAACAGTATTGAAATACCCTAACCCCATTACCCATCATCAATATCTTCCACATTTCACAGCCATTATATCGTTAACAGTTATATATACTAATTTTAATTAATTAATGGAATTAATTGAAATTCATGTTGTGCAATTTATATACTACTCTCCAAATATCCTCCACGTTTGAGTCAAATTGAACGAGCCGTTTTCTGACTAGGCGTTTCAAAAAATACATTTACTGATCCGAAAGCGGAAGAATTTTTTCTGAGAGTAGTGGATAGAATTTGATAAAATTTATGTTCACTTAATTATCTGTTAACCAATCCCTAACTTCCTTCCTCGGTTTTAGAGATATAGACGTATCAAGAAAAACACGTTTGCGCATATATAAGAGAAAGTAGTAAACTGAATTAAAGAAAATTGACACCACATTATTTTTTTACCAATACCTACATTTTCTCAAACTTTGAGCCAAATCGAATTAGTAGTTTCTGAAATATCGGCATATCTAAAAAAACACGTTCGCGCGTGCGTAAACGAAAGTCGTTGATAGAATTAAATAAAATTTATACAGAACCATCTAGGCACCAACTTGCACAATCTCTGAATATTTCATGGAAATCGGATAAACGGAAGTAGGTGATGTGTCTGTCACACCGATTTAACTACAAACAGACACCGAAGCAAATTTGATCCTTGATGGCTGAAAGGTAAAAAGGTGAGTAGAAATTTTCGATTCTTGGTACAATTTTTTTTACCTCTCTCACGAATACAATGCTTCCTTACAGTTGATATTGAGGAAGCATTAAGGAAGAAAGCCATATTGATAATTCACATAAAAATAATAAAAAATTGATAATTGTTATTGATTATTTATTTAGGAAAATTAGGTATATCAGATTTCACTTTTCAATATTGAAAATATATGGGAAAATCGTAAGAACATGACATCAATTTTTAACACATTGAATGAGGAGGTAACAAATTGGTGTGTCAGAGTTGAGAAAGATCAGCACTCAGCGGCATCCCATTTTTGCCTGGAATCAATTTTTTTTTTTTAAGCTTTGAAAGGAGACACCTCATTCAGCTTCTTTTAGACCTTCTGGAGGTGTACTGATGAAAGATGGCTATGAACATTTTCGTGTAAAAATTTTTTCTCGTAAGAAGAAAGTTCATAATAAACTGCTCAATATGTCGGTGAAGGCAGATCGTTCCATGATTATTTTCTTTTGTTTTTATAACATTTAAAAAAAAAACATATATTTCTTCTTTTTCATCTTTTTAAGTTTCGCTCCAGTATTGTTTTCCTCAAAATCTGACTTTTCATGTAAAAACAATTGAATTAATATATTTTGTGCTCACATGTCAAAATGAAACGGAAGACCCTCAATAGACGACTCACTTTACTACTTTACTCACTTTTTTCCAAATATTCAAAAATCGAACTGAGACAGAAACTAAATACATACATATACTTACGTAGACTAATACGGACTTATTCCTCACAGATAAACGGTATGAAAAGACATACTCACACAAACTTCCAACTTTCTTATCAAAAATATTACGACTTATAAATAAAGTACCCTTTAAAGAGATAAACAACACCTTAGTTACCGACTCCAACTGCCTACATTTGACCAACACATAAGAATTATTTACAAACGATTTCACAATAATAAGTTACTCCATCTTACGGTATTATAATTTTTTTTTCTTCAAAACTAGTTTATTGCTCGCGCTGTCAATTATTGGAATTCCCTACCTATCAAAATTAGGCATTCTCTCTCCATATCTAAATTCAAACCCCTCCTATTCCAATTCCTATCCCAAAAACAGTCAGCTAATTGCTAAGCTTTTCATATTATACATTTCATCATTCATCATGAAATAATAGTACTATTATATTTTATAAACTTCACTAAGGATATTACAATATCTTCCTACTCTTAATGCCACTAAATTCATCTATTGTTTGTTTTTTTATTATTTTTTATCCTTATACAATTAAACCTGCACCTATAGTTACAATAAGATAATGACGTGTTTACATATTATTCATTATTTAAATACTCGGACATTTAATATTGTCAGATTCGTCTTTCATTTGTTAGAATAAACCCAGAGCTTATTTTAAAGAAGAACTCAATGTATTTTTTATTTTTTTTCCAAAATTGTATAATTATAAATTTTCCTACTGAACATAGTTTTAAATGTCTTGCCATAATTTTTAAGTGTTTTTATGTAGTTTTATTTTAATTTTTTTTGGATATACCTTGTTTAACTAATACTTTCTTTACTTTTTCTTTGTTAGTTATTGTTTTATTTAGGCCAGGTGTAATATTTTAATTCTGTACAATTTGTTATTCTAAAGGGACTTTGTCCCAGAATAAAGTTATTTTCTATTTCTATTTCTGTATAAAGAAAACTTTCCTTTTAGATAACATTTTATTATTTATCGCGGTATTATGTCTTTACGATTCTGAACTTCTATGATGGGATATGCTGTCTCTTCGAGGTCAATATATCTGAAAAAATTCAAATTAACTTAACTAACAATAATCTGTTTTTTTTTTAGTAGCTTTTGATAATGTTCTAGTTTAAATATCATTTTATACTTTAAGTTTTAATCAATTATGTTGAGATATTGCATTTTAACAGTATCGGTAATCGGTGCAATTTTAAAACAGATAATAAATCTTTTAATCATTTGTTAATTATCAAAATGGTAGATAATTGATAACTAGGTCACAATTACAAATTAATGACAAGGGATTAGAAACCGTGTGGGTGTAGAACTTGGTGTAGTCACGTAATGTTTATTGGAAGACAGCCCGCATATGGGTTACAATTTAAACATGAGTATTTGCGGTGTCCTCGCCGTCAGCTCTATACATAGAATATATGTGTCGATTAAAGAGAGGTTATGGTCCAATTCATTTTAATAACAAATTAACGCTTTTAAAACAAACTCAAGTTAAAAAAGAATTAGGATAATACGCTGTGGATTTTTACATTGGAGTTAGTACACTAGTTACTAGCTAATAATGCTCCAACATAATAACAATAGGTTTAGAACGCCAGACAAAAAACAATAGGCCAGTAGTCTGCATATATTGCCTGTATATATAAATAATATATCCATACATAAATAATATTGCCTGCATTATAATATAATATGATATTTCTCAATATATTATTTTGCTCATTAATATTCGTTAATTCTTCAACAACTCAAACGATTGATTTATTCATAAAGTTTTAATCAATTACGTTAACATATATTATTGTAACATTATCGGTAATTTAATTATCGAATGAAACGTATCAAAATGAAGCGATTTTAAAACAGATAACAAATCTTGGAATCATTTATTAATTATTAAAATAGTACAGGATTTCATTTTGAAGATCCAGGAAAATCAGGAAAACAAGCCATGAAGAAAAAGAAAACTTCATTCCGGCATAACTCAACAGATATACAATTCATGGTATTTAGTAGGTTTCGAAATTGTTTATTAAAAATATCAAATCTGATCAAAATTGCTATTTTAAATGTTTAAAAATTATTTGATGATTTTTATTAGATGCGATTTTTATTTAATATCATAAGAGATTAAAGTCATATCTTGATAATTATTTTTGAACTAACAAGTATTTTTCTTCTTTCTTAACTATTCTTTCAATGTATTTTTTTTTTATTTCAATGCATACATGTTTACTTACATTTTTTCTTCCTATTTTATTTATTTGTTCTCAATTTGTATTTTAATTTTTATATAAAATATACGATATTAAACATACAACCATAATACTAAATGCACTAGATTGTGCCAGATTGTATTATTTTTCTTCAATAAAATTTTAATTTAGTTAAAAATGTATTATTTTTGAGCAAAACCTTTACAATTAATAACAATAATAATTCTTGAGTAATACTTGTTTAAATCAGAAATATATTTTTTTTGTAATCTCTATGATGTATTCTGAGTATGGGAAAGTAGGTGGAGAATTGTTGTCAAGCATTAGCAACAGGACATCTTTATTTCCAAAATTCATTACAAATTTTAGCTTTCAAAGAAAAATAAATAAATATACATATATATATTGTGTAGGTACTGCGTTCACAATTAAAGCAATTTCAGAAATATGATATCTTTTTTTTTTTTTTATTAACGAAATTTACAACTGTAATTAATAATAATATAACAAGTAAATATGAACAAGTAATATGACATGTACAACATGAGGAGAAACTACCCATTGGTAGTACTCCAATTATATTTCTATATTAGAAGGTCCCGAGGCCATCTTCTTTTTAGACGCCTCGGAGGGTTATCAGGAATAGAAGAGGAAGCAAGGTTGGAAACGAGAGGGTTCGGATGGTTCAGAAGTTTATTATGAAAGGACAGGTATCTGGATTGAGCTAAATCGGAAACATATGGTACATTAAGGTCATTATGGATGATTTTATTTGTGACAAAGTAGGGAGCATTAAGGATTTTACGAAGGATTTTGGATTGTAGGGATTGGATACGAGAGGAATTTGATGGTTTAGTAGAGCCCCAAAGCTCGATCCCGTAAGTCCAAATAGGCCTTATTATAGTAATATATATGAGTCTTTTGTAAATAGTTGGCAGTTTAGAGCGTTTGTCTAGTAAGTGCTGGAGTAGTCGGAAACGTCGGGCGGTTTCTAGTCGTTTCAGTCTGGTATGGGGGTTCCAAGTGAGTCGTTTGTCAAGGTGGAGTCCTAGGTATCGGATTTGGTCAACAGGGATAAGTGGGGTATTGTTAAAGGATACTGTAGGACAGGAAGTCATAGGTTTACAACGAAGAGTAAAGGTAATTTGATGGGATTTATTGAAGTTTATTTTAATCCTCCAGTTTTGACACCATTTTTCAAGACTTGTGATGTGTGATTGAAGAGTTTGGGATGCAATAGATGGATCGTTATTGACTGATAGGATACATGTGTCATCGGCATATGTGGTGATGACAGTGTTGGAATGGGTTGGGATGTCAGCTGTATAAACTGTATAAAGGATAGGATCTAGGATACTACCTTGAGGAACACCAGCAAACTGAGAAAAAAGAGATGAAAAAGCATTGTTATGATTGACTTTGAAGAATCTGTCAGTAAGGTAGGAACGGATAATGAGGAAGTATGTAGGTGGTAGGAATTTACGGAGTTTGTACATCAGTCCGGGATGCCAGACTCTGTCAAACGCCTGTTCAACGTCGAGAAAGACTCCCGTACAGTACATTCCGCGCTCCAATGCAGAGGAGACTACATCTACCACACAATGGCATTGCTATATAGTGGAGTGGGATGTGCGGAATCCAAATTGGTGATCTGGGATAATTTGTTTACAGTCTAGGGTAGGATACAGGCGTTTTAAGATGAGTTTTTCCAGGATTTTGCCCATAATGGGTAAGAGAGAAATAGGACGGTAAGAGGATGGGTGTTCTGGCGGCTTCGTGGGCTTAGGTATCATTTTGACAATGGATAGTTTCCAAGGGTCAGGGAAATATGTGGTTCGAAGTACAGCGTTATATATATAGGTGAGGAATAGTATGGCTTTTTTAGGAAGCAGTTTTAGGATCTGGGATGTGATTAGGTCATGGCCAGGAGCTTTGCGGGAAGGTAATCTATGAATGATATTGGATATTTCTGAAGGATGAAATGCTTTAGGTGGAGGTGTCAGTTGGAGTGGGATATCCAATTCTGCTTCAATAAACTTAAGGTGGGGAGGATTAAGGATATCTGGGTGTGGATTAAATGTTTTGAAGAGGTGCTGAGCAAATATATGTGATTTTTCTTCGTCAGATCTGGACCAGGTTTGGGTTTCAGTAATAAATGGGTGGTTAAAATCTTTAAATTTAAGGAGCTTTTTAGTGGTCAACCATAATGATTTATCAGTAGTAGTAAGTTTAGAAATATGATATTAAAAGATTTTTTGAACAAAGTTTTATTGTACACAATTTAATCATTATTATTTATGTAAAATCGTATGACTCAGAGAGTGATCACATTATTTTAATCGAATCAATAAACAACCAAGATCGATTTAGTTTTTTATTTATAAATCAGGAATGATTTTTAAATTAAAAATGAAATAAAATAGTTATTACACGATTTTGTGGAAAAAAATAATTATAGATTTCAAACCCTGGTATTTAGAGTTGAAAGGTTTCAAATTCCCTACAAAATCAAAGAATAATCATCTAAATCGGACGAAATTAATACAATTTTGTACACATGTATTTATTTGTTTAGAATGCACAGTAATCGACCAAGGATAAGGGAATGATTCCCCCCTCTTATAATGCATTACATTTACTTATTTCAATATCATTTGTAAATTTTTACTCACCAATAATATTATGTGGAATATTCGCTCGGGTCAACTAGCAATATAATTATTAACTATAAGGTTTATTGAACATTTTGTGAGTTATTATAAGTAACTGAGGCCGAAATATTGGAGGAACTACCTACCCCCTTCACAATATATTGGGCGGGGAAGGCAGTAAATCCTCCAGTACAGGCAGAGGCTGCGATTTTTCTGATTCTGCCTAAAACAGGCACTTTGTCTCGAACATCTTTGGTGCAGCTTAAATCAAAATTTCTTGGCCGGATCAATTTTTTTATCTCAATATGATGTCATTAACTATTAATTTTAATTTTTGCAAATCTTAAAATCCATGGTTATTCTTATATCTGTCCGAGATCGCGCGCTTTTTATATTCAAGAATCAGTAATAGGTATCAGTTTTAGGGCGTGAGTCTTGTATTTTGCTCTGAAAACAATGGTGATTTCTACCTAAAGGGTTTTCACTATATTTGTTGCTTTGATCAATAAGTTACCCTCGGACTCAGATTATTAAAAGTAATTTGTAATGAGTCCACTCATTCGTTTCACACCTTTTCTACAAAGACACATAATCTTGTAAATATATCTCTAATAGGTTTTTTTCTTTCTTCAATGAATGCCCTTATAATTCTAGGATAAACCAATCTTTCTTTTTTCTCAATTGAATCGTAACTGGGTTGCCAACTGTCTAAGCCGAAATCCATATTCCTGTTAGTCTCATTCCTTTGCCATTATTATTTTAGCAACCAGCAAGGAAATGAGATGCCTGACAGCGAAATCATATTTCCTACTGAAATCCTAGACTAAAACGACCACCCTAGTAGCTCTCACTAAATAGAAAATTCTAGGTTTATTATTTTAATAATATTTTACATGCCGTATTTTATTATGAGATTTTTGATAAAAAAATGTTTTAACATTTTTAGTTTGAAATTTTTTTAATTTAAGCACATTCATTATGAATTTGAGAACAAATGCAAATTATCGCAGTAGGAAAAAATAAACTTTTTTCTTTGAAAAAATCGACATATCTCGTTAGTAGAAAAAGGCATTTTCAGTTTCGATAAATAATTACTTTATTTCAAATTTATCGAAATTTTCCCCTCTTCAGGAATATTCAGAGATAATCTTATTTTACATGTAATTTAAATTTTCATCTGAATAAAGATATACATCAATTTTTCAGAGGATTTACTATTAGACATTAACCCATTTTTAAAACATATTAACCTTAAAAACAATATTCATCAGTCAACAATATATATATATATGTCCCAAGTAACAGATGGTTTCGTTTTCTAATAACACAATAAATCATGACGAATATAAGGCCATAAATTATATGATCTCATTGAGCTGTTTTGATTTCTCCTCTGTTTACCGAGTGATTACTTTATTTATTCATAAATAAAATTGATTTAAAAAAAATATATAGGACTGTACAAAAAAATTAGGGATGCTGAGCCTGATAATAAGAAAATAAACCCCTAAGCTTAGAACCATCCACTTCTGCCCTCTGTAAAAAAGAATGGAAGAGGGTCGAGCATAATTTCTCTCTTTTTATTCCGTTTGAACTACTTCACTAGGGTTTTAATTAATTTTATTTTCAAGAGTTATTTAATTTACAGGTATTAATCATTTCGAATTAATTATTCCAGGAATTGCAGTGACATTATTTCTTATAATTCCGCACAATAAAATGAGTAGAAAACTAATGAAAAATCTGTTTGATCAAAAGCTAACAAGTAATACCTTCCAACTGCATTAAAAAATAAAAAAAAACACACATTTTATTATGAAAATTAAGAATCATCACATCTAGTATCCTAGAGTAATCAAACTGACGATTTTCACAAAAAACAGTCGGATCATCTATATGTATTAAATATATTACTGTATTTTGAACTGGGAAATTTCCTGATTTCATCGATGGACTCCATCTATCGATTGAATTCAACACCGATTGACATCAATTTATGGTGAATTTAGGGACAACCTGCTGCTTTGCCAGCGGAAGGTTAAAACTCCTAGAAGGTTGCAAATCAAATGAAAAATAGAATAAATGATAAGGAAATACTAATCAATTGCAAAACTTCAAAACATCAATAAGTATTGATAGAAAATAAACTGAATTTCTGCTGAAGTGACTCATGTATTCTTGCTTAAGATTTGTCTTCCGTACTTCGAGGCGGTCTCATGTGTCCCACCTTTACGACGAGTTAAAGTGGCTCTTCCCTTCTTTCCGAAGACAATATTTCCTTGGATCTTTCCTATTCCAAACGATCAACACCAGACACCCTTCCTATCTCTATAGTCTCCTACAGTTCAAACCCGTGGTCCACTTCCAGAAAATAAGATCCCGTGTTTCCAACCTTTATATCCCTTCCCATATAACTAAGACATTTGAATATTCCTTCATTGCCCGATCCACTGCCTTCTGGAATTCCTTGCCATCTGATAGCCGCCCCCTGCCTCTTCCTTGTTCTCATTCAAATATCATCTATACCAATCCCTTCTCACATCCCAAAATGGAGTTTGTACAATGAAATAAATATCATGAATCAAATTTTGACTGAATTGAATGGTTGTTGAAATTGTTTTGAGTTTTAATTTTAAAAATCAACCCACAGTGCTTATAATATTTTGTTTTGTATTTTACCTGATTTCTGTTTTTCTTTTCATTTAAATATATTTTTTTTAAAATGGTTTTACTTTTTTATTTGTTATAATATCCTTTCACTGAGGATATTGTATATATTCTTTAATTTTGATTAATGCACTTTTTGGTCAGATGTGGTTTTTATTTTTTTGTTTATAATTGTTATTCATAAGGGACCTCGTCCCGGAATAAAGTTTATTTTATATTCTATTCTATCCTATTTAGTGTAACCGAAATATTTTTTTTTTATTTATGTTTCTTTTTCAGAACAAAGTATCACTTAGCTTAGGAACTTTCCCAATACTTCCTTAAAGCCACGAGAAAGCCATATAAAATTTCATAAATTATAGAATTTTAATTTAGTTTTAAAACATTTTTTTTTTATCTTTGATGTAAAATGACTATATACAGCAACTACTGTAATTTTTTATCTATACTTGTCTTGTGTAAAAAGTATCACTTTTTAGTTATCGAAATGTTTATTTTAATAAAAATATATCCAAATGAAGTGATTTTTTTTCATAACCTCTGATTCAAAGAAGGTTTGTCTTTAATATATTCTATTACCTTTTTTTTTACTATATTTCAGATAAATTTTCTGTTAAACCTTTATTCTATTTTACTCGTTATTTTATGGATGCCAATCAGAGTGAAGGGGCTTATTTATATTATTTACGTAAGTAGTCATTTTTTAAAATTTAATTTATTTAAAAAGAATAAAATTAACAGTTATGGAACGGATACTCTATCAGATGAAAATTATCTATAATAGATAGCACCATCATAATAAGGGATACCAACAGAGCAATATAATTAACATCCCTATCCAGTTACCATAATCTTCTCCGGATAGAAATAACAAGATGCTCTGTGGCGAGGGTCGTTGACTGTAGACGATCTGCTCATCCTCCAATCGCGCCCCGAAGGTGGGCCAATATCCAATACCAATAGCTGTCTCCCCCGTAAAATCTCTTCTGATGTTTCCAATTTTTTTTTTTTAAAAGATAACGACAATGCTGGGTTAATATATAGTTCTGTGACAGTACCCTGCAACTTTTATAAAAATGAGATCATTATAGATGCTAAAAAAAAATCAAATGAATGCTGACTACTAAGAAAAGAACAAATACATAGTAACTTCAGTGAATCCATAGACTCCACGCTGATAAGAAATTCATTATATTGGAATATCCAAATCCATTAGGACGAGGCTAACAAAATCTAGAACTGATAGAGATACACTGGACTCAATTCATTCGATCGAGAACTCCGAGCCAAGCATTTCCTTTCAAGAGTGGAGAGAAAGGAGTTCTTGAGTGTGTATATTTTGTAAATATTGTAAAAATGCATGTGTTTATTTAATGCATGTGTAAGTTGTTATTTTGATTAGTTTAGTTTCATTTTGTTTATTATTATTTTTTTATGTTTATTAAATGGAATTTACAACTATATACAAATACAACAAGTAAATATGCGCAAATATAAATAATGGCATGTACAGGCTTGAAGAGTTACTACCCACCCAGTGGTAGCACTCTCTAATCATTTTGTTTATTTAAATTTACTTTTAGTATTATTATTTAGCTGTTTAATTTGTTTTTTCATACCAGATTGAAACGACAAGAAACCGCTCGATTACTTCAGCACTTGCTAGACAAATGCTCTAAACTTTCAATTAATTACAAAAGACTCATCATAACTATAATAAGGCCTATTTGGACTTACGGAGTTGAGCTATGGGTCTCCACCAAACCATCGAATTCCTCTCGTATCCAATCCTTACAATCCAAAATCCTTGCTAAAATCCTGAATGTTCCCTACTTTGTTACAAATAAAACCATCCATAATAACCTTAAGGTTTGTTATGTTTCAGATCTGACCCAATTCAGATACATATCCTTACATTATAAATTTCAGAATCATCGCAACCCTCCCGTTTCTAACCTTGCTTCGTCTTTAATTCCTGATAACCCTCCTGAGGCGTCTGAAAAGAAGATGACCTCGTAATCTCCTAATGCAGAAACATCATTGGAGTGCTACCACTGGGTAGTTACTCAGCAAGTGTTTTCACTTCATTATATCCATTTGTTCAAATTTACTAAATGTATTTCTTTAATACAGTTGTAAATATCATTAAGATCATTAAGAAATAATAAAATAAAATAAAATTGTTTTTAGTTATAGTACATGGAGTGTGAATGATCTACTCTATCGCTATTACTGGCATCCTTGAATGGGGCATGTTTTAATACATCATAATAAAGTATTGAATTGTGATCAAGATATATTTGAGGATCAGAATCATAATATGATAAGACAAGTATAAAATGAGGTGGATGAAAAATCTCCGGACTTAATCATTATCATAGAAATAGAGGTAGGTGTATACTATTCTTCAGAAGGCCTAATTTGTCATTATCTTATTGTTAAACGACTAATGGCGAAGCCACATGAAGGGTTATGTATTATAAGATTCTGCTATGCAACAATTTTTTGATCGAACGGCTGGACTGATTTTTAATTTGTATGGCTCGAATTATTCGGTGAGATACCGAGAGTGTTTTGAAACAATTTGGGAGAACATGAACAACTTATTATAGGCAACGTGATTAATCAATCAACTTAAAGGTTTTTAATGAATAATTGAACTAATTGAACATATTTTAGGGCTCAAATCATTCTGTGAGGTATAGTGAGTTTTTTGAAAAAAAAAATTGAGCTCAAAATATTTTTAAACTATTAAAAAAAAAATATGTAGTATTTTCAAACGTTTGTTGGTTTCGTATCATATCATGTGGAAGATCGTGATCATATGGATTAAATATAAATTATCAATAATTGAGACTTAAAAAGATTAAAATAAAATTATATATTAAATTTGTTTAAAGATGGTAATAATGGTAAATGATGATAGGATTTCTCGATATGTCTAGTAGGTTATTTTTAGTATTTTTTGTTATCATCGAATATAGTTTATAATTAATATCATTATCTTTCCGAGGTGAACAGAGAACTAAAAAAAAAAATGAATTAATATACTAGGCTGTTAAAAACATTTTAATGTTCATTTTTTTGTTGTATGTTAGAATGACCCAGATTATTTTTTTACTTATTTTTCCATGAATAGAAATATTCTATTGAATATATAAAGTTTGTTGTAGACATTGCGATCAGGTCTTTCACCATCGCCTTTTCCTTATAGCTAAGAAAGGAAAAGACCGACCTATCTTTTCTATATTTAAATATAAAATCACAATAGAATGTTTTTATCTTTTTTGTTATTGAATAGCATTTCATTTTCTTCATTATGAAGAAAGTGTTTTGTGAAACTTTTGTCAAGTTTTGCCTTCTACTGAAGTATTAAAAAGCTTTGGTATCTCTGACTTGATAGAAATCTTTATCGAAAATTATGATTCCTAAGATTACATGAAGATATCTCTGCGAAATAAATATTGAGGGTTCGTTCATAAGTTATAATGGAACCGACTTCGATTCCATCCAAGTCAGTTAATATTTATTTCATAGCGGTCCCGCGAAATGGATTCTGACATTCTAAATCTGGAACGTCATCATATAAATTCTAACACAGCGACTAACTCAATTTTTGACTTAAATGAAAAAGATACCTACTTGGATTAGTGCCATCACATCCAAGCTTCATTAAATGGTGACCACACACATATTAAATATGTATTTTCAAGATTTTTTGAGGTTACAAAATGCTTGTAAAAATATTGTTTCGAAAGTTATAAAAATGAGACGATTAGCAACGATGACAATTTTTTAACCTCTTGTAAATTTCTGAAAATTAAATTGAATGGTGTATTAGAATCCATATGACGTAGGATCTGATAAGCAGGTTATGAAGTTAGCAATGATTAAAGAAAAATACAGAAATTATTAAAGTAGAAACATGTAAGGGGATAATTGAAACTCATATTTTTTATTTTTTATGGTCTTCCTTTCCTTTCCGTTCCTTTCCTTTTAGCCTACACGAAGATTCTCCTGTCCAGATGGTTCCATGGTTCCATTAGGGTAGTGGAATTATGCCAAGTTAAAATTCACACCGGGTACCAAGATTTGAACTAATATTTTTCCATCTAACTTCGGTTATCAGGTTGCCGGGCAACGCGTGGTCTATTGAAACTAATATATATATATATATATATATATATATATATATATATATATATATATATATATATATATATATATATATACATACGTATATAGGAGATAGGAGCGCCATCGGTCTTGGGACGAGATGACCCATATATATATAGTAAACAATTTCTAACATAATAATGCCTTTACATCCAGGGGTGCCCATCCCCTCATAAGACTGATGGCGCTTCCCTCTCCACCTCTTCTCCTCTCTTTTCAAGGAATTGTGTTTATTTCTTCTAACAAAAACAGTAAAAACAAAAATTGAATTAGAAAAAGCATAGATCATACATAAGTACATTGGTAGATGTTTTTACCCTAGATCCTTGGTTTGAAACTTTGGACATCGAAAATTCAAAACCCCTTCAAAATGTATCACCCCTCAAAAATTTTTAAGGCACAACTCACGCCATAAAACCCTCTTTTGGGCACCCCTATATAAATCTATAATACAGGACATATATAAATAATATTTTGTCATTATTTTATATTATTTTTTTGTATTTTTATTGAGTAATATATCATTCTGTCACATGAAAAATGGTTATAATGAGGTAATAAAATATAAAGCAGACAAAAGCGAAATAACTAAATAATAATCAAAAACTATATACAATAAATAAAAATAAAATAGCATTGATATAAGTAAATTTAAAAAAAAATTACACAGATATACCTATATAAGCTAGTTACATTCAGGTGAGAGAACTCCTAGCCAGGCTTTTCTCTCCAACTGTGGAGGGAAAAGCAGGCAGGAGCCCAGGAGATCCCTGCGCTACTTTCTCAATCGCCTTAAGTCAGCGGAGATATTTTGTCATAATAAATTAAAAATTTCTAATAATGCGCTGTAAATTATTATGACAAAATAATATATATGGATATTATAAACCAGAGAAACAATTAATTGTATAATTAATTATTTACTATAATAAATAATTATTCAACTCAATGATTTAGATAATCTTTTAGTACAATAAAGGCAATAAAATTAAGTTTTTACTATATACATATAAATATGCGTATGATATATAGATCATATAGATCTTAGTATATTTAGTTATACTTTCGAATCGTTGAAAACTCTATAAAATTATTTATAGAGTATTGTAACTGCAAAGTAAAGAACCCAAATTGATCATCATTGACGGAAGACAGGATTAAAATAAGAAAAACACAGGAAACATTTCAAAATTAATCAGGTTTGATATTTCAGTTCCAGGAATTTATGTCAAACTTTTCTTACTCTACCCTGCAACAATTATGTCATTCTACAGAATTTCTTATCTTAATATTTTCACTTATAATCAATCCGTTATGAAGTGGATTGAATTTACTTTTTCGTTTATCCAACGTTGGTTTTGATATTGTCTTCATATCAGATTCCATCTATTGCACTCGTTGCTATTCAACAGTAAATGGATAAATAAGAAGCTAAAGTTATTTTTATACAAGTCCAACGGGTATACATTTCATAATCGTTATATAAATACAGTGTTGACCACAGGGCGGGACAACCGTGGCAATTGCCTATCTTTGGCGCTGAGCATCTCCAATTTTTAAGAATAAAAAAAACATACAAAACTTATTAAAATAATTAATTTCAGCCTATTGAAAAAGCAACTGTATTAAAAAAATGTTGAATGAAACAAAATTCAAGTATTACATATTCTAAAACAGGTTGATAAATAAATTTAATTTTTCTAGGAGGAGAGAGATGACGTTGTTGCTCGGGGGGGGGGGGGGCGCCAAATGTCTAAGTATGGTACTGGTCCAATGTACAATAGTTCATTAGGCATCCTGTAAGCATAACCAATAACATACAAATATGAATTGGAGTCCGTGAATTCCTTTCCTTTGATGTTCTATCAGGCTAAAAGGCAATGCAAACAATGTGGGAAAACTTTTAGATAAACAGAGTCACGCATCTCTGGGTCGTTACGAGGAGCTATTTCGGCCAGCAGGTGTTCCTGACGACGTAAACACTTTCCGACGAGCGTAGAGGGTCCGTATGGAATGCGTCATCTGCGGATGACATCTGGAAGTGTTTTGGGTTTCGGATACAATTAACTGCTCTAATAAATATTTACCAAAAAAAGAAGAGGACAGAAATATTTATGATTGCGACAGATGGAATTTCGGACAATCATGGAGACTAGGGGGATGCTACAGTACCAAACATAGAAGTTTAAAATTATTTTTATTAAATTTCAATTCATGGAATATTTCTCTTGTCATCAATCAATACTTGTCATATTTTTATTTTACCTCCATGCTTTAGTGGTTTCCATGACCATTCTGCTTTTAATGAAATTTTATGTTATGTTAGTGAATATTTTCATAAGTGACTCCACGTTGCAAAAAATTTCCTTTGTTAGAACTTTTTCACCAATAAAGCATAGATTGCATTTATAGAGATCCATATAGCTTTGTGATGAAACGGATATGGTTTCTTCGAAAACATTTGCAACTGTGAATTGTAAAAAAATAATGAAAAAGAGTATTGTGTGTTGTCTTTCTTTTTATAATAATGTGTCGTATGTTTAAGAGGATAAGAAAAAAGTAATTTTTTTAGCGAAATCGACAGAATATTTAAATAGCTTTTTTTTTACTTTACTTGAAAAATTGCTTGGGGAAAAGTACTAATTTCAAAAGAACTGAAAACTATCGACAGTAAAAAATTCTAGTGGTACCGAAAATTTCTTAAAATAAATTTTTGTTTCCGTTTCAAAGTCTGGTGTATAAGTCGACAACAGGACCGTAAAGAGAATTGAAGGAATAATTTTCACGATTCCTCGTCAAATACTAAGTTTATCATTAAAATCCAACCGAAGTCTTTTATAAGGAGCGTTGCTATAGGTTGGGCAAAATTTTCCAAAACGGATCGATTTGTTCCCGTAACCTAACGAAACCCTTTTACACGGCAAAGTTTCTCGAATAAAGTGAGTCCATCTAAGAAACTAGTCATGAAACTTAACCTTATAAAAGGACCTTAAAAAAATGTATTAAGTATGTATATTTTTCTCATTTTACTGCTTGTTCTATCGTCTAAACTTCTTCTGGGATGTCATAAAAAAAAACATAAAGTGAAAGATAAAATACGTAAAAAATGGAAGTTGGCAATATTTGAGATTAGAGTTTATTCTATAATTGTAACGTAATGATTAGAACAATGAAACCGCCGATGGGTGACAACCCCAAACGGGTTCACCTCGAGAAAGTTCCTTTCCACTGTCGGTTCGCTCCTAGAAAAGACATGAGTCCTCCCGGACTACTGTCTCATGGCATGGAGGTTTCAGAGCGCAACTTTTTAAACATGGTAAATACATCAATTCCCACTTGTGGAGTGCCAGAAACTGCTAAGCAAATCCTTGTAGCTTGCACCAACTAGAGGCACTGAGAGCCAAATTGAAGAGGAAGACACGGCTCTACATTTTAACAGAAAGCAACTTCCCTTAACTGATGTCTCAACGACTTTTAAAAGTTTTGTATGCAGGTGGAAAGAAGCTTTGGGCCCAACCCACTTCTCCTAGGCAGGCGTGAAGAAACAGTACCTGAAAGGCCGCCAAACAGGACAAGAGAAGAAGATGGAGGCAGAAGAAATCAGAAAGAAAAATTAATTAAGCAGACTGTGAGCACAAAAATTTATCACAATGTAAAAATAAAACTTGCAGCAGTTATTTGTTATGCAGGAATGTGTATCAATTTGATACAATGACTTGATACTATCAAGTCACTGCTGCAAACTTTCGTATAGCCTTAAAGGCAGGGTCGGTAGGAAAAAAAAAATAACTGCAAGGTAAGGAAATATAATATTTTATATTTTATGAAATATAAATTCCTAAAGTCACATAAACCACCGGAACGTTAAATGTTTAATTGAAGTGAACCTAGGGGTACTATTATCTATTATATATCAGCAAATTACTGAGGAAAGCAACTACCTACCTGGTCACCGCAAGTAATTGATAATCTATTACAAGCCTCAACCCATTCTCATAAATTATTTTACGACCCGATGAGCATCAGCCATTCGGATTAGTTATATTGAGTCCATTGAGAAACTTGAAGGAACGTCTGTCAGTCCACCTAGCCACGTGTATTTGGTCCGCATGTCCCGTTCCTCGGTTATTTCGGAGGGACACATTTGAGCACAATTGAAATAATTTTCGTATTAATTTATCAGAAATATTAAGTTGGTTGGATAACGAGACCCTGTTTCAATATGGCTACTCATCAGATCTAGGAAAGATGTATTTTAAATATTATATTATTTTAAGTGTTTTGTATTTTTAAAATAAACATAGTTACAAACAATAGATTTTACAAAGTATTTAAATAATTTTCAGAAAACGTATTTCAAATGCTAAATTAAAAAAAGTATTTTGCATTATAATTACAAATACGAAATACTTTCTGGTGCACGATCAGCATATTATACAGAGAACCTACTTTATTTGTTAATTTTTTTTTGTTAATTTAAAATACAAAATAGAATATATTTTTAGTATTTTAGTATCTCGAAAATAAAATACAAATGCTTTTTTGTAGTTAAAAAATAAACACAGTTACAAACAATTTATTTTACATTTTACTTCTTAAAATACAAAAAAGGATATTTTTTTTTTGTATTTTAAAATTATTTACTTGAAATCCTGCTAGTTATATTGGACCACTTTGAATACCATGAGTGATCCTCCGATGCAATTTGATTTGGATACTTTATAAAAAAAAATGTATTGGTTATAGGGCTATTGCTCTCTTTAAATAAAAAAATAAAATGAAACCCATACCACAACAACCCATGAAGGGTCTTTGGTGCAGTACTATGTGAGCAAGTACTTTTTCAAGGCCAACGGTTGTGCAGGGAGGTGATGGGGCCGATATCACACTCAACCGCCAGGTTTTCCCCTTAATTATTTTTATTAATTAAGGGTACCCACTTTATAGAGGCTGCGTGTGCCCCAGGAGGGTCTCCCGATCCCAGAGTCGATCCACGGCTAATGTAAAATTACTAGTCATTAGCCGGACTCGAAAAATGTAGTGCTTAATCATGGATTGTAATTTCGTCTAATAAATACACCGCTGATCGGCCTAATACCAGTATTGCAGGATTAGTCACTGTTCCAAGCTTGTCTAATTCAAATCCTTTATATGCAATGAAATGCGTTATTATTTTATTCCACTTGATATTCAATGGTACTTTTGAATAGGAGTGCTGACCATTAAGTGATTCCTGAATGAAACTCACAATTCATGTGGAAGGGAGTATTCTGTTCCACAACTGATAACCAGTTCTCTGAATCCTGGACTGATCGTCAGTCCTTGACTAATACATGAAGTGGTCCCGCGTTTTCCTCATAAAATTAGCCAACAGATCAGGTAATAATACACAATCAAACTGCCAAAGTTTATTAAAAAGAAACCAGCATAAATTAAAATCAAAATGTTTATATCTTAATTGTTTGTATAAATATTTATTAGTATGATAACATAATATATAATAATAATAAATTATTATTTTGTTGTGTTCTACTTGTGTTTTTAAAAATTTATTGTACATATTTAATGAATGAATTCCTGTATCATTATTTTTAATTGAGACAGATTGTAATAATATTCAATAAAGCAATGTTAAAAAAAAAAAAGGGTTTTAAATTTCCTACAAAATAAAAAAAAAATATCTGAATGGGACCATTATGAGCAAAGATAGAAACTACCCTACTGTACAAAACTTTTGGTTTATTATTATGAATTGATTATTATATTTCAACCAAGAAAGGGAAAATGTATTCCTCTACATAATAATAGATTTCATTAACATATATCAGTAGTATTTTACTAATTGTTAACTGACCAATATTTTATGCGAATTATTCGCCCGGGTCAGCTATTTTAATATATAATATGAATATTGTGGGATTAATACTGAGGTATTGAATATCTGTATATATACCTACTGTTAAATACTACTAAGCTCCAGAATGGATATTGGAGCCCCTCAGTTACCACCACGTGTATTATATTAAATCACAAATTTAACTTAGCCCTGCGGCGACCAACGTGTCAACTTGTTCTCTGGTGGACGTTTACTTATGGGAAATAATTTTATAACGATTAAATTTTCATAGAAAAATGGCTAACTTCCGTTACAATAATTTATTTTTATCTTTTATTACTTTCCTGTTCAACTTTAATCAAACATTTTACTATAATTCGATTTTTTAATTGCACACTTATCTATTACATCAAAAGTATACAGCTTTTCACTAATAATAAATTTTAAAACCTGAACTAAAGTCTGTCTGCACTTAGATAATATTTACAAACAGTAAAAAAAATCTTTAATTCCTAAATATTCCGTAATATTCATGTTTGAAATAAATTATATGGTAAATTTGTGATCTGCGTCCTCGAAACCACCAATAACTTGGTAAACTTTTGAAATATTATATTGATAATTATTTAATATAAGATTATATTATTATTATCATTATAAGACATTCTAGGATCATGGGGGTTTCTGAACAAAGATCGTTGAACATGGTGTGAAAATCGATACCCTTTAACCAAGTTATGGAATACCAGAAAGTGTTGAGCGAATCCTTGTAGCCTGCACCAACTATGAAGCACTGAGGGCCAAATTGATGAGGGAGATAGGACTCTACATTTTAACAGAAAGCAACTTCTCTAAACTGATGTCTCAACGAAACTACCGACATGTTAAAAGTTTTGTATGAAGGTGGAAAGAAGCTTTGGGCCCTATCCACTTCTCCTATGGTAGGCGTGAAGAAACAGTCCTGGAAGGACATCGAACAGGACAGGAGAAGAAGATGGAGGAAGAAGAAATCAGAAAGAAAAATGAATCAAGCAGACTGTGTGCACAGAAATTTATCACAATGTAAAAAGATAAACTTGTTGCACTGATTTGTTGTATCAACTTCATACACATGTATTGATCACTGCTGCAAACTCGTTCAGGTTGTGGGGTACCGGAAACCGTTGAACATATTGCACTGTCTAAAATGAGAGGAAAATTGTTGAGGGAGGCAGGGCTCATTGTCCTAATGGAGAAAGATATTCCTTAACTAATGTCCAATGAGAAGTACTCATATTCCGAAACGTTCATAAATGGGTGAAAATAATTGTAGCAACTTTGGGATGACGAGGAGAGGCTGCACAAGGGAAGCTACTAGAATAAAATAGGGGAAAAGAAGAAAAAAGTAAATTGTTTAAAAATATAGCTATGCGATGCTATGAACATTAATGTTCCACTGCTGCAAATATCCGTATTGTATAAACGCAGGGCTGAGTTGAAAAAAATATTATAATAATATATAAAGAGATAATAATCATTACCTGTGGTACTGCCAGGAATAGTGCCACCACCCATATTACTATTACGAACTTGACAGCCCTGGAGAGCTTCGAAACAGTGTGAGTGAGAAAGGGATGACATATTGCGATGTAGCGTTCCATCGTGAAGGCCGTGATAGTAAGAACTGTTGCGTTGGCAGAGGTCTCCGAGGCGATTCCTGTCAGGATACAGAACGTCTCCCCAAACACATATGACCTAGGAAAAAGAAATTGTTATTTAATTAATTTTCTGTATTTATATTAACTACAGAAATATCTTTAGAGTTATCGCCACCATTAAGTAATATTTATTTATATGTTATCCAATAGCACTTTCAAGTAATCAGTTTTCCATACTATATATAATACGCTAGTATAAATTCCTTATCCGGTTCTCAGCGGTGATGGATTTTGATGAATGAGGAATCAAAGGAAAGGGAATTCCATATAAAAGTGACGATTGTCAATTTTGGTCTTTAAATTCCAACAAGCTTTAATAAAAAATAAATAAATAAAATTGCATATGCGCTTGTTTAAGGTGAAAATTTTCTAATATTTTAAAATACGGCTCTGTTTATTTTTTCGCCATATTTATTTTAATTTTCATAGCTATGTTTCGGCCGGTAGGCCATCTTCAAGCCATTTTATTCAACCATGCTTTTTGCATGTAGTTAGACTTTGGATTACGTGCAAAAAGCATGACTGAATAAAATGGCTTGAAGATGGCTTACCGGCCGAAACGTAGCTATGAAAATTAAAATAAATATGATGAAAAAATAAACATAGCCTTATTTTATAATATTATAAAAAAAAAAAAAAATGGATGTATTAAAACTCGGATGGTTTCAAAAGTCGAATCGAGATGGGATGAATGTTTTTGAAAGAATTTCGACGTGGTATCTTTAAAACACAAATATCCATTATAGTACTTTTAGAATTATACCGGACCATGCATTTTAAACCCTTGAAATTACCAATTTCAAGACAAACCGTTGTCGCGCTAAGTATTATAGATTGAACAGAAGGTCTCAACAAGGCGTGTTCAAATAGAAAAATGACAGTGGAAGAGGGAGAGGCTAAGAATGGAAGATCTTAAGTGTCAGACGGATGTGCACCCAACTCATTCTTGGTCTGCGAGCTAAAAGATGGGCCTCATGGCATCGCAGGATGGACACCACAAACGGAGAGATGAGTTAAAAAACTAAATGTAAAAACTAACTAAATAAAAAACTAAAGATGAATTAAAAAACTAAACAAACGGAGAGATAAGTCTCCAGACTTTGTGGGAGGAAAAAATACTAACGGAGGTATGAGGCTCCAGAACTTATTATATAGGAGTACAAGAGATTGGATGACTATCCAGATTTTGTATGGTAGAGAAAGTAAGTGATAGGGTTAAGAAACATAAAATAAAATAATAATCAGATTGATATAGAATTAAAGCCTTATATATAAAATATACTAATTGATCAATTATAGAGGTGATGAACATGAAACTGGTTATGACGATGATTTCTCGAAGAGAGGAGAAACTTTTTTTTTTTCTATATTCTTAGTAAGTGAGAGAACAGATAAAAAAATTAAGGACCGAAATGCGTTTCAAAAATTGTGGTTCAATGGCATGTCGCTTGCTCGCATATTACAACTCTATATAAGCTTGAACTGAATTGAAAGAGAGTCAAATTTCCTATTGAGCTCGGGTATAATCGTTAATAAACGAAAATGTGAAAAGTCAATAGAGCGCTCGGACTTTGAAGAGCATTTCTGTCTTTAGTTTTTTTTATTCTTATGAATGCTAATGTTTTGCTATAAAGTTGATTGTATTAAATTTATAAACTTATTTTCTTGTTATTAAAAACTAACAATACCTTTTCCAAGGAAATATTGATTTCATGTCATAAATAACAAGACGAACAATATCCAATTATTGGAAAATAATCATAAGCTAATACTAAGTATTAGTTGTAAAAATCACTTACTTTTCCTTTAAAGTAAAAACCAATTAATTAACCTCTTAAACTCAGAACATAAGCTTTTTTTCTAGAAATAAAGCTTTTGTGATAAGCTCATTATTTTATAGCTAGTAGTTTTTATTGGTGCTGCTATTTTCTATGTATTTTAATATTAAAAGTTTTTATTAAAACAGTTTTTTTAAAAATGTTTTTAGCAATTTAGTTATTTAAGACCTAAGGCTTACAATGAACTTGTATGAAAACAAATGACACAGAACATCCTGTTTATGCCCCGCCATAAACTTTAAGTAGAACTGGGAACTACTGGATTCGCACTAATCCATAAAACCATCAACAACAATGACCGTAATAAACGAAAACCATCTGAGAACAGTTAGACCAGATTTAACTGATGTTCTTCTGTCTCTCATTTCACTCAGAATCGCCTGCATTGCGTGTCGTACCTATTCATATATCACAATTTAAAATAGTTATTTACTTACTGCAAATATAAGGTACACATAAAAAAAAAAAAATATATATATAAATTGAATATTTTGTAATAATATAAGACTTTTATATTGAAATTCTCTATATTTCCAAGCTTAAGTGATCTCCGGTTTCTATCAATAATACCTATTCAGAAAAATCCTGTCATCGAAGAACACTTCAGAAGCTTCGATTTTTTATTTTTTTTTTCATACAAAAATAAAAATATAGTGGAGTAAACATTTTTTTTTTCAAACTTATTAACCACTTATACTTCATTTTCTATAAGTTCTACTTATTTTTTTCCTAATAATAACAAATGGGCGATTTTAACCATCTGCAGTTTTTCATCCTTAAATATAATATGTCATAGCTCGCGACTCAGCGAAGTCGCACGTGGCGTCTGTGACGTAATTGCAGACTCGGAGGTCACATGCGGCATCTAAACCTTTTAACGCGATATTTATTAATATTGTGCTACAATTATTAAATATTTAATTATTTAAGTAACGATGATTTGGAAATTAATAAAATTAAGTTTGATGTGTGTATGTTGGAATGGAATGGTTGCATGGTTTGGAATGGATGCATTTAGTGAAAAATAAAAAGAGCAACGGTAAAATATAAAGATTTATTGCGGCCTCCATTAGCACTCCCTAACCTTACTGCGCCCTCTAATCATAAAAAGATTCCCCATCTGTGTAATATACCGTATTTATAATACACTACAATAATTCTGTATCGTATCAAGCTAAAGATACACATTCTTATTTAAAGTCACATGGACGGACGCGTCAAAGATTTGGGGTTCAACTTAGAAAAACTACAATATTTTAAATCCAAAATTTTAAGACTAATTGTAGACATTCTCTGGTACGTAAATTACAAAACTCTACATACTGAATTACAACAACCAACTACTGGCCAATAGGTATGTTTTTGCTTTCATAATAAATTTCACCGACATAACAACAGACAGATAACCGATATGGCTATGGCTGACATGTAAATCAGAATGCGATTGAAACGGAGTTGGATAAGGGATCTCCTTTCCTGAATTAAAAAACTAAACAATGACCCCAAAGAGGTGTTTGTGGATACTTCTTCCTCATGCTTCAAAGGCCAAATGCAAGATCAACGCATTTGCTGGTTATCACATCTATGGACTATTGCGAACTAAGGCATTGTATGGTTGTGAGGGGTAACATGAAGGGAGGGGAAAAAGGTTAATTAAATATGACAAGAATTAAAAACAAAAATTATAGTGAATTTATCAGTTTGTGAAGTGTATATTCGAACACACGAAATTTTATTTTATGTTTATGTTTTATGTTAGCTTTGAGGTGATTTTTATAAATCTGAACTGTTTTTTCCTTACCTTTAGTATAATGTTAACTATTAGATAATCAACGAATACAACCGGCACACAATGGGACAGAATGCCTTAAAACTTGTCATAAATCCAGAAATTGAAAGTTCCTGTTTGGTTAGTTGTTATTAATATCTGAAAACCGCAATAGTTAAGATATCCAACCCAGAAATCAATATGAACTTTGGCATGTCAGCAATCTAATAAAATCTTTCTGGGTGTTCATAACTGCATTCCTCTTTAATAAAAATCCTAACTATGATTTTTTAACCAAACTAATACTGACAGTGTCTCATGTTGTAAGTAATAAAATTTCATAATTCATCTATCATAAAAATTGGTGAGTTGTGATAAAGTGGTTAAAAATGATGCATCTAATTTAACACTGAAAGATCCTATATACTTTTATATAAATCTTTTTAAGTTTATTTATTCAGTTATAATCTGTTTTCGATGTGAAAAATAAAAATCTTACCCAAAGTTGCCATTTTTCGATTTTTTCAATTTTACACGCAACGTTTCTTTAAAATTCAATTAGCGTCCGACTTCTCTGTTTGCTGATTATGTTTACACCGCATTTATTTATAAATCAAGAAGGAAATCATATGTCGTAATCAAGTCACCAATAAAATGAAGAAGAAGTTAGAATTTGGAAAAAAATGTTGTCTGAACGTCTGAATACACCCATAAATAAATAATGAGATATTTTTCATAAATTATTAATTTTCTTTCCAAAATTTAAAAACAAATGATTGACAGTTAACAGAACAGAGGGTAGATTCTTTAAAAAAATTCGATCTGGCTAGATGGTTCTGAAAAACTGAACCAATCCATTTCTCCTAAATGGAACTGTCGTATTTCCATTTAGGAGAAATTCTTCTTGGCCTGCAAAAAAAGTTTAATAATGTCACTAATTTTATCTTGGTGTTCGTGGTTTGGATTCTACGTAAAAATAAAATTTTCTTTCTTATTGGCCTTTTTTATTATAATAGAATATAAAAGCTTCATAAAATTACTAAAGCTAGGTGCCTTACTTTTATATTTTATTTTTTACACGCCCTCTCCTCCCATGTCAATTTAAAGATCCACCCCTGACGCTATAATTGACACAAAAGAGTCATACTATTGTACAGATCATTTAAAGATCATTTATGTGTTAATTAGTTGTAAAAATTGTTTATGATAATTAAGATAATCCACTGTTTTCTTTTCTTATGAGATTATATAGTACGAGTTTATTTTACCATGTGGTGTTACACTAAACCATGGCACTTGCCCACCGGTTTTCTTCAATAATGTTCCTATTCCTAAATCAGAAGAAGTTCGTTATTTGAGATTTTACCGGGAAAAACGACTGACATGAGGAACCCATACTACACTGAAAAGAAAACAAGTCAACAAACGATTTGAATTGTTATCCAGGTTACTAGACCGACGCTACGAATCATCCGTATCTAACAAACTCACTGTGTACAAATTACTTTAAACATCTCTATGGACTTACTCTATTGAGCATTGCAATGATACTGTGAACAAATTTAACATCCTCAAAATTCAAACTTTTCAATATGATTGACTTGTTACACAAAGAAATCCAAACGGTTTCAGCCGCTAAAACACAGTACTATAAAAATAATCCCCACAAAACTTTGACTTACAACATGGACCTCATTGCCCAAATACTTAATTCCACCACAAACCCGTACATTCCAAATCGACGAAGTTTAAGGAGCCAAGAGACTTTCTAACTTGAATCCTAACCGGAAGAGTACAGATTTGCTTAATGCAAAAAATACCTCATAGATAGCAAATTTTAACCATGGCAGATTTACATATTTATGTTAATAATAAAATGAGTAATCATTTCTCATGGGGTTACTGTCTTAATTATTAAACACTAATATGCCAGTGCGAATTTTTCGCACAGCATATTAACACCAAATTAATAAGCAAATGAAATAATGCAACGTATCAAAAGATATATAAATCAATTAATATTTCCGAAGGAACTATCCCGGTCTTGCTGTACGCATCAAAATCTTCAAGGTCCAATTTGTCCCCTATCGATCAACAGACCTACCACCGTTCCAGTATTGAAGCATAGCAAAATGTTTGTATCGAATTTATTTATTTTAGAAAGAAAAACAAAAGTGGATAATACGATTCGCTAACCCTCCGTGAAATTCTGAATCCAACGGTACCCCATTCCATTGGTATTTGAGCATGGCAGGAGCTTATATTTGGTACAAAACCGATTTCGAGCCTTACTGTAATAACATATGTGGGGATTTCTATAGGAATATTTTATTAGAATGGCAACAAAATTATTAATAATTTGATTTCAACATATTCAATGGATTTCTTGCAGACCACAGGATCAAATTCTGATATTATCAACTCATTAATAGTTTAGTTTATGCTAATCGAAAAGTCCGAGCATTGCCAAACATTGGACGACAAACATTGACAGGAGACATTTCGAAAGCGGAGGAGGGGCTAGGACGGGAGAAGGGACAGGCTAGATTTATGATATGCATACCTACCTCATTCCATGGAGCAGCTGGTCCCGCTGACCCAGAACCGAGGGAATATTTTAATACTGATTGTCTCCTTAATTTACACCTTCAGGTCTTCGACCTCTCCCGATGTCAAGCAATAGCTGAGCACTGTGGACTAGGTAGGGGTTACAATACAATGCCAGTGGAAAAATTGCGATTTTCGTTTATAGGTGTATAACGATCTTCAATTGCGTTGCTAAATATGAGTAAGACCTCCAAAACCCAAAAATAGACTAAACCGTTAGTCTTTTTTAATACCCTGTTAGTTTTTTTTTTTTTTTTTTTTTTTTTTCTCGGGACGGCCATAGAGACCACGCGAATATCATGACATTTGGCTTCTTTCTTGTTTTTCCTTTCTTTCCACTTCTCTCTCATTATCTCCGAGTGCCGCCGCTTTCTCTCCTCCGTCCACGCGACTCCCTTTCTCGAACTTTTCTTCTTAGCAAGAACCGTGATCTCCTTTAGTCTCTTACCATACCCCTCTCTGTCCAGACAGTCCCGGTCCGTTATTCCAAGTCTTTCCGTTTCTTCCTTCATCTGCCTGATGTATCCTCCCAAGCTTTTGTATCTATGGATTTCTTAGAATATTTCCTTGTTAAGTCTTTCTGGGGCCATTCTTACCATATGTCCGTTGAATTTCAGTCTCTGATCCTAATTTCCGTTTCTAGATCTCTTTTGTCCTTGTATATTTCCTGATTGGATCTTAGCCTGTATCCTTCTTTTGTCTTAGTTTATGATAAAAAAAACTATAAACGAGTCACCTAATTTTAGAACTAATAGGACTGGAACCTATTACAAATAATAATGTTAACAAAAAAAAAACACAAAGCAATTACTGTTTTAAGCGATATTTGAAATCACATATATTTAATATCAAAGAATTTTAAATAGTTTATAAAATAAAATGTAGTAGAAAGGTTAAAGCCGTATTTGTTTATGTTATAAATATGATGATTACATTTGACAAATATAGATATTGTTTAAAAATATAAACTTAAAGCAAACATTTTCAGTGTATACATAGCACTTATCCAGTGGAACAAGACGTAACTGTAAAAGTTTGGACAAATGTTTTACCACGTTAAATTTTCAGAAAGACGTGTTTAATCGAATTGATTCCATGATATATGAGTTTAAGCTTAATGCAGATTAAAACTAAGGTCTAGACATCTCATTAGTTCCCTTCCTTACTTTCCTCTACTACAGTCAAAAATCTAGGAGTAACATTTGATCAGAACCTCTCCTGGAATAACCATATTTCCAGATTACCCGAAAATCCATAACTGTCCTAAAACAACTCCGCTTGGTGTATGGAGGGCTATCTACTAGGCTATAAATCAGATTAAAGAAACTCATGAACTTTTTTCGAGTAAGAAGATGGTTCGGGGTGGCGCTCATAAAGAGTGGATAGAGGAACGTAGAGTAAGGAGTTCAAGGATGTAGGGAGGGTTTTTGGTGCGGAAGACTTGGAAAAGCAAAACACCTAGGAGGAATTATCGTCAACAAGTAGGATAAGGCACTTCAACTCGTATAGTATGTCAGAATGTAACATCGGAACGCTTGGGGATCCCAAAGAGGAACTGTTTCATATGATACGTCTTTGGGATCCCCAAGCGTTCCGATGTTACATTCTGACATACTATACGAGTTGAAGTGCCTTAAGTAAAAAAAAAAAGTTCATATTGAATATGTGATGGTTGACTGTGGTGTATTATTGAGTAAGAAGATGTTCCGAGATGGCGGTCATAAGCGGTTTTAACTAAAAACCCATACTGCTTACAACAGTGAGCTTCAACTGAAACTCTCTACTGCATACAATCCCCTGAAAAAATCTACTTTGGTGTCGAGTCGGTTTTTTAACTCACTAATTGATAGATGGATTAAACATGAGTTCCATTGCAGATAATCTACAGTCCTGTTAAGACCAATATGTTACAGATCCAATCGACTTACATACGAATCTTGAGCCTGGAAACACAAGAAAACTCCTCATCATGATGTTTGTGAAAAAATCTATTAAATCAATGATTCATAAAACTTGATAATCCGCTCATCAAGCAATCGAATGGCTTTCTTCACATCTATCCAATCATTGTGAAATGAATCAGAAGTGAGATAGTATTAGAATTTGTACTATTATAGTTATCAGTGTGTTTTCATGTGGTAGAGCTTGAAAGAATTACCAACCCTTGGAAAAATAACCTATGCACTTTGCATTAAAAACCATTTTATTGATGATTGCGAATACAGTATGTGCGATTAGTTTTGTTTGTTTAGTGTTGTCGGTTTGGCTATGCTTTTCCCTCCACGGATGTTTGGCAAATCTGGTTCAGTGTAAATTGTAAATTGTGCATTTAATTATGCCTTAACTGTAATCCGAACTGTTTGGTAATCCTTAGTCTCCCCTCTCGTATATCTCAGTAATTTTTGTAAATAATTACAAATTTAAAAAATAAACGGTTAATAGGTAATTAAGTTTTTTTAGACTGGTATTATTGTAAAAGTTTTACTTGTATAAGGTATTGATTGTTTATATGCATATATAATTCATTTTCAAAATTATGAACAAATAATAATCAGCTAAAGATGGATTTATAATTATTTAAATGCATGAATATTTATTCCTCAAGATACGTGAAGTTTACGAAATAGATGCTGATTGTACTAGTTTTATCATGAAACAATACAGGCTTATAAAGAACCAGTGAAATCTCATTATACAATTTAATTGTAAATAAATATTGACATAGAGGACGACAATTGAAGCAATATAACCAGAATTTCAGCTAGAACTGAATAGATAAACACATTTATATAAAAAAAAAAACAAAAAAAAAACGTTAGCGCTAAAGAAATTATTTTGATCATATAATTTTCTCTTAATTTATTTCCTGTTGTTTTATCATTTCCTAATTTACTTAAAATAACTTCAGAAATATTGCAAAATATAAATTATTCAGATTGATTAATACACCAGAAGCACGATGCGAAACACAAGGAAAGAATGTTAAACTGAGCTCATAAATTTTGATAACTGAATCCCATAAATTTGCAATTTAAACTAGACCAAATCCGTAATATATATATATTACAAAATTTCTCCAATAGACCATTGAGTATTATATTTTAACATAGTTATTTAAATTGGGAATTTCAATTATTCGTATAGCAACATTTTAAAATTGGTATAATTTAGATGAGGTATTTGGTTCTTTATAAATAATATATATATTTATTGGTGCTATGTTTATTTATTGAAAGTTAGAATACAATCAGAGAATATACTTTTTTATTATTGTTTCATACTATTATAATCTTGGTCATTTTTGAAAGATGACTATTGTATATATATATTTTAAGTTGTTGATATTTAGTAATATGCTTTACCAATTTTTTAACTTTACTACATATATTAGGTAAGGAAAGTATTGCAATCGGGTCAAATTTCCGATATGCCGTTTTTGATGGATCTATACGTTTCAGAGCTCCAAAAGCACATTTCGAGAATATAAAAACCGTTCATTTCGGACAACTGTGAACATTCAAAATGTTCATATCTTAGTATTAGAAACGGTCTTGGTCTTGCACTTTGCAAGACCAAGACCAAAGCCGCCTAACTGTTGCAAGACCAAGACCAGGACTGGTAAAAAAAATCGATGTTTTAAATAAAAAATTAAGGCAAAATAGTTACTAATACTCAACAATCTTAGTTACTATATGTAAATAATTGGTATAACCAATATAGTTTTGCATTTAATTCCTCTAATTTTTCATTCAGGCTTAGTTAGGTTTCTCCTATCTACAAAATACAGTACTGTAAGACTGTTGCGAGACTCGTGTGCAAGACCAAGACCATGACCAAACTGAGTTTGCAAGACCAAGACTCGTCTGGGTCTCGCATTTGGGCAACGCTAGTAAGTACTTATTTCTAAATCCATTGATCGGTATTACATAGGGTAAAACTGCATTAATTTTGCAAATGTTTAACATTTTATTTTCTCAATTCATGTAAAAGCTTACAAAGATTTTAAAGGTCCCTTAATAATAGCCCTTAAGCCCTGTTAGCGAGGGCTTGTGAAGTGGTGGATGGTAACTTTGTAGAATTAGACCCGCTTTGAGTGTCCATTTAAAGTTCTCTTCTAGGGGATGCCAATTTGTCAATAAGGTTAGCCCGGTATCCGTTCTTCTATATTCTACTTCTCTGTCGTCTAAGAGTTTGTCCCGATTTATTCTCAATCAATTTAATGTTAACCGTTACTGACCAATTTTTCCACATTACTGACTGTAGACTAGTACCTGATGGACTGGATAAAAACAGAATGTAATTAGCTATTCATAAAAAATATGTGCAAATAAAGATGTATGTATCTACTTGCATACGTTAACGAACAGGTTGCCTGATATATGTTTTAAGTGTTGAAATAAAAATTTGCCGAAAAAAATCAACTTATAAAAAATTAAATGGTCAGTACTGTGGTAAAAAGTGTAAAAAAAAAACAACTAAATTTATAATAAGAACTTTAAATAAATTATCATTAGCATGTGATACCAATGAGCTGTATGTTATAAAGATTTAATTTCTTTTTCCGTCTGTTGGTTTTATTTTAGATTGTTTGGATTTGGCTAATAAAAACCGATATGTTAGGTGATTTATTTTGTAAAAACACATTATTATTAAAAAGATCTTTTATGGTTGAAATATAATTTGGGCACTATAATACTTTTTTGAAACAGGATAATTAAATAAACGTCCTACTAAAAAGAAATTACTAGAATAAGGTTGATTATCATAAGGTTTTCTTTTCTTTTTTTGTGGTCATAAAATACCATTAAAAGTATTGTGTATTAGACTGAACCATATGATCTCAGGTTGAAATTTTTTATAGGTAAATATAATGATCTGTTTCATATGAATAATAAATCATTGAAAATCATCTCAATCATGCGATTAATAAAGTCTTAATATTGTTATATTATATTAATATTGTTATAATATGAAATACATATTCCTGCTGAATATTTTCAAGATTCGTTAATGAATTTTCATGAATGAAAGTTTCAATAACCTCTAGCATTCAGAGTCTAATAATGCATATAGTGAAAATAAAAATAAAGTAATTAATATTTCTATTGATGTTTACAGAAAAGAACGAATGAAGTTGTGCAGATTATAAGATGAATAAATTAAGAATATATAATATTTGGATATGAATGTATTATTATTAACACATAAGACATATTATTATTAGCATTAGAGATCGACCGATGCCGACATTAATATGGGTATATCGGTAGTTTGGCCGTTATCGGCATCGGTCAATTTCGCTTTTTTTAAAGATATATATATATACTCTATCCTTCTCCAACAGCTCTATCCTCTGGTTGCAGTCTTTCTTATCCGACAGAACTCAAGCAGTCAGCATTCCAAACCAACCCCTATCTTCCTTTCTTACACTGTCCTCTGGAGTGGCCCAGAGTTCGAGCATTTCCCCTCTCCTTTTCAATTCCTACATAAATGATCTTTCCAAATCCATCTACCACTGTTCACATCATTTATACGCTGATGACACCCAAATATATTTTTCCTTTTATCCTTCTGAGCTACTAGTCGCGTTCGCCAATATTCAGGCAGACGTAGATAGGATCAGTGCCTGGGCAAGTCTGAATAATTTAAATCTAAATCAGGCCATTATTATAGGTTCCAGTCCTATTCTTAAATCCATCTCCTTCCTTCCTCCTTTAGTCATCAACGATCATCCGGTCACATTCAGTTCATCCATTAAAAACCTAGGAATCACCATAGACGAAAACCTCTCCTGGAAACCCCATATTGCCCTCATCTCCCGTAAGTCAATAGGTACCCTTAAGCTATTTCATCGCTCCCGCCACCTACTCCCACAACCCATCCGCAAGCTCCTTGTATCCTCTCTCATTTTCCCCCACTTTGACTACGGCTGTGTGGTGTACGGAGGCATCCCGATGGTACTCGAGGATAGATTGAAGCGACTCATGAATACGTGCTTAAGATTTGTCTTCGGTACATCAAAACAGATTTTGACTGAGGTGAATGGTTGATAAAATTTATTGAGTCTTAATTTTAAAAATCAACCCATGCTTATTTTATTTTATTTTTATTTTCATTTAAATGTTTTTTTTTTATTTCGTTTTTTCTCAAAATTTTATTTTATTTTTACTTGTTATAATTTAATTTCACTGAAGATACTGTATATATTCTTTAATATTGATTAATGTAATTTTTGGCCAGATGTAGTTTTTATTTTTTTGTTCATATCTGTTATTCATAAGGGACCTTGTCCCAGAATAAAGTTTACTTTCTATCTATCTATCTATCTATCTATCTATCTATATATATAATTTGTTTAATATATAATTTTATATGTGTGTGTGTGTGTGTGTATAAAATTAATCATATGTTCTTAAATATACAAATGTATGTTCCTTAACTGGCGTAAGATCTAAGGTTTTAAGACTTAAAAATGTTTGGCTCATCAAAGGATTTTGAGGGAACAATTTACGTCAGATCTATAAAATCAAATTGGTTAAGAAATCAGTACCAAATTTTTCATTTATTTTTTTAATTTCATTCATTTAGTGGAAAACTCTACCAAAAGTATTATTGATAATTGTGGCTTTAGATTTTCTGTTATTGACTCTGTTATCTATCCATTGACTAAACTGCTGTCATTGTTTCCTCATGAACATCCCATCATTGTTACGAACCATCAATGGAATACATAGCGTATACGAATCGGAGAAAATGTGCGATTCCCATTCGGAGGAAATATTTGGAGGAAAAAAAAGTCTGAGAACCGTGTTGTAATAATATTGTGTATGTATTTCTTTCCACCCTCCTTCCAGACTATCTATAAATATACTTTACCATTATAATAGCGTTCGATGTATTTTCACAAGTCACACTGATATTGAAAAATGTTGAGAAATCTTCTAGCTATATAGAATAAATAATGGTATTTTATAAGAAAACTTATGTTGTTAAATTATTTATTTCGAGGAAAATGTAATTTAAATTTACTGGAGCAAAAGTGATAAATGACCTGGATGCATGCGGTACTTAATCATTAAAATGTCTAAATTCAGATAAAAAGTATAAGCGAGAAAGTTAAGAAGCATTTGTTTCACTTTCGAAAGTTAGGATATGTAGCATAAATTCACTGAATATCTTAATTTAAAATTATTAAACTTACTCTGCTGAGCATTAACGTTATTGACTGAAAATAAAAAATGAAAAAATATTTTATTATTCTGGGACTGTTGTCCCTTTAGAACAAATTATAAGTACAGATTGCTCGTCAGTGTGGTCATAAATAAATTATAAATTTACAATAAGAGTTAATTAAAAATAATAATGTAGAAGAAGAGAGAGAAAAAGACAAGAAAATTGTACATATATATAAGAAACTAAAATAACCTAAATAAATTGAGGTATTATCTGGTGGTACTTAGATAATTCTCTTAGGTATATTTCGTAGTCAGTCGGAATGAGAAAGGAGTAGGAGTTTAAAGAGGAGAGGCTTGAAAGAGGAAACTGATTGTGCGTGTCGAATATCGGCAGAGCTAGAATTGCAAAGTGTCGGTCAAATTTGTCAAACGCAGCAGTTCGGTTAGGAGGAGGATAGAGGTCGGAAGTACGTGATCTAGTGGGACGGTATTGGATTGAGCATTATACCTAACTTTGGCCTACATATAGTTCGTTTTCTAATACTATTATTTAAACGATTTGATGAATGTTATCGGAATTTTTTAACTGTTAACTAATTAAAATAATAAGCCGTTTTACTATCTTTAATATGAGTTCCAATAGAGAGTTTTTGGTAAAATCTGTATTGTATATCACAAATATGGGTAAATCAGAAAGAAATTAAACACCATCTTTAAAGGTTTCCTGGATGTTAATTATTGATTAATATAAGTCTAACTTAAACAAGGAAAAGATGATTAAGGAAATAATGGATGCTTCTTGGAAATATTACAGCCCTTCTTGGAATTCAAGCAAAGATTTTAAACATACAGATCTATTATAATATTCTTAATAATATATATTTATCTATTTTAATGTATACTTTGATTTTATATATTTAGTATTATATTATATATTTTTATTAGTATCATATCATATCCATTGTAATAAGAAGAGGGTTTATCTATATTTTGGGCCATAAAATTAAATTGAATTATAATTAAATTAGTTTTAACATAATCACTATTAAATAAATATTATGATAATCTTTAAATTAATATATAAATAATTTATATAGTTGATCTTAAATGCTTTTTATATATAAATATGAAAATAATATTTTTTTTCAACCCAATACGGGAGTACTTTTTTAGGAAAATAGTCCTGATATTTCATTAATAGAGACCGCTTTGAGAATCCATGAATGACAATATCGGTCTGGATCAGTCCCGTGGAATTTCAGTGATTTAACTGGAATGCTATTTGCATCTACACCGCACTCAATATAGATTTCTTCTATTGTTTCAAGGAATAATCATACATGTAAGGGAATATATTCGGAAGCATTAATTTCGCTACCTTGGTTTTGCGCGCTTCTAACCGATATAACTTAATTTAAAGAGAAGCTGTAAGCATGTTCCGAAAATATTGATGAATTTTCGATGCTCATCAATGATCTCAACATTATATAGGAGCTTTTGCCCACTATAAATTAAGAAATACAAACATTGTTATAGACCAAAATCAGTAAAACTGATATAAAAAAAGTTTTGTGCTTTAGACCGCAAAATAAAAGTGAAAACATCAACAAGGCTAATAGATTAATAATATATAATATAAATTATAAATAATAGCTCATTACAAAAGGAATGAAATTCTGAACAACCCCCCTCGCTTACAGTATGCAGGTCCGATTTTCAGTTTCTGAGATATTTTAATCCATATCTTATTATCTCATTATCGTTTAGTTTTCGGCATTATTTTAGCCCTTTTCGCCTCTCTAACACGGCGTCACGTTAATATATAATTTTCAACGTTATTCCATCACAAAGAAGATAAAATGATGAACATTTCTATCAGTAATAATATGCAGGTCCGATTTTTAGTTTTTGAGATATTTTAATCCTTATTCAAAAATACAATTAGTCGACCACATCCGACTCTAACAATCAGATTTGTGAGGGACACCATTTTTTTTTTTTTTTTTTTTTTGTAAAGCAAACTCACAAATTCCCTATCTAAATATCCCTAAGAAATAATCAATAAGGTTAACATCTTGTTAAAATGACAATCGCCTTCTTTAGTTTTCTGTCTTCAGTAATGAACCATTATGGATGAATATAAAATTTTTCGTATCTTTGTTTAAAATCATTATCGTTATCATTATCTTTATTTAAAATAAACGGAAATTCGAATGACATTTTAGACTACTGTGTCAGAAATATATTTTAAAAACTTAATTTATGAAGCTTCATATAGTAATTAGCGATTTTAGAGACTTAACAAAAATTAAATATTCATAATAAGTATCATTAAGCAAACCTTTTTCGATTTTAATTATATTTCCGCCCACCGTTGAAAACCACCTATTCAATAGGCTTTTATGAATTGAAATATGAAAAAATCTGTACTTTAATAAATAATAAAGGAGGCCTATATACTCTTTCGTATAAATTTCTTTCAAAAATGGTTCTATACATTTTTAGGGGAATGAATTATTAGAAATTAACCTTGAATGGATGAATGTGTAAGGAAATGGATAAATATTATTTAATTTCTCTTGTTGAAAATGAAAACCTGGATCATTAATCTTTTCCGGGATAAATTTTAAAAATAGAAAAATATTTTGTTAAATTAAAGTCTAGTAAAAATAATATAAATTATAAACATAGCTAAAATGGACTAAATAATTTAGTTAATTTTTTTTTCTTTCACCACTACATCCAGACAAATGTTAAAATGAGATAGCTACAATATCATCTGTTCTCCGGAAATGTATTCCAATATTGTTCAAACACTCATTTTTCTAGCGGTAAGGTTGGTTGTTGTATAGTAATGGCATAAAACCTGTTGGTCATCAACGTCGGTAATTATAATTATATCTACTAATAATGTCTCTAGCGGTAAGGAAAATATTTATAAAATGAGTAGAAATAAAAATTTGTACATTACTGCCTAATAAGAGTCTATAACTTGAAATTGAATAATATTCGAATGCTGCTCTATACTTTTTTCCTAAAATATATATATATATGTATATATTTAATAAATTCATCCGGAATAATATCTTTGATGTCGGACTGAGATAGTTTATTGACTAGAAATATATTATTACTACTGTTCTTAATAATTGAGTGAATGAAAATGCATGAAATGAATGAAAAAATAATTTTATTCTGGGACTACTGTCCCCTAAGAATAATAACAGAGTTACAAATTTATGTATCTTAGTCTGACATAATAAAAATACCAACTAATTTATTGTTAATTGTTATTTCAATTGTGCAATGGTTTGAAATTAAACATTATATAGATGCAAGTAATTTTACATGTTAGGGGAAGTTTGAATGTGGAGTAGGTGTTGGAACAGGAATTGTTTGAAGGAATTTGTGGATGAGGATTGACGCATGGAGGTAGGAAGTGAGTTCCATAAGGAAGCAGCACAAATGACGAAAGATTTGCTGAAGGAGGAAGTTTTATGGGAGGGAATATATAAGTCTATAGGTTGAGACCTAGTATTGAGAGAGTGGATAGAGGAGCGCAGAGTAAGGAGTTCCAGGATGTAGGGAGGGTTTTTAGTTCTGAAGACTTGGAAAAGGAAAACGCCAAGAAGGAATTGTCGTCGAGAAGTAGGATAAAGCCACTTCAACTCGGTGTACCATAGTGAAAAATGTGAACGTCTGGAGATCCCGAAAATGTATCTTATGAAACAATTCATGAGTCTTTTTAGTCTCATTTCTAGCCTGGCAGATAGCCCTCCATACATCAAGCAGCCGTAGTCGAAGTGGGGGAATACAAGGGAGGTTACAAGGAGCTGTCTGGTTTTTAGAGGAATACAATCACGGAATCTTAGGAGTTGTTTAAGGTCAGTTATGGATTTTCGGGTAATCTGGGAAATATGATTATCCCAGGAGAGGTTCTGGTCAAAGGTTACTCCTAGGTTTTTGACTGTAGGGAAAAAATGGATGGGATGGTTATTGAGGTAAAGTAGAGGAAAGTAAGGAAGGGGGCAGATGAGATGTCTGGACCCGATGATAATAGCCTTGGTTTTATCTGCATTCAGCTTTAATTCATTTATTTCTGGCCATCTGTTGATGCAGTCGATGTCCTCTTGTAGCCTCCGGGCAGCCTCTAGCATCTCAGAAGGTTGGAATGATTGGTATATTTGGAAATCATCGGCATATAGGTGGTAATTGGAGTGTTGAATGGCGTTAGGAAGGTCACTAATGTAGATGGAGAAAAGGGTCGGGGAGAGTGAGGAACCCTGAGGAACACCTCGCGTTAATTGAAGTGATGATAATGGAGGTTTATTCGGTATTGTAACTGTCTGAGATCGATTGGATAAGAAGGATAGGAACCATTTTAGGACGCTATTTGACATGGGCAGGCTTTGGAGTTTGGAAAGAAGGATCTCATGATTAACGGAATCAAACGCCTTGGGAAAGTCAAAAAGAATTAGGATGGAGATTTTCTGTTTATCTATGGCGGATTGGAGGTCTTGGGTAATCCTTAGCAAGGCAGACTGGGTGGAATACTGGGATCGGAAACCAGATTGTAAGGGATTGAGGAGATGGTTTTGCTCGAGAAAGCTGTTCCACTGAAAGTGAACTAATCTTTCTAGAGGCTTGGATAGATTGGATAGGATGGAGATGGGTCTGAAGTCGGAAACTGATGAAGGAGTTGGAACTTTGTTCAGTGGACGGACTATGGCTCTTTTTCAGGATTTGGGAAAAAGGGAATTTTGGAGAGGGAAATTATATATGTGAAGAAGTGCGGGTAGTAAAGCTGGAAGGCAGAGTTTGATAACTTTAACAGGTATTTGGTCAGAACCATAATCATTCGTTTTGGATTTAAGGGTGGCAGAGAGCAGGTCAGTAGGAGAGATGTCGAGAAAGTATAACTTATCAGGATCAAAGGGGGTTTCGGTAATGGAAAAAGATGAGCGGTCAGATGGAGATGTGGATAGAAAATGGTTAGTGAAAAAATAATTTAGCGTGTTAGGATCGATTGGATACTGTGTGCAGGTTTTCGAGGTAACAACAGAGAGGTTCTTAAGGATTTTCCATTTGAATTTAGAGTTAGGTTCTTGGGATAAAACATTATTGAAGTATTGGGCTTTGGCGCGACGTCAGTAGGAGTCATTTGTGTGAGATTTCGTAGGGATTTAAATGTAGAATAATGCTGAGTTAGTCTAGTACGTCTGTATCGTCTTCTAACAGTTTCTCTTCTCTTCATTAGTTCTCTTGTTTCTGTATTTATCCAAGGAGCGGGAGGACGTCTAAAGACACGTGTTTTTAGAGGTGCGTGACAATTGAGAAAATCGAGGAGGTTGGAGGGAAGGCATTCAACCATATCATCGATGGAGGGGAGAGAATAGTTCTAAGCAAGTGGAAAGAGAATCGAGGAAGGGGCTGTTGTTTTCAGTGGTTAAGGAATCTAGATCTCCTCAGGAAATTTGTTTGGGTTTAGATGAAGGAGTAGAGAAGTTGTATGTTATTTCAATAAGATCGTGGGATGAAAGGAAGGGAACTGGAATTTGCGTAGAGGATAATAGTTGTGATATGACTTAATTGTTATATGTTATTAAATTAGATATACAAAAACATCAATAGATATTTTCATATCCGAGCAGATTGAACGTGGAGTACCTCAAATAGTAAGACACCGTACTCCTATGTTGCCGGTTCTGGGTTAAATTTTGGCAGATAATTCTTTATTCTGTTATATTAGTTGTGAATCGATCATGGTGTTAGGAGATCCCAGATGGTACACCTAACCTCTATGAATTAGCTATTATTCATTAGTTAATAAATCGGAAAAAAACGTTGCATTATATCTTGATCTTTGCTAAATCACCCCCCTGCACAAACGTCGATCAAAGAACAGTATTACTCCGGAGCATTTATTACTCCATCTTCTAAAAATCTTGACCACCACAATAAAGTTAAAATAATTAGAACACCAATATTTAAAGCAAGTATCAAACATTAATTAATGAATAATGTTAAATAAAAAATGCATTTTTAATGTAAATCCTCACCAATATCACCATAGTGGAGTAACTTTTTAAAATTAAATTCGTTTACGGTATAGTAATAACAAATTATCATTTAATATTTTTGTAAAATTTTAATTGAGTTCTGGAATTTTTATTGTTGCGATGTGATCTTACATTAATGAGCTGTTTGTCTCAAAAGGATGAAAATATCACAAGTGGTGAGAAAACGACGATGGATTTTCCGACCCGAGCCAAGAGAAAATGATATTATGTCCAAGTTTAAATGAGCTCTGTTCTCATCTCCTGTTGATATCGATCAGGTAGGCAGTGTTAAAGACCTCCATTAAAAGGTTGTTTATTTCGATGTAGGTTTTTCCATCATTCATAGCCACCATTTTTATTTCAAGCTGGTAAGACAGGTTTAAATTATGAGAGAATAAAAAATAAAACCAAAAAAAACCATGGAATATAATATTGTTTCTTTTTAATATTAAAAACTTAAATCTCTTTGTTGGTAATGAAAACACTGTGAGCGAAAAAGTAATTTGAAGGCATTAACGACTTAGCATATTAATGTTAAGTTTTTTGTTGATAATCGGATATAAATAATGAGAAATTGATTCGTGCCCATCCACAATAACGCTTCCATCTCTGCCAATAGCGAAGGCCGTCATACACACCCAATTGAAACAATTCCAAATCTTAACGTTTTAACGGATAATTGACCATCCGAAAAAATCTTTATTTCAAAAATGTTTTATTTTCGCCTCTCTTGTAACAAAAATATTATTACTCATAGTTATATGTTAAAAAAACAACATTATTTTTATCATCTGCTCCTTCTAGGCAAAATATGGATATTTATTTATCAACATCATCATGTCTTCACTTGAAAATTGAATATTTTTTTAGTTGTCTCTCCTATAGTTAGTGTGTAACTATATTAAAAATCTCTTCCATGAACTGATACAGTTCTTTATAGGATATGTAGGGAGTAGATATTAGTATGAACGGTGACCAATTGAATATCATAGAATAATGTTATCTAGGGTACTTTTCTTATATGTCTGATGAGCTATTTTATTTTCACCTATATTTTTGAAACACAAGGCTATGTGGTTGAAATTTTCCAGCCATAACAAAACATCAATTCTCTGTCTCTTTTATTCGTTTATAGTGTTGTCCAAATGCGAGACCGAGACAAGTCTTAGTCTTGCACAAGACTCTCGTAACAGTCTTACAGTTACCTATTAGCTTATTACTAGAGAAATATTACTGTACTTTTTTAGATAGGAGAAGCTTAACTAAGTCTGAATGAAAAATTAGAAGAGTTCAATGCAAAAGTATATTGTTTATACCAAATCTTTACATATAGTAACTAAAATTGTCAAGTATTATTAATTATTTTGTCTCAATTTTTATTTAAAAAATTGCAAAGTGCAAGACAAAGACCAATTTTGGGCAATACTACTCGTTTATATTATAACTGATAAATGCCATTGGGATAGACTAACTATTACTACTAAACATTAAGCTTAGTATTAAGTTATCATTTATAAATAGATTCTAATTAATAGAGAGTGGGGTAGCTTAGTGGTAACGCAGTGACTTCCTAAGCTCAAGGTCCCAGGTTCGAATCCTGCTGATGGCAGAAAATTATTTATTCGATTTAATTGGCCATGGATCAATTCTAGGGTTGTGAGACTCTCCTGGGGGGCACATCCAGCCTTTATAAAGTGGGTACCCTTAATTAAGAAAAAATAATCAAGGGAGAACATCTTGCAGTTGAGAGTGATTCTGGCCCGATCAGTAGGAATGGCGCGATACATATATTGGAGGAGCCAAAAATTAATATTAACCGATATAGGTGAAAATCTAATCCACTCTGTTCCAAATTGGACACTCTGATATCGTCGCGCCAACGTGATCTCATTTTTTTTTTTTTTTAATTTAGTTTACTGAATGACAATGCAGTCAGCCACATTGAAGGGCAACAAGTATTAAGGTTATAAGCGTTCTTATACAAACAAGAGAAAATAAGGTATGATTAATTAAAGAAAAAAATATAATAAAATAAAGAATTAAAAAATAAATAAGAAAAAAATAGAATGAAATTAATCTTCTTATACACATTCTTATAGGTACAATAATCTGGTCCTCATTAGAGGCGTAACTTGGTATTTGTTACTTCTTAGTAATTCCCAGCTATCTCAAATTCATATTTTGATAATTTAGTATACGCTCAACTTTAATAATACAGAATAAGGAAATAAAAAGTCTGTAGCTTATCATCCGAGTGGGATAAGCTACAGGTTCCATACCAATTTTATTGGATACTTAATGACCTAATTTTCAAATTCGTTTGACCGAGTGATTTTTTGTTTTAAAATAAAATATATAGGAGAAGCCTTTTGTTATATAGGTTTTGTCGAGAAAAACGTATCCCTAAGAGAAAAAAAAATGGATTAAATTTGGTAAAATCGGCATTGGATCATTTGAGTACCAACCCTCACAATCATTCCAAAATTTATCAAAACCGAATTAATAATAGTAGGTGTTGTGCCCGTCACATAGTTCCAAAAGGCATACAGTTTTGAAATTTATGTAACAAAACTTTTCATATTTTTCATTACAAGGCTATGTGTTTGAAATTTTCCAGTCATAACAAAACATCAATTCTATGTCTCTTTGCCAGTTTTACTCGTTTATAGTGTTGCTCAAATGCGAGACCGAGACAAGTCTTGGTCTTGCGCAAGACTCTCGTAACAGTCTTACAGTTAGCTTATTACTAGAGACATATTACTGTCATTTTTTAGATAGGAGAAACTTAACTAAGTCTAAATGAAAAATTAGAAGAATTAACTGCAAAAGTATATTGTTAATACCAATTCTTTACATATACAGCCTATATATTATTATAAGTCAGCCATGTTGATTTTAATTCTTAAATGGAGTAGGAAAAAAATGTTACTACACCATATGCACACGAATGATTTCCTTCAGTATTGCGCCGAATCGGAACGATCCATTTTTTAAATAAAGCCAGATGAAAGAAAATACATTTGTCCCTCCCCAAACAAAATTATTTTTGGAAGAATCGGATTGAGCTTGAAATAACTAATATCTGCTTCATCATATGTTCACCAAATCCTTTGGTTGAATCGAACGTGCGGTTTTTAGATAGAAGCGGAAAATGCATCAAGGAAAATACATTTGCACGTATGCAATAGGAAATAGTCGATGAAATTCAATGAAATTAACGCAGCATAATTTTTCCACTGTTCCTTGATTTCTACAACGCAAAATATTACTAGGAATCATTCGATTCTAAGGACAAAAATATTGATAGTGAAAATAAAGGTCGCCATTGGTGGCGAGGAGGCATAATAATAACTTATTATTATTTATATTAATAGACGAGTATATCGAATAATGATTAACAAATTGTTTAAAAAATAAATTATTAACTTGCTTATTGGGAAAATTATAAATGAATATGAAAATTATTCAATAAATTATTGGAATAAAAATGTATCCCGTAATTCCTAAAACTAATATCAAATCATCTTAAGAATTAGTGTAGAACTCTTATCCAGTGAAGTAACGTTATTGCGGTAATCCTTTTATTCAACATGTATTTTTGGTCTGCATTAATGTGATATTTATCTGTCCTATCAGGGCAGAAAAACCAAGATCGCTTACATGCTGAACATATATAAGTTTTTTAAATTAAAAAAAAAAAGTTTATTGCTGTAGACATCTCAAGAAGCCATCCTGAAGGAAAGAGAATTTTCTATTAACGCAGCTAAGGAAGGTAATATTGAACAGCTAATTAGCAGAAATACATAGAATAAATTTAAAAAAAAATTATTTGCATAACTAAAATATAATAATAAAAAACGTAAATAAAATAAAATAACAAATTAATAAATTCAAAAGTAAATACACGTATTATTATAGGTACGTATATACCATTGCACTTTTAATATTACTACAATAAGCATAAATCTAGAAATGAGACCCAAGGTAATTATGCTATTATTTTTTTATTTTATTTAACACTTTTTATATTATTATATTTTAGCTATGCATATTTTTTTTCTTCCTGGTATTTCGCCTGATCAGCTGTTCAATTCAACCTTCCTTAGATGTTTTAATAGAGCCTTCTCTTTCCTTCAGTATGTATTTGGATCGTTTCGTGAGATATCAACTGCAAATAATTTTTTCATTTTTGTTTTTTCGTTCTGCATACATGTGATGGTTTTTCTGCCCTTATGATGTCTGAGTTTGCTGCTCACCTAAATTTTGGAAACTCATGGCTCTGTAGTTTAGATTTTCCATGTATATAATAATTACCTTATGTCTTATTTCTAGCTGTATTTTTATGTTACATATATATATATATATATATATATATATATATATATATATATAATAATAATAATAATAATAATAATAAAAGGCTTAGCGAACCCGAAGGTTCGATGCCGACACCACCAATCGCTTATTACACACCTCCCTCCATCGTTCGCCGTCCAAACCCAGTCAATTCAGATCGGCTTTAATGCAATCTTCCCACCTTCGCTTCGGTCTACCCCTCTGACGCTTACCATTCGGCACAGCAAATATTAACCTTTTAGGAATTCTCTCGCTACTAAGCCCAACAACTTTACACGCCCATTTGATTCGCCGCGATGAAATTACCTCAATTATATTACCCGGATACAGCTCACGCAATTCGGCGTTGTGTAACCGTCTGAACTCTCCGGTTAACTCATCCTTCTTCGGTCCGAATATTCTACGCAATACTTTATTTTCAAAAACCTTAAGACGCTGCTCATCCCTTAATGTAAGCGGCCAAGTTTCGCATCCATAAAGAACTGTAGGCAAGATAATTGATTTATAGATTCTAATTTTTAAGTTTCGGGACAAGAGGCGCGAACTAAGTAGTTTTGTCACAGAAAAATAACAAGCATTCCCGCCTTCAGTCTAACCTTAATCTCTTCTTCAATTTCGTTTTTTCTAGTTATCGTAGAACCTAGATACCTAAATTTATCTACCTGTTCAAACATATTACCATCTATATCGATATCACCAGTAGTATCGCCATTTTTGCAGCTAACCATATATTTTGTTTTATCCACGTTTATTTCGAGTCCTAGTTCTTTACCGGCTTTCATTAACGTTGTCGTATTTAGTTTTATAGTTTCAACGTCTTCGCTTAACAGTACCAGATCATCAGCATAGCCCAGCACGGATGTTGTCCCACCCAGATCCAACCCTTTCTCGGTACGCATTACCTCCCTAATGGCATGTTCTAATGCCAAATTGAACAGGACAGGCGAAAGGGAATCCCCCTGTTTTAAACCCGAACGAACCTCAATTTTTTCGGACAAATTATTACCGATCCTAACTTTATTGAGTGTCTCCGTCAAGCACATCCTGACTATATTTACTAGTTTTTTTGGAATCCCCTGCTCGATTAGAATATTATACAGTTTTTGGCGGTCAATAGAATCGTAAGCCTTTTTAAAATCTATATACAGCTGGTGAACAATACCGTTATACTCCAACTTTTTCTCTAATATTTGCCATAAAGAAAATATTTGATCAATAGTCGAGCGATTCCGTCTAAACCCGCATTGGTAGTCTCCGATAATTTCCTCGGCGTATTCCGTGATTCGACTGGTTAAGATTAAAGTGAATATTTTATAACACACCGGAAGGAGTGAAATTCCTCGATAGTTATTACAATCCGTCCTCGGACCCTTTTTGTGAATCGGTATAAGAATAGATTCTTTCCATTCTTCAGGTAATTTCTCGTTCACCCAGATCTATTTAACCAACCGATGTATTTTAGAAACTCCAGCTTCCCCGCATGCCTTAATTAGTTCAGTAGGAATATTATCGGTTCCCGCTGCTTTATATGATTTTAATTTTCCGATAGCTACTTCAACTTCCTCTTTACTTGGTCCTTCTATTAACGGTCCAGCACTCTGGTACTCAGAAGGAGGACACAGATCATAATTTCCCGTATTTAAAATATTGTCAAAGTGGTCCTTAAACTTATTCAATATGTCAACCGGATCGGTCAGAATATTGTTATTATTATCCCTAATTCCAGACGTTACGGGTCCTACACATTTACGTGATCTGTTTATACCTTTGTACATGTCTCTTATGTTATTTTCGATTCTATTAGTTTCTATTTCAATTATTTTATTTTTAAGATACTCCCTTTTTTTATTTTTGAGCAATTTTGTCGTTTCGTTCTTTGAGGTTCGGAAGTATTCCAGATTATCTTCGCTAGGATTATTTAGAGCTTTTAATTTAGCGGCTTTTCTTTTTTCGCACATGTTTAAGCAATCTTCATCAAATCACGGTTTGTTATTCTTATTTTCCTTTTTTCCTAGGCACGAGTTACCGACCGCTTTAATATTATCCCTGATCTCTACCCATAACTTGTCAATATCCTCGTGGTCCTCGTCAGGAACCTCTAAAGCTTCAAACCTATTCTTAACATCTAGCTCGAATTGGTTTCTAATTGATGGATTTTTTAATTTTTCCAAATTAAAATTATCAAAATCGAAACGGTTTTCTTTTCTCTTTTTTATATTAAGTTTTTGTCGAAGTTTCGCGATTACTAATTCATGATCCGACCCACATTCTGCTCCGCGATAAGACCGTATATTAATTATACTGCTTTGCCAGCTGTGTTGTATCAAGACATGATCGATTTGATTTCGTATTTGCGAATCCGGTGATGTCCAAGTATATTTATGAATATCCTTATGTTTAAACGTCGTACTTTTAATTATCAGGTTTTTCGAGATGGCAAAGTTTATCAGACGGATCCCATTATCATTACTATATTCGTGCAAACTTTCTTTACCAATCCTCGGAATATAAACTTCTTCCCTTCCTACCTTTGCATTCGCGTCACCTACAATTATTTTCATGTAGTTTCGTGGTAGTTTATCATAAACCCATTCGAGTTTATCGTAACGTCCCTGAAATATAGCTACCGAAATTCTATCACTAAAGAATTGTACGTCCTTCAAAGCAGATAGTAATCTACTCCTAATTAGAAACCCGGTACCCAAACAATGATTCCCGCTTCCTCCGTACCAAATAGTGTACTTTCCTTCCCTCATCGAGCCCTCCCCTGGCCAGCGAACCTCTTGCAGAGCCACGACATCCAAATTGTACCCATTTACCTCATTCGCGACCGATTTTAGCCCCCCTGCTGTGTTTAAACTCCTTACGTTCCACGTACCAATATTTAAATCCCTATATATCAACTTGCGCCATGAATCCCCTAAAGCAGTCCCCACCCGGAGACCCGAACGGGGGACTAGTTTACCTCCGGATAATGAGCGTTTTACCTTAGGGAGATCCATGACTATTTGTGGTGAACTAAAGATATGTGAGTAGGGCGTTCAATCCTACGTCACACCCTCCAGCAAGTCTGGTGGGCCCCTACCTCCAGCAAGTCTGGAGGTCCCCTCCCTCTAGCAAGTCTGGAGGTCTTCTCTCATTGTTGGTCAGCGAGTCCATCGGACTTAGCCGGGAGGAACTTCCAAGGAATTTCCACCGACCATCCCCACATCCGCCACCCGTGGGACGCTCCCCATACGCGGTAATGAGCCCGCGCGAGGACATATATATATATATATATATATATATATATATATATATATATATACACACATGCATATATATATATATGCAAGTCCGGGGGGTAGTCTGAGTGGATTTCCACTTACTTATTTAAGTAAGTTGATGTTGTTGGAGGTATATGGTATTGTATCTTCGGGTTCGCTTATTATTAAGGTTTTATTATTATAGTGGGCGAGGTGGCCGAATGGGCTAACGAGTGTGCACAGCACCGCCGTTGTCCGACAACCTGACATATGAGACAACGATGAAAAATATTTCCGAGTTCGCATCCCGGTGCCAGGGGAGTCTTTTAAATCCCCGCCCACACTCCCTGGTCCTGGAGAAACCCGTATTCCCCCCCCCCCCCTCCCAAAAAAATGTTCTTATTATTATCATTGTCAAGTTTCAGACATCAAACGAAATTTTGAAAAATGATTTGATTACACTAGTATTGGTTGAAGATAGTTTCGAAATACAATAGTGAACAACAAAAAAATAATAACTAAAAAGTTTTTTTTTTCTTTCATTTAAATGTCTTCGTGACTATAAATAAGAATGTGACTAAAAATAATGTCTTACATTTCGCTAAATTTTGCTAAACTATTTTTAGTCACTTGATTGACACGAAAAGCAAAGCTTGTAGACGTACAAGCAAATGATATTCTTGGTATTTTTAGAAGCGATTCTTCCTTTTACAACTAATTGATGTTTCATCCATCTTTTTTTCGACGTTACATCTCTTCCACCAATAAATCCGTCTATTTCTAAAGCTCTTTGAGACTGATCGACAGGAGAGATGATGTATAGATGTCGTCAATTTTGAATCGAGGTTATGCTTCTCCGATTTTGGCTCTGGTACATAATACATGAATACTGGTGTTTTGTTTTGTTTGTTTGTTTTCACCCTCAAATCGACAATCAAGGAGCTTTATTATATTATAGCCAGATCCAAAAATAAAATTATAAAGGAAAAGATAATACTGAAATGAAAATAAATAAGATGTATTATATTAAAGTTTACAAAAGTGTTCTTATTCAGTATTATTTTTACTGTTCTGGTAAGTACAAATAATTTGCGTAGTATATTGGTCATAGAACAATTGGCGATATAATATAAACGAATTCAGTTTTTTTTCCTTCGTCAACTACAATAGTTCATGTCCTGGATTCGAATTCGGCTTATGACAGGTAATTATTTATTCTGTTTCATCAGCCGTGGGTCGACCCTGGGGTCTGGAGATACTCCTGGGGCACACTCAGCTTTTAAAAAGTGGATACTCTTAATTAAAATAATTGATTAAAAGAAAGGCCTAGCGGTTGAGAGTGAATTCCTATTCTGAATTGTTTTTTTTTCTGGTATTTAATAATAGTCCGTGGTACAGACCCCTTTTTATCAATTTAACATCCGGCTGAAACTTCGTAAATATTTTCATTTCGTCGTAACCAACAAATATATTATTTACGAAAATTCTCGGAATTAGGGCGTTTTCAATGTACAGGTCTGAAAACTTTGTCTATTTAATTAGGTACTAAAAACTCGTAAATACTCATTTGCTTTCCACTTTAATCGTACGATAACTTGAGTACAAAGTCGAGAAAGTAAAGTTGGTCTCAAATAGTATTGAGCCGTTTGGCTTGACCTACACCTCAAAATTTTCAAAATAACGAGGTCATATAGGCCAAACGGCTCAATATTTCTGAATGCCACCATTTTTCTCGAATTTTTGATCAAAATATTGTGCAATTAAAGTGGAAAGCAAATGGGTATTTACGAGTTTTCAGTGCCTAATTAAATAGACAAAGTTTGCTGACCTCTAGATTGAAAACGCCCCAATATCAAGAATTTCCGTAAATAAAATATTTTTAGTTTACGATGAGATAAATTATTTACGATGTATCAACTGAATGTTAATAATTCCATAAGAAGGGATCTGTACCATGGACTAAAATAGAATGATAATTTCTTTATTATTTTAATTTTTTTATGGTGATTTATAACTTTTTATTTGTATTATTATTATTTTCACAATTTTAAATATGTACCCCGTAGGTAAGGGACACAATTTCACATTTTTGTATTTGTTCAAGAGAGCCAATTTTTCATAACTTTGAGCTATTAAAATTTGTTTCTTAGTTTCTAACAATGTACTCCGGAGATAGAAGACAACATGTTCCACTTTTGTATTTGTTCGGGAAGACAAGTTCCCATAACTAGAACTATTCAAATTTGTTTCATAGTTACTAAATTATATAATAAAATAAATGGCCCTTTATCCACGGGGTACAGAAATATGTTTTCACTTATAACAGTCTATTTGAGATAACAAAAATAATTATTCTTTTTATGACTAATTGATTAATTGATTAATTTTATGACCGCCATTCCGTACCATATTCTCACTAAAAAAAATAATTAGTCCGCAAGTGTAGGAACAAAATAAACTTACAAAGAATATACATTTGTTTTTTGTAATTCTAAGGCCAAGGCAAATAAAGTAATAGGAAATTCATTATCATTTATTCCCTCCTCTTTTGATCTCCTCTTTTGAAACCTTTTTTAGTGGAAGCAAGATCTTAACTGATATAATATTGCCCCTTGAACCGTGAGGTGCCCCTTCAATTATATTTCTTCAATAATATTGGCTTAATAATATTGACCATGTAAGGGGCCCTTTAAACGAACTTACTAATGGTACAACTCTGCAATAAATTGAACGTAAATTCTGAAACACTGTAAAAGGAGAACACCTTTGGTTTATTAGATGAAGTATGTAAGGATGGTATAAGTGTGTAAGATGAATAGAAGCTGAATGAGCGATCTCCTTTAAACGCTATTTGAAACTTAATCAAGGCTCAAGAGAGGTGATGTAGAGTGATGTCTCCTTTCTCATGCGCAACCTTCCTCCTATCTCCTATTCAGTGGCAAGCTATCGATTTATTGTCTACATTATTTAATTTTTATTTTTAAAGGATATTAAAAAAACGTACTTCAACTATTTACCCCAAGTTTACTACTGGATCGAATCACTAATTACTCTTAAATAAAGGTCATACCAGCTTACGCACCTCCACATAATTACAAAAGAGAACCCGCCCATTTGTCGGAAGTGTGGAAAGAGAATGATAGTGGTCCATATTTTTTAGAGTTGTACTTTTTACATCAGAGAATTAAACAAAATAGTAAATTCAGCAAATACATCAACTACTTTGGGAAATGATGAAAAACTCCTGAGTAAAATCATATGTTTTTTCTATGAAGAAGGAATATTTAAAAATCACTAAACGTCTCACGCAGCACTCCACTCCACCTTTTTTAAGTAGCGTGCTACTTTAAATAAATAAACTTTAATATTATTCACAACCAAAAGATATAATTATATATAATCTCAATTAACGGCTTTGACAACCAACAGGTTTTACGCCTTTACTATACAACAAGCAATCAACTAATAATTCTTCAGTCATTTTGTATACGGTATATAAATGTACTTTTAATAAACTAGCAGAATTCAAATTTATTTTTCTTTTAAGTTTATATTTTAAAAAGGCAATAGTACACTAATAATGTTTTTATTTTCAATCCTCATTTTGAAATTACTTTCAAGTCTGAAAACAATTTTTCCATTTTCAATTTTCACAGTTAATTAAGCATTTTTTGTCCATTTTCCTGCATGATCATTTGCAAAATTAAAACATTCATATATGTTAAAATAAAACATTTCTATTTACCTATCATGTCTTATAATGTCTCACGTTAAAATCTTACGTCATCATATAACATCTTAGTTGTCATAGTCTTATTAGCATCTAATAATTTAATTTATTATAATATAATTTATTATTTTAAGAGAAGTTTTGTATAAATTTTAAAGTACCATTTTCTATTTCTGCTCCCGTATTATCTTTTTAATGTTTTATTAGAAGGAATTGACCACTTAGGTCTATAATACATGGCAACACGTGTGTATATATATATATATATATATATATATATATACATATATATATATATATATATATATATATATATATATAATATATATATATATATATATATATATATATATATATATATGTATATATTACAAGAAAGTCAAGAGAGAAAGAAATATTACTGTTTCCATTATTATTTATTTCATATGTTTATACTTATAGTTTCTTATACGTATTTTTATCTTGTGTTTTCTTAGCCTCGATGAAGGCCTGAACCTTGGGCAGAAACGTCGGCAAAAATAAGAATAAATATTTTTTATTTATTTTTACTCCTTTCCTTCTAATCTTGTCCTATGGAGGAGCCCTTCATGAGAATACAGGTCAGTCTTTAATTTATCTAATTTTAGTTTCGTTTTCTCCTCATTTACTTTCCTACCGTTACTTTCTTTTCCATATCCGTGCCACTGTTTTGTGTATATTGATATTTCTTATATATCATTTTCTTATTTTACATAATTTAACGTTGCGATTCTCTTCTATGTAGTCGGTATGTATTGATACATTTTATTGTGCCTTAATTATTTTTTTTACATTTATTATTTTTTTTATATAACTTCATATTTCTTTTCAGTGTTTTACTTTTTATTCTATGTCTGTATCACTATTTTTCAACATGCTAAGACATCAACTTTTAGCAACTACGTCATCCCATTTATTTTATGCCTAACAGTTACGTTTTTTACATCTTAATATTCCATTATATTTCCTTGTTAATTCATTTTTCATTTCTTTGCTAATTTCGTTATGTTGTTACCGTTATTTCATTATTGTTTATTTCATAAGTTCCTAACTCTGTAACCATTATATTTTATTTCATAGTTACTAACTCCGTTACTGTTATTATTTATTTTATAAGTTCCTAACCTTTTTAAATAGGATATATTAACTAAAATCGGTATTGGTCGTATATGGACCCATTACCAATCACTACTAAAACTAGAGTTTAGTGCGTTCATAGTCGGTCAACATAACGTAATCTGTACCGAACGTAGTCCAGTGTCAACAAAACGATTTAGATCCATTAATGCAATACATTACCGAATGTTATCGGTGTCCAATTTGAAAGCTGCTCTCTAGATCATGTGAGATAGCAACGGTGAGAAAATTGTTTTCCGTTATTGCATGTTTTTCAACCGGCATTAATGTCGCCATAACGTTGCCAGGTCAGGTTATCACGATGATAGAATGGTCATTGTAAATGAAGCAGAAAACATTTTAGACTGTCGTTAGCTTATCGTATAATGGATTTTGACATTATTTGATCGCCTGACTTTCCTTTGTGTATGTCAGTATTTTGGTTATAAATAAAGTAATAATCACAAAATTCCTTCTTCTGTTCATTTATCCTAAAATTGGTGTCTTGAGGTTTTATTTTTTACATAAATTAGGCCATTATTCACCAACATTTTATTTATTAGCTATTAATTAAGACTTTTCGACAATACTAAGGGCCATTTTCAAGTCTTAATGAGTCCTCCATTAGATATTCATTACTAATACGACATTAATAATGAACAAACATATAAACAAATATATTAACTTTAATTATTAATTAATACATTATTATGATTACAAGTTGAACTATGTCTTCGTGATCCTTTACACCTAACTTTGTGTAACTTTGTGAAACTTTCTTAAAAAAAAAGTTTATTGAAAAGGATTGGAATGATGAATTGATTTGTTAATATGTATTAAAGAATCAGCTTGTTCCCCGACTATCCATACAAAAAAAAATAATAAAATAAAATATATATGTTTAGTTAATAGACACTTTCTTTCTATCAATTATTTTCAAAACATGATGTTTTAATAGATTTTTATCCACACCGTTATGCTTGGTTTAACATATTTTAAATATATCTTAATCTCAAGATGGACTTACCCACTCCCCTTATAAACTAATAATCTTAATCATTTTCGTATAGGCAATAAATATTTGCTTTTCATAAAGCATCATAATAATTTCAAATTATTTTAGTGAACAATCCAATTGAATGGTTTTTATAAAAAAAAAATCAATGAGGTGATTATAGTTACCCAAAGTTTTAAAAATAATTCGGAAATGTCTCTTGTTTCTTCAAATTTGATATTTCGTAGGTAGTTTCTGATTTTCAAGGTTAAATAACTCTAGGAGTAAAACATCAACAATATTAAAATTCGGTCTAAAAAGATCGACGTTAGTCCTTATCCTTTAACTCCAAAGTTTTGACAGTCCCCCTTCTCTCAAGGAGAGGAAGAGTTTCACCTAGAACGCGTGCGGTAAGGCTAAGGATTTGTGCGTGATCATAAGCTTTACGAACCAATTTCACAAAGAATGCTGAAGTTTGCTTGGGATTCAGAATACCATATATTGAGGATCACTTGTTAAGTCTTTCTTTTAGTCAGGTGCTGCTATGTCACACGTAAAAAAAAATTTAGGTATCATTTATTTAGTGTAATAATAAACAAGAATGTTATATATCATGTGAAGTAATTAGAGGATAATTAGAGGAAAAATAACTCTAGTCCCAAAACGAAATTGTTAAAAATAAATCCTAAACAGCAATCATTTTTTATTCAATTCACAAATATTTATAACATAATTCCCTACTTATAAATTTATTTTTTTTTGTATTTTAGTAGCAATTTAAATACCAAAATTCCTTTATGTACTGTTTCTTTTAATATATAGTAATATTTTATAAAGCGAAATATTTCTGTAATTCTTTTAGGAATTCTAAATGATAAAGTCAAAAATGGTAGAACTTATGCACAGTTACATATCACATTCAATTACAATTTTTGGACTAAATCAATTAATTAAGTTATATGAATAATTAGTCTTATTATCAATGTCAGAAAGGTTTTTGAAATTATCACAACTGACATAACTCACGAAGATCATTTTCGTCTTACCAGCTTATAACCTGTGATCATAGATATTATTCTATGTTCTTTTTTAAGTCACATATTATATTATATTGTATTATATTATATTATATTAGGTGCATTCAGTGAGGCTGCAAAAATTGGAGAAATATTGAGTCACAACCACTCAAATGTCTTTTAAGTAATATAAATTAAAAAAAAAAAAAAAAAAACTACAGTAAATGGACACAGATAGATTTAGAGGAAGGAGGCCGTGGTCATAGATCGTGTAAAGGACCTACACACAAAATGCGGTATGTCTCGGCAATACAATATTTCTGTCCGCGGCGATATGTCAATATAGTTGTGTTATAGATGTCTTACAGAGCGCGATAATCCGCAGCGATCTTGACAAAGGGTATCATATCGCCGCGCAGTGGAAGTAAGGGATCACTCGCGACATCGGCTTAATCCATTTCTTTTTTTGTAGTACTGCAAAAACTTGATAAACTGTTTTATTGATTCATTCATTCATTCATGTGTGGCACGACATCCCGTTACCGAGACTGGACCTCCTCCAAGAGCCTCCGCCAGTTGGCTCTGTCTTCTGCTGCAGCTCTCCAGTTCCGTACACCAAGCAGGGTTCTCGCATCATAGGCCACGTTGTCCAACCACCTCGTCCTCGGCCTTCCTACCCGTCTTGCGAGGTGCAGCTCCTCCATCATTATTTTCTTGGGTATCTCAACGGTGCTCATTCTGGCCACATGCCCTGCCCACCTTAGTCTGGCCAGTTTAATATAGGTGACTACGTCGATGTCTGCATAGAGAGAACTGAGCTCCCCATTTTTTCTTTTCCTCCAGACATCACCCTCCTTTACTGGACCGTAAATCCTTCTGAGGACTCCTCGCTCAAACACACTCAGCTTCATCTCATCGTGTTTGGTCATCGTCCAAGCCTCTGAGCCATATGTCAAAACAGGCCGAACAAGAGTCTTGTATATGATCAGCTTGGTCTTCTTTGAGAGGTACCTACTTCTTAAGTGTCGGCCAAGTCCATAGACACATCTATTGGCAGCCGTGATCCTTCTTTGTATTTCTTGAGCCATGTCATTTTTGCTATTAATTTCAGACCCAAGGTATATAAAACTTTTCACTCTCTCAAACTTAAAAGAACCTACCTCAAATGGAGAGTTCAGATCCACCTCACCACCAACTCTCATATACTTAGTTTTCCTCTCGTTGACTTCTAGACCAAGTGGTCTTGCAGCTGCTTCAAGGCCTATAAACGCTTCTCTGAGAGCCTGTTCAGACCTACCTATTATGTCAATATCATCAGCAAAACCAAGAAGCTGTGTCAGGCGATTGAAGATTATATCGTTGGTCTGAATACCGGAGTCTCTTACAGCTTTCTCCTCTGCCAAGTTGAACAATAGACAGGCGAGGGCATCCCCTTGCCTAACCCCACTGCTCACTTTAAACTCTTCGGAGTCGTCAGAACCGACGCGTATTCTACATCTCGAGCTGTCCATGGTCATCTTGATTAGGCGTACGAGCTTCTGAGGGATGCTTAGCTCCTCCAAGGCATAGTATAGTTGCGTTCTATCAACGCTGTCGTATGCTGCTTTAAAGTCTAGGAATAAATGGTGGGTGACTACCTTATGCTCCATAGTCTTTATTGATACCTATTAGTTTTATTGATACCTTGTGGATTTCTTGGAGTTCCGTGGGCGGGTTGGACAAATGGGCTAACGCGTGTGCACTGCCCCGCCGTTGCCCGGCAACCTGATATATAAGATTGTGGTAAAAAATAGTCACGAGTTTGCGTCTCGGTGCCGGAGGAGTCTTTTAAATCCCCGTCCTCTCCCCCTGGCCCGGGCAAACCCCTGTATAACCTTAAAGGCGAGGAAGGGGAGGACAAAAAAAAAAAAAGTTCATGGATTTTCTGAGAATATTTTCGATTGGCAGAGTATGTTTTTATTGAATAGTTCAATCGAAAAATAAAATAAAATAGATTTAGCCGATGTCGCGAGTTTTCCCTTACTCCCCCATCTGTGCGCCGGGAAATTTCACGTTCTGTGTGAAGGAGCATTAAATTTTTCTCTTGCCATTCTTGAATAAAGCGACGGCCGAGTAAGTCAAAACTAGTGACATTCGAGTTTTTTACGTAATAGCTTTAGGTGTATAAAATACGCTCTTTAAGCCTTGAAATGCATCGTAGTGTGTTTGTAATCAATTCCAAAGGGTTTTAATCTTATCAATTTGACCTAAAGTAGGGCGCTCCAATTTATATAGCGCAAAATTAAAAATGTTTAAAAAGCTTTTGCTATTCAATTATAATGCTATTAATCTTATCTTGTGAATATTTAATAAGAGCTCTGCCTTCAGAAGATTTCAAAACGAAAATGAAAGAATTCCATTAACCTAACTTATTAAGTAATTTATTTTCGAATGTAAATTATTCATATTGATAAATTTTCGAGGATTCAACAATTACAAAAATTTATTGAAATATTTTTTTATAAGATTATACATTTATATGAAATGTTCTGTCACAAGATATTATGTGAATCCGATTTCCGAAAATTTCGTTCCACACGGCACACATGATAATTATTATTATCTGAATATAAATATTTATATTCATATAAAAAAAAATATTATTTTCGCTTTTTTTCCTTTAGTTGCATTTTTATATTGTGTTAATAAGGAATTTAAATAATGAGGAATAAACCGCTACAATTTTTTTTTTTTTTTTTTTTTTTAATAAACCATCTTCTGATAAAAATTTTATTTTTTCTAAACTGATTTTTTTCTTTATCATTTACCAATAAACATCATTTTTTATAAAAATAAAATATCGTTTAAAAAGCTTTTGCTATTCAATTATAATGCTATTAATCTTATCTTGTGAATATTTAATAAGAGCTCTGCCTTCAGAAGATTTCAAAACGAAAATGAAAGAATTCCATTAACCTATCTTATTAAGTAATTTATTTTCGAATGCAAATTATTCATATTGATGAATTTTCGAAGATTCAACAATTACAAAAATTTATTGAAATATTATTTTTTAAGATTATACATTTATATGAAATGTTCTGTCACAAGATATTATGTGAATCCGATTTCCAAAAATTTAGATCCACACGGCACACATAATAATATATGCATATAAAAAAATATTATTTTCGCTTTTTTTCCCTTAGTTATATTTTTATATTGTGTTAATAAGGAATAAACCAATACAATTTTTTTTTTTTTAAATGTCTGATAAAAATTTTATTTTTTCTAAACTGATTTTTTTCTTTATCATTTACCAATAAACGTCATTTTTTATAAAAATAAAATATCGTTTAAAAAAACTTTTAAAAAAATAATGACCCGCGTAATTTTTAAAGTACAGAATTTAAAGAAACGATAATGCATTGTTAAGACCTAAATCTTTTTTTTTCATTCTACAAATCTCATGAGTTTCTTCTTTAATCTATAATATGTGATCAAAATTGACTAAATGCACTTATGTCAGGCTAATATAACATTTTATCACGTTGATAATCTGAGTATTTTTTATTTATATATATACATAAATTTATTTAAAAACTAATGCGGTTGCAAGGAATTTTCGTTCCAACTATATCTTCTTTTTTTTCCAGACTTGATTGATTTAAAATTGCTTTAGGTTAAGAAAGGAAATAAAAAATAAATCATTTTATGTTATTGCTGCCACCAAAAGTACCATCGAATTTAGTCAAATTACACAGAGTAAAAACCCATTTATAATAAACCCATTTAAATTATTATAAATAAATATATGGATCCAAAACACATGTCCAGAGAATCGAGCGTTTTGCCCCATTGTGCGTCGGTTCGAATCCGACCTATAGAACGAATCTCGAGTTTGCCACTCTGGCTAGAGTAGGTTTGGTAGTACCTCAAGATGTAGAGATTTGTGGGAACATGCACTTATATATCTATTACTCAGACATTTCATAGGAATACTCACTTCGCCCATAGAAGGTAGACGTCCTGTGGCAATCCCCATACTAGCAACAGAAGATCCGATACAGCTAGAGAAAACAGGTAGTAGTTGGTGGCTGTGTGCATGTGCCTGTTCTTGGCGATGACGATACAGGTGCTGACATTGCCGATGAGTCCTGTGACGAAGATGAGGGAGTAGAGGCTCGTGAGGAGGAACAAGATGTAGGTTTGATCCCCGTTGGCCGTCTCTGTCGAGTCAGCCATCCCGCATCTGTCAGGGGTCTGCAACATCATATAACCAATGTCCAATGAATAGAAGCTTTTTCTGTATAATTTAAATATAACGGTATAAGTATAATGAATTAAGATTGTAATAAAATTTAGAAAAAATCATACCGAACCATTTGCGAAAAACGGTTTAAGGTCTGGATAATGGGGAAATGACCAGAAAAACTCAATTTTCCACTTTTCCTTTTCCTCTAAAATCTATGACATCGTTACTTAATATTCTTTAAACCTTTAATGTCCCAGTTTCCATTTTAAAACAGAACATCTCGACAACGGACTCTTACGAAATCCTTGAGATTAGAATGAAATTTAAGATAAAGAAACTATTCCAATACTATAATCAAGCTCTATAGACCTCTAAATTTACTCTTGTTTAAAATATTGTAAAATAAGTTAAAATGTTTTCCCTTCAATTTTGCTACTTTTAATAATATTTAATAAAATTTAATTTTTGATAGGATACTTATTTGATATTATTTATAATTTTATATATCAGGTTTTCACGGATATAATTTTTTCCCCAAAATTACACTTCAGAATCTACAAAACACAACATTATTTGATCTTGAGCGTTTTAAAAATGAGCAATTAAAATTAACGCTTTTAAATCAAGCCACTTAAAGTTCTTTCCTACAAAAATCTATTTACGATACCTTTGACTTTACTTATGCAAAATACCTATACGGAACATACATTAAAATACAAGAATTGATCAGATGATAAAATCAATTGTCACATCTTCTGGACAACAGACAATCGTACAACAATTCACCGACGAAACAAGCGATCAATGTACAAAACTATAGTAAGATCAAATCGATTTTACAGTGCAAATGTTTGGGGTTCGCATAAAAAAACTAAAACAAAAAAACACAAACAGCACAATTCAACATACTTCGAAAAACATTTCTACAGTAAAATTTTCCATCCAAGACAAATACACAACATTTAACTCTTGACCTTTTTTTTCGTTATAATACAATAAACACGAATGATGTTAATAGATTTATAGGTGTCTGCACAGTAAATTTGACCATGATATATTTTTTTTTTTAGTGGAACGTATAAAAGAAAAAGCTTTAAGATAAAAAAATATTAATAATTTATGTTTTAAATTATTAAGAATACGAACATAAAGTGAAGAGGTGTAGGATCGACCCCATCTTAATCAAGTCAATATTTATTCATCAAAAGATCCATGTAATGAATCTTGACACTTCTAAAATGGTTAATGCTTCATATGGAATCGAAAAGAATAAACAAAAGCCCTACTTGATCGACTAATGTCACTTTCATGCTTTTCAATTCAATGTACCATTTTGTACACATCAAATCAAATATAACTATAAAAATCCTTAATTTTTATAAAATAATTTTAATTTCAATAAAATTAGATAGTCAGCTTATAAATCAGCTTCTTATATCTTATAAGCTAACCCATTAATCTCGAATGTCACAGTGAAGGGTGAAGAAAAGCTGAGGATGTAGGAAAAAAAGTAATCCTAGTGGGGTAAAGTTTCCATGATATAACTGCTTCAAATAATGGAACGGGTTTTGAAACTTAGTGCCTCCTAACTTATAACTCCCACTTATTTCTCTCTATTTCTCACATATTACCTCAACCCTGAATTTCTCGTTGGACAGTATTATTACAAGATTGGAACATTTTTATAATTCAACTAAACCAAACTATTATATAACAGAACTAACTTAATATAAGTTTCAAATCTCTCTATCTATCTATCTCTCACAATATATATATATATATATATATATATATATATAGATAGATAATACTACAATTTTTTTTTATAATTCGACCTTTATATATTATAACTTAAGATATGAATAATAGTCGGATAATAGGTCATGAAATATTATCCGACTATTATTCATGTCTTAACTTATATATATAACTTAAGATTTAAATTTATCATTTATATATATATATATATATATATATATATATATATATATATAATATATATATATATATATATATATATATATATATACATATATATATATATATATATATATATAAACAAATTTAAATTTTTAGTTAATTAATTTGAAGAGCCAAGTTAATAAAGATGAAAAGTGATGTTTAAAACAATAAATTATTACAGCAGATAAAGGTATGAATTTATGTTTAATATTTATCAATATTTGATTCTTCTTTATCAAATAAATTCAATAGCTGATTCAGAAATATGACTTAATAAAGGTTTTAGGTGAAGATAAACGTTTGGCCTATTGTATGCATATTAATATGCCTATTAATATGCATTAATTAATTTATTATTAATTTATTAGTATGCATATTAATATGCCTATTAATATGCATTAATAGCCTAATGTGCTAATGGTAAAGTTAATGGCCTGCATTAAAAGCCTATAGGTGCACTTTAGCACAATCTCTATCCAGTTCCGACCATTCCATAAACCTCCTTCTAATGTTAAGCCGACAGTGGACGCAACGCCTCTTGTAAATATGCTATTAGAGTTCTGACAATGACCAGCTTTACCATACAAGTCTTGAGCGTCTGTGCTGTGTCAATATCAGTGACACGTCAAGGGAGAAGCACTGGGATCTCCTAGTCATGCTTTGCCTTCCGCTTGATTCGGAGTTCCTTGGGCGAAATATTGTACATAGGTATAAATGTGTTAAAGAAATTTTATTTTAGTTCTGAAGTGTTTGTTATTTATTCTTCTTTTATCTCACTTATTTCCAGCAATTTTCAAAAAGTTTTTATTTTTTCTTGGAGAGCGAAGAATCAACTCCAACTCTTTAAGATGTGTTCAACTTTAAATTTATTGGATATTGAAAAAGCTCTTCACAATCCTGACAGTATTCAACAACACAGATTTCTTGGATCCCTATTAATAACATGAGTCAAGAGGCCCAGCTTACTAGTTGCTTCCAAGGAAGATACTGGTACAAAGCAATTGCTGGAGATCACAATACCCTTAACAGTTACTTCATCTTATTATTTCTTATTTATCACTTTTACTGTTATATTTTTTTTTTATTATTTATATCTTTATCCACACCTGTCATAAACTTGACAATGAGCAAATGTGTTGTTATTGCAAAGATAAACGGCAATTCAGAAATGAGGAAGAATGGTACCTAGCAGCACTTCTTCCTGGTCTGGGTTTTCCTCCTTAAACCAGGAAAGGAGATCTCTCATCCAGCTCCTATTTAGTCGCCTCCTGATGGGAATTTCAGCCCTTGCCTTGTGATTAATAAGTCCGTTGTTGTTTTCGTGTAGTTTAGAATGAAATCGGGAATGAAGGGGGGAACGTAAATAGTACGTATGTGTTGATCGATAGTTCGCTGTCGAAAGCTGTGAGTGAAGTCAAGTACACTTCAAAGTTAATTAAACAACTAGTTTACATACCAAGGATCAACATTAGTAATCTTAATTTTTTTGGATTGATATGATTGCAGATTTTGTCTTTTTTTCAGAACCGTAAATTTATGAAGCGTATATGGGTTTCAGTAGTTAGGTGTATGTACTTGCTTTTTGTTCGATTTTTAAATTTGCATTGAAAAATATTGAGTATAGTATTTTCAGTCGCTTGCTAAAGGTCAGTATCAAGTACTTTTCATTTATGTGGACTCTAGTCATCCTTCTGTTGAATATTAGTACAAATATATATATATATATATATATATATATATATATATATATATATATATATATATATATATATATAATTTATTTATTAACTTCCTATATTTATTTATTTATTTTTTTATGTATTGCATATATGGTCGATAGAACACTTGTAAAAAGTCTTAAAATTCAGGAGTAAAAATATTTTTGATGCTGAGTGATACTTTTCTTTTTTTTAGAATTAGCAAAATCGACGGGAAAAAACTTCAGTATTAATTAAGTCAGTATCGTTTAGAATGACAGCCAAGCCTAAATCACTATCAAATATCGTCTGTCGGCTAGATGACGAAAGTCGCAAGATAAACGTTTTGAGTGTCCATCAATCAACTATTATAGGTCCCAGCATCAATGGCGACTAAATTAGATGAGACGTAGAGTTCCAGGCTAGTTCATTAGGAAGGGCTTGACTGGTACAGGTAGAACTGGATCACAAGGGCATGCATTTCGCTACTAGAATACCTTTTCATGGCCCTTAAATACCGCTCATGGCATCAACACGTGCCTTGTTAGCTAACATTCAAGGAAGTATTACCATAGCTATTAAATGCCCTGAGTCCTCAGTTTATGTACTGAGACTAAAGTAATTGTATGTAGATAGTGTGACAAAAAATAAAATACAAAAAAAAATTAGTTCATAAAATAATTGTTAGTTTTTTTGTATTAACTCGAAGAGGGTTAAATATAAAATTAAGTATTTAGTATTAGTTTCAATAATAAATATTAGTTTATAATAAGCCTTAGTTTTAAGTATTCATTTTATTTCGGATTGGAATAACCAACAGATGATTGGGAGGAAAAACAAAAGGCAGTTTAAGGAGAGATGGCGGAACCTCGCAAGTGTAGAGGCACGCTAAGGATTTTTTGTTGTGAAATATTTTAGTTTTAAGGTGTACACCGGATTTTTCATTCATTCTCCATGAACTGTGATTATCAGCGACGAGTGCCGCTTGATTTAACAAGTTGACGAATGAACATTTTCACAGCTTGAGGAGATAGACTGGGGAGACCCTGACGACGCTTGCTCGAATAAGTTGCTGCTTCTTCAGATAACCCAATGTGCCAATTGGACAGAGTTCAACCAGTGGGATATTATAAATATGTACATTTCTCCCCAAATATTTGTAATTGGTTTATTGTATAGTCGTAAGTTAATGTTTAGTTCTATAATAATTTTATAATCTTTTCATTGATAATTAAAGTTAATTGTATTTTCTTAGTTTTATTATAAATCTAATTTCTTGTTCATAATTTTCATTTCCTTTAACAGTTATTTAAATCAATAGACATAAGTAAATTCATCATTAGTATTAGTAATAGCCAGTTTTATTTTCTTCATTTTCTTCAGTTTGTTTTCACGTTTTATGTTTATATTATATTGTTTTTTTTTGTTTTTTTTAAGGCTTGATAAGGAATTGTAAAACCCTATTCGATGGATTAGTGAAAGTCATTATTAACCAAGTAAGAAGGTTTGATAGGTTATGAGGTCAATTAACATATGTTTTTAAACCCATAGGTTTCGAGTTCGTAGCTCACTCCGCGTCCTTTTTTTTCGAGTTCGCTGTGGAACAGAATTTTCCAATATCTACTCCGTTAAAGCCGGTGTTCCCCAAGGCAGCGTCTTGGGTCCCGTGCTTTACATCCTCTTTACTGCTGACATCCCTGTTCATCCCGATACTTTTCTTGCAACATTCGCTGACGACACCGCAATCTTATCATCCAACTCTGATCCCGAAATAGCATCCTTAAATCTCCAAAGCCACCTCACCTTGATTGAGCACTGGTGTAATAAATGGCGCATTATAGTTAATGAATCTAAATGCCAACACATTACTTTAACACTCCGACGCAATTCCTGTCCACCAGTACACTTTAATTCCATCCAGCTTCCTTACTCAGAAACAGTCCGGTATCTTGGCTTTCATTTAGACCGAAGACTAACGTGGAACCCTCATACTAGACTCAAAAGATAAGAACTCAACCGACGATACGGCCAGCTATACAGACTACTAAACAGAAAATCCAAACTTTCTATTGAAAACAAATTACTTATCTACAAGACAATACTGAAACCTATGGAATTGAACTGTGGGGGACAGCAAAAGTTTCTAACATCAAACATATTCAATCCTTTGAATCTAAAGTCCTTCGAATAATAGTTGATGCTCCGTTCTATGTAACTAACAAAATCCTACACCATGACCTTAATATCCCTAGATCCTTATTCCAGAAAAATTCTCCAAATTTCACCAAAACCTTACCTATCATCCAAATCCCCTTGCACAATCTCTATCCAGCACCACCCATCCTTACAATCCTCCTCGAAGGTTGAAGCGGCAATGGCCCAGAGGCCTTCTGTGAATATGCATCTATTGGAGTTTTGGCAATGGCCAGATCCTCCACTCAAGCCCGAGTGTGTATGATTAGGAGTGTGTAGGATTAGGTTAGTTCTTTTGTTTATATACATTTATTTTTATTATTATTAGTTTCTGTATTATTTATTTTTATTATTGTATAGAATGTGAGTGTGCTCCCTGAACACTATTATAAATGTCCTTGATGTGACAGAATGTAATATTACTAAAAAAGAAATATCAATTTTTTTTATTTTTATGGTTTTCGCTATTTTCCAAATTCAACAAATTAAATAATATGGCGCCTGTTAGATAATTAATAGTATTTAATTGACTGTTTATTATTTTATTTATTTTTTTTTTGCGAACCCTGCCGTCTCCACTGAGTATCCGGCAAGTTTGTTGCGAAAACAATTCTTCTAAATTAAACACCGTAACAATAAAATCAAATAAAGTTCCATGGCACAGATCCCTTTTTATCAAATAATTAACATCAGCTTTAAACTTCGTGAATGGATTCATCTTATCGTAACCTACAAATTTTTTATCCATCAAAATTCTAAGAAATGCGGCGTTTTCTGCTTAAATTAATTATTTTAATGAAGTTTTCTTTTCACTTAATGATTTTTTTAGTTTTTTTTTTATTTATGATATTTACGACTGTATTAGTATAAATGCATCAAGTAAATGTGTACAGAGAAATGTAATGACATGAAAACGCTCGATGAGGAACTGCCCATTAGTAGTACTCTAATAATAAGTCTACATATGGAGATCACGGGGCCATCTTCTTTTCAGACGTCACGGAGGGTTACCAGGAATCGAAGAGGAAACACGGTTAGAAACCAGAGAATTCGGATGGTTATGGAGTTTATTATGGAAGGATAGGTATCTGGATTGGGCCAAATCGGAAACATATGGAACATTAAGGTGCTTAAATAGGTAGATAATTTGGTCAATAATATTGGGCCATTTGGCCTATATAATAACCTCGTTATTGTGATATGTTGGGAGGGGAGTTCGCGGCAATAGGTCCAATATTCATGCAGGCCACCTTTTTCCTCAATTTTGTGATCAAATTATCCTACGATTCAAATGGAATGCAAATGGATATTCATGTGTTTTTAATACCTAATTAAATAGACAAAGTTTGCGGATCTCCAGATTGAAAAGCCCCAATTCCGAGAATTTTCGTTAATAAAATAAGTTGTAGAATACGATGAGATGAAGCTACTCACGAAGCTTTAGGCGGATGTTAATAATTTGATAAAAATGAGTCTGTACCTCAGACAATACATACATACACCAAGTCTGTTCCCGGTTTGAAAATGTTTAAATTAATTATATTATTATTTTTTTAATATTTTATGCTGTATTGTTATTTCTTTATCTTGCTCTTATTTTTACACTAGAGGGATTCTACTTACTTCCATATGCAAATACTCATCCTTAACCTCATTTAAACACTATTTTTCCATCTCCTCAGGAATAAATATTCCGAATATTTGTAAGAATAACATTTATGTACTTAAGAGTTATCAGCCTCATCTTACAGATACCTATATATTTTCTATTGTTTGAATGTGAACACACTCATACATCTATCTAGAATTCAAATGTTAACTTGTGCCTTTCTTTCATTTTAAATCAATGACTCGATAGCAATATAGATAATTTAATTATCAACAAGAAGATGGTCAACTTCTTATGCCAAACAAATGTTTGTGACAGACAAACGTCATTATAATTATTCTTAGGGCTCTGGAAGTCCCAGAATAAATTTACTTTTCGTTCTTCTTTCTTTTTTTCTTTATTTTCACTAACAACGGGAGGATACGGACGAGGGCTTACCGATTTCAATAAAACTTTTTTTGGGTAAAATAGGTCGACGATAAACGAAGGTCCGAGAATTCTTTGCAGTGAGCCACACTAGCCTCGAAAAAAAATTTATATAATTTGGATTTTTTTTACATTATCGTTTTCTGGCTTTACCTTGCATGGGTACCTAGATTCCTAAAGAAACCCTACCAATCGATTTGATGTTTATTACCTAAATACGCTTCAAGTAAAGTATGTGAAAATAATTTTGTCATGGAGATATTCAGATTCGTTTCTAGCTGCGTTTAAAACTCTTTAATACGAATTTGTATTTAAATCAATATCTATCAATATTTGGATTAAATTTTGTTGGAGAATTGTTTTCCTGACCTTCACTAAAAAATTCGTAACCCCTCTGTATTCTCTCTTAAATTCAACGTTGTTACAGCAGTTAGAAAGCTCTATTCCTGATGTACATACCCATATTAATAACTTCTAGAATTTTCGCCTATACAAGGAATAAATTAAAAAAAACTCCTCCAACGCTTTTATTTTATCTCTTCAGTTTTGTTTTTTTAACACATCTGGGTAACATTATTTTTTTTTAGGGAGAAACAAATTTTTTTTAGACTTCGTAAAACCTACATATACGAATTTTTATAGCAATTAAAAAAAAAACTTTTTGCTAAATTTCGCAGTATAAAACGTTTATAATATTTACAATTAAGCTGAATACACAGCTGGATCTTATAAGAACTTTTCATAGAAGACTAAAATCTAGGTGATGGATTTTTCGACCTAGGATCATCAAAAGATGTTCTCACGTTCATATCCTTGCAAGACGATTCACAGAAGTTCACAGACAAAATAAAAAATTTACGATTTGTAGTTCAATCATTTAGGTTAAATAGAGCTTAATGTTATTAAGTATAAAATTTTAGTCAACTTTATTTTAAATATATAATACTTTTAAATTAATTAATAAAATATACAATATATATTTTAATTTTTCTGTTTATTGTATTACCTTCATCCGATAAAATTGATGCTTAGAAAAACCAATCCATGTATAAATATATATATATATTTTCATCACAATTAAGTAATTTTAAGAAGATTTTATGTTCATTTGTATATATATTTTATTTTTTATTTTTCACTGGTTACATACTTTTTAAATAATGTATATAATATTAAAATTTTTATAAGTTAGTTTTTGGCCAGATTTGTACTTTACTTTGTATTAACTCAATATTGTTATTCTAAAGGGACTTAGTCCCAGAATAAAGTTTAATTTTCTATTGCTATTCTATCCTATATATATATATATATATATATATATATATATATATATATATATATATATATATATATAAAATACAGCCCCCTCCCTCCCAGAGGATCGGGCTTTGAGGCCCATCAAGGCTGGTCTGGCAGATTCGGTATTAGATGGAGGTCGATGGAAGAAGGTATGTATACTGCGATTGGCGATGTAAGCAACAAATATTTGGAATGACTAATCGTATAGTTATTATTATTATTATGATTATTGTTAACGAAATAATTGATTATTAATAACATATCTGAGTATAAAAAATGAATGCTTCACCTTCAAAACATTTTATCATAGCAAATCAAGACCTATCAATTTTCTTTTAGCTACAAGGAAAACGATATTGTAAGTAAACAGCGTTATTGATAATCTTAAATTCTTCGATACATTCTACTGAAGATAATGCCTTGAAAGTCAACAGTTGTGAAAGGGATACTCGTTATAAATGTTATGTACATATTTTTTAAATCACTAATGGGGAGCGAAAAGAAGGAACTTATGTGCAATACTTGATATAGTGAGAAAATGCGGTGATAAATAAAAGAGATCGCTTTGATATTTCATTTAAGCCGTTGAAATTGGGTCGGAGGGAAATATCTGAATGCCTTCATCCACCCACTATTTCTGACCTATAAACGATTGTTACGGAAACCAATATAAATCTCACCATTTATTGAAATAATTTTAACATTATAAACACTGGCATCAAAATGCCTTCTCCTGCATTATAGGTGAATCATCTTTTAAGATAAATAATGACAGAAATATTTCGAATTTTTCATATTTGTTAATATTATTAATTGATAATATTTTTCAGTAATGTAATGGAAGAAAAATAAAAAATAAACAGAAAATCCACAATTAAAAAAAAAAAAGAACTTTGCATAGTTTAATCTTTTGAAGTTCCCATTCAAATGGTACTAGCTAACATCAGACAGATTTTATTTACGTTTGAAATAAATTTTATATAGTTTAAAATGCATTCGTGCATTTACATGAATTATGTAGTTCTTAAATTATAGCTTCCTCTGCCATAAAAATCATAATTCACTTTAAAAAAAAAATAGTTGTATTGATGAATAACTAATGACCAATGATCAATGACTCTCACTTTGTATTATTTATTATATCCTAATATACTACCTTAGAGATGATAAAACGAAATATGAGAAAAAATATGTAAGCGAGACTATATAGCAACAACAACTTTAAATAAATATTAACAATTAACTATATTTTAAGTCACAAATGGAAATATCAATAACGGAAAAGAACTAATCGCAGAGAAAAATGTAAGGGTATGGCACGCAGATGCCAAAAATATATACATAATGATAGATTTCATTGGAATCGAAAAAAAAAATATTGCATCTTTTACTTCTTCGAGACGAAAACGTTAATGGCCCTTTAGATTCTAATGCTCCCTTTTTTAAAAACCAAATATCCCATTAATATTCGAACAGGAATGAAGAAATTCATTAACTGTCACCTGCATATTGTTTAAGTTTAGCCCCGACAAAATTCACAGAAATTGGAAAAAGTAGCAATGTTCCTGTACTCTACTTATAACTTTGGCGACGTGCCATCGGAGGTATGTTTTTTTTTTTTTTTTTTCCTGTCAATTATTTTGGAAGTATAGCACTTCTAAGAATATGATGAATCAGGATGGAAGAGATTTTTTGCCTTGAAATCTAGACAGGGAGATCTTTGCCAAATATAAACATCAGTTGAATTAAGATAGTATGTTATAAAAATAAAGCTAATGATAATTATTTTTCATTTATTATTTATTGATTATTAGCAATATATATATATATATATATATATATATATATATATATATATATATATATATATATATACAGGCGGATCTACGGGTAAAATGGTAAAATATAACCATGTTTTACAGAAAAAAATATTAAAACTATCTCTTAAAGTATTCTTGTTCATTTAATTACATTTAATAGGACTTTAAAAACCACTTAAACATCATTTCGTATTGGTAGTTAATTTCTTTCTTTTTTTTTCTTATTAATCATTTTTATACTTATTTGAACAAAAATCTTTCGGGCTGAAGCCCCCCAAAATTAAATCCTGGATCCGCTGATGTGTATATATATATATATATATATATATATATATATATATATATATATATATATATATATATATATATATATATATATATAAGAAAAATAAAGGAAAGTAGTTAAGAACAAATTTTAAAAAAATTAATGAGTTAATAAAACAAAGTAAATAAAAATGAACAAATTTGATAATTTGTGAATATACATCTCGGATCTCCCCTACGTCAGCTATTAATAAAACTTTTTTAATTCTTCGTTAGGACACTTTTAGCTACCACAACAATTACTTTCTGAGGTCATGTCAATTAAAATAATGTTTATAAAAAAAAACAATATTTAGGTGATTCATTAATTTCTGTGGTATCTTTTATAATTATTACATTTGTGAAGTCATATATATATATATATATATATATATATATATATATATATATATATTTAATTTATATATATATATATATATATATATATATATATTACTTCACAAATTAAAGGATATATAATGATTAATAAATCTATGACTTAAAGGCAAATATGAGGAAATAGTAATTTTAGTACCGATAACTAAAATAATTTTATTCAAATACTGTTCCTTTTTAAAAAAACTATTACAGTTGATGATCGAAAGCTAGTGGTTAAATTCCTAACGCGACGTCGATATAACATGATTTATTTTAATATAAGGTATATGAATAAAGTTAAGTATCAGTTTACTCTCCCAAAAAGTTTTTTATTTATTTTTATGACGTTTCGGGTTCACATTATTATTATCCTATCATTAGACCGTATCTCATCTTTCTATCATTTTTTTTTTTTAAAAGAATTGTCATAATTTTTATTTTTTTATAGATCATCTCTTCGTTATATTGTGGGTCTAGGGAGAGCCTAGAGTGCAATATCTGTATCAGCTCTCTCTAGAGGAGTTCACAATATAACACAGGGATAATTTATAAAAAAATAAAAATTATGACAATTTAAAAAAAAAATTAGATGATAAAAAGATGAGATACGGCCTGAAGGTGAGATAATAAATGTGATCCCGAAACGTCATAAAAATAAAGAACTTTTTGGGAGAGCAAACTGTTACTTAATTTTATTCATATACCTTATATAAATAACCATCTCCCTTAGGATTAATGAACAAATGATTTATTTTCTTCTCAGCCAATAGGAAGCGCTGCTATCTCCTCTTACTTACTTCACCTAAAGTAGCGGAGGAAGTAATCCTACATATTACCAACTTAAGGGCAGAATTAGGAAGGAAGACAAGATTCAAAAGGATGGAAATAGCACCAGAGTCAGTATCCTTAATAACCTTTGTTCCATTAATTATAATGGTTCCACCAGAGTTACTACACTGTCAATGAGTTTTTTGCGGCGTAATTCTCAAGTGGGTTTAGGACTTGTACTATAGAAGTACTCAACTGTATTGTACCTCTTCTTTTGATATATAATTTTCTTACCATATAGTTTTTCTACCACTAAGAGTCATTAGAGCATTAAATGAAAATTTTTATTTTGTAATAAAATTCTATTTTTTTCAATATTTAAAATATTTTTCCATTTCTTTTTCGTTATCCTGAATAATTCCTTTCATTTTCGTTCTCATTTTAATTTCTCTCTTAGAGCAGTGTAGCGACCACATTCGAAAAGTATGAGCTTTCATTTAATTGTTATGTTAAAATAATCGATAAGAATATTATATTTGAAAATATAAATGAGAATGTGTTCGTAAAACTGATATCTGTTCGTCATATTACTCCGTCAATTTCGTATTTAAATTTATTTTTAGGTTATTAAATCTGCTGCATATACCACGATATTAGATTACATTTTTTCGTATAAAAATTTCGTATCAGGTAAATATGCTGTTGACATGCTCAATTAAAGAAAGCTATCAAGTTTTATTTATGTGTTTTATGGAGTAAAGTGTCTGTTTTTTGTGAAAGGATTTTTTTTTTTAAATTTCTGTTGGCTTTACAGTCTTTGCAGATTTTTAGCCAGCCTGGACCAGCCTTCTCCAGCACTGCCTATCATGCTATTGATTTCTAGTTGGATGCATGGAGATCTTCAGCATTTTTGTTAAATTGTTAATTTGATCCATCCATCTCTTTTGTGGTATCCCATGTGGTATTTTTTGGTATTTCTAACTAGTGAAACATCTCTTTCTTTCTTCGAACTATTATTCATTTCATAAGATATTGATAGACAAGTTTCAAGAAGCAATTCGTCATTGGTCCTTATCCTTTAGAGAAAAATAAAAAAAATAAATAATAAATAAAAATAAAGAAAGATTGCTCTAGTTATCATGCGATGAATTTTTCTCTCAAATGTTTCAATTCTTCTGTCTAAGGTATTGGTTAGTGTTCAGGTTTCGCAACTATATATAAGAACTGGCTGTTACATAGTACACCTCAATTTCAGATTTCTAGTGATAAAGGACTTTAATAGTAAAATCCACCGTTTTAATTTAAACTATGAATAATATAAATTTTTCTATTTTAATTTTATTGAAGTTGTTTTTTTATTCAAGAGATCTAAATTGTAATTTAAGGTAATATTATTTATTACGTTCAATCAATATATTATTAACAGTTATACAAAAACGCCTTTTTTAGAATAATTAATGCCATGGAGGGCATTAAAATTTAGTTACATTAAAAATAGTTTAATGAATATTTTATCACTAAATATTTTTGAAAGATTTCCAAAATTGCTTTTATGGCCGAAACGTTAAAATGAGTAGAAAATAAAAATTCTTGTTAAACATTTGTTTTATTTTGTTAAATAAAAACAGTGGGATTAAAATAGGTCTTTTTTTGTATAAATGTAATACCACAGAAATAAATGAATCACCTAAATAAGGTTTTTTTTCATAAACATTATTTTAATTGACATGACCTCAGAAAGTAATTGTTTATGATAGCTAAAAGTGTCACAACGAACAATTAAAAAAGTTATTTTAATAGTTGACGTAGCGGAGATCCGAGATGTATATAGACAATTGTATTTTCTTAGCTTAAGAAAAGAGAAAATAGGAATAGTTGGCTAAAGCATTGCTGGAAATTAATGAAATTGCTTTATAAAAATGAGAACTAAAGTACACAAAAAATAAATAAAACAAAAAGAATAAAAAAAGCTTGTCAGTATACTTGAATATTTAAGTAGTTTATAATCAATATTTATTATTATATCATTTGTTGCCAAACAATACTGGTACAGTCATTAACCCTTGTGTTGTAGATAAGTTGCTCATCCCGAGCCAACTGCTGAATGTTGACTGTTGACTGTTGACAGTTAAACCCACGAGGCCTCAACAGGAAAGTTAGAATGACCACATTCTGTTTTAGTTAGCAAAAACTTTTCATTTCGGATTCCCTTTCATCCTCCCACAACAGCTCAAAATATCGTAGTTTGCAATCAATGCTGCGCAATACTTGTATAACCATGTTTATTCATTTAGATTTGAGATACAGCTACAACTCAGAATAATCTCAGCGTAAATGTACATCTGATTGATAATTTTCCGTATAAAATTCAAACAATAGTAAAAATGTATTTTATAATGTCTTACGAAAATTTGCAATATTTCTACCAAATGGATCACTTAAGTAAGGGCTTATTGATTGTATTGTTCTTGAGCAGATATGGTGATGTTAATTATATCGTTATGATATATAGCTTTGAAGCTGGGTTATGCAAACTTTAAGAAGCAAAGAGCAACTGAGGGTTTACAAATTGGACAATAAAATAACTGCTTCAGGTGGTCGTTTTATACAGCCTGCGTTGATGATATAGCTGGCAGTAATTCCGGTCTGTGATGGTCGAGTAGTCGTATCAGTGACAATCATGAGGAGTAAATCGCGGTCGTTTTCGCTTTTTTCTTTTTCAATGTCAGGGAGTCAGTGGAGTGATATCCAAAGACTTGCGCTGTTCTCCACATATTTGCAATTCTAAAATATATATAAAGATTATGGACTGTACAATCTGCCCAACATTATACAGTATAATGAAATTCAGTTCAAAGAATTATTGTCATCCACACATATATTATTACAGTAAGATTCAAAATCGGTTTTGTACCGAATATAAGCTCCTGTCATGCTCAAATACCATGAATGGTATTAGGTAGGACCACGTAAAATTGTTATCAGTAATAAAATTGTTGATATCAATGCCAAAAAATCTCCAAGATTTGCCTACAATCGAGCTAGAGCTAGCAAAAGAAAAATTATACACCGTACAATTGATCAATTATTTTAATTAAAAGCACAAGTGAATTTCATCACCATTATTAAAATTATACTTTTTGTTTTGTTTCCTCTCTTACACGGTGTGAATAGAAAACATAAAAGGTATCAGACCGTGACTGAAACAAATATATATTTTAATGATACGATTCATTAAAATCCGTTTGATTCTGAACCCCTTGGATTCACAATTTCACGGGGGGTTAGCGAATCGTATTCTTCACTTTTGTTTTTCTTTCTAAAATAAATAAAGTCAATACAAATATTTTGCTAGGCTTCAAAACTGGAACGGTGGTAGTTCTGTAGATCGATACGGAATAAATTGGATCTTAAAGATTTTGATGCGTACAGCAAGACTCGGATCCTGCGTTTTTAAGCCCTAAAACGTAGTATTTTCAAGATAACGCAAGGCATAGGGTTCACATTCACACAACCTTACGGTAATTGTAGTACTGTCATTGAATACATGTCTCATTTCGTGACTTGAGGCCTCTATCATCGAGAGAGGAGGAGTTTATATTATTTATCGATGGTGTTTTTAATTGGAAAGCCATATCATCGTTAATTCTTCACCAAAGATTCAAGATTGAGCTACCAATTTCGAAATCTTCCTTCTCCTTCAGGCGGACAAAATAGTGCAATCACCTCGAAAATTCAGACAAACAAGTTAAACTCAGTTTTAAACGGATATACATGTTTTGAGCTCCCCTGAGTCCAAATAACCAATTCACACAAAAAGGGTGTGTGTGTGTGTGTTAGCAGTCTAGCTCGAAAACTAAAAGTTGTACGAAAGTGAAATTGCATATTTAAGGTTTTTATATCCTAGGGATGTTACAACAACTTTTTCGTCAAAATCGACTAACCGGAAGTGGCACTTTCTATATGGACCAAACACATTTTTGCGATTTTCTCGAAAACGGCTACAACTTCTTCATATCAGTGTAAAATTAAACAGTTTTAAATAAAATGTAGTTTTTATTCCGATTGATGTTCTCTAACAGGTCTTAAATGGCTAATGTTCACTATTAGCTTCCCCTAAAGTACTTTTAATTTTTTTTATTTAAAAAAAAATGACTATTCCCATTAATCTCTAATATAAAAGATAGTTAAATATGAAATAATTTGATAATTAACTAAAATAGAAATAAGATATCGTAACAGATAATAGTTTTAATTGAGGAGACAAAGGAATACAAGCGCACCCGAGCTCGCCCGAAAGATGGGCCGACACGCTTCGATACGTAAGATGGGCTTAATATAATACGGTATCCGACAATATTATATAGATATACATATTTGGTTTTCATAAATGATATTATTGGTATTATTTAATATATAATTGTATAGATTACAGCAATATAAATATTAAAATTTGTATATATAAGGGTACTTATACAAATAAAAATATCCACAATGAAATATATATATAAATATAGCGTCTATAATTTTTTTACTTTCACTTCCCCTTTGTCTGAAAATACCTTTTTCCACTAATAAGAGAGTGGTAAGTGAAAGTTGTGTGATGCGCGCCCAGCACCAATTTTTTTTTCTCCTCTTCGTATTGATGGGCATGTCAGCTGAAGCCATATCTCTGATTAGTAAGTCCGTGTAAATTATTGTGAAATTGTTTGTAAAAAGTTCTTATGTGTCGGTCAACTGTAGACAGGATGAAGTTGGTATGTAAGGTTTTGTTTGTCAAGTACCAAAGGATCTTTTTAGCTGTACCGTATATCTGTGAGGAGTAAGTCCGTATTGGTTTAAGTAGGTATATAAATTAAAATATACATAAGTATTGTATACATAAGTGCTTTGTGTTTCGTAACTGCGTATTTAAATTCGTTGAGGGCAACGATAAATGTTAGCATGTCACGTTATTTATATATCTGGCAGCACATGGCGCTTCTGTTTGTGAAGATTGTAACCAGTTGAAAGATTGGCCTTATCGTGGAACCATGCCAAAGTGATATTTATTTAATTAAATGAGATCAGAAGTGTCTTTTTTTCTCTTCAATCTCGCTGTAATTTACACATTAATCAGGCGTCTGCCTGCTTAACAAAAACATTTAGCGCGCAAAGACACATGGTGGTATCGCAATAGCATTGTATTTCAGTTACATTCGTGGCTATTATGAAGTTATTAAAAATTTTAAAAGCATTGGATATGGCCAACACATTTCTGCACATAGATATTAAAAAAATATTACATTAAATACCATGATTTTATTTATTTTTTCCGAAACGTCAAATGATACTTTTTTCGATTTTTGCATAAATAAAATTAATTTTAATTCAAAACATTTTTATTGCTCAATAAAATAAAGGTTCAGTTTTTGCTTACATTCGAAATATAATTCTAGTGTTCAATTTTCCAATATTGTAATCAGAATAAAACATTGTTCATACTTCATGTATGAATCGAACCATAGTGTAATCCAACCATTCTAATAGAAATATCATTTGATATATATATATATATATATATATATATATATATATATATATATATATATATATATATATATATATATATATATATATTAAATTATCTAAGGATTTTATGTTTCTATTACATCGGGTTTTAGTTGATTAACTTGAATTATCAGGTCAAATTTGGAAGTTTAGATATCAATGTCAAAGTGACTTTATATATATATATATATATATATATATATATATATAAAGAATAGAAAAGTAATAAATTAATAGTTTTTTTTGTTTATTTTTTAAAAGGTTTCATAACAAAAGAAAACCAAAATAACTAGTAAATAATTGATTTGATTAAAAATATAGCAAAGGCCAAATATTTGTTCATAATTGTTTTTCATGTTTAGAACAAAACGAAATCATTAAATACCGATAATCTAAATTGTCCAGTAAAGTTAAGGGAAAAAAATCCTTACCCCAACATTAAAAAAATAAAGATAAAACTTGTCAAAAATTGTTCATTACCCTTCTTATAATAACTGATACCATAATACCATTTGCACGAAATCAATGTCTATCTAAACTTTATATCAATATCAGCAAATTCCTCCATTGATAGATATCAAATTCAATAGTGTTTTCAATGACTTTTTGGAATCATCAAAATAAAAAAACTTTGAATAATAATTCAAATGATCGAAAATGATAAAAAACGAACTAAACTTCAAAATGGTACCTACTATAAGTAACATCAATTTCATGGTTTGAATGGTTTGAATGGTCCACTAATTAAGTGGAAATACAATAAATGTAATCTTATAAATATCTCCATAGCCATTGATTTTATAAAAAAAAAAAAAAAAATGTATAGAGTGATTTTTATAGAGATTGTAATGTTTTTTAATATTGTACAGAACAGTCTTTGCGAAAAACTTCATAGTTTCTGAAATATTCTCAAAAAAATAAAAATGTATAAATTTTCTGTCCGTTTCTCTCTCTCCCCCCTCCCCTCCTCTCCTTGAAAGCCCAACACGAGATTCTTTAGGACTTTTACCAGATATTATGGGGCTGGTAACGAACAATTTTTGACAACTTCCATCATTATTTTTTTAATGTTGGGGTCAATACCTAATTTAACCGGACCAAAATATTGGTAAAATATCTGTTGTTTAATAGCAGAAATGACATGCACGTTTGTGGTATGCCATCCCTGTGAAATGTGGAGTCGAAAGGCAAGGAAGAGAGGAATAAATAAATAAATAATTTTATAGGACTAAAAAATCAACATTTAAATACTGAAAAAGTCGATGATAATTTGTTTGCTTTTCCGCAAGTTCCTTTTGGGAATGAATAATTCATTGAACCAATTATTGGTTAAAAACTTTATCGTTTATTCAAGAAAATTATTTAATTATAAAAAGAGAGTAACAATTAAGAAGATTAAACGAGAATATACGATGAGTCTAGAAAGCACGTGCCTAAGTTATTTTTATTACTAAAGAAGTGAACATTGACCTTCCACAATCGATTAATTTTGTAACTTAACTAACTCAATGAGTGCTCCGGCCAGCCCTTAACGACGGCAATAAGTTAGTTAACAATGTCAGAGACCTCGCCAACTTGGACGTATTAATTACTGTCAATAAATCATCAATAAAACGGCAATTCAATACATCAATAAATCGAATCCAAGAATACCTATTTTTCATGGAAACGTCAAATGCGTCAAAACGAATTTATTGTAACACTAAATACTAAATATTTTTCAAAACCTATTTAGTTGGCAAAGAGATTTGGCTAGGATTCAGCAAGAAACTTACGAGTGGCATTGCCAGACGACCTAGATTGAAGTAGGATATTCTGTTTTTAATTTTAATATTATTCGAATGTACGAATACAATATTAGTATTATATAGAAATATTATTTATTTTAAGTTAATTTAAAAAACGCTGAGGAAGTTAATAGCTACTGGATGTAAAAAATGAGCAAAAATGTCTGTCAAGTAAGGTCAATTAGGTTCTTCACTGTTTTCAGCGGCTAAACAATATCAATATTTCAAAGTCTATAATTTTTCGTATGAGAATAAGATCTCAGGGCACAGGCGGATCTACGGGGGGGGGGGGGCTTTCGAGCTGAAGCCCCCCCCCCCAAAATGGAAAAATATAACCATGTTTTATGGGAAAAAAATTTAAAAAATACCTCTTAAAGTATTATTGTTCGTGTAACTACATTTAAAAGTACTTAAGGAATAACTTAAACACCATTTCATATAGGTAGTTAGTTTCTTTCTGTCTTTCCAAAGTAATTATCGTTATTTTTATGAAAAAAAAAAGGTTTCGGGCTGAAGCCCCCCCCCAAAAAAATTAAATTCTGGATCCGCTAGTGTCTCAGGGAGAAGCCGTTTTCGGACATACAGTAATCCCATAACATTTTCGGGTTTCGTATCCACAAATTTGGTTCATTAACAAATACTAAAATGCGGAAGAGTTCAACATTTGAAAATCGAAATTATTATAGCGCTTGGCATTGCCATAGCTAATTTTCAGGAGAGGGAGAGAAACAGACGTATCCCATACATTAGTAATCATTCAAGTACAAACATTATAAAAACAGCATTTAAGTTTAATTTTAGTGCAAGTTTGATACTAATAATTCTTATTTTTTTTATTTTGACTAGCAAAAGAATTATAAGGTTTTCCGTATTTATTTTAAAAAGTGATAAATAATAATAATAATAATAAATAATATTTTCGAATATATATCTTCGTTCATTTTGTTACCAGTAAGAATTTAACAATGAAGTGTATTTCATTCGGATCTGTAAGTTCCGAAATTTAACCATCTTATTTCTTCCTACTAACTTTTTTTGACGATGCTTTATAACTTTAAAAGAAGGAAAAGTCTTTATATATAATTGATAATGAAAACCAAAACAATAAACATTTTAATGAAATATTTCTGCACTAAGGTGATTCTAAAACGGGGAAATTATGAGGTCTTGAAATACCTTTTATTTATATATATATTTTTTTTTACCTTTTACACGACCTTAGTTGAGAAGAAGTAAACGTTTTTTTTCAGAACTTTCAAGGTGAATTGAAAAAATGTAGGGCTGGAAAAGGTTTTACCTTTCGAAATATTTTCATCAACTATATTGGAAACAACCCTATAAAAAAAGTAATAGTCTATTCCTCAGAATTTAACAAGTGATATTAATTAAAATTCTTTCTTAAACTTAAAAACATTATATATATATATATATATATATATATATATATATATATATATATATATATATATATATATATATATATATATTTAAATATATTTATAAATATTTTTTATAAATATTTATAAATAAATTTTTTTATAAATATATTTTTGTACTTATATATATATATATATATATATATATATATATATATATATATATATATAAAGTACAAAAAAAGTTTATTATATTTAAACTAAGTGATGTTTTCCGCAATTATATTTATGCAGAAAAAATGTAATCTTCTCTTGTTTACCATGTATTAGAGGTTATTTTCTTATATTTAATCAGATTAATTTAACGAAATAAAAAAAATAAAAAAGTTGCCGTCATAAAGGACTTCTATACAACACCTAACAAAAATTTTAATGAATAGCTTAATCGATATATTTAAGCTTTCCAAATATATTTACAAAAGAAAAAAAAATTCTGAAAAAACATTTCGTAGCCTCCAACATAGTCTCCAAATAGAACTCAGCGACTACAAATTTTTAGAGGATATTAACTACTTGGAGAAGAGATTAACATGAAGAACACACATTGGACAAAAAATAAAACAATTGAAAAAACTTTTGAACTCTTATTCAGGTCAGTTGACAAACGCTCCGTATTATCTAATACACTTTGAATATGTTAAGTATTTTGGATAGAATTAATTAATAATATAGAGCTACGGAAAAATAGTAGACACACCGTTCTATGTGTTAAATGTGTTTCTACACAAACACTTGAACAACCAAACGGCAAATAAGTCCTTTCGGATTTTCAAGGTGTAATAAAACTCAATGTTTTATAGACATAAAATTTATTTTTATCTACAATATATTGACCATTATTTAATATGACTTTTCCCCATCTTTCCACAAACTGCATAATGCCTTGCTCATAGAATGTCTGGAGTTTATTGTTAAAAAACTGATCTAAGTGGTTTTTGACATTTCCTTTTGGAATTTCTTTAGGTTCATAAAGTTTGGAATAAATGGTAGTAACTTGGAGCTAGAGGTCTGGCGAATGGGAGAGTGGGGCAAAAGGTTCCACATCCAAGCCTCAATAATTTATTGCGAGTTACCAATGATGTGTGGGACTTAGCGTTGTCTTGGTGGAACACAACAACCTTCCGATCATTCATAACTCTTCAGAATGTTCTCTGAATTTGATGTTACTATTGTCGTTGGAAAGCTGAATTATCGCACTTCAAAGCTGTATGAATGTTTTTTTTTTATTTAATGCCTACATAAGAAATAAATAAACAAAAACTCCGTATAGGTGTTTATTTTTATCTCCATTTGTTGCTTGTTTACGAAGGTCGTGTTGATATCATTTTGTGTTGTTTATGTGGCTCCTGCTAAAATTCTTGTAGATAGCTAAAGTCAAATTGAAGTTACAACATTTTTTGTGATATTTGAAAAAAACAATCATGTGAGGAAAAAACACTATGCCTGGAAACATAGCCGAGCTTGTGCAAAAGGTTTTTTAAGCGCGTGTGCGCCATATTTACGGCCATAGCAATTTCTCGCACTGATTGGGTGGGATTTTGATCAACAATGGTCTTTGAGCATCATTGATGTCAAAAATTCCTTAATGATATTTGGCAAACCAATTTTGACAGGTGCGTTCGGTTAAGGCATCATTCCCATAAACACTGCAAATTTTTCTATGAGCTTCTGCAGCACGTTTACCTTTTTTAAAATAATATAACAAAATATGCCCATATTGAATGATACTTTCTTCGATATTCACAGTGCAATAGCAAACACAATACTAAGCTAGTTTTAACAAAAGTTAACAGATATAGTTCTTGACATATTACAAACAGGATAAATAATCCACCTTAGGAATTAATTCATCAGATAAGAAGTGTATCATAGTGACATAAAAATAAACAGAAAATCCGAAAAAACTTATTTATCAACCTAATTTAAAATAATAAAAAATACTGTGATCATGAAAAAAAAATCCATTCCCAGGATGTCACAGCACCTTTTTTGTCAAAATCGACTAATTGACAAACGATAATTAGTAGTTTATTTAATCGGTTATACACATTTTTCTCTAATACGGCTCTCGATACATTATATCGTTGTAAAATTAGATGTTCTTAAATATTGTAGCGTCTCAAGGTCTTGGTATTGCACTTTGTAAGATCAAGACCGCCTAAATGTTGCAAGACCAAGACCAGGACTCATAAAAACAAATCGATTTTTTAAAATAAAAATTAAGTCAAAATAGTTACTAATACTTGGCAATCTTAGCTACTATATTTTAATAATTGTTAATATATAATACCTAATATACGTTCACATTTAAGTCCTCTAATTTTTCATTCGGGCTTGGTTAGGTTTCTCCTATCTAAAAAATTACAGTAATATCTCTATAGTAATAAGCAGCAATAAGTAACTGCAAGACTGTTGCGATACTCAAGAATAAGACCAAGACTGAGTTTGCAAGACTAAGACTTTCTCGGTCTCGAATTTGGGCAAACCTACTAGTGCCATAAATCCATAAAATTCGCCCAGAAGACTGCTGAGACGCTTTTTAAGATACTTACTGCATTGAGTTACTTGCTATATTATCTTAGGCTTTTGCATCATTGTTACTTTTTTTTTGACTCGTTTTGAATCTTTTTTGTTGTTTTGTTCTGTCTTAGTTGATATCAAATATATTCCTTGATATCATATTCGTTTAATACAGTAGTAGATAGCAAATTTATCCTGACAGAAGAAATAATTATGGACCAACACTAAAAATTTTCTCATTCCGTGAGGGCTTCAACCCGAAACCACTCTTGCATCCACCAGTGCATCAATGAAAAGATAAGATTTTAGAAAAATACAAATTTAATATTTATGATCGTTGAAGGTATTGAGGAGTGATGAAAATTTAATAAATATTCCCTTAAATGATGTCTACTTCTACATTATTGAAGTGAATATAAACGTTTCCATAAAAAATAAATTACATTTCTATTAAAAATGTGAAAATTAATTTTTTTCTTGCGTGATAAATCAATAGTATTTAGTACACAGAGGCATAATCAATTTATATCAATTGTCTTAAGTTTTCGAAGTAAAAACATCTTTAGGCGCGTTTTCCGCTTTTTTGTGGAGAGTAAATTAGATTTAACCGTCAGCTTTTCGATGTGTAGCACCCGGGTCATGTCGGCTGGAGTCGAATAACTCATTTTTTTTGCATATGGATTAAAATATCTCAAGAACTAAAAATTGGACCTGCATATTGATAGCAAAGAAACGTTCATCAGTTCATCCTCTGAGTTATGAACTACTAATCAAAAGTGTATCTAAACGCGATGTTATGTTAGATAGGCGAAAAGGAAAAAATAGTCTCGAAAACCAAATTATAACAAGTTTTTATGAAGATATGGATTAAATTATAGCAGAAATTAAAAATCGGACCTGCATACTCTAAGCGAGGGAATTGTTCAGGTTTATAATGTCCTATTATTTATAATTTAAATTTCATATTATCAATCTCGCCTTGTTGATGTTTTCACTTCTACTATGTGGTCTAAAGCAGACAACTATTTTTTTTTAATATAATTAAAGTAATATTCTATATTATTACCACTTCAACAGAATTTTTTATTTTAGTGAAAGATATTAATCAAAAATTTATTCTAGTACCTTCCTGTATTTTATTATTTTTCATTAATATATTTTCAAGTGATACCAATTAAATTCTAACTTTTAAAATCTATCGATTTTGTATTACCTTTCCCAATTGCGAGAGGAGTCAGGCAGGGAGATAGTTTAAGCCCCCTCCTGTTTATAAACTTCATGGACGAGATCCATAAAATCTGCAAGCGTCGGACTGCATGGACTACAGTTGGAAACTGCAATATGAGAACTGTCCTCATGCAGAGCTTTTTGTATGCGGATGACATTGTGCTCATCACCGATTCCAAGACGAAACTACAGCAAGCACTGGTAGAATGGGAAGAAGAGCTGCTGAAGAAAGGTATGCAAATAAATGCCTCCAAAAGTAAAGTGATGATTATGGCGAGAGAAGAAGAGGAAGACGTCCAATTGGTTTGCAACGGAGAAATTCTTGAGGTGGTAAAGGAGTACACATACTTAGGTACCATAATTGCTAACAATGGTAAGATAGATGCTGAGATTTCCCATAGAATATATAAGGCGAATCAAGTATATCACCAGATCGCTAGCAGTATCCTCAGCTGCCGTGATGTGGATAATAATACCATGATGCACGTCTATAAGTTTGTATACCTTCCTATTCTCACCTACGGCGGAGAAAGACTATGTTGGACAAATATTATAGTCGCATAACAGCAGCGGAAATGCGATTCCTACGTAGATCGGTGGGCAAAACTAGGAGGGATCGCATTAGAAATGAAACTATCAGAGAACAGCTGCAAGTGCCTAAACTCAAAACTACCTTGGAGAACAGGCAATTAAAGTGGTTTGGACATGTCTGCCGCATGAACGAGAACATGGACCCTATAAAGATATTAGAGGCTCGATCCACAGGGAAAAGGCCACGAGGGCGTCCCAGAGTCTCATATCAGGAGTTCATGGAGAGGATCGGAGGTAGAAGAGGCAAATCCTTCAACCAAATGAAGCGGTTAAGCAGAGACCGGGAAGATTCGCTGCGTTGGATAGAGGCTCCTCGACGCTAGAAATGGCATTGTGAGGAAGACAAAGAAGAAGAAGATTTTGTATTAAGAACATTTATAGCAAATAAAACAAATTCCTTCTGTAATATATTCTTATCACAATTTAAAATTGTATTCAATTTTTTATAAGATAGTATGACATACATGATGTAAATAAATAAGTAAATGAACTTCCATATTGACAGATACGAGGTCGGGCATTGCCCTGTATCAAGACATTGCTATCTTGATTATATTTCAGCAGGTGACAAGGAGAGATCCTATTATATACCACTTTATTGTTAGTATGTTCAATATTTAATACCTCCATTCAATCCAGAGAAGTCAATACTCTTAAGAGAACGGCTAGGAATTTTCAATCATCTAGAATTGTCAATGGCGTTTGAATTTCTTTGTATAGGCATCAGGTATTATAAAGAATCTATTTACTTCATTCCAATAATGGAAAATTCAGTCTTTATCTGAACAAGTATTTCCATTATCGAAAATTGAATTCGCAGAACTTAGTGAATAATACATTGAACTTTCAACTCGAAAGTGGACTTCTAGCCTGGATTCGAATACGGGCGTGGGCAGAAAATCTATTTTTTGTTATATCCATAGATCAACTCTGAGCTAAGGTGATCTTTTTTGAGCACATCCAGCTTTAATAAAGTGGGTAATTGGTCCTTCATTAGGTTTGATAGTTAAAGTTTTGGTTTATAATAAATAAGTATGTTTTTTTAAATTATTATTATTGCAATCAAAATATAAGTGTATTACTAATTATTATCATTATTTTTAAACAAATAGTAAAACTTGTATTAATGAAGGAACAACACATTTCTGGGGTCCACGGGCATATTTCATTCTGCTTTATTTGTTCATGAAATAAAAAATATAAATAAGTTATCAGCACTTCATCAAATTTATTAATTCATTTAATCTTCGCCTATACGCTATTTGTGTTATGCTGTTTGACTTCCCATATATTTTTTAGTAAATACCAGTAATTTTCAAAATATTTATAATTTTTTCAATGTTCTTTTCATTGTCATCAAATAGCTTTTTGACATTTCTTAATAGTTCTACAGAGATTCGTTTTCTGTACACTGTCTGTAAAAATATCAAGTACACTTCATAAAAATATCTTCTGATAAAATCAAATTTGAGAGGTATTCAACCGTTTTTTTTTTTAAATCTCTCATTGATATGGTTTATATTATTAAATTATAAACATTTCACGTGAAGTCGCAGAAGGAACTGATGCAACGGATCGGAAATAGAATGAATCCTTTGAAGTTTATCGCTAGTTAATTTATTGTTACTTAATTAATTGTAATTATTAAATCAATTTGAGGATTGAATGAAGTACTTACACTAGATGAACTAAAGCATGAAGTAGATGCTGTCTGAAGCAATATAATAAAGCTTATTTTTAATGTAATATATTATTGACAAGTATATTAAACGTTTTATTATTATTATTTAACTTTATACATTATAATTTTTTTTTGTTTTTAAATATTATAGCTTGTATTGTCAGAATTTTTATTTAAGCTAATTTTATCATATTTATTGATACTTTGCAATATTTTTATTTTCGTAATATTTCATGAATGTTAATTTTTTCCGTAATTTTTGTTTTTCATTAAGCATATATATATATATATATATATATATATATATATATATATATATATATATATATATTATTGATTTAGAGATAATTTATATTTATTTTTGCCTTTTTCTGTAATAAAAAAGTTATGTACATTTTTATTAGATGTAATTAGTTAGGAGAAGTGATGGTGCTAAGAGAAGTTGGTTGTGGGTCAGGGCCAGAGATGGGCAATGCTATTTTAAGTACCGAGTACCAAGTATTTTAATCTAATTGAATCACTATTGAGAATTCAATCACTATTTCATTTAATGACTCAGGGTTGTGCTTGCCCTTTGACCCTTCAAGATATGTGATGAAGCCCTAAAACTTAGTCCGAAAGTTTTTTTTTATATGTACATCTTTGACCACACCCATATTTCAACCAACTTTTTCTAAGATATAATTAATATATTCTAAGTTCTGATTAATAATTATAATTTATATTATTAATGATATTAATCAATACGTACGAATGCACGAATGGATAATTAAAATATTCTATATAAGCAGGGGTGCTCATTCCCCCCAAGGCCGATGGCGCATAAACCTTTCCCCATCCCTCCCAAGATATTTTATTCCACTCTTCTTCTTTTTCTTATTCTTTATTTTATTCTTCTCTCTTCTTTTTCTCTTCTCAAAACAGTGGAAACGAAAGTAGAATTTAAATATTCACAGTTTATATACAATTACACATTCTGAGATCTGTTCCTTGCTTCGACTTGTCTTTTAATTTGAAACTTTTTATTTTGAAAATTCATAACCCCGTCGAAATGTGGCTCTCTCAAAAATTGAAAACCCTGTCAAAAAGTGCCCCCTTCATAAATTTGTATGGCGCAACTTGCGCGATGAAACCCCCTTCTGGGTACCCCAGTGTATAAGCATAAAGTTAACAGAGCCAAATTGAATTTATAAACGTTTCCTAGTACGCGTTTAAGGATTTATATTTGAATTATATGGGCAAGACTGTGGTTCGTCGCCTATGACGGAAATTACCGTTTACAAATTTTTATTTTCCTTTTTCATCTGAGAACATCGTAGGTAGCAAAAATTTAATTGGTGTTATTTTATTATTTAGAATATACTTGGCACCAACCAGTCTATAGAATGTAGTGAAAAAATGTCTCATATATCTTTTTTCGGGACTTTGACGAAAATTAAAATTTATTTATATAAATTAAATTAACGGCCATTAACAATAATGATTTTCCAACGGCTCGGAAAATCCATATTTTTTTTCTTCAAAAAATCAGCGTTACCAATTATTAGGGGAAGCGTAATGAAGAATTTGGGACGAGTTTCATCTTTATTTTTTTAATGTTGGAATAAGGTTGTTTTTTCCCTAACTTTATTGGTCTATAGGAACATGGTGTCGAGTATTGTCGCATTGGAATATTCCACTTTACCTATTAATCAACTCTGCCGTTTTTTCTTCCATTGTCGCATTCGGAGGATCGGAGGATTGGGTGCAGTAACATCAGCAATTTTGGTTTGGTTTCGTGAATGGATCTCAAAATGTCTTGGTTCCTTCCAGTCCTACCAAATACAAAGCATGATCTTCCTTTGATACATTCCGGCCATTGTTCCTAGCGGTGCTGTTCCTGCACGGTGCAGAGCACGGATCTGATTTGCATTTTTTCCAGGAAAGAAAACCAATATTATGCGAAAATGGACTTTATTTTTGTTCATATTCGCTTTGCACAAACTTGAACCTTGATAAAGAAAACTTAGATAACACATTGAAGATTAGTGATATATCAACAAATCATCATCATCATAATCAAAGAATAAAAATATATATATTTTTTTAAATCTCTCTAAGAAATTTCCGGAAAATCTATTATTAATATTTTACATTCCTGATTTTAAGATATCACATTTTCTTTTTTAAACATAATTAGTTAATGCATACGCAGAACTGTGAATTGTAGAACTTACAGATTTACAACAGTATCAATATTCTGTGAAAAAAAAAAGTATTCTTTTGTGTTCCTTCCGAAATATCCTTCGCCTCATATTTCATCATGATAAATTAGCTGAAGACATCTGCAGAAATATAGCATTCGCTCTGGAGCAGGAGAGTGCTTAAAATACGGTAATTAATATCGCACCATTAAGCTCAACCCTCCAAGGCCGTGATGAGCTTTTTGCCTCCTATTGTCAATTAGTAGTACCTTCTCGGTATCTCAGGGCCAACAGATTGATAGCGTACCATCCAGTCTAATTTGCTTTATAATTGGTTTAAATTTGGAAGTGAACGTCTTCTAACTTAATGGAAATGAAATGAAAAATAATTTTATTCTGAGACAAAGTTCTCTAAGAATAATAACGGATTTGAGGCATAATGCCTGGCTTATAGTTTACATAAGATATAAGTCATGGTTATTTCTATTTAAATTAATATTGCTTACATTATTGCGGTTGTTTGATTATGAACTAGGTGAAAGAATATATTGTATTTGAAGGAATCTGAGGAGGAGGATTGATATATAGAGGTGGGTATTATACTCCAGAAGGAGTTGTAATCCACGTATGACAAAAGATTTACTAAAATAACTGGTTTTAGAAAAGTTGATAGAAAAGACTAATCAATAAGTTAACATTTTTTTGTTAACGGACTGGATGGTGAAACGAACAGTGAGGAGCTCTAAGAAGTAGAATTCTTTTTTTGTTCTAACATCAGGAAGAAAACACACCTAGGACGTATTTTCGTCCGAAGTAGGATAAAATAATGTAAAGTCGTTATAACAACAGTAGACATAAGAGCGACGAGAAAACCCTAAGATGAATCTTATGAAACCATTAATAAAGATCTTCGTACATTAAGCAACCGTAGTCGAAGTTGGTGGAAAACAAGAGAGGATACTAACAGCTGTAGTGTAAGTTGAAGAGTTACGATATCTTAGCAATTGTTTAAAGATAATTATAGATTTTCGTGTGATTTACGAAATATGGTTATATATTTCTATATATGGTTATATAAATATATATATGGTTATATATTTATATAAATATTCCAAGAGAGGTGCTGCTCAAAATTAACTCCAATGATTTATACAGTTAAATGAAAAAGAAGACGGGATGCCCGGCAACCTGGAAAACGAAATATTACGAGTTTGAGACTCGCTGCATTGGCCATAAGACAGAAACGTTTACAGTTTGATTGGGACTTTCTACCTCATTCTCCGTATTCCTCAGACCTTGCCATATCCGATAATCATCGTTACATTATCACCGTGATAAATGTCACAAATCCGAAAGAAAAAGGAAAACATATCTCGATGAATATTCTGCAAGTCTCAACAATTTTCGAAAAATAGCATAAGAGGCTTCCTGAGCATGTCATAGAACAGAGCATGTGATAGAGCATGTCATAGAACAGAACGGTTCATATATAACACATTAAATCAACCTTAAACAATAAATAAAGAAAAATGAAGCAGCTCTAATAGATTAGAAAATTTCCAGATCACCCGTGCATCTAACAGGTTTTTTTTTTTCAAAACAGGAACTTGTATTGTGCTTTTAGGGTATTCAAATAATCGTTTGATGAGTTTAGTATAAATACAGGGTGTTTCACAATTGTACGGCACTATTTTAGGTATGTGTTCACTAACACAAAATAAACAAAAAGTTCATATTAACATATATCTCAAACTAATTTATTAAACCGATATCAAAGTTTAAAGATTTATTATTTATCATTAATATTTATTCATTATTATTACAACATTTAGACAACATTAACTGTTCAAACAAGCTTTCGTGATGCTATACGATGCTATCTTGTATCGTATAGTATCCGTGGTGCTGGATAGTTACTGAGGCTTTCACGTGTGTGCCAACTGCCACAGAATAAAACATATACTTTATCTAGCATTTAAATAATCAGTGACACTCTTAGAAAAGTGAACTGGAGCACCGTCATGCATAAACCACAGCCACAGATTATTTTGCAAAAAATGCAAGTAAGATATACCTGACAGCCTAGGTGGCAAAATTAGGGGCCAATAATGTTGTCCCTTCAAAGAACACACCCGACATTTAAAGAAAAGGTATGTTGGTAATGTCCAACATTAGTCGTATCAGGGTTTTCTTCAGCCAAGTAGGGGTATCTCGAAAATTAAGAATCCCATTTCTTGTAAAGCAAGTAACCAAAATGCAGTTCAGGAAGTTAGGATCCCTCGTGCATTGTCGAATTAAACACTGGGAGAAATTTCTGCACTTGTTATAATCTTGTGGTAACAAATCTTGCCTACTCGATACGTGAAATGGATAAAATTGTTGTTCGCGTAAATTCGCCATACGCTAGTAGAGGAAACATCGAAACGACGTGACAATCTTCTGATAGCACTAGTAGGAGATAATTGAACAGCATCGATTATTTCTTCTTCAACGTTTGTAGTTCGACGAAATCTTTGTCGACCGGCGTTTACTCGTACAGGTTTTAGGATCTCATTATCCCTTAAACTTTGTACAGTCAGTCTTAATGTAGTAAATAAATAATAAATCTTTAACCTTTGATATCGTTTTAATAAATGAGTTTGAGATATATGTTAATGTAAACTGTTTTGTTTAATTTGTGTTAGTGAACACATACCTAAAATAGTGTCGTGCAATTTCCAAACACCCTGTGTAATAATGCCTTTCAGAACCAATAACTTAATCTCGAAAACTGGTTCCTCAAACCGAGAATTAAAAAAAAAAAATCCCTCCAAACTGGGCTATCGCCAACCCTAGCGAGGAAAGGAATTCGTGAAAATTAATTAATTTAAATGAAATCTCCTCTAAGAATTCTGTGATTGTGGTCTAATGGCAAAGGCTTTCCAACAGTGATGGCCAATAATATCGATATTATAATTTTTGAGACTGATTGTGGATTTGAATTGGAAAAAAATAAGCCCATTTGTGCAAGTACTAGTTTGGACTTCACTAATTAAAAGTATAAATTACATATAAGACTGAAATGATCCCAAAGGTAAGCACTCTTTTTTGGTCAAAGATCCAAGATTCGCTATGTAGGAATAATTATATTTTAAAAATCACCACGAGAGTATTAATACAATTCAAATGGAGAAGGAATATCTCTGGAATCAGGACGGTAAAGTTGTTTACGAACAATAGAAATTTTCAATAGCATTAGAGTTTAAATGTCCCTCATATTTGCTTCTACAAGACATCAGAGCCAAATACAATCGGAATAGATTTTTTTTTTTTTTTTTTTTTTTTTTTTTTTTTTTTTTTTTTTTAACTCACCTTCCTCATACCGACCAATCAGCTTACTACCTATCTGTTCCAAAATTTTTGAAAGCTTACTGAACAAAAGACTTGTTGATATACTAACAAACACCCAAATAATACCTGACCATCAATTTGGATTTAGGGCACATCACTCAACTATACACCAACTACATAGAGTAACGGACTACATATCTACAGCACTAGAGCAGAAAGTATATGCAACTGGCGTATTTCTGGATGTTGCTCAAGCGTTTGACAGAGTTTGGCACCAGGGTCTTCTCTTTAAACTCAAGACAATACTCCCACCTACATATTATCTAATTCTACAATCCTTCCTTTCCGATAGATTTTTCTCGGTCCGACACGGGTCAGAACTATCTTCCATCAGGTCTATCTCAGCAGGAGTACCTCAAGGTTCAGTACTCTCTCCACTACTCTATATCACATACACCCATGACATACCTTGTAGTCCCAACATTTTAACAGCGACATATGCAGACGACACAGCAATTTTAGCAAGACACAAAAATCCAACATACGCCTCACAGACCCTACAACAGTATTTAACTAGATTACATGACTGGTTCAAAATTTGGAAAATCCGACTAAATCAAGACAAATCACAGCACATCACATTTACGCTTCGACATGAAACATGCCCTCCAGTTTTCCTTGACGATACACAGATTCCACAGACAGACACCGTTCACTACCTTGGTCTGACATTTGACAGAAAAATGACGTGGGGCCCACATATAATCAAAAAACGAAAAACTTTAAATCAAAGATTAAGAATCCTGAGTTCACTTCTTTCAAAAAATTCAAAACTAAAACTTAGACAGAAATTGAACACATACAATTACTTACTAAAACCTATTTGGACTTACGCATCACAGATATTTGGAACTGCTAAAAAGACTCACTTAAACAAACTTCAAATCTTTCAAGCAAAAACATTCAGAACAATTACAAAAGCACCTTGGTACGTTAGCAACATAACCTTACATACTGACCTCCATATGCCGACTGTTAACGAACACATACGTATTCATTACAAACGATTCCATGACAACTTACAAGGACATACTAATACACTTATAAATGACATGGCCACTACGAATATGCCCGGTAACGTCTGTAGGAGACTGAAGAGGAGCTGGATGAGGGACCTCCTCGCCTAATGTGGATATCACGCCGAGTGAGGTGCCGCTGGGCACTGATCCTCCTCATGCCTTTCATGACAATTCTATTAATCAATCGATCTCACATTCACTGGTTGTCATTAGCATTATGACAGGTGTGAATAAAACATTAAAGCTAAAAAAAAAAAAAAAAAAAGATTTTTTTTTTAATTATAGGTAGGGACCTATAAGCTGTATCAAGAAAAAAATATGAAAATTTATACCTATAAGCATTATTGTACCTACAATCTTTTTAAAAATATTATTGAGTAATTTAACATTCTATAAAAATATAGACGCTGTTTACAGTAAAAATATAAATTACTATTATTATTATTACATAAACATAAAATTGAACATCAAATTAAATTTGCGATCTGCAAATTGCTTTGCGATGAGCAAATTTGTCGGCAGCTTCACAGCGTCCCATCTTATATCTAATATATATTATAATAGGAAATATATCAGAAATAGATATCATAATACGAAATAGATCAGTTCAGCAGGTCTCTTGGCCACCGTCAACGTAATGAACGAAGTGGGCTGTACGGCAAACGAAATATTTCATAAAGACTTAAACATAAACAATTTTAGACACTACAAAAGAAAACTATAATAACTTTCACTAAAGACTAACTTACGATATAAATCCTCTGGCAGACAACCTTAAACGCACCAGAAACCGTGTATAAAAAATATAAATTAATAAAATAAAACAGATGCAAAATAACAACTAAATAAAAGAGCAATAAAAGGAAATTAGAAATTTTTGTATATATATTTCTTTATGTATTTATATATTGTATTTTATATAGTAAATAAATTCATGTGGGGTAGGAAAAAAAACTAAATAATAATTAAAGTATATACAATAAATAAATTACAGATAATTAAATAGAAAAAAATAGACCTACCTATTTACACCATTTAAAAGTAGTACCTATGATTAACGTTTAAAAAATAAATAGCTCCTAAAAATGAAAACCTAATTCCAGTACTGCTCAATAATAATTATTATCGATTGAAAATTAATTTTAATTTTTTATAATTGAGATTATATTTTGGGACGGTTATTGTTCTTTGCAATCTCTGGGGATTTCATTTAATTTTTATTTATTTATTTATATCAACTTTAAATTCTTAGTTAATCTAATTCCGCTTTTAAAACATCTTCAATAATTTTATTTAGAAAAAGATGGTAAATTAACAGTAAACAAGTGAAAGTAGCAAACTTTCATGTCCTGAGAAGGTACTTACATCAGAAGCACCGCTTTTTTTTTCAATGGTATGTTTATGTAATCCAAGCTAAATACATAAACAATCGCAATATATTCTCTTTTTAAATTATAACCTATACATAGGCTCCTAAATGTGAACATGTGCCAAGAAAAAACATATTTATCTCTAGCAGCACTATTTTTGATATGATTTTATTTTACCTTTATTATCTTTTATTTTAAGGACCATTTAAACAACATTTCTTATTGGTAATCGTTTTCCTCTTTTTTCCAATTACCGTTGAAAAAAAGCTTCCATCCCCCAAAATTAAATCCTTGATCTGCTACTGGAAAGAACTACATCAAAAATTAACTACAGCTCTTGAAGTCGCTTAAAAAATCACAAACCCGGTATATGGATAATAAGAGCGGATTCGACATTTATATTTAATTTGTGTAATGTTAATATGATTCCTCGAAATATTTATCACCCTCATCGGTGTAAATATTTTCGGTATTACTATTTCAGTTTTTACACTGATAATTTTGAATTCACAACCTAGTTTTATGGCCATCTTACGAAAACACAGTTTAAACTCTTAACTAAGAAATGCATTGTGAAAAAATTAGAAGTCACATTAATAAAACTAAACCTTCTACATGAACAGAATAAAATAAAATATCAACAATTATAAGAAGGTCCATCAGAGCCGTCAGTAGCAAACCGTATGGTTGGATAGCAAAGCAAACTGCGGTGAAGTTCGAGTGTTAAATAAATATAGGGCAGACCTCCTGCGCCAGACGTCTGGTGGACAAAGGTGTGGTTAGCCATGGACTAATATACAGAAGATTCAAACTAAACTTGCAACAATCTTAAAATCCGAATTGTCAACATTTTAGAAATAAAACTTGGTGGTACGCAGTAATGTCAGCAATAGTTTCTTTTCATATTTCATGAGTTTATTATTTTCACGTGTGCAAACCACTCATGGAGTTTGGCCCATGCCTCTTAAATCACTTCGTATAATATTTAGACAAAAAAGTATCATATTGATTGAAATGGAGATGTCCAGTTGATAGGAGCAAGGCCCAGACTTTCCATTATGTTTGTGGGGGGGGGAGGAGGGTAAGATGGATTTCCCCCAAAAAAGGGAAGAGTTTATATAATATACAAGCATTATAAGTGATAATAAATATAATCAACATAATTAACATAATAACAAGTCCAATAAACAAGAACGTTTTTCTAAATTAAGACACTAATGTCCTCGGTAAAATATTTTTAAATGAAAATACGATGCAACTTTTCTGTTTTTATTGCTGATAGACGAAGTTATCATTGGTTAGAACGAAACTCTTCGAAGATAGTTACCAATTTCAATGGAGACGATCAACAAACATTTGTTTAATGGCTTGAAGAAATTGTTCAGTTGTTTGCGAACAAGTTGAACATAATATCCAATAACTGACATCGTCTCCAGGAAAATATGTACAATGAGCATAAAAGGTTAATCGGAAATATTATTCACAAAATATTTATATGCTGGGGTAGTTTCTCTGTACAAAGGCTAACACAAAATTTATTGAGAGTTATTGTATTTGTACGATATCAACTGAAATTTCAATAACAGGAACATATGAAGAGCCATTTAAAATACTTGCATGCCTATTCCACTTTTCCTATTTTCTTAATGGATTTTAGTTAACATATTTTATTCATTCATGTAGATTAATTATTATTAATTTTGATTTTTTTAAATTGTCTTTCTTCAAAATATTGGGGGAGGGCGAAACGATATTATTGCCCCCTCTCTATTTTTATTAGTGGGAAAGGAGGGCGATCTCCTCTCCTCCCCCCTCTCCTCCCTTCCGAAGTCTACCCCGATGGATAGGAAGTTTGGATAAAAAAGCATTAATAATTACTAATAATACTAATCCAGAAACCATAGGTAAATGTTTAATGGATATGTCGAGGCATACAGAGGAGACTAACAATTTTCAAAATAAAAGACATCCCATCCCGATCAACTCCTTCTCATAAGATAATTTCTGTTTTTAAAAAATAATATAAATTATTCGCGATCTTTTTTTGTCATCATCCAACTATACTACAGATACACCACTTCTAGAAAAAAAAATTTTAATAAGCTTTAAATCAATATTAATTAATTTGAGGTTGTTCAGACAAAATTGAATGTTTCTAGCCGTAATAAATTTATTTTTCAAATAAATAAACCTGCTAACTCAATTATTTTTCACCAAAAATTAAATATTAGCATCATTAACATTAATTTGTCACATATAAATACAGATGAATTTCGATAATACAGATCTGGGTAAAAAAAAAACAGTGTCCTCGCATACAGTATGTAGGCCCGATTTTTAGTTTCTGAGATATTTTAAACCATTTGTAAAAACATTTCAGTTAGTCGACTATAGCCGACTTTACTCGACCGTTAAAATCTGGCGGATCAATCTAATTCACGCTCCAAAAAAAATGCAAAACGCGCCTAAAGAAGTTTTCGCTTCAAAAACACAAAAGTTGGATTTCCTACTGAAAATTGGCCTATTGTTTATACGAACATTTTTGTAGTTCTTTAGGTCTGTTATCACTCAGTCAAAGTTCCCTCTACTTTGACACCGGGACACCCAGGAACACCCTTTGACCGGGACACCCAGTCTGTATACATTGATTGTTAATGGTGTCAGCATCTAAATTCCTGGTTACAATAATCATTTTATTAATATTTTTAATAGATATTATATCTTATTATAAATAGGAACAAGTTTATTTTAAGCTGTTTAAACTGGCACAAACAATCCAGTTTGGATTATGGTCCAAGTTCTGATAGGAGTAAATGACTTCCTGGATGATCGGCTCATAGCTGATAGCTTAGTGGTGCTACTTAGAGGTCTTAGCAGAGAAACTGGATCATCAATTTGGCTCAGGACACAGGAGCTTAATCCTGGAGGTAAAACGGGCAATTTCCTTATTGAACTTACGACACCGTTTCTCGCAGGTTAAACATTTATTACTGAATTAATTCCTTTATAAATTAAATAATATTTTTATTATTTATGTTCAATATATGCCCAAACTATTTGTCATAATAATTGAATCGTAATAATTAAAACATGCTCTAGTGCCCTTCATCAGCCTCCACTGGCTTACTATACCAGTGACGCGGCTGGGAGAGAAGCACTGGGATCTCCTGGAGTCCTGCTTTGGCTTCCACGGTTGGGGGACAGAGCTTGATTCGGAGTCCCCTGGGCCAATGTAAATATTGTACATAGGTGTGAATGTGTTTTATTTGTTTTGTTATTATTTGGCTGATCTGTTATTTTAACCCAAGTTATTTAGGGGGCGGGGTGGCCGAATAGGCTAAAGCGTGTGTAACAGCACCGCTAATTGCCTGGCAACCGGATAACAGAGATTTGAGATGATATAAAAAGTACGAGTTCGCGTCCCGGTGCCGGAGGGGATTTTAAATTCCCCGCCCTCACCCCCCGGCTCGGTAAAATCCCGTATAGCCTAAAAGGCGAGGTAGGGAAGAACAAAAAAAAAAAAAAAAAAAACCCAAGTTATTTTAATTATCTTGTATATTACTTTATCTTTTTATTTATTTATATATATATATATATATATATATACATATTTTTTTTTTCCTTTCTTATGTACATATTGTGTGAAAGAATACTATAGCCCTAGTACCAATGTCCTTCAGTGTGGCAGACTGTATTAATACTCAATAAAAGTTAAAAAAAAAAAAAATTAAAACAAGTATAAATCCAAAGAACATACACATACTTCAATATACCTAAACTTATTTAGGTTTTATTCCAAAATAAGTACGAAATTTTTCCCGATTCGGCGAGTGCCAGCTGAAATATAAAGAGGGATCATGAGAATGTTTGAAAAATGTTGAAATATCGTTATTTTAATAGAAAATATATCTATATTTGTGTTCGATAATGTTAGCATCTAAATCAAACTTCGACTAACTAAAAATAAATAAACATATTATAAATGTGAACAAGAAAAGCCTGTTTACTGGTAAACACATTAAAAAATATTTTTCAGCACATCAAAATTAATGGTTTTATTATTTTTTTCGACCTATTATATATCATTACTCTTATAGTAGATACAGGTAATTTGGAGTTTCCAAAAGATTTGTTCCCTCTTCTACGAATCGTCAACTTAAATTCTCATGATATACTACATAAAAACAGCCTTTTTTTTTCTTGAACCTAAGTTATTACTTTTTTCCATTTATTAATATGTTTTTTTTTCAGTTTCATTAAAAAAGTTTTTTAGTAGATCTGATTTATTCAGGTTCCCAGTTTGGAACATGTGGCTCCAATATTCGTCGATGGTAGCAGATAACCTGAACTGGACCAGTTAATTGGCAATTATGCACTATGAGACATTTTAACTTTTAAAAAAGATTTAATTTTTTTTTTATTCAACATTCTCTTTTTTTTCAACTGCAAAAAATTTGACCGGCTAAAGTTAACAAAAGTGAGTTTATCTCTTGATTTTTATACGATTTCTTCCAGTCCGCCGGTATTTTTCATATAATTTTCGGTTTGGGCCAAATTCTTATCATATCTACTACGGTTGTCAATTTTTTTATACTATTCATTTTATAATGCGGTTCATTAAACATTAATAAATTCCTATCAGTGATATTCTTTGACGAGCTAAAAGTGTGTTGAAAAGGTAGATGTGGAGAATATCTCAATGATCCTTTGATCCTTTAGAGAAACATTTTGATATATTCAATAAATAAAAAATATATAGCTTATATATATATATATATATATATATATATATATATATATATATATATATATATATATATATATTTAGATATAGCTTCTATATTCTCTGTGAGAGAACTAAAAACCAACGGAATATTTTATAACAATGGCATAAGTTTATCACATATTAAGGGTCAGTTGCTCCTACTCAGTAAAGCTTAGATTGAGCGTTATCTAAGATTAAACCAAGTTTAATCTTGATCGATCGACAGTAGGCGCTTAAGCTATATTTCGTAGAAAAATTTAGTTACCTAGGGTTACCAACTATGATAACCTTCCACGGTGTTTTTGCTGTATAGTTTGGTGTTAATCATTTTATTTATCTTTTCTCTTGCAAAAAGTGATATGCTAGATTTTGACGAGCATTTCCTCGATTTAATTTTATTTTTACTTATAGAGAAAAAAGTATATCAACCTCGGATGAATCATTTTGTCCATTAGTCTGATGATGAATTGTGTGATAGATTTAGATAAATATTTTTTGGTAACTAACTCTTATTAACACAAATTAATTTAACTTTGACATTCGTTAAACGAAAACAAACGTTGACTTGCCCAAACAAAAAAGCACTGTAGAAGTACCTATTAGTAACCTCCTTTCTATATCTTGGTTTAGATTTAACTTTTTACCAATGACCGAAAGTGGTGATTACAGAACTGAGCTGTTACTGGCAGATTAAGCTCAGCCAACTAAATCTTGGTAAAAACCGTGAATTGTGCAACGCCCTAAATAAATTTTAACGTTAAATTATGTGCTTTGAATAGATCATATGGTTAATTTTATATTGTTTATAGGAAAAATCATGTTTATATTCAAGCTTCGACTAATAGGTTCATAGTTATCCGGGAACCTACTCACGTATAATTTGGTGCTTAAAAGCTTCAAGCCATTCATAGTTTCGTATCAACTGACAGTTTAGAATTAAAGGTTGTTAAAGTAGTATTGATAATTAAGAAAAAAAAAAACCTTGACATATATATTGATTGAGGCTGTTTTGAAGAAATAAATAAATAAGAATAGATCCTTGTAGTATTCCTTAAGTTACAGAATTAATAGTAAGTTTTAAAGATCTGTCTGTTTTAGTCATAAACATGTTTTAGTCATAAAATATAATGACAACATAAATAAACCAAGAACCAACATACACCTAGGAAAAAATTATACTTTACATTGAAGTGAAACTTACTACAAAAAATGCATAGAAGGCCGAAGTAATTACGATAAAATATAATATAGAAAAATTGATGAAACTGTATATATATATATACAATAAATAAGAATAAAATAACTTAAAAATAAATAACATATCTATAATACACACCTATCTGTATACACTATTTACACTTAAATATTAATAAAAAATAATAATAATACATATTACACTCCCGTAATGTCCTTATGTTTAGAAATTCAATATAGAAATAAAACGAAAAATCAAGATTAAAAAAAAATTAAGCTTTCAAAATCTGAAATTATTGTATTGCTCCTTGCCTGATAAAAATAATTTAAAGAAAGAAACTAATAATCCGGCTGAATGATAGGAGATGGGATCTCCCAGAGTCTCGCCTTTCCTTCCACGAATGGGATGAAAAGTCTTGGCTCGGAGTTCTTTTATATGAATGAATTTTATAAATATTGCATAAATGTGTTTAAGTAGATATTTTTATTAGTTTAGTTTATTTTTGTTATATACAGTTACTTTTAGTAATATTATTTTGCTATTTAATTTATTTTAATTAGACAAAATGTAATACTATTCAATAAAGAAATGTTTTGTTCTGAGGAAAAATATATATATATAGATATTTATCATAAAAGCAAATACAACATACCATCTCTATGATGTTCGACACGTCTCATTAGATAAATAACACTACAAAGAACAACAATAATAAAAATTATTGATTCATTTTTCAATTTTCGTTGGATGATGATAAGAAATGAAAGGGATTTCTTCAGACGGCAAAGGAACCTGACAGGCATTTTCTCTTCTCCAGAACTTATAAGTTTAATTAATTAATAAAGAAAGGAATTGAAGTTAGGAAGTTCGCAATAAAGGATTCCACGAAAAGCGAAGAAAACACGGGTTGAATCAAAATTGGGTTCAATTTTCTTTCACATTTTTACATAACTAATTAGAAACAAAACTTTGGAATGTCGGCAAGATGAAAGATTTATTTGATATATATATATATATATATATATATATATATATATATATATATATATATATATATATATATATGCGAGGACCAAGTGCCTTTGATTAATTATTTCATTTACTTTATATACATTATGAATCTTAAAAATAATTACAAAGGAAATATTATAAATTTATACATGATTTCAATAACACGCTCAAGTTATGGCATAGGGAATTTTACTCTCAATTCTTTCTTTTTAGGATTTTGTATTGTGTTCAGGTTTCGCAGTCTTATATCAGAACCAGTTTTATCATAGCATTGTATACTTTTATAAAAAAACAAAATTAAAAAAAATGAATGGCGAAATCTAACCCTTTAGTCTTGGTAATAGTATATAACTAAATATCATATATGTTATTCTATGCTTATTTGCAAGAAAATAATATAATAAAAAAACTTATATGTATTTTAAAAAACAAATAATATACGATATATTTAAAAACTGCAAAAGTATGAAATTTCAATTTAAATCAAAAATAAAATTTTGCTGAATAATGTTGAGCTCTGTGATAGACATACTGAAAAACAAGTTTGTTTTTTTTCGTCTAAATCTGATTAATTTTCGAAAAAAAAATCTTGTCTCATGTTCAGCTCTATAGAATTCAACTAAGATTTTCTGTACACTTTTTTTTTTTCAATAATTATTATAAAATATTAGTAACGGCATATTGCCATTTCTTTCTATATTTTTTCAATCAACTTTTTGTAATGAAGCAAATACAATACAAGCAAATCGGAAGGAAACATTGCGAATGGTTTTAAAAAAAAACTGATTATACTCAAGTCATTGCTTTGATTAATATTTGGAAAAAGTGGATACATCATTTTATTGATTTAATAAATGTTTTTTATTTAGTTTTTTGATTTTGCTTTTAAACTAAAACTTATATTTTTCTAAAAATGATCATAGGAACTTTTAAATTTTTGGTTTAAAATAAAATGAAAAATTGACTCCAATGCTCTTAAGAAACTGAGCTTTCTAAATTTCTTAATATTTGTTATTATTCCTGATAAAGTAAATAGCTTTTTTTTTTTTTTTTAACTGACTTCCTGAATTATGATTAAAAGGATTGATGATATTGATAAAATACTGCAACAAGACTTACATTCTTATTCAGAAGTATGATATATGGTACGTGCACATATTCCTTGCTGTTGGAGAGTTTGTCGTTATTCCTAAGAGGCACTGAGGTCTTGCACGTGCACCAAAGACAACTCACGGTCAGACGAAACGAAATATTCACGGACCACAGTGAGGTCGAGACCCGAAGGAAAGAGCAACCAACATTCGTTGTCCTGTCCTAATTTTAGACACTAACCTACAGCCCGTGTGAAAATAGAAATCACAGGATTAGAAATTCATATTCATTCTATTCTTTCTTTTATAATCTTGCCAATGTCATGTCGTAAGAAAGCGAGAAAGAATGTACTACCTTCATATTTGTGATGCGATAGAGTATCAAACTAGCGAACACTGGTTAGATCTCTAAAAAATTCCTAATAATAACTGAGTAGCTGCTACAGAAAACAAACACCAGGCGAGAAAATCAACCTAAAAATAGAGAAGGATTACGTATATCTATCCGTCACCCATTCAAGAAATCGATCCTTTTGATCTTTCACCTGTCTTAAATAATTTTTGAACGAATTTATTTTTAAATATTGTTCAGTAGGATTAAATTTAAATAACAAATCAGCGTGAAAATAATATTGAGCATTAAACAATAAATGAGAGAAAGGCAATAAAACAATTAAAATGATCGAAACATTCTTATAAAAACTTCATGAAGCGAGCTTATTCTGGTATATATAATTTTGCGAAACTTGGTTATTTGGACTTACGAGTTTTCATATTTCTAACGATCATAATGCTTTCTTTTACTGAATACATTTCATAAATAAGTAATGGAAAGTAAACTAGAAAACAGATGATATCATGTAAGAAGAGCGCCGTTATAAAAAAAATGTATTTTGAAAAAATATATTTTTAAAAATGATGCTTATCATAATTATAAAAGAAATTTTCCAATTAGGAGATACTGGGTACGGTTGTGGCAATTTTCATCTAATAAATCTCAATCTTATTAGTACACCAATTAGAAGAAAGATGTTTTTTATAATAAGTGTACACTTGACTACGCATAAATACTAAAATTTTGTCCGTAAGTACAATGATTATCTCATGGAAGCAATTTTTTTTATATTTATTTAAAAATATTACAATCTGTCTCAAGGACATTTATAATAGTGTTCAGAGATCACAAGAAGCAAATTATAAAAAAAAAAGTTACAACCAACCCCACCCCACGGATAGCTGTGACAATGTTTTGAAACGGCAGTGACAGTTAAAAAACAACAACCAAAATGTCCTAAAATCATTTTTGTTGTATTATATTACATTATATAACGATTTAATCGCTTATAGCTAATATGGCATCAGCATTTGTGCAAGAATCAATTTTTGACCTTCCTCGAACGTTTTCTGGGTATATAAATTCAAAGCAAAAACAAAAATTACATGTATCACAACTTTACGCAGAAAATGTCACAACCGTATCCACTCCTACATCACAAAAAAAAGACAGCCACGACAATATGAAATTATTTTCGTACGTTAATCACTGCTAATTAACTACTAATGTTTAAGATTTAACGAGGACAAACATTCATTACTCTATCCAGGAGTACTCAGAAGGGTGTTTCATGGCTCATGTTGCGCCATCAAAATTTTTGACGGGTTTTGGAATTTTTGAGGAGGGGGGGACAAATTTCGACGGAGTTATGAATTTTCGGACTAAGGAACAAGTAGAAAACATGGAACAAACCACAGCAAGTTTAATTGTATATAATCTAAGATTTTTCTAATACTATGTTAGCTTGTTCTGTTTTTCAGAAAAGCTGAGCAATAAAATATTTTGGGAGGATGGCAGGGAGGGTATGGTTCTTGCCCAATTGACCTTGGGAGGAATGGGTACTCCTGATTCTATCTGTTCATATATAACAACAATTATTTAAATAAAATAGTTAATTTTGTCTGTTCCTCTGCTAGCTAACGATGCGCGATTAGCAATACTGTTAAATATGTTGTAACAAGCACAACATCCCTTTCTTCCTAATAAACCTATTGGCAATACGCTGATTGTAGTTACCAATATGACGCCTGTCACAACCGTACCCAATCTTCCCTACAACTGAATTCATTTTTAAGTTTACATATTAGTTTTACAAATCAACAACTCTAGCTGTTCAACTTAAATTTTTGTGCTATCATCTTCATAAATAAAAGATTTATACAAATTTAAAAAATTGATCATCTCTACGGAATTTACATGCTATGTACATTTATGTCTGATGATAGAGCGTAGTTACATTGATAGTTTGAATTATTTTTTGTTAACGTGTCTGATTACCGAAATTAAAGTCCTATATAAACTGAATTACTAATTAAAGCTTACAACTAAACCGTAAACTCCAACTATCAACTTTGACATTAAAAACTGCTGACTATAAAATGGTCATTAAGTCTTTTCCCTTTGTCGTACGCCTTGAAGTAGGTACTGAGAGAATTAACTTTGAGGAAATTGGGACGATCCGCCAACCTCCTTTTATTACCATCTCCTTCCTTATCCTTAATGAGAATAAGCTTATCCCCACTCCAAGAGCCTTTAGAAAACATGACCTGGGCAGACTTAATAAGAAAATTAATCACATTTAACGAGTATTTCAAGATTCTCCTTTTCAAAGCAACTCTCTGAAATCAAGGTACAAAATTAAACTAGCTATAAAATAAACTCTGAGGTTTAATAAAACAAATATTAAATGGAATCGAAATAATGTATTTTGTATTATTATTTTAATAACAAAAAATCAGGTCTTCAAACATTATTAAATGATTCATTAGTGAGTAATATAAAAACTCATTGAGATATGCGTCAAAAGTATGGTAAAGAAATTAATATTATAATTTCTTCAGAACAACTAATAAATCACGTTCAGCACTTATTTTTGGTAATATATATCAATTACGAAAAAAATACCTAAGAAAAATAATGAGACTACAAAAGAAATGGGAAATTAAGACTATACTTCCATACACGTACTATCTTATCCTTCAATCTTTCCTCTTCGACAGATTTTTTTCAGTTCGGCAGGGCTCGGAAGTGTCTTCAGTCCGTCCAATCTTGGCCGGAGTTCCCCAAGGTTCAATACTAGCCCCTCTACATTACGTTACATACACTTACGATATACCTACTTCCACTTACGATATACCACTTACGATATTGACGATGAGATCTTGACAGCTACATAGGCAGACGATACAACAATTCTCACAAAACATCAAGACCCTACACAGGCCTCACTAACTCTACAACATCATTTGCTTAAACTACAAGATTGGTTCACACTATGGAAAATTCGACTTAATCATAGCAAATCCAAACATATAACATTTACTCTACGAAAAAACACCTGTCCTCCAGTTTATATTGACAACAATCAAATTCCTCAAACGGACACGGTACTTTACCTTGGACTCACCTTCGACAGAAGGATGACATGGGGCCCACATGTTAAAATGAAGCGTATGACACTTAACAAACGACTCAAACTACTTTACTCTCTTTTTGCCAAATCTTCAAAACTAAAACTAAAACAGAAACTGAATACATATACATACTTACTTAAGCCCATATGGACATACTCATCAAAAATATACGGCATCGCTAAAAAGACCCACCTACAAAAACTCCAAACGTTCCAATCAAAATTATTGCGACTCATAACAAAGGCACCTCGGTACGTGACTAACAAAACTCTACATGACCTCCACTTTCCAACAGTTGACCAACATATAACGACCCTATATCAACGATTTTACACAAATTTAAATGGACATAATAACAGACTTATAAGAGACATGGCCACAGCTGACATACCTCAGAACATGAGCAGGAGACTAAAAAGGCGTTGGATGAGGGATCTCCTTCCTCAGACAACCTAAGTAATTGGAACAAGTTAGGAAAGAGGTACTGCTGAGTACTTTCCTTCCCCATGCCTGTCATGTCATTATATCATTATCGCCATCACATTTGCTGATTGTCAACTTATTGTTGACAGGCGCAAATATATATTTTATAGACAAAAAAAAAAAACTCATAATCAACACTAATGTACTATTGCTAAACACTAGTTCGACTTAAAAGTCATTATTTATTTTTTCAAATATCGATAATGATAAAAGATAAAAGGATACAAATTATCTTTGTTTTTTGATAATTTTAATTAAATGATTATTTCTTTACTTAATAACAGATGTATACATGTTTATTATCTATATTTTACATAAAGTATCCTCTGATTACTAAACCTGTGAAATCACACGTCGCATAATTGAAGCGAAATACCATTTAGCAGTAAAAAAAAAAAAAAAAAGCAACCGCTACTATGCTATACTATACTACATGACATTTTATGCTGAATAAGAGTTTCGAAATCAAGCCTATTGATTTTTCAAGGATTTTCTTGTTTCTTCCAACACGGGATTGTAAATCAAGCTAACTAAGAATTTAGAATATGGAATTGATTTTTTTTTTTTTTGCGAAAGGTGATAGTTACTAAAAATTAATGTAAATACACCACCCACATTCGAACAACCATGATCCTATACCGAAACAGAAAGTTGAAAATTTTCATCTGACATTAACCTTATTTTTTTTTAGTTTTTTTGTTCCTTCAGTATTATTCATTAAAACATAAAATTAAATATATATATAAGTCTAAGAGTTTAGATCGACTTAAAAATACGCTAGTATTGGGAACTGAAAGAATTACGGATTAAGAAGTAACATCTTTATATTCTGAATTCTATGAAGAGTCAGTCGGAAAATGTTGTTTGATGATGAGCCGTGGATGTATTACAACATATTTAAGGAAATACTACTATATGAATAACCTTGTCTTTTGTAATCCATGTGAAAATGTATATCGGTAATTATAAAAACAATAGTAATGCCAACTTATGTATTTATAAAAAATTATTTGAAACAAAAAAATTGCAGTAGTAGCTTTAATACCTCCTAAGTAGATGTCTCATCAATATTTCCAAGTTTTCTACACGTTTACTTAATAGTAAAATACAAATGCCAAGTATGGTCAGTATAGCTTCCTCGCCGTTGTAGTTGGCTAAAGCATATGTACCTTAACATCCCATTTGTCCTCGACATCATCCCATCCAGATTCTCAAACATTCACCAGAACCCACTGACGGATCTACGGGGGGGGAGAGGGTTTTCGGGTCGAAGCCCCTCTCCCCAAAAATGGTAAAATAAAATCTTTTATTAAAAAAAAAAGTTTAAAAAGTATCTCTTAAAGTATTATTGTTCGTGTAATTATAATTAAAAGGGCTTTAGGAATCACTTAAACACCATTTCATACATGTAGTTAGTTTCTTTCTTTTTTTCCTAAGTAATTATCGTTATTTTTATGAAAAAAAAACTTTCGGGCTGAAGCCCCCTCCAAAAATAAATCCTGGATCCGCTAGTGCTAAAACCTTATCCATCATCCAAATCCTCTAGCTCAATCCCTATCCAGCTTACTTCATCCCTAGCTTCTCCACTCATGTCCTGAGCGTCTGTGGCTCTAGTGCCCTCTTTCAGTCTCCACTGGCTTCTAATACTAGTGATGCGGCTGGAAAAGTGGCACTGAGATCTCGTGGAGTTCCTGTGGAGTTCTCGTGGAGTTCGTGGAGTTCTTTGGCTTCCACATGTGGGGGAAAAAAAGCCTGGCTCGGAGATTTCTGGGCGAATGTATATATTGTATATAGGTATGATTGTGTTTAGAAGTTTCTGTTTTATGTTATTTGTTTCCTTTTTTTTTTCTTTTTATTTACTTTCTTCATCAGTATTATTTATTTACTATTTATATTTATATTTATTTCTCTATTATTTGCATATATTGTATGAATGAGAACTTTTAGCCCTAATACTTATAGCCCTCCAGCAGTGGCTGATTGTATTATTATTCAATAAAAAAAATATGTACATTACATGGTCTAAAATTTTTAGTATGGAAATAAATTCTTGGAAGAAGCCGTTTTGGGAAATTCAGTAATTCCTCAACATATACGGGTTTCATATCCACGAACACTAAAATGTGAAATGTTTAAAACGTAAAAGACAAGTGGAAATTTTTGATTTTTAGAAGTTTTTTTAACATCTCGCACGAATAATAATGCATCCCTACCTTACGTAGTGAGAAAGCAAACATAATTAAAAACAAATGTTAACCAACTTATACAAAATACATGAAAACGAGGCATAATGATAGTTTTTTTTTTTCTTTTTTCCAATCAGATATCGTTCCAGCAAAGAAGCAGCACGTGTTTCATATTTTTGGCTTCTTGTTAATAACAAGAGAGCTGCTGAAGAGTTTCCTTAAGTATGGTTTGAGGAAGAGAATTTCCTGCGCCATTGAATAGTAAACAGGCCTTTGGATCGAACTGCCTTCTGGCTTCCAGCACTTTCTTTTACCAACTTTTTTACTTTAAGGGACGAGAAGAATAAGACTTAATGACCCGCTATACTTGGATATTGACGTTTGTACTTTTTCAGCGATGGTATTATTTACCCGAGAATGCTATTCTATTGCCGATAAAAATTAAACAAGCTATTGAAAATACTGTACTCACATTTTTCTAATTTGAAATTGAAAGTTCGACAAAAACTAAATACATAAACTTACCTACTCAAACCCATCTGGACATACGTCTTTCGGATTTATGGTTCGGCATAAAAGACGCACTTACAAAAACTAGTCATTTCAATCAAAAACTTTACGACTTATAACAAGAGCTCATTGGGACGTAAACAACAAATATTTACATAAAGACTGACGAAAACCAACTATCGACCAGCACATACACAGAGCACATACATGAGAGTGCTCTCTACTCTCATTTTTATCTCAAACTCACATACTATAACTATAAACTCCTTCTACTCCTCTGTTAAAAATTTAGGATTTTTCATAGATCAAACCCACTCCTGGAACTTAAACTATTCCATTGCTTCCGCCATCTCCTACCTCAACATACGCTTAGACCCGTAGTTTCCTCTCTCATCTTCCCCCACTTTGACTTCAGCTGTGTGGTATATGAAGGCCTCTAGGTGGAGCTCCGTGATAGACTGAAAAGACTAATGAACAGCTGAGTAAGATTTGTATTTGGTGCCCTGAGATGCCCCCATGTCTCTCACCACTACACTGAGTTAAGGTGGCTCTTTCTCTCCTTTCGAAGACAATATTACCTAGGTACGTTCCTTTATCAAATCATCAACAACCATCGTCCTCCTTATGCCTACAACCTTCTCCAATTCAAGTCCTCAGTCCGTTCCCTTTCCACAAGATCTGGATCTTCTGATCTTTATATCCCTTCTCACAGATCTGCCTCATTTTAAAACTCCTTTATTGCTCGCGCTGTAAATTTCTGGAATTCCCTACCAGTCAAAATTCGGCATTCTCCCTCCACATCCACATTCAAAACCCTCCTATTCCCATTCTTATCCCAAAAACAGTCAAATACTTACTAAGCTTTTGATATTATACATTTCGATTATATCATTCATCAACAAATGACAGTACTGTAACTGATGACAATACTGTAAACGTCACTAGAGATATTACAATATCTTCCTACTCTTAATGCCACTAAATATATCTAATGTTTGTTTTTTTTTTTACTTTTTTTTATTCTTATACAATTAAAGCTGTACCTACAGTTACAATAAGATAATGATGTGTTTACATATTATTCATGTTTTAAATACTTTGACATTGTATATTGTCTGAATCGTTCCTTTCCTTTGTTAGTAGAAACACAGAGCTTATTTTAAAGAAGAACTCGACATATTTTTTATTTATTTTTTTCTCATAGTTTTACATGTTTTTATATAGATTTTTTTTGTATATAGTTTGTTTAACTAATACTTTATTTCTTTCTTTTACTTTCCTACCTATACTAGGCAAGGAAAGTATTGCAATCGGGTCAAATTTCCGACATGCGGTTTTCGACGGATCTATACGTTTCACAGCCCCCTGTTTGTTATTGTTTTATTTAGGCAACATTTAGTCTTTTAATTCGGTACTATTTTTTATTCCAAAGGAACTTTGTTCCATAATAAAGTTATTTTCTATACAAAGTATATAAAGTGTGAAACATATTAAAATAAACAGAATTTCTATGTGAAAAAGACATCCAAGAAACCAACCATTTTGATTAACTCTGCGAGTGTAGTGTAATTTAAACGCCCGAAGGTCACTCTCTGATCCATCTCTGGTCCGGCAATTTGGTCACCCAACTGTTTCCCAAGTGACCAAGTGGACCAAGAGAGGGTAGCGAATAAATATAAATAACTGAAAATATTAAGTTCACCTTGAACCGAATTCTACATTAAAATTCAAACAAGTCACCATAAACGGGGATTGTAAAATATATATTTCAGTTCAGTCAGATAAAATTTTCAGTATATTTTTTTTGTTTATGTCAACCGTATCAAGTACTGATAAAATCGTCCAGTGGAAAATCGTCTTGTGAACTCACTCAATTTTAATTGAGTTCACAAGACGATTTTTCTAGTGCATTGATCTTTCACCGTTTATGGAAATCATATGATTTTGATCCATATTCAGAAGATAGATACATATATATTTTTTTTTTATAGATATTTAACAACTAGAAACAAAGTTTATTATTTCCGCTATTGTTATAAGGCATCGTATTACTGAACGCATTAGTACTTAGTAATACTGTGTCCAAACCCGCTCCCCCGACCTACTGCTGCCGTCTGGGCCCTAGCACGTAGCGGACTTTGATAAATCGTTCACTTGGCCTAGTCGTTCTCATTTTTACTCTCAAGAAAAGAGAAAAATCATATTGCGATATTCCCTACTGAGAAAAGTGGTATTATAATTTATGAAGGCGCGTTATGGAAAAGAAGAATTATTTTCTTATTAAAAAGTATAGGAGTACATATTCTCTGTTCGCCAAACGACGGTCGAATCCCCATTTTATAAATTATACAAGTGTTCATTTAATTGTATCAGTCGTTGCTCAATTGTATAACTGTAATTTACAAGTATATTGTAGTTCAAATTGTATTATTTTTATCAAATAAAATAGATGGAATGGAGCCATAGTTCAGAACCAATTTTTAAGTTCTGCAAAAATCTATATTATAAATCCCGTCTAATTGGCAATTTATATTATTACAAATAGTCCCTACTGAGAAAAGCGGTATTATGATATTATATAATTATCCATGTATTGATTATGGCCCATCCCGCTTTGCATATGTAAAATAGAATATGACAGTCGCTAAAAAAAAAAATTTCCTGCATGGAGCTCGACTAGCTTTATTATTGCATAATAAAATATTTAAATATTTTATATAAAAAACTATGGTACGAACAATTGTTATTACGATTAACATGTTTGGTGAAACGTCTATGAAGGTGATAAATATAGTGGTTACTTGACATTTTTTACAATTGACATGTTACTCATTGTGCTGAAATGAGTTGTTTTAAATGTTTTAATATTTTTAAGGAAGGAGATGGTCCGGGGTGGCGGTTATAAATAAACTAAATAGTGGCAAAACTATTTTATTAAAAACCAACGGTTCGATCCGACTTTGCAGGTCTTCTTCAGGGAGGTGTGTTTAGCAAGCAGTTTCAGTTAGAACTGAGTTCTAAGTGAAACTCCTTGCTCATAAAAGTCAGTTCTAACTGAAACTGCTTGCTGAACACACCTCCCTGAAGAAGACCTGCAAAGTTGGATCGAAACGTTGGTTTTTAATAAAATAGTTTTGTCACTATTTAGTCTATTTATGACCGTCAGCTGAGACCATCTCCTTCCTTAACAATACAACGGTCAACTATTTAGTATTCAATTTTAATATTTTTATATGCTGAAAGGTTCGCTTAAAGACTAAGTATAAACTATCACCATGACGGATGTAAGGTATTTTTTATGATAGACATATAAGATAAAATTGAAGTCACTTGTCTAACTTGAACTACACAAAGAAAAAAAAAATTGTGGATATCTGTTACAAAACTAATTTTTATAGTATTTAACTTCAAGCGAATTGTGGTCATGTAGTATGTGACCACGAATGTATAAATTCCATTCGTATGTCGGTAGAATTTCCATGAATTTTTTTAATACAGTGATATTCAATAATAATGCTTACGGCATGAGCATTATTGTTTTAATTTTTTTATCAAACCGTGTCTGTAGTTAATGTATCAAAATCAGTCATCTAAAGTACGATGAAAGTTCTATATTGAATAGACGTGCATTTGTGTTTTGTATTTCCCATCGCATTGGGTTACTGGTTAATTGTTCTCAGTTTTGTAATAGGGTCAGTTTGAAATTTGTCGGCTTTGAATTGTCAGAGTTCTGCAGGCGACTAGACCAGTTTGTAATTAGCTGTTACGATTTGTTATAGTTCGATTATTTTTGCGTTTATACGATTATAGAAGATTCGACGCAAACTTTTATAGTAATAATAAATAATGCCGTATAGAAAATAAAATTTAATATAATAGATATATTTTAACACTTGCATGATTTGATTTAAAAATATTCCATCATTTAAAGCATTGTTTATTTTTCCCTCAAGATTTAGTACAAATTGTAAGACGAACATCTTAGGATTTTAGATTTTTTAAAAATATATATCACCGTCATAGCGCCTTATATTAGCCTAAACTAAAATTTAATATGCGTAAAAAGTATTAAAGGCGTCATACCGGGATATGACAGACTGGCTTTCTTACCTCACATTTGGGGGGTTAAAGCCCCCTCTCCAAAATTATATCCTGTATCCGCTACTGGTCGAAGTTAACACAAAGCCCTCAGATATTGTCTATAATATTTGAAGTTGGCCATTGATCATTTAAAATTTATATTAAAATTTTATGCTGATATGATTATAAAGCCAAAGAACAAAGGTTTAGGTCATAAAGGTAGGAGGCTTAAAATGTTAGTAATTGAATATTCATCATCTGCCAAGAGTTCTAAAGTTAAGTCAAAGACCACTGATGCGAACAGGCCGAAATTGGAAATGGAATTTCGGGACTGCTAAATGCTCCATTCCTCCATTCGCTCCATTCCTTAATTTACATTTATCACATCTGATAAATATTTAAAATATACTACAACTTTGAAAACTTCAATAGTTCCAGAGTAATCAGTTATAATTTGATTTAGATGTACACATGTTTTTCAAAATAAATTTGCTATATACTTGGGTAATAAGAAAAGATGCTATCAAGAAGGGGGAAATAACAAGAAAAAATAATAACACAAAAATAAATAGTAAATATAGTAAAATAATTAAATAATTATTAATGATTTTATTAGGAGGATTATTAATTTTCATTACAGACTGACTCCAAATTCAAATCCATTTTCTCTTGTTCTGTATACTGTGCTACAAATCCGTACGATCCGCCTTGCAAAACGCTTGTAAAGCGCTGGAAAAGAGACTTGGCTTGCTTAGCAGTTATGTTCATTTACTTTTGTATCACTATTATTTAATCAATTAAAGTAAGTAAGAACCTTGAAAAGAGTAAATTGAAGGATATTTTTTAGATAAACTGTATCATGTTTGGTCTTTTTCATTAATGCCTACCATACCATATTATGCAAGATATATCTGTTCTGGTTTTTTTTTTTATGATTGAGTCCATTTACATAGACCGTTCCATCCATTGCATAACAGTTCATAGTTATTTTATATGATATTTTTTCTTCAAGAACTTTAAAGTATATTTATGGTTTGCTATATTTATATGACTAATATGAAAGACGCGAATAAATTACTGAATTATGATTTACATGCAATTTACCCTTTGTCGTGGAAAGGTTATAACAGCTAACTTTACGATCTAGTCATGGGCAAGTTTTTAAACTGAGCGATGAGCTCATCAATGGCTTCGTAGATCCGTGAATGGAAGCCGTTGATAAAATTGATATAATGTATTAATTCATAACATATTGTCATTTTTCATTATTGATTAATACAAAATTCCAGATTAAAAATCATATTAATTTTTATCTTTTCTTTTTCTCCTCTAAAATCTTTTTAGTGACTTTCAAATTTTATTTTATTTTAGTATGTATATAGTAGGAAAGTCGGAGATTACATCAGCTCTCCTATTAACTGTATAGTTAGCACTAATTATACAATTGTTCATTTAATTATATATGTGTTGAGCTCCTGTAACCTCATATTCTCCTAATACAAAAGAGAGATTTATACCCTGGTGTCTCCGCTACAGTATCGAGCTCCTGTAACATCTTACTCTCCTAATACAAAATAAAGATTTTAGACCAAACATTTGTACGAAAAATGGTAATCATTAACAAAATTATGTTAACTAAGCAAACTCGCAGTCAATGCCTAATTCATTCAATTCGCTAGGGCCCCTGCAGGGCAGGTGCAAATGGCTTAAAATGTTAAATAAATGAAAAAAAAAATTGTTATTCTAATTGTTAAATGATTTTATATATTATAATATCTTGTATGTGTAATAATAGTATATACGACACAGCTTAAATGTGTTTTAAGCAGAAACTTTTCGATATAGATAAGTGTTTAAAAAATTTATTATTTACTTAAATTAAAAATAGTGCGTGGAAATATTTTAGGAAAAAAAGTTTACGAAATAGATTTTCGTTTAAATTTCTTCACGAACTATGGAAACTTGAGTTATATAAATAAATATGAAATATTTCTCATTATTAGCTCTATGACATTTTAAAATTATTATAATTATTATTTATTTCTAAATTCCGAATAAATATATAATATACCCCTTCATCATTAATCTACCCAAGTCAGATCTCAATCATAGCTATAATTTTCTTTTCCAATTAGCAGAATGATAAAAAATTATTTAAAAGTAAATAAATATCATTCTTTCAATATATAATTGATTTATTAGAAAGTGAAAATGATAAACAATAATGAAATAAACAAATCCATTTAAATTTGAAAATGTGTAGCAACGAAGGTAGAACTGAAGAATTTTAGCCACAATTCTGAAAATAGTTACGCTTGGGAAAAAGAAACCACAGGGAAACATTGGCACAGGTTTTCTCCACTTGCTATTTGCTGAAAGTGTTTGCCACGAACTTCAGACCTCACTGGCAAAGAGCTGTTGAAAAAACATGACATTATCCTCACAAAAGTAGTTCCTTTACCAACTAAAAGCCATTTCTAAAGCAAAGTTTTCCTCTACTACTTTTAAAAACATTTTCTTTTTATATTGTTAATAGTACATTTACTAAAACAATGTTTAAAGTACGAATTTATTTTTTTTCTTCATCCACAGCTGTCATAAGCGGATGAATTTTTTATTTTGAAAAAGTGAGTATAGAAAATTTTATAAAATATTAAAATTAATTGATTTTATGCCTTACTCTGCAACAATTTTTATTTTTTATTGAATAGTAAATAATACAGTCCGTCACGCTGAAGGACAATAAGTAGTAAGGCTACACGTGTTCATTCATGCCATACATACACACTAGCGAATCCATTATTAAATTTTGGGGGGTGAGGAGACTTCAGCCCGATACCTTTTTTTTCATTTATATATAACGATAAGTAATTTTTAAAAAAATAAAGAAATTAACTACCCAAATGAAATGGCGTTTAAGTGATTCTTGAAGTCCAGTTAAATGTAATTACAAGAACAATAATACTTTAAGAGATAGTTTTTAATTTGTTTCTCTATAAAACATGGTTATATTTTACAATTCTTTGGGGGCTTCAGCCAGAAAGCCTCCCTCCCCCCTTTATGGAGAAAGCCCCCCTCGCCCCGTTATGGGGAAAGCCCCCATGCATACAATAGGGATTTTTTTCTCCCTCTCTTTCGCGCCTCTACACTCAAGTGTCATTGACGTTTTATTACGATTTATATTCTTTTATAATAATCTATTAACTTTAAAAATTCAAACGAAGTATTAATTCTTTCTTCAGTATCTTGAAGGATTTCTCTTAATGTTTTAGCTAAGCCTGGTTTTTGTCTACAATACGGAGGGCTAAAGGAAAAATGCGGAAATTTCACCTGGGATATGCCAACCTGAGATCAGTGAGCCTCTCAATGCTTGCATTCGCTGATGACGTTGTTATTTTTTCAGACAATCACGGGAATCTTCAGTAAAATATTAATAAATTAAAAGAAGAATTGCGGAAGATTAATATGATTATTAACCCTGTAAAAACAAAACTAATGAGGGTTGGGAAGAAGCCTAGGAGAAATATGCGCGTCATCAGAGTTGAAGACAAAATAATCGAGCAGGTAGAAAAATTCAAATACCTAGTTGCACACCTTAATGAAAATGGATACATCGATTCAGATTTGACTGGGCGAATCGCTATTGTGAGCAGGATGTTTGAAGCAGTTAAGAAAGGTTTTCTAAACAGGCGTGAGGTTGAAAAGAAAAGAAAGGTGGCTGTTTTCAGATCGACATTTCTTCCCCTTTCAACATACTCTACAGGATCATGGACGCTGACAAAGAAACATCAATCAAGGATACAAGCGTCAGAAATGCGATTCCTTCGAAAGATTGAGGGGACAGAGTACGCAACACCACCATTAGGTCGAACCTCAATATTAAGATGGCCAATGATGTGATAGAAGAGAATCGACTGAGATGGCTAGGACATCTTCTGCGGATGGAACCAAACAGAATAGCTGACGAAGCCTATCGATCTAAAGTAGAGGGCAAGAGAGGAAGAGGACGGCCTAGACGGAAATGGGAAAATGAGGTGAAGACTTGACACACTGCTAAATGTGTTTCAAGAGGATGGATTATGATAATGATGATGATGATGATGAATCCAGATATATATTCTATCAACTATAAAAAAAAACTATATTCAAGTTATTTGTCGAGACAATGTTGTTTTATATATCTCACGCCATAGAGTTAAAAAAAAATAAAAATAAAACTTTTCCAGAAAATAATCATTGCACTTTAATTTTACCAAAATACTGAATTGATAATAAAAGAAACTACTTACAAAATTTTATTTACAATATTCACTATATTCATCTATTAAATGAACGGTGAACTGCTTGCTGAAAGGTTGTAATGCAAGTTATTCTGTATTCTCAAACCTACAGTTACTATTAGCTACAGTCGAAACGAATTAATATTTCTTTTAAGAAATTAGAAACGATGGTTGACGACATTGCAATAAAAATAATAAAAAGCGGCTTTACTGTATATTTTTCTCATAAGCTGGGCAAAACCAGTGAACATTGTGTCAGTTCACACATCGTTAAATTATATTGTAATTGGAATCCGCTACCGACAAATAGCCAATAAACTAGAAATTGGTTTTAGTAGTGTTCAAAATATTGTAAAAAAGTTAAGAAAGTTTTAAACATACCCCGTGCAGAATGGCCATCAAAATTTAATGAGAAGGCACAAAGGAATATACATCGAATTATTGAGAAAAATGACACTTTATCAGCCGCCAATATATCAGAAGAGGTCGCATTTAGTTCAACTACCACCTTCTGTAGGGCACATAATTTATAAATATTACTAATGTGACAGATCAAAAAAAAACCATTTTATTACAGATGTAAACCGCAAAAAAAAAAGACTTGAGTTTACCAAAAGTTAATTTAATATAGACCTTTTTTTTAAAAATATTTTTATTGCGAAAAAAAGTACATTTTGCCTCAATTAAGGGCATTGAATATTTGGGATGTATGAAACACAATCATGCCATGTATACAATAAAAGAAAGACAAAATTATGACAAAAGAAAAGAAAAGAACACTTGTTATAACAGAATAAATCAAACATTAAATAAAAAAAATAATAATAATAAAAAAATAAAACATTTTCATACTTTAATCTACAGACTCGGGCTCTTTTCACCACGTGTGGATGATAAGGCAGGACTCCAAGAGATCCCAGCGCTTCTCTCTCAGCCGCATCACTAGGATGGGAATCCAGTGGAAACTAAGAGAGGGCACTAAAGCCACACACGACGCTCATGACTTGTGTGGAGAAGCTGGCCATTACCCGGACTACAGTGACTACAATGCCGTTTCAACCTTCTAGGAGGATTGCAGAGATGACTGGAACCGGGTAAGGATTGTGCTAAAAGATTGGGATGACAGATTAGGTTCTTATGAAAATTGGAATGGAATAACGTCAAGAACATAAGGGATGTTAAAAGGTCATGATGTAAGAATTTGTTCGTAACATAGTAAGTAGAATTTACTATTATACGAAGGACGTGTGATGTTCGAAAATTTTGTTGTCCCCACAGTTCCAGTTCATAGGTCCAGATGGGTTTCAGTATGGTCTTATGGTATATTAATAGTTTGTTTTCAATTATCAATAAAGAACTAGAATTCTAGAAAAATGTTATCTTTTCAGGTGAAAGTAAGTTTGACATACTCCATTCCAACAAGTTCGTTTGGCGGAAAATTGACACTGAATTTCTAACTCGACATGTGAGGCCTTCTGTAAAATATCGAGGCGGAAGTTTCCAGATTTGGTAGGGCTGGTCATGGAATGGGGTTGGAAACAACCATTATTGACAACATTATGAAGTAGAGCCGACAATTTGAGAATCAATGATGCATTTATCTTCCAACAGGAAAATGACGCCAATGGAATAATAATATGGTATAATAAAAACGTATTAATAAACAACCTTTTCATGAAATAAACCTCAAATTAAAGTGTGGCGATACTTTTTTGACTATGTTGAAGTGATTCTTCGTATACTGAATTTTTTAATTAAGTAAATTAATTTTTTTTTCGCTCCAATTATGTATTTTTCTAAATCTTTTAATAGGTAAAAATGTTTAGCAAATCTATTTCGGATTCTTTCTGCTAGTTTCCTATTTAGCAGAATACTTACAGAAGTTGCAGGCTACAAAAGTGAAGAGAATAAATAAGTAAAATTATTACATACGACCTTTCGCATTAATAGCAGCGATATTAATCAGATATCTTCGAAACCTCAATAATTCTAGCGGTTCTGAAACTCATCGATATCCTTCGATGATTCGCTGTAGTTTATTTTTTTTCGGAAAAAAAAATAAGAATAAAAATGTGGAACCTAGTTTATGAAAGGATGTTTAGCCTGGAATCAATAAACAGCTTTTGTTAAAGCTTAGTGTAACATTTTTTTAAGTTCTGATGAATGGATCCATGGATATTTTGCTTATGGCAACCCATTAATAAAATTCCTATAGACTGGAGGTAGTAACTGTGCTATTGTCTATTAATTAACTCGGTTACGTAAAGACTTGACGTTGGCCCTTGTCAGTCACTTGATATCAGACGTAATTTAAACTGATCGGCATCATAGATTGTAATTCCTCTTACCAACGAGCCTACAAAATGACTGGGGCTTGATAGACAGTTAGGTGTCAGTATCATGCGCAGCTGAAGCTCTCCATCAGTTATGCAGAGCCCTTCGTTAGGTTACCGGTCAATGTTTCCTCTTGTCAGGGTGACATTAGGAAATGAAATAACCATCACCTGCTCCAAGTTGTCTCGGTTAAAGTTGTCTACTTATTATTATTTTAAGTTGGTCGTAATTTATTGATATAATAGCATTTTATAAATATTTTTGATAAATTGTCGTTATTTTATTTGTTTTTCTAAACTATATGTACACCAAAATTTCAGTGCCAGTGTTCGCAAATTTTTTTTCTTCTCCCTTTAAAAGCTATTAAATCCCAAGAAATATCACATTAAGGATCTACAATGATATGATAAAGCCAGTTCTGCTGTACAACTTCGAGATTAACCTGCGTCCAAGAAAGAAAATAGAAAAATTTGAGAGAAAAATTCTTGGTATGATAACGGAGCAATGTTTGGGATCAGAGTAGTAACGCATAGAGGAGAAGGACCTTTAAGAAACTGCTTACATGAACTGGTCAAAAAATATCTTAAATATCTGGTCAAAAATAATAGTAACGCCGTGAGAAAAATTCACACAGCATATTGTTATCAAATGCCAAATTAATAAGAAAATAAAATAATGCAACGTATCAAAAGATAAAGAAATCAATTGTTACTTTATCGATAAATATAATCGACAAAGGAAACAAAAATTAATTTAAATTTTCATTAATGTTTGAAACCAACATGTTTACAAATTTCAATAAGCTGCATCTTTGCTAAAAGTTGTCCGATTTCGATGATTTTTTTTTTTCTTTTTTAGGGAATTTAGTAATCTTTTATACAATCATGGGCATAGGGAAAAGTTTGTAGTTTTTTAGTTGATCGCAAATAAAGTCTGTTTTCTTTCATAACTTGTTTGTCTGAATGTTCGGGATGATTGGACTATTTTGCCCGCCTGAAGGAGAAGGAAGCCTTCGAAATTGGTGGCTCAATTTTGAGATTTGGTGATGAATTAACGATGATATGGCTTGCCGATCAAAAACAGTATCGATAAGGAATATCAACTCCTCCTTGAGGCCTCAAGTCGACGAAATGAGACATGTATTTAATGAAAGTACTACAAACCCTATTCCATACTACTACTACTACTATCTCGAAAATAGTACGTTTCGGTTCTGAAAAACGCAAGATCGAATAGTTCCGAAGGAACTATTCGGGTCTTGCTGTACGCATCAAAATCTGCAAGGTCCAATTTATCCCGTATTGATCTACAGATCTACCACCGTTTCAGTATTGAAGCCTAGCAAAATGTTTGTATCGACTTTATTTATTTTAGAAAGAAAAACAAAAGTTGAGAATACGATTCGCTAACCTCCGGTGAAATTCTGAATCCAACGGTACCCCATTCATGGTATTTGAGCATGGCATGAGCTTATATTTGGTACAAAACCTATTTCGAGCCTTACTGTAATAATATATGTGGGGATATATGTGGTGATGATATGAAGGCAAGGAGGTTATGATGAGGAATGGAGGAGGTGTAGCTCGGAGCGATCCATCTATTAATCAATTAATTAAGCTATCCATGAAGCTTCTGCACAACAATATATGCCTCAATAGTAGGTAAGACACGACGTGGAAGGCCAAAAACCAGACGGACAGATCTAATCAAGAAATCGCCGAACATAGGCAGAGATGGAAAATACTGGTCAAGGTGGCAAAAGATCTACAAGATCTGAAATTTCGAGAGAAAAAAAATAATAAAATTCTCGTTCTTATTTCATAGTTTAAGACTAGTTCTTCCAACTTAATCTTTAAATATTTGAATCAAGTATAACACTACCGTATTTAATTTTGTATAATAGTACTAAATAGACAGGGATGGAGAAGACTGGCTTTGGGGTTAAATCACAAAGAGGACGTGAGCAACGAAATTAATAAGATTTTTATTAACCTCTTCTAAAGTTGTGACAATTCAGCTTGGTCGTGGTTAGAATTTATATGACGATATCACTCATATTATAAAACCAATATCTTTTCATAACAATTTCGTTTTTCATCTGCGCAGTTTCTCTTATCACATATCCGATATTTGCGGTATCGTCAAAGCGGGAAGGGAATCTTTCCTTCAGCTTCTTTGCTTGTTATTTATATCAATTTATTGACATAGAAGCCATAGCAAAGGTTCTACGTTTTTGTGATTTACATTTCTTTAGGGAAGTCGAAACGAAATTATTATTCATCACATCTGAGGCTAATACTTTTCTGAAGATTTCCAGTTTATTTACAAGTGTTCAATATCAAAACGGCACTCATTAATCTGTAAAAGTGTTCAATATATTAAATCCTTCTTTGTTAGGGTAGATAAGGATGTTAAATGTATCATACCAAATAATAATTCTTATTCTTTTATGAGAATATCTTTTAACTATATCAGTAATCATTACTGTCACTATTATGATTATAATAATGAATCTAGGGAACGTCCACTTTGATTTATAACGAATGTATACACACATTGTGGAGCGATGTAGCTCAATGGGTGAACACTGACCAGAGCACAATGTCCCAGGTTCGAATCCGGCTAATGACTAGTAATTTTTCATCAGCCTGGATCGGCTCTGGGGCCGGGAGGCCGTCCTGGGGTACACCAAACCTCTATAAAGTTGGTACTCTCAATTAAGTAATTAATTAAGGAGAAAAACCTGGCGGTTGAGCGTGATATCGGCTTACTCACCTCTCTACACAACCTTTGGCCTTGTAACAGTGCTTCCTCACATTGTACTGATACCACAATACCCTTCATGGATTGTCAGTGGTAAATGACAATCTTTTTTTTTTTATGGGTGGGTATATACCCATATTTTTGACTAAAAAAAAAAAATAAAAAAATAGAAAAATAACTAAAAATTGCATAAAATATATTTAAAGAATAGGTATTGATAGAGGATTCAAACTCATAGATTTCATGAATACATTATGGCAGTGGTCCCCAACCCTCTACATGTGTGCACATTTATCGGTTATCTGTCAAGCGATAAGCACCATTTTTTTCTTAGTTTTATTTTATTTATCAAAGGATAGTATTTTATAAAAAAGGTTATGTTTAACATTTAAAAATATTTGTTATACTCTTGTATAAAAGGACCAATTATTTTGTAATACTTTAAAAATGTTTGATATCAAAGCCAGTATCATCATGTATTATATTCCATTAACCATTGCTTCATAACTACAAAGAACTATATTAAACGATACTAATATACTTGATTTAAAAAAAAGGGATTATATTGGATGAACATATTTAAAGCAGTGAAATAAGAGATGAACATATCGTATTGCAAGATATGTAAAAAGCAATGTTACCGACAATGTCAAAAGCCAATTTTTCAAAGATTTGCTAACAAAATTTTTAAAACGCTTTTTTTTCTCTTCAGATCTTCATCTGTACCTGTCATGAGGGGGAAAATCAGCTGATTTGATGAGGTTATAGATGGCAATGGCGTTATAGGGATTAGGAATGACGGTACCCAGCGACACCTCTTTCTATCTTTTATTTAAATCCTTAAATCACAAAAAAAAGGAGATCTCTCATCCAGCTCCTCTTAAGTCACCTCCTGATGAGCATTTTCGTTTATTAATCTGTTATTGTGTCTTTGTAGGTTAATATTAAATCGTGAATAAAGACTACGTATTTGTTGGTTGATAGTTGATCGTCTCTTAAGTCAGTATGTAGAGTATTGTTATTTACGTACCAGGGAGCTGCTGTCTTCAGTCGTAAAATTATGGATTGAAAAGATCGTAATTTTTGTAAATGATCTTTTTTTTGCTATACCGTGTATGTGTGTCGCATATATCCATATAGGTTTAATAAGGTATGTTTATTTATTCAGTGTTTGTCTGATTTTCAATTTCGATTTGAAAAGATAGAGTATAGTATTTTCAGTCGCTTGTTAAAAATTTTTAGTTTAAATTTGATGTGACCCACGCTATTCTTTAGTCGAAAATTAGTCCGAAATTTAGTACTGTGTCCGTCTGGAGAATTCGACTCTCGCCGATATAAACTGGTGTCTGGTGGCGTCTCGTCGAAGTGTAAATGTTAAATTTTGTTATTTTTTATGATTTAATCTTATTTTCCAAAGGGATCGCCAATTTTGTAAATTTAGTAAATGGTTTTTATAAACACTATGATACTAATAAATTATTATTTTCAAACGAAGATTCGTATACTTCTAATAAATCATTATATAACAAAAATATATAAATAACATTTTATTGACAACAAATCAAAGAACAGCAGGTCTCATTAAGCTGTTTTTGGTGACCATGGATCGTTGGTGCAGGTTATATTTGAGGACTCCTTGGTGTGAAATGCATTTATGGTGCACAAAGATATTCATTGCTTCAACCAGCTGGAATCATCAATATAACAAATAACGAGCATTGTTTTAATGTTCTGCCCCATGAAAATGTATTAATTTTTTTTATTTAGTTCAAAATAATTAAATATATCAAATTACAAAAGTAATATTTGTTGAATAGGTATGCTCAGATGTAAGGATGTAAGGATATTTAGTCTTCACCAATGCACCAACAGGACGACCCGTTCGTCTGAAACTTAATACAGCTTCCAAAGCTTCTTCATGTCCTTCCGGCTATTAAGGTATCCAATATCAGCCCTAGAGCTCTTTGAGAGAGTAACCTTACTAATCCTGTGTCGCGAATCATGTCTTAAGTAATAATCATATATATATTGTTAATTTACAAGTAATCTTATTGAATACGACATACAATTTTTTAGTTTACTTTCCATGTTAAGCTTATTACCTTTAAATATAGTTTAGACAGTTCACGGACAAAGGGAAACACAATAACCTTACTTAACTAACAGTAATATTAATGCTAATCCTTAACTTTTTTTTATTTCACTTTTTACTGACGGCAGATATAAAACATGAAAACAATAAACAAAAACACTGACATAGGGAGAAACAAAATTATTAAATAGAGGGTAGGCTGGGGTTTTCAGGGAAATAAATTGCGGAATTATTAATAGATTTCAGCTCGCAGGTCACCAATAAAATATGTTTATATTTCATTTCTTTATTTGCCAATGTTTCGGCATCTTAGGCCATTTTCAAGTATCTCTAAAAATGTTTATTTTTAAATTTAGTTACTTTTCTTTAAAATATTTAAATTTTCAGTAACGAGTGTCCGATTGTGTAAGTCCATTTTCTGCATTATTATTGAATTTAAAACAGTATACAAAAAAAAAAAAAAAAAATTAAATTTAAAAAAAAAATACCTGTACCACTACGACCCATAGAGGGTCTGGGATTCAGTACTATTTAGGGAAAGCACTGTTTCTAGGTCAACGGTTGTGGAAGGAGGTGATTTGACCGAGATCACGCTCAATCGCCAGGTTTTCCCTCTTAATTAATTATATAATTAAGGGTACCCACTTTATAGAGGCTGGGTGTGCCCCAAGGAGGGACTCCCGACCCAGGGTCGCCCCACGGCAAATGAAACAGCTAAATAAATTTTCTGCCATGAGACGGGGTTCGAACATAGGACCTTTCCATTGGAAGCTCAGTGCCCTACCACTCAGCTACCCCACTCCCCGAACTTAGTATACAATGTAATAAATTTTGATTATTTTGGTTTTAAATTAATGCCAATTACCTACCTTTTATGCACTATTTCACAAAAAAATTTTTTTTAGAGAAATTCGTTGTTATATCTAAAATTTATGTACAGAAAATTAAATATAACCACAAGAAGGTCGAGATTCAATATCCGAAATAAATATTCTTGCAATGAACAGGAAAAATAATATGATTTTTTTATAGTTCGTCTAAAACCGGCTTTTAAAAACATTTACTCTATTGCTATAGGATCTTATTCCATTCAAGAACCAAATTCTTAAATAATAAGATATATTATTACGACTTACTTCGTGCCAATTGTATTGCCATATCCTGCCCCTTATTCCAACCCTCTCTGGAAAGGTCCCCGCCAAATCTGCTGACCACGTTTCCTACTAACAAGACGATGTAATGACCAAGGTTTCATGAATGTATAATTAACGTTAATAATCTCAATATTTATATAATATATATAATTCAACTCACGGCATTCGAATTCATCTTTCAAAGGCTTTCGTTGTTTCATTTTGTAATATATGTCATTTAAAAATAAAATTTTATCTATCTAACAGATTCCTAAGTAAAAACAAAGATACAGCACCAACTGCAAGGCTGTTGCATTTTTTTGTGATAACTCTAACGATGTCCTTCTTCATCCAAGATAAGAGTATTCAAATGCTAAGAATATTTTCTGGAGGTTGGACTTCCAGGAAGTGGCACTATCGTTTCCCCAGATAACCGAGGCTCTAGACCCCTTACAGTCATTGCTAAATTAAATTTTCTTGATGCCCGCATAACTAAGTCTGATATATATTTATTTTTTACTTTATAATTAAATTTCTGATACAAAGTTTCCATTCTTCAATGGCTGAAACAGAAAATGGTTTCAGCCATTGAAGAATAGAACGACTGGAAAACTGTAGCCTACAGTTATTGGTTATGAAAGTGTGAGAAGAATAAATAACATGCTGATTGAGCGTATTCTTGGACTGGCTAATCCATGGATGGAAGATAGGAAGGGGAAAAGAAAGCTTTCTGGCTGAAGCCCTCAAAATGGAATTTTTTTTTTAATTGTTCCATATTTTTTTCTATGAGTGATATGGGTTAAATAAATAATCAAAATATGTACCGTAAAAGTATTATTGTTCATGTAAATACAGTTTTTTTTATGTGATTCTGTCCTTCACGTACCACTTAAACATCATTTTGTATATTTTTCTTCCAGCATAATTACAGTTATAAAAAAAAATAAATCAATAAAAAATAAGTTGAATAAAAAACCAAGTCTTTCACCAAAATTAAATCTTAATAAACGGCCATTTTGGTTTTTAAAAGCCGTAAATTGAACGTAGAGAATGCTATTGCGAGAATGCTTTTGAGTAGGGGACGAAGACAATCCGACTTTCCTTCAATCTATCCAATCCTAGCCATCCACACCCGCCTTCTGTACCCGAATTTTAGACGAGCATGAGTGAATGGCAATGAATATTGAAGGAACAAAGATGGATTGCTTCGGCCAGTGCATGCACATATATGCCCATACCATGCACCGCCCCCCATCATAACCTCCGTGCCTTCATATCATGGGATATATAAAACTAACTATATTAACACTATTTTTTAACACAAAGAAAAAAATGAACTCGAAAAGCGAGAACATTCACTAAATGTCATTAAATTAAATAATCATTTCGAAATAAATAAAAGGAAATCAATGAAAAAATAATAATGAGGTTCTATCAAACTGCTCAATCGGACAAAGATCGACTGAAGTCTGATCTAGTAAATCTGAATCTAATGAGTTACTAGAGTTCAACAACAGATCGATAATATGCAATACGAATATGCTTAACGGGGCTGAATAAAGCTTAACGACATTAAACAATAAATGGAATATATTTTAGTCACAATATATCGTGAACTAACGTTGTTGTTGCTGACGTTGATAACGTCACTTTGTATTATTGAAAATTTAAACATAATTTTAAAAGGTGCGTTTTATTTTCCCAGGTTTTGTAATACTTAATATTAATACATAATTATCAATAACCTTCTCAATCGTTACATTTTCTAACAATATCGTAATAAGAGAGAGAACAGGATATTTCCCAATGATATCCAATTAAAAATGTATGTATTTATTATGTTTTGTTAAATATATTAACCAGCAAACGATAAACGAACAAAATACTAAATTATTCTATGATTAAAAGATTCGAGCTGGGGGGATTATATTAATAATAAAGGACTAACAACAATAAATTGTACCGTTCAACATTTTACTATCATCGCATTATATTGCTATTTTGTGGACTTCTACGGAGAGGCACATCTTATTGCAATCTGAGTTATAGAGCAGTATAAAACTTCCTCCCTTTCTTTCAAAGAGCATTTTAGTGTATCAATAACATTTTATTTATCAAAGCGTTCATAAAGGCGATTTATGCGTCACTATTAACGATTAGGATCAATTATTTAAAATATGATTGCGTATTGTACTTAATCATCATATTGTACTTAATCCATAAGTTCACTCCTGCAATATTTTGTATCAATCTACTATTTAGATCAGTCTACTAAAAGCCTTAACTGAAGGCTGCAAAGAGAGCATCTGTCTTGGGCGACAGAATTTAGAAAACAGAAAATTTTAAAGAAAAAAAATATGACTAAATTATAAAAATAAGTATTTTTGCTATGTTTGTATGTTGTATGTATATCATATAGATTTGCCTAAAGGCAGACGGACAGGCAGACACGAAATCATATTAGTCCCTAGATGAATCAAACATAAAATGTCAGTGGTAATTATAGAATCAGAAATCAATTTTTTTTTTTACTTCCTGTACTAATACAAATCTTTTCTATCTTGAACGTAAATAACAACAATTTAAATCCTGAAACCTGTCTCGAGTATCAAAAATATGTATTCCTTAAATATTTTTGGAAAAATCACAAAAAAATATATTTTTCATTACAATCCTTTCATTTTTGCCGAAGTTTGGCTTCATGAAGCTTTTTCAAGCCATGAACTGCAATAGTTATAATCAGTCAAAGAACATTAAAACATTACATAATTTATATAATATACCCAGTGTAAAATATATAAAAAATAGATTATTTTAGTTTTCATTAAATTCAATTACCTATCTTTTTATGAACGTTCTTTAAATTATTATAATTTAAAACAAAGTTCTCCTTGAAATCTATTATCCATATTCAAGCAATTTCGTTGATATTACTAAATATATGTACATATAATTTATCATAATGTCGGATTTATTTCGAAAAATGATTTATTTTTTATTTTATTTTAAACATAATAATCTTCAGGGACGGAGATAGAAGGTTTAAAAATATTTATAATTTTCGCAATTCATATCTTGCAAATTATTATACGCTCATGGATCCGAGCGTTGGCAAAGATAAAAATATTCTAAAGAAAACAAATTTACTGATCGCCCTTTTCATTTTTGTCCAAAAAACATTAAAAGAATAAATAATAATATGACAACAAACATAAAAAATGTTACTAGAAAATCAGATATGATTAGTTTTTATTTAGAAATATTAGTTTTAAACTCGTTTGAAATCTAATAATTCGACATCATATACAACATATCAATGCAAAATATAAAATAAAATAAAAATAAACATAAATAAATAAAATACAAATATTCATAAGCAACATCTTAATTAATCGAAACATGGGAAGTTACAACTTCGTTAGATGAGATACCACAAACATGGTTTGCTCAATGTGTTCTGAAGTTTGCAGTTATAATAACATACCCCCTTATCACTGCGGTTCAGCTAACACCCAATCGATAGAAATGACTTCTCAAGATATCTTCCCGTCAGCACTTCTTCCTTATTGCTCATTCCATGGAACGGTTAGCTCTTGGGAGAAATGGTCCAGAATATGTCGGTATCTTTGAGGTCAGAAGGGTGTATGTTAAATTTTAAAAGTGTTATTAAAGATTACACATATATATGTCATTTATTTACATAACTTATTTTTGATTATTATTAGTATTACTGTAGATAAACAATTATAACTCATATACCATTTTCGTTCAAAATCCTTCTGATGACAACAGTCACAATTTTATATCGTACTATCTTTAGCAAGTAACTTCGGACGTTTTGCCTTCAATTTAATGATATGTTTATTTAGCACAGGTACATTCGTTGTCATGTCTCATAAATAAATATAGCGTTTATGTATTAATTGTTTTTGGATACAAAATATTTATTTTTTCGTACGTCAGCGACTAAATGAATAGGTTCTGCGACGAGTGAGTTAGAACGTAATTGTATTCTTATTAGAAAAAAGGACTTTACAGATCAGCTTAGTGTTAGAATTTGCCTGGTTTTGTATGCGTAAGTATATCTTTATCTCGGCAAGCTGTTATTATATCATTGTATTCTATTCTAGATCAGATGTTCCATATTGTTGAGAACCAACATGATTTTAAGATTAAGTTCAAAACATTTCTCATAATAATTACCCTAAAGAGAAATATTTAAGGTTTTTACACATGTTGTTGTAAATGGCTGGACTATATCTTAACTAAAGTTAAAACCTTTTATCCCTTACTCCCAGATTTACCTACCCAATTATTCCTTCCTATTATTGTAATAGTATAGAAAAGTAAAATTGTAAATAGTTACTACTGTAAATATGTATATAAATTATTAGAGCGTTCTTCATTATTTTTATTTCATGTTTATTTTCAATTTTTTGTTTTTTATTTTTAACTGATCTAAATTAGTAAGCAACTTATAATTTTTTCTATTTTTTTTTTTTTAATTTTGACTATTTAATTACTGTATATTTTTGTTTATGTATCTCTAAGGCTCCTTAGCCCATATTATTGTCTTTTTATATTATTGTAAAGGGACTCGTCCCAGAATATATAAAGCATTATTATTATTATTATTATTATATCTGAGGCACCTATGAAAAATGTGTTATAGGTATTACCAGAAAACTAATCATTATCTCTTTATTTATCTCTAATGGACTAAGTTAGACAGTTATTATAGAAATGAACATTCCTTTGTGAATTATAGGTTAAAACTCGAAAATTGAACTTGCACCTGTGAAAATGCCAAACTTTAGCTTTTTTTCTATAAATATAATTTTAACACTTAACAAAGGTGCCACAGATATGAAATACTATGGATGTTCTCAATTAATGTTACCAAAATTCTAATGCATTCTTTATTCATGTTACATATATTTTTTTCTTTTTTAGGACTTTTTTTATTAATTCCAGTGTATTCATCAAGATGTACTTTGAGGGCGCATAGTAAATACCACCATAGAACACAATAACATAAAAATCATACTCCAAGACCACCTTAATGTTAAGACCACCTCAAATAAACTTAGTAATTATTCTATTTCGTAAGGATATGCTTTTGATCTTCTATAATTGACATTGCCGTATATCATATGGTACAATACTTGGTAGAATTTTGAAAGGAAACGGAGCCATTTACTCAGAACTAACAGATAGAGCGCTTGGTTAGTTGGGTTCCATTGAGTCTCATTGTTTGCCTACATCGATTTTATACGTAATAGCTCAAGTTGAAGCAAGGAAATTTCTTAAATTAGTGAAGTATTCTTGGTCAGCTGTTATTGACAATTCAAGATTATGATAGTTTTGTGGTTAGGCAACTAGTTCAAGAGCGCAGAGTGGTTTTGCTGTCAAGTTCAAGGTATTTCTGTGAATTACACCCCTGGGCTGAAGTTTCCTCTAAATTATAATTAAGCATTTATATATTGAACCCATCGGCAGAGGCCCTGTTGGAGCAGCATGAGGTTCTCTCACTCATCGGAAGCGTTTCAAATCCGTTTGAAAGTGGCATTGTGTTTCGTGACGGTTAAACCTCGATTACTGACTGACTAGAATAGTTTGGTGACCTTTGGGAAAACCTAAACTTCCAGCCCAAGTTTGGATACGTGAATGTGTCAAACTTAATAAACAACAGCAACAACGTTATCGATAATTCAACCAATTTTAATAACGACATAATGTGATCATTAATATATATTTCATTATATAATGTTTTTATAAATAAAATATCTCTTTCCTTTTATAATTAAAAAAACTGTACCACTACAACCCATGATGGATTCTGGATTCATTACTTTGTTAGGAAGAACTGTTTCGAGGCCCAACAGTTGTGGAGGGTGGTAATCGAACCAGCAACACGCCCAACCACCAGGTTTCCTCCCAAATTAATTATTTGATTAAGTGTATCCACTTTATAGGGGCTAAGTATGCCCCAGGAGGGTCTCCCACCAGCAGAGTGGATCCATGGCTGAAGGAAAATTATTTGCAATCAGCCAGATTCCAACACGGAATTTAAATAATATCACCAAAATAAGTATATGGCTTGAAAAAAAGACATACAGAGACTACGTAGTAAACATAAAAATCTACACTATAAAGCTATAAAGCTATAAAGCTAAAGGTTAACAGTTCATCATTTTTATCTTTTTGTCGTCATCTCCTTCCTCGCCTTTTAGGCTATACGGGGATTTTCCCGGACCAGGGGAGAGGGATGGCTTAATGCCAGAGTTAAAAACCTCTGTATTTTTATTTATTTTTATAGATAAAAAGCGTATTTTCGTTATTTGTTTATTATTATATCTTCTAGGTCACATGAAAAAAGTAATTAAAGCTTAGTAATGATTTATTTTAGTTATTTTTTTCCGAAAGAACAGGTAGCCTAGGATCACGGAACATCACCTAGTATTTTTACACTATTAAATAACATTCTCAACTTATTCTTCAACAAAACCTTAAATTAATTAACATTTAATTAAAGCCTATTAAACAAGTAAGTTTTTGTAAAAGTGGAATGTTTGAAGTTCAGTTGGAGAGGGGTGAAAAAAATTCGATTAATCCAGAATGTTATGAAAATTGGTTGCTTAAAAGTCCACTTAAAATGCTTTCTAATATTCGTAAATTTTACATATCTTTGAGCCGAATTTTTTAATTATCGCTTTCTATTTAATTAAGAACAAGACTTACATAGCCTTATCTTCTGCGGAAAATCGGATTATATAAATTTTTAGTTCTTGATTCCACTACCAACTCTTTAAATATCTCCTTTCACCTACAGATAAAGTTTGTGAGCGCTAGTTTCATCCTTTCTATCTCATGCCCCAGATCACATTTTATTACAGAATTTTCAATATTTTGGTTTTGAAACAATTACTTAAATCCCAATGAAGCATGCATGAAACATTTTATATATGTAAATACCACTCCAAAGTATTTTATTAAAACATGTAAAATAGTAGATATTAATTTAATTTAAAAACATAAAAAAACATTCTTTATTAAAAATTAATTTTCCTTCAAATTTAAATTTCAACCTATTAATTTTAATTTCGAGTTCAGGGAAAGGCTTCATATTGGACTCAGGTGTCAAATTGGGAAATCAAAAATATTGCTCATCCTTATATAAAGATAATATTTGCATTATAAATAATGTTGATCCATGAATAAAAAAGTTTATATTTTCCATATTTTATACTAAAAATTGCATTGTTCTTCGAGACTATAATTAAAACCTCGCTATAATTAAAAATACAATTAAAATGTCTCTTTAAAAAAAAACCTTTGTTAAAATTCTCAATCTTGGAGTTATTTTAGGCAATTAACGTCTGGAAAAGAAAACGAAAAGGTGTATATTAGGTGTGCGGTTTTTATTTCTGTACATAAAAAGAAAAAAAAAAGAAAGCAAAATAAATTATTATAAAACAGAATATTACTTATTGATAACTTTCCTGACAAGACAAGAGATAGTTTAAGATGCAATATTGCTACTACACTATGATTGATACGGGTTAAGTTTATATAATGCATTTATATAATATATTATATATAATGTAAATTAATAGTAAAAAATCATTGTTCTTCGAGAATATAATTAAAACCTAGCATATCCCTTATAAAAAACTTTTGATAAAATTTCCGGTCTTGGAGTTATTTTAGGCAGTTAACGTCTGGCAGAGAGACGGTGTTTATTATAGACATCGAATCAAGTTATATATTTGAAATATAATTAAATATGTGTAAGTGTAAGCTCATAATTATAGTAAAACTAATTAACTAGACAAACGATTTGGATACACATGGCGAAAGCAAAATGCTTTATCAACAATCCTCCAAACAAGTACTGAAAACTGGTCCCTCACATGCCGAAGTGAAACCATTTTTGGAGCTAAATAAAGATGTCTTGATCCAGTAAAAGGACACAGCGAATTCCACTGCCAAGAATATTTCATCTTGAATCAGATATATTTTAGCCAGTAGAGCTTTAGTTTCTTCTCCTGGCTTACTTGGGTCTTTCAAAGAAACCAGTTGACATTTTAGGAAAATATATTTGAAAGAAAATCCTTCGTAAGAAAAATGTATCATTAAATGTAAAATATCCCAAAATACTTAAATTCTGAATAATCAATAGTATATATTCAATAACATATATAATGTATAATGTATATATACATTAATTACTAATCCCTAAGTATTTTTCCAATTTTGTTCGTTCTTCGGGCAGGAATAACCACTGGACCAGGATAGATTTTGTTTATCTTCTATCAACTTAGCGTAAATTATTGAAGAGAAAAATTACTGCTGTGTTATCTTAAACCCAATACATACTTAAGCCGAATAGTGCCTACATACTCCTCAAAACATTAATAAGACCGTAAATAAATTAATACTTAAAAAAATAAAAATTTTCGGTCAAAATCTTTTTAAAAAAATCAAAAAGACAGCTTAGTGTGCCACCGAAAAATTCTACACGAGTCCTTAAAGTATTGATTTAAGTTAAAATGGAAGGCGGAAGGCGATTTTAATAGATTACATCCTTATCTATCAATCGTCAATTCCTGATAACACCTATAATAGAGAGGAGTAGGATCTACAATTCGTCAACTCAACTAAAAAAAAAAACAAGAGAGTTAAGTAAAATCCTAAGAATTGCCATAGATTAATTCACATATTTCCTTTCATACCATATCCTGACTTTGATAGCAAACGAATTCAACCAGTGCATGGCTGAGTCACTTTTATTTCCTGTGGTCACTTTTATAATTGTGGCTTTTACTTTGTTACAGACTAATCCTGACTTCTTCTGGCTTACGAACAGAATACTGACTTCCGCTGTAAGCTGTGTGTAGGTTGACAAGTATAGCCTATAAAATACCTATCAGAATTTTGGTACAGGTAGAGGTGGAATAGAATAAGAAAGAAAGGGAATTTTCCCTCCCCAAATCCTCATTGAGAAAACAAAATACAGCTATTTACAATATAAGCAGTAAGTAGCAGTACTCGCTTATAAATTATCATCCATTAGGTAAAAGGAAATTTAAAAAATTGATTTACTTTGCAAAAATCTATAGTTGTAAATGTATTAATGAAATTAATTTCTTTGTCTACGCCTCCGACAATCGAATTCAAATTGTTAGAGAGTTGATAATTAATTCATTACTCCCAAATTCAGTGATCACCCTCATAGATTAATAGTTTGTTTATAAACTAAAATTACCTCATAAAATATTATATTAACAAAAATTCTTACCTTTCGTGGATTAAAATTGAGATTCAACTCCAACTAATCCATTAGTAATGGAAATTCGAAGTTCAAATTCTTTCTGCAAAGAAACATGAATAAGTATTAGTAAATTATTTATAATAAAATTAATCATGAGAACAACTTAATTAATATATAATTGTTTGTTTGTTTGTTTGTTTCGATGTCTAGGCGCAAAACATCCAGGTCATCAGCGCCCGATCAACTAAATAACATCATTTAATACTATTGGATGGTTGGTACAAAAAAAAAAAAAAATAATAAAAAAAAATAAACAAATAAAATAAATAGAAAAATAAAATAAATAAAGAAATGGATTGGTAGAATAAAATAAATAAGGATAATAATAGACATTTATAGGTAATAAGATGTGTAAAAAATGTATAAATAAATAAACTTTAAAAGATAGCAGTAGAATCAATAAATTGATTGAGATTAATTAACAAATGAATTTATAATGAAATGAATTCAAGTGAAAAAATAAATAAGTCAAAATTTATTAAATTAAATGTAATAATAAAACGATTAGTCTTGATGAAGGCTCTAAAGAAACGAACAAAAAATAAATTTAATCGATTTAAGTGATTCCATTACATAAATTATTAAATCATGATAAAGATTCGAAGAAATACGAATATATATAGTACTAAATACAAGAGAGAATTTAGTAGTATATATTCGTATTTCTTCGAATCTTTATCATGATTTAATAATTTATGTAATGGAATCACTTAAATCGATTAAATTTATTTTTTGTTCGTTTCTTTAGAGCCTTCATCAAGACTAATCGTTTTATTATTACATTTAATTTATTTATTTATTTATTTGGTATTTTGTTGCCTCTACCCTGTAGGGTCATTGGCAAAGCCTTTACATTACACTCTGTTCCAGAGTTTTATCACTTTCGTTAACGATTTCGTCAGGGTCAGTTATAATGTCTTGTCCGGTCTTTATACCAGGCAATTTCTTGGTTTTGGAGATCCCCTTAATGCTTTTTACTTTATTCCAGAGCTCCTTCATTGAAATGCTTTGATTTAATGAAGATACGAAGTCTTCCCATGACGATCTTTTGCTTTTCGGTATATATCGTAATCTTTGTATCTCACTGTTTGAGTTTCTTGTAAGTGTGTTTCTTGGAGACAAACTATACAGGGTTCTCTTCGCTTATTGTCATTTTTAGATGCTCTAAATGTCGGAAAAATCTGTTACAATTCCATTGAATGATTTTCATTTTTTTCATTTTGATTGGCAAAGTGTTTCTTATTTTCCAGATTGTTATTGTACATTTAATTTAATAAATTTTGACATTACAATAAATGTCCTTTGAGAAACATTGTAATGCTTCTCAATAAACAAGTTCTTAAAAAAAAAAAAAAAAAAAAAAAAAATATATATATATATATATATATATATATATATATATATATATATATATATATATATATATATATATATATGCTGTGTTCGTAACGTTCTAACCAATATTAATTTGATTTTTTTTTTATTATCATGTCATATCATTTAAACGCCGTGATTGCAATTCCAGAAGTTTTAAGATATACAACACCTTAAGGTGATATGTGGTCCGGAATTTTGATTTTCTATCATCAATATATTGTTAAAATAGGTCATAGTTTACTTGTTACAGTAGAATTTTACAACTTAGTATGTATCATTTTTACTTCCTTGGAGTTAAATACTTAAAAATATAAAATACGAAGAAAAATCCTTGAGTTTTTTACATCAGATTTCTCAATATATAATTAATTAAAGCATAAATCGTGTGCTAAAAATGTTTCGACTATAAATAATCTTGTTCTTTCGAGTATTAATTAAATTGAGAATGAAATAGTCTCAAGCTCTCCCCAAAATGATTGCAACACTGGATTCCTTTTGGATGAAAACATGAACGAACTTGCGATTATTTATTCCTGAGGTCCAAAGCAAAGAGTCCATGGACAATATGTTTAATAAGGATTGTGCCATATTATTCTTAAGGCAGGATACAACCTCATTTGTCAGGTTTTGAAACGCTTGCAAATTCCGAACTTGTCAACACCAATTAATCAGCAAATGGGTTTGTTTAATAAGGGAACCGGTTTATATCTATAGGAGTGCGAAATGTTGCTCCACCTTTTTAGATGTGGTTCACACATTCTAAAAGATAATTAGAAGAGAAGTTGGTTGGAGTTTCCAGTCAAAAATAAAAAGTAAAAATAAATAAATGATATATATATTTTTTCCGACGTTTAAGCCCAAAGTTATGCCTTCATTATGCCTAAGGAAAGACCAGATAGCAATACGTATAAGAAACTATTAACATTAAAAAGAAAATAATAATATGACATAATAATATAACAGTAACAGATAGAAAATTGTGAAATAAATAATAATAACAAAGTTGGGGAATAATGAAATAATCATGATGAATGAAATAAACATAATGAAATAGGTAACAAAAGGAATGACAAAAACTAATTAACAAAGAAGTGTAATGGAATATTATGAGATAAAAATGTAAGAGTTAGGAATAGAATAAATGGGGTGACGTAGTTGCTAAAAAGAAGTGAGATTGACAGAGAATAAAATTTAAAACAGAGAAAAAGAATATGAAACTATATAAAGAAAATAATATATGTAAATAAAAATATTAAGATACTGTAAAATCTATCAAAACATACTGACTACATAGAAAAGAATTAAAATTATGTAAATTATGAAAATAAGATCTAATGAGGACATTTACCAATATACCCAAAAGAGAAGCAGGGATATGGTAAAGGAAGTAACGAGAAAAAGATAAATGAGGAGAATACTAAGATAAAAGAAGAAGACCTATTTGATCTCACAAAAGGTTCCCGTAAGATAAGATGTTTTGGAACAGAACCTGTAAAACTTAAGTACGTTTTATTGTTATCTGGTCTTTGCTTAGCTCTGAAGAAGGCCTGAACTTTTGGCCGAAACGTCGGCAAAAATAAAAATAAATATCATTGATTTATTTTTGACCGAACACCTCAACCGACTTCTCTTCAATTTTCACTACAGTCAACCATCGATCCACTATGTAAGATAGTTAGCAATGGGGTTTTATTTTCTCAATTTCAATCCAAGTCTTGATTATTTATATTATTCCTTTGTGAACTATCTCTCTATGATTTATGAAGTAATCCCAAAAGCTTTTATGGAAATTATTCATCCTTCTTGAGTTTCATGTTTGTAGAAAATTTGATTCAGTATGAATGACCATAAAAGAATTATTTGGAAAAATAATGTGTTTGTACTATTCATTTGTATGTGCGTATCCACACACACTCATTCAAAAGCTACATCAATAATAAATTGAGTGAATAATTAAGAACTCAAAGATAATGTTATAATTTGTCAGAACAAACAGAAAATAAATATCCGTTCTTTTATTATGCGATGTTGAGAAGGCAATGGCCCTTTAATAGCGGGGTCCGGCTATAGAATAGAACTCACACATTAAATTAAAAACTAAATGTCGAAAAAGAAGTAATTAAGTCATCTATTCATTACAAATCGAATCACGAAAGGCAATTACAATTAAAAGGGGACTGTCAATAATTTAGAGTCTTTCAATGCCAACAAATGGAAGTCGTTTGACTCTCAGAGAAGGAGGTAGACTGTAGAATGTTCAAGTCTCCATGATGCTAATTAAAAGTTTTGATATTAACTTTATATATTAGTTATATTACAGTTTGATAATTTATCTTCCTTTATAATCATTTCAATAATTCCCTTATATCTTTATTGCGATACTAATCCATAGTGTAATTATTGGAACAGTGGAAATACAATTTTTTGTTACACTAATCTCATGGGACACATATTAGTGTCCACGAATTACATATTGTTGGCTCTTGTATGCCATACTATAACTTACTAATTAGCATTACAAAGAGTATTGATCGTATTAGTATAATACAGAGCTAATTACCAATTCTCTAAAATAGATAGCATGATAGATAACACGCTAAGTTCATGCACAAGAACCACAGGCCTGAGAAACTTGAAGAAGTTTCATGTTCATATTTTTTATTTAATGATACTTCGATAATTTTACATTTTTTTTAAAAAGTATGAGCGTTGATAAATCATTGCTTTGGCATCCCTTGTTGGGAGATTTGTTATATTGTAAGGCACCTCTCGAATTAACAAGTACTACTTGACGAATTAGAAAATGACAAAATATTTACAAGAAGTAGACGAACGGGTAAGCAAAGAGGATTTTTAACGTAAGTATAGTTTTTTTCCGAAAACATGAGGTCTCTAAATTTCTCATCATTACATTATTAAAATTCTTTTATTCTTCATTTATATTAATAATGTTAGTTTGGTCGATCCAGAATAAATAAATAAATAAAAGTTAAATATAAGATTTTTAACAACATTATTCTTAGAGAGAGAGAGAAATACTTAAAAGTAATGCTGCCCTACTACATAGGGTTGCTTCGTACACAGCATACCTATCAATCCACAAGGACATTAATTTTATATTTCATTTTTCTATTTTTTATACATATATATGTCATATCTTTCCTTTCTTTCTCTCTTTTTCCTCTACCCTCATAACAATACACTTACAAGTTATCAACAATAAAACCATATTAAATAATATACATAGCACTATAAACATTTTTCCAAGACAAAAAAAAAAAAAAAAATTATTTCCCTGTTTCTCTCTTTAAATTTTCAAACGCCAGGAACTCATTACAACATCGCACACATACATAACACAGCAATTCCCAGAATGTATACAAAAAGACAGGACGACAGCGGATCAATTCAAAATTTAATAAATAAATAAAACACATACTATGTTTCAATCTTCTCTTTCATCAGGTGATGGTAAAATTTTTTAGTTAAAACATTTTTCTTCATTGAGATGTTGTTTAATATAATTTCCTACTTTTTTTTTTATAACTTCCTGGAAATTAGTTTTCGTCCTAGGAAAATATGTGTTTTTTTTTTTTTTTTAATTCTTTCATTGTTTGTATTTAGCGATTTTTTACCACTATCAGTGACTGACAGTTAATTATTTTAGATAAATTATATTAAAAATATTTTAGAGGAATTGATTATAAGTTTCGGCATTTAAGCCGCAATTAACTATTTAATTTATTAATTAGCTATTTGGGCTATTTCGGAGACTTCGTTATTGAAAACTATAATTCGAAATTTTTCATGATCGCAATACGTTCCCTTACTTTATTTTTCGTGATGGTAAAAATTCCATTTCTTTAAAACTGTTTGCAAAAAATTAAACTAATTACTAGGGTCTGCCTGTATAAAGTTTTAAAAATATTTGAATCTTGGTGTATCCAACCAAACGTTATGGACTGATACACTCAAATGTATTTAAATAGCATTACGAGATGATTCAATTGCTTTTTCAATTAATTATGAAGTATTCACTAATGAGTAAATGCTTTTGACACAGCATTAACACGCTTTGATACGGACCTGTGTCGAATCCAACTCGAATTTCTCAAATTTGCTAATCACAATTCTAAACCTTAAATTCAATTATTTCAAACAGAAGCAGGGCGAACATAACTATTGAGAGTGGTATTTGTTAATAGTTAGTAATATTTTATTATTACCCTACAACGGCGAAATCATATTATTCGGTGAGATCCCGTGAGTGTTTTAATACAATTTAGGCCAAAAACATTGACTAATTACTGTACAAAATTTATTTAATCTGTTCATCAAAAGGTATGTAACATCTTATTGAGAAAACGGGTGAACCGATTTTCAAGTTAGATGATTGAAATCCTTCACACTCAGTGGAATTTCATACATGTTTTGAAACACTTTGAGATCAAAATACAGAAAAAATATTTTATAATAAGTATTCTCATGTTTTTATTGGTTTCGTATCATTTCAGATGTATCGTAATCATATGTTTTCAATATAAACTGTTTATACTTGAAGAACTAAAAAGGTTAAAATAAAACAAATATTTTAGTTAAACTAAAAAAAGTTTTTTTAAAATTATTTATTCATAATAATAACAATAATAATGATTTTATTGGTGTTCTTATTGCCCACAACCGAGTGCAACCGATAATTACAGTTGTGTTTTAATCTAGGATGCGAAACAAAAAACATTTTCGAACTTGCGAGACTTATATTTTTGTTCCGGTCTACTTTACAGCCATGGTTCACCGCAATAATTTTTATAACTCTCAAGAGAGCCATAGAAACACTCAAATGAACTCACAAAAAAAAAAAAAAAATTTCGACCAAAATTGTGATCGATCGTTTTACTACTCTGAAGGGGTTTATTACCCTTCGTTGCAACCCCACTACATCCTGTCCTACAGTATCCTTTAACAATATTTCACTTATCCCTGTCGAAGAGATCCGTTACGTAAGATTCCATCTTGACAAACGTCTTACAAGGAATCCTCATACTGCACTAAAAAGATAAGGAAATGCTAACAGATTCCGACTACTTCATTACTTACTTGACAATCTTCTGTAATCTTCCAATATTCTCCAAAAAAAAAGCTATTATACGTTACATCATCAGGCCCATTTGTAAATATGTAATTGAGGTTTGGCATGCACAAAATCATCAAATTCTTCCCGTGTCCATTTTCAACATTCCAAAATCCTCCGTAAAATCTTTAATGCTCCCTTACAGACCTCAACATTCCCATTGTTGAAAACTTAGCTCGAATTAGTTTTTTTTTTTCAATATCAAACTCTTTGATTAACCGAAATCTCTAGTTCATAATATTTCATACAAAACAATTCCTGATAACCCTCCGAGGCGTCTGAAAAGAAGATGACTAAGGGACCTCCTAAATTAATCTAATATTTGGAGTGTTTATCGGATTTATTGGAGTGTTACTAGTGAGTTGCTTCTTCGCTAGTACTTATCTTGTTTTGTATTACTTGTTGTATAAATGCCTACAGTTTCAAATATGAATAAACCAATTTTTTTTAAAAATTTGGAATTAGGGCATATTGGTAATCAAAAAGATTGTAATGTAAAATAAAGATAGAATATGACCTTTAACAGTTGATTTCAAAAATATATAGGTAGTATGGTAAAGGAAGGCTAATAACTGTTATGTTAAATCAAGGAGAAAATTCTTGTCTAAGGTTATTATAGAAGCCGTTTCCCCCGCTACATGGATGTTCATCCCCGGCAAAAAGGCATTAGGGAACGTGCCTCGAGGAGTGGGTAGAATATCAAGTCTGTCAATACTTTAAACCTAACTCATTTACATCGGCTCGTCCTCACAGCTCTTGTTATTGCTTTAAAATAAATTACTCAGCCCATGTCCTTCGGCTGACAGTTGTCTTCATATAATTCCTTCGCTCCTATGTGCATACAGTACTATTATGTGCAGTCCTCAACATATATGCTACTATATCTACTACTGTACAGTTGCGTAACATTTGTAATTGGTGGCCCGAGATACTCCCATGTCTCTCACCACTACGCTGAATTAAAGTGGCTCTTCCCCTCCATTCGAATATATCTCCTAGGTACGTTATTCTATCAAATCATCAACAATCATTGTCCTTCTTATGCCTACAACCTTCTCCAATTCAAGTCCTCTGTCCACTCCCTTTCCACAAGATCTCGATCTTCTGACCTTTACATTCCTTTCCACTGATCTGCTTCGTACCAAAACTCCTTTATTGCTCGTCCTGTTAATTTATGGAATTCCCTTCTTATCAAAATTCGGCATTCTTCCTCTCTATCTACATTTAAAACCCTCCTTTTCCAATTCCTGTCCCAAAAACAGTCATATGCCTAGTCATATACTTCTAAGTAAAATTACATATTATTCATAATGATGTATTTACATATAACTAACTTACTATCAGATTCGACTTTCTTTTTCAACAGAAACACAGAGTTTACTGCTTAGAAGAATGTAATGTATTTTTTCTAAAAGTGTATATTTATATTTTACCACCGTACATAATTTTAAGTGTCTTGGCATGGTTTCAAGAGTTTTGTATATAGATTTTTTTATATTTTGAATATATTATGTTTAATTAATATTTTCTTCACTCATTTCTCTTTATTTTTACTTTTTATGTTTGTTTTTATTTGGCCAAATATAATATTTTAATTTTGTACATTTTTGTTATTCTGAAGGGACTTGGCCTCAGAATTAAATTATTTTCTATTCTATATCCGTATAGATAAAAAAATATTAGACTTTAATATATAATTCAGATAATAAATACTATATTTTTCGAATCATAATGGAAAGCATAATATTTTATAATAATATCGGCAACATCAATGAGTAAAGATAAAAAGTCGGTAAGATAATGTAATGAATTGAAAAAGGCTGATGTATAAATTGTCATCTGTTTTATAAAATTGAAATATATTCCATGAATATAATAATAAGAAGAGATAGTGAAGGAAAGGAAACTTTTGATAATTGCCGAGACAGAATATGGTAGGAAGACTGAGACCAGGAGCTTGGCACCTGCTCTTAGCTGCTGAGTTTCACCTCTCAGACATAGTTTTGGGCAAGCAATTCGCATAAGGGGTAATACAGATAAAAACATGAATTATTTCAAACATGAAAAGAAACTGAAAATCTTTCCCAAACTCGATAGAATTAGAAGTTAAGGGGGTATTCCCATCCTACAACAAAATTAATACAAAGAATAAAACTTAGAAAGGAATTGGATAAAATATTAAATGAAAAGATTTTTGAATAATAAAGATACAGTTGTTTAGGAAGACTTGAAAGGGCAGTTTGAGAGAAACCATCCGAAGAAGTCAGCAGAAGATATTCTTGAGAAAAGCTGCAAGCAGTGCCTGACAAGAAAGGAAGAATGTACTCACTAGGAAGTCAGGGGACAGTCGAGAGAACCAAATGATAATATCCGTTCAAAACTCATCTTTGGAAAATACAGATAGATCACAAATTAAAACAAAATATAATTTACATAGCGATTATTTATACATACAGAACTAAGTTTTTGCGACCAACTTACCTATCGAATTCCTCACAAAACCAACCTAAAATGTTAAATACTAAAATCTTCTTATTATGCAAAAATAAAACTATCTTTTCAATGAACTTAATACCTAAAAAGAAATAGCCAGGAATTTAATCCGTGGTGCAGATTCATTTTTATCAAATTATTAGCATCCTTCTAAAAGTTCGTGGATAGCTCCATCTTATCCTAACCTACAGCTTCTTTTATCAACGGTAATTCGATCTGAAGATCGGCAAACTTTGTCTATTTAATGTAGTACTAAATACTCATAATCACCCATTTGCTTTCCACTTGAATCGTAAGATAATTTGATCAAACAATCGAGAGAGAAAAAGTGACCTGCAAACGTATTGTACCGCTTGGCATGACCTGGATCCCCAACATGTCAAAATAACGAAGTAATATAGACCAACTGGCATTCATCTAAATGGCATATATGACTGACAAAATTGAAAAATAGCCATGAGATTTATTAATCCAATGTTTGTAATAATAGATAATAGATGATGATAATAGATCAAATAAGAGTGGATTGATCGATAAAATTTTTAAAAAAATACAGATTGATTTACTAGAGTAATCTTCATGAATCATGATTTCAGGAAATTTCTTTCGAAAACTCCAAACAGAACAATACAGTTTTCATTAATATGTTTTAGTCCCACCGAGGCTTCTGAAAATAAGATGGCCTCATGATCTCCTCATATATACATATTATTAGAGTGCTTGCTACCTGTGGGTAGTTTGTTATATGTTTCAGTAGTTTTTCAACAAAAAGAGCCATAGAAATATGAGAACTATATAATATTTTTTTTTAATCGTATGATTAGAAAATGTTCCAGTGAGAATATTTGAGAAAGAAAAAAACGAATTTCACCGTTACTGTGTATCTTTCTTTGGCAACTCAGGAAGTCTAGATGATAAGCGTATAGTTTCTGGTAGGACATTATTTCTACCTGTTGGTATTATAATGTAACCAAATATAATTGTAACTAAGATATAAATATGATTGAGTAAAACTATATATAATTTAATAGCCCAATAATCCATAATCACTCATCTAATTATTAAAAATAACCTACATTTATTAAGATCTTCGATATAATGCGTACACTGTTAATATATTTAAAGTTAAAATTCGAAAAGTATAATATTATATATTTACTCATATAGAAAATTGAGACCAACTGACACTTTCTGGTTGGTTGATAATTGGCAGTCTCTCCAATTAGCACCTGTGAAATAACGTTTTTGCTTCAACGAACAATGAAGTAATTGAGGTTTTTAATGGTAGAGGAAACGGATATAGCAAAGGGACTTTTTGAAGAGTGAGCTTTACAAAATTAGTCAGTTTTCCTCATTGTGTTCTTTTTTTTTTAATTCTACTACTTTTAAGAAGAATAAATCCGGTATGGAAAAAAACAAACCCAAAATCATAAAAATGTATGCTCAAACTACTTTAAGATAAAACAGAACTTGAAGCAGGGAGACATTATATCACCAAATCCTTTACAATCTAGTGCTAGAGCAGGCTTTCAGTAATGAAGTGAGTAAGTGTTGGTAATAATGATCAACTCTCGAGGCTGGTCCATTGATATATAATGGATATCACGGACGGATCTATAGAGGGGATTTGGGGCTGAAGCCCACCCCCTCTTCCTCCCCCCCCCCAAAAAAATGGTAAAATGTAACCATGTTTTATGGAAAAAAATATTTAAAAATTATCTCTTAAAGTATTTTTGTTCGTGTAATTTCTTTCGTGTAAGTCTTTAGGAAACACTTCAACGCCATTTCATATTGGTTGTTTCTTTCTTATTTTCCAAACTTGTCATCGTTATTTTTATGAAAAAAAAAGCTGTCGGGCTGAAGCCTCGCCCCAAAATTAAACCCTGGATTCGCTTGTGATGGATATACCATGATGTTGGTCCATTGATTTATAATGGACTGACACAATGCTTTACTTATGCAGACATTGATATGATATTCATGCCAGCATTAGCTATCCGACCTCCATAATAATTATGATATTGTAGACACTGTCAAAAGGCACGGTCCCAGAGGGCTGGACAGAGTATTAGGGTGAAGGAAGATAGGTGGCCAAGAAATTTTCTCTACAGCTGCCTAGGAGGAGCACGTCTTAAGGGAAGACGTCCGCTGCGGTTGATCGACGATGTAGAAGCTGTATGAATATAATAATACAGAGAACTGCAGGCGATACAGATGTCTGGAGCTTGTCATGAACCGTAAAGGAAATGAATTATAAAAAATAAGAGAAAATAATAAGAAGGCAAATAATAAAAAAATAAGAATAAATAAATTACAGTTAAAACAAAAAACACAACACACCCATATGTGTTAATATATTGCGTGTGATCTTCCCTGCTGTCGAAAAAAAAGTAGAATTTCAGAAAATTCTGTAGTGCCAGTTAGTAGTGGCTGAGCATCGAGACGATTTAGAGGAAGATTATTCAGTAATTATGGTCGCAAGTGTTAGTATTATAATTTATTCACATAAAATTGGACATAAAAAATTAAATTTGCATTCTGCAAATTTCTTTGCAATGAGCAAATTTTTTGGCAGCTTCACAGCTTTCCATTACAATTCAGGAAATAGTTCAGTTCAGCAGGTCTCTTGGCCACCGCCTACGTAATCGTCGAGGTGGGCTGTACGGGTTTCTAGTGCTTTTAAGATTTTCTGTCAGAGGATTTGTGTTGTAAGTTAGTCTTTGGTGAAAGTTATTGTAGTTTTTTTTTTTTTTTGCAGTGTCTGAAATTGTTGAGATGTTCAAGTCTCTATGTAATCTGTCGTTTGCGACATAAAATGGTGCGTCAACTATTCTTCGTAAAATTTTGGATTGGAAAGACTTGATTTTTTTAATATTAGAAGTTTTAGCAGAACCCCACAGTTCTATGCCATAAGTCCAAATTGGTTTTAGTAAAATTTTATAGAGTGTTAGTTTGTTAGTCAAAGATAATTTTGAGCGTCTGTCAAGTAATCTAGATAAAAGACTGTATTGTCTGTTTAATTCCATACGTTTGTCTAATGTGTGTCCTCCTTTTAATTTTCCACCTTGTGGCCCAATCAGCAATATCATTCAAGTGGTTTTGAAGAGTGGTGGATGCTCGAATAGGATTTGTATCTGAACTGAGGAAAGGATTGCGGTATCGTCAGCAAAAATAGCCAGTAGGGTGTCACTGTATTGCGGTAGGTCAGACATATATATATTGAACAATAAAGTGTAAAAAAAAAAAAAGAAATCGGTCTAGTACTCTCGGGTATTGACGTAATAACGTCACAAATCATTTTATTATTTTTTTTTCTAATATGATTTGGAGAGTGGATGAAATAATATCTCCAATCCTGAATATTCAGATGCTTTGTCATTGATAGTAGGGAGGATGATTAGCTGTATATTAATTGGCGTGTGATGATTTTTTAAACTGTAAGTTATTTTTTGTTTATTATTTTCCAACTTATTAAAGAGTGTTTTTTGTTAACATTTGCTGTTTCTAACTGAGGTGGGACTCAAAAAATCGTTTGATTTTGATTTTCGATATTATTGGACTATTTTGGACTCCTCGTCTTAAAACGCAAAACACGAATTTTGTGAGAAGGGAGGATTAATTTTTGACCTGGATGGATGCAGTATTCCAAAAAATATTTAGAAAAAAATATACTTATGAACAGAATCCACGCCGTAGAGGAAAATTGGAATGGTCCACATTTCAATCAAGAAGAAGTACCTTTGTAGTTTTTATAATGTCATTTAATTTATTGGCTGGATATTATTTCCAGAAATTAAATCAGAACTGTCTTTGAGTTCAGTTAAATTTTATTTCAAGGCCGCTATTGGCATTTTGTCACAGAATCTAGTTCTCCGGACAACTTCGTATTTCAGAATGAACTAAGAAGGCGAGAGGACCTTAGTGACCAAAATACACCAGATGAAGGAGAACCGATATCAGTGGCCAGGTTTAATTCCATCCATGGGGGGGGGAGAGTAGAAGGGGGGCAGAACTGATTGGGAAAACAGGAGCGGTCCTATCTCAGTCGCCTTGCTCTCGCTTGGGAAATTCCCACGGAAAACTTTCTCGAGGTTTCCGTTCATGAGGTTTTCGATACCTGTTTCTAGCAAAGGTCAGAAAGACTCTTAGTGCCGGCTACAACTAACAGGAAATAATATAAAATATGGAATTAAACTGAAAAATGTATACGTTTTCACTGAGGCTATTTAATTTCTCGGAATTGCTGTTGCCTAAAATAAATTATTAACGTGGTCTTATCATTGGTACAATCCATCCACCAGTGTCTCTAAAAGAAGATCAAAATAACCCTTCATAGTTTCGTCCACCCAGACATCAGACCGAAATCAGGACAGAAAATAAAGCCAAGGTCAAGATATTCCATGGCTTCTTAACACGTTTTTACTGGTTTGAAATAAAATATTAATTTATTTTTTGTATTAACAAGTTAATCACCAGTTGGACAAGGCGTTAAATGCAATAAACCAAACAGTATTCCATCAGCGAATACAAAATCCCAGAATACTTGAAGACATACATTGCCTAATCATGTCTACAACTTAATACAACATAAGTTGATCAAGCAATTGACTTTTTCGACGCTAAAACGTTAATGGTACTATTCAGAAGACTCAGATTAAATTAATTATGGGTTTACGTGTTTAATGCCTCAGCTAACCATGTTCTGACACCACTATATTCCAAGACTGATAGGAAACTGATAATACAAAACTCAAAAGCACTTACTGGACAAACGCTCTAAGCTTCCAATGAATTACAAAAGACTCATATACATGACTATAATAAGGCCTATTTGGACTTACGGAGTTGAGCTATGGGACGACACAAAACCATCGAATTTCTCTCGTATCCAATCCTTACAATCCAAAATCCTTCATAGAATCCTCAATGCTCCCTACTTTGTTACAAATAAAACCATCCATAATGACCTCAATGTTCGTTATGTTTCAGATCTGGCCCAATCCAGGTACCTGTCCTTCCATAATAAACTTCAAAATCATACCAACCCTCTCCTTTCTAACCTTGCTCCCTTTTCAATTCCTGATTGCCCTCCGAGGCGTCTGAAAAGATAACCCCGTGATCTCTTAATGTAGACTTCATATGTGTGTGTGATCTCTTAATATCATTAGAGTGCTACCATTGGGTAGTTTCTCAACAAGTGTTTTCACGTCATTAGATCCATATGTTCAAATTTGCTAAATGTATTTCTTTTACACAGTTGCAAACATCATTAAGAAATCAAATATAAAAAAAAACGCAATTAATCTTTACAATTATATTTCGACTATTTTTGAAACACTTTATGTAGTTCACAATATAATTGAGTTGTTAATATTGCGAATGAAATCCACCTTTAATATTATCGTTAAAAGAATTTGTGAAGTATCAAAGCGGTTTACCGAAGCGTAAGCATGAGAATTTGGTTATTATGTCTGATCTTCCGGATTTCCGGTTTTTATAGAGCGCAGAGAAAGGTGGTAATTTAGGGAGAAAAAATGTTATAATAAACATCGAACCATCGTGTTCACCGACCAATTTTAATATTATTTATGAATAATATTGCATTTGAGTAAAAGAGTTTTTTTTTTAAATATAAGTTTAAATCTTATAGAAGCTGAAGTATTAAATTGTTGACCAGCCTAATAATATAGCGATCACTATAAATCATGTTTTTTTAATGAAAATAACACAATATTTTAATCTACAAATTGTAGGTGTTCTGCAAGGATAAAAACGTGATTATAATTATATGTTTTAGACAACTTAATTTTTAAAAAAAACAAACAAAAACGGGCTAATGGAATTCAAAATCATATTTATTGGCTACAATTAAAAATTTGGAACGAAAACTAATAAAAATGTATGAATTTCATATTCAGCTATTCACTGTATGAATAATTAATGTAATCAAAACAGGAAGTACCCTTAGGGAATAGCTGTTTCCCCGGGCACTAAACAGGTATTTCCTTAGAGAGTTGTGCTATAAATACACTTTTAACAATTAGTAATTGTTAATTTATCGTTAACGTTTGTTATGATACTATTTCAATAAAATGTAATAATAATGATGCATTAAGGGGATTTAGTAGTTAATTAATAGTTCATTCAGAACTCCCTCGAGGCACCGAGTCCATGCCGTCCAAACTAAGCACACCTTAGAACTAGTCTTATAGTTAATATTGAATGTTAAATATAAAATCATAAAATCTTCTTTAGTCAGGCAATTGCTGCACGTAACCTTCCTCATCTGTTCAAATATTACAGTTTTTATAAGGCAAATAATAGATCAAATGCCTAAATTAAGACCAATAAGTATCTGAACTAAATGTAAACTATTGATATCATATATACAGGGACAACCAATAAATAGTAACATTATAAATAAATAATCAATGTTAAAGTAAATTAACCATCATAAACACATCCATTCATAGATACAATATTTGTATATACACATATTGTGTGTACAATATTTGAATTCCGAACCACGCTTTTTCCCGATTGGGGTACCCACGTGTAATGAACCGATTTTATTTCGATTCACATTCATAAACTTAACTATTTCCAAAACAAATTGTCTCCTTGTTGATCGAAATACACTTTTTTTATGCGTTAATGAACTTTGTGAAGCAATTTCTAATAATTTACATAAATTCTGCAGTGACATTGCTCTATTCACATCACAAAAGCTTTTTTTCTTTTTTTGTATAGTTTATTGAATGATAATAAAATCTGCCTCGTGAAGTGCAACAAGTACTCCTGCTACAAGAGTTCATTCATACAACATATATAAAAAAAAGTATTTTTATTTTACTTGTGCCATTCTACCCTCAAACTGTTCCATCGCTTCCTCCATCTCCTACCCCAAAATACCCATAGACCCCTAGTTCCCTCTCTCATCTTTCCCACCTTTAACTACAGCTGTGTGGTGTACGATAGCCTCTCGTTGGAGCTCCGTGATAGACTGAAAAGAGTTATAAATAGCTTCGTCAGATTTTTAATTGGGATCTAACACACACGCTCCCGTATTTTCCACCACTACACTGAATTAGGGAGGCTCTTCCCATCCTTAAGAAGACAATATTTCCTAGGCATATTTCTTTATCAAATCAATCATCATCGTCCTTCTTATGCCTACAACCTTCTCCAATTTAAGTCCTCAATCCATTCCCTTATCAAAAGATCTCGATCTTCTGACCTATACATCCCCTCTCATAGATCTACCTCATTCCAAAACTCTTTTGTAGCCCGCTCTGTCAACTTCTGGAGTTCCCTCCCTATCAAAATTCGGCACGCTCCCTCCATATCTACATTCCAAAACCTGATATTTCAATTCCTGTTCTAAAAACTGTCAGATCCTTTCTAACTATTGAAATTATATATGTATTGCATAACAATCATATAATCAGACGATAATACTGTTCTTGGTTAGGGACAGTACATGCATTTCCTACTTCTGATGCCACTCAATACATCTATATTTTTTTTTATTCATTTATCACTAATTTTTATTTTATATACAGTTAAAGTTTTTGTTAAAAGAAAGTTATTCTATTTTTCGTTCCTTATTTCTTAAAGTGTATATTTATGCTGTTCTACTACTATATATAGTTTTAAATGTTTTGTTCATAGTTTTAAGTATTGTGTTCATAGTTTTAAGAGTTTTGTACATAGTTTTAAGTGTTTTGTTCATACTTTTATTGGTTTTGTATATAGCTTGTTCACTTAAGGTTTTCTTTAATTGTTAGTTTATTTTTAAATTTTATTTATTGTTTCAAACTTTTATTCCAGTAGTTGTCTTTTCTGTTTGTACAATTTTATTATTCTAAAGGAACTTTGTCCGAGAATAAAGTTTTTTTTTTATCTATCTATATAAATAAATAAAAGTAATATTATACACATTCATACTTATATACAATATCTACAATTGTCCTGGAAAACCCGAGACAAGCTTTTTCCTCCCCATGTGGATAACAAAGCCTCAGAAGTTCCCTATGCTTCTCTTCCAGCCGCGTCACAGGTATTAAAAGCCAGTGGAAACAAACTGGAGCCACAGACAACACCAGTAAACTGTTTGTAATTTGAATCCTTAGTCACAAAAGATGATCAGCTTGAATACTTAATATTTCCAAAATAAGTTAGATTCTTGCAGTAAAACTACCTCTATTAAATTATGGTAACTAACTATAATAGATAAACCTTGAAGGTCAAAGAAAAATAAATAAATTAAAATAAATATTTACAAACTACTTTTACTGACAAATTTCTTAAATTGTTCCTTGCTGTATATGCATTGTAATTTAAAAAGTGAATATATCGTGGTTTAAGTTAGAGCACATACCAAAAGAAATATAGACCAATATAAAAAAATATATATTATTTTTCTCTTTTAAGAGAAGGGAGACTCATGTCCGAAAGTCCCCTCCCATCCCATAGCTTAACCAGTGGATTCCTGGATAATCAAAATGCATTTTTTTTAATGTCTTTAAAGAGTGGGAGAGTAGCTTATTGGGCTAAGCCGTGTGTAAAAGACGCATTGCCCGGCAACCTAATAAACCGAAGATTACGAGTTAAATTCTTGATTTTGAGGGAACTTTTAAGTCTAACATCATTCCCCGTCTTCTTTCCTAGTTCGGGAAAAACCTTATAGCCAAAAAAGGCGTGGAAAGGGAGAAAAAAATGGCTAAAAATAAAATCCCTTTATAGAATTTAACGGGTGTGAAACAATTCTTGACAGGAATGTAGACAAATATTACAGTGTCATCGGAACATTAACAATACTGAATTGGTGTAGTAAACATTTGTGATAAGAATACATAGACACAAAAGCTGATAAGATTGAATTGTTTGTATGAGTTCATTTGTTTTCAGACATGGGTGCAATATCTTCTGCAATCGATCTCAATAATGATGTACTTTCTATAACAGATCTACATTTTAATGATTCTTTTTGAGGTCGAACGTATAGTGGTTTATGATTTTCAATTGTATGTGTAGTGATTAATTTTAACTCTTGAACTGTCGGAAATTCAGTTTTTGCTAAGTGGAGTCCACTGTTGAAACGTAGCTAATTTAACATAAATAAACATCTGTGAGTGATCATCGGAATGATTAATCTGTTTGAATAATTGTTCCTGATAATTGGGAATGGTGGAATACTATCATGGGTCCAATATGTTTATATAATGGATTACTATTGTGATCATCGTCACAAAATAATTGAAGCAGAATGAAGTATTGGGAAAAATATTACTTTATATGGGTCAAGGCTTCCTAAAACGTGTAAATTGATTTGAATGTCGATATTTTATATTTTGAAAATTTGTCATTTCGCCCGCAATTAATTAACAAGGTAACAACTTTGAAAAGGTTGTACTAAAATAAAAATTTGATGATTATCATTCTCCGTTAAGACTAGAATTTTTTTTTCACCTTCCTACCTATACTAGGTAAGGAAAGTATTGCGATCGGGTAAAATTTCTGATATGCGGTTTTCGACGAATCTATACGTTTCAGAACCCTCTGAGTCCGAAAAACAATCTTTTAGCAATTTGTCTGTCTGTGCCAAGATTTTCTCGAAAACTACTGAACCAATTTTTTTTTTTAATTATTTTGTAGTGTTTTGACTACTGATGCCTGTAACAGAAAGTCGATGCTCCATTCGCAATTAATGAAAAACACGTTTTTCTATAGACTGTAGCGCGAAAACGGCCCTAACGATTTTGATGAAATTTTCCTATAATGTTCTAATAATTTTCGTATATAGACTAAATTCCAGAGAAAATTCAGGAAAAAAAGTTATAAAGAAAAGAAAAATGTTTTGTGTCCTAACTCCTTAAGTGTATATTATACGGTAAAATTTATAATAAACCTTTTGAAAGGTAATGAAATTACCAACAAAAAAAAATAATCATCGGAATCGAACCAGTATTAACGATGATACAGCTTATTCTATTTTCTACACATGTTATAATTTATTACTTTCCTGCGTATACTAGATAAGGAAAGTATTGCGATATGCTGTTTTCGACGGATCTATCCGAAAACGCCGTTTAGCCCGTTTTTTTTTGATCGGCAATGAACCCCCCTACAGAACTATATAAAAATCGTTTATTTTGGACAACTATTAACGAAGTTACAGCTATTCGATTTCCAATGTAACATTACGGGTTCATATCCTGGTTTCAGAAAGGGGTGAATGATGACTAAGTGAAAGTAAGAAAATCTGTTGCCTTCATAGCACAAGCTTCACTGTTTCCACTACTTTTAACAGAAATTATTGTTTAACAAAATTAAGCTATGGCAAAAAGTTTTTGTGTATTGAAATTTTTACACTGATCTACCTTAAGCCGGTTTACATGGCTTTAGTTTATCAAATAAATTGTACTCAATTTTTTTTGTTGATCAGTTTTCAGAAAAATAGATCTAATTCAATTTTTTTTTGTTTCTTCATGAACATATGTAAAGATGTAAAAACTTGTCTGAAATAAACATTAAAAATCGTGTTAGTGGACAAACCAGATTTTTTTAAATTGTAAGTTGTAACGTGAAATTTTTCAATTTCATTTCTATTAATTTTCTTTGTAATAATGTTATTGCTGCATTTAGTTCAGAGTTAAGATGTTTATTACAACATCTTCAAAACTTATATTAATGCGATGCAAGGAAATTAAGACAAAATCGATACATTTTATCAATAATCAAAAAAGTGATAGTACATCTAATTTTCTAACACCCTTTTTTTTTTAAAAAAATGATGTTTAGATCAATCCGAATCCTAGCAAACTAGTGGTTTGCTAAATAGAATTGTTGAGAAATTACCGAACCTCATTCTACATTATGAGGAGGCACAGAAGATTTTAGAAATATCGTAAGGAGAAGTGCATTTATTTGGTCTGAGGCAGCAAGTAAGGGCAGTAACTGGAAAAGAACTAAGACAAATGCTCGTAGGCAGGAGATACCCGGCGAAGACAGAATCGAAGATTCTCCGAGGCAATCACTCTCTTGGAAACCCTAACTTATAGCAGAAGTATATTGGGCCAAATAGGGTTTCACACCAGCGCCCCCTCTATCTGGAAACCTTACACGCATATATGATTTCTTATAAAGTAACAGCTTGTAATAAAATGCTTTCTTATTACTCATGATAAAATTATGGAAGTATCATCAACTTTATATTTTTATTGAATTCGGAAAAATAAATTATTAATAATTCTAACGTTTATTTATAACTTGATTATGATTTTGTTGCACTTATCCTACAGAGTCATTCTTATCATACACCATCAAGTTCTGTTGTAAAATATTATCGATTTTTATTTGAAGAAGTTTTGTGTGACAGTTTGTTCGTAGTGTTCCAACTTTTCTAAAATCATACTGCCATAGCTAATTTTTTTCTTACAGTTTTGAATTTGCAACATTATTGAATTACGTGTATGGCTGTTCGCTGATCATTGATTTTTTCGCATTCTGTGGGCTCAACTCCATTAATCGACCTTTTTTATTCATTATTTGTCACATTTTTCATATTTCAAGCTTTATTTTTCTTATTTAGTATTCTCTTGAATTTTTGCTCTTTTTCCAAACGAGCTACCTGATCTGTTGTTCATTATTGTTTTTTAGTGTCCTCATAAAATTCAAATTCTTCCTCTTCTTCTGTTTTTTCCTGACAATGGTACATCCATAATGGTCTAAACCTCCATGGCCGAAAGAGAAGAAACCAGTACATGTTCGACTTCAAAAAAAAAAAAATTATCAAAATGTAGATCTGTTATAGAAAGTACATCATTACCGAGATCGATTGAAGAAGATAAATCATTCATTGTCTGAAAATAAATTAATCCACTCAACCAATTCAATCTTATCAGGTTTTGTGTCTAAGAAGGCCGTTTTATGAACCAGACTTACACATCGGGAACATTGAAATATTGAGACAAAATTGTTAAAACGACATGAAAGGAATTGGGAAGCAAGAGAGAAAACTTGGCACCAAATGGACGGAGATAAGAATATTTGGCGGAAGTGGAATGAGGCCCAAGCTCTACGCTGAAAAGCAAAACAGCGAAAAACTGAAAGAAGGAAGATACCGGTCTTCATTCATTCGCACAGATGAATGAACAGCATTTTAGCGGCCTCTAATTCAAAAGCATTCAGGATCCCTATAGGGTGCTCTAACGACTCTCCTATTTAAATATAGCTATAAACACCATTATTTGATAACTAAATAATATTTAATAAATAAATAACAATAGATTAAAACAACATGATTTATAATATAACCATAAGTTGTTTAATTAAATGAGTATATTATCCCTTAGAAAAATATCCATAGCATTGCGTGAACGTAATGTCAGCAGCAGTAATGTAAACCTTGAATGTATTATTTATCAATCTATTTAACTTGATCAATTCTATATATCTATTTATAACCTTGCCAGGGAAATAACAATTAAAAAACCAAAAAGAATATCAATACGATTGATATAAAAAATATGATATGCACAATTCCAGAACAGAGTGTCTATAAGCCCTTCTAGATACTGCGGCCACCAATTGTTTGTTGTACGTGTACCGTGCGCAACCCACAATGTCGACACGGTTCCATCTGTTCATCGCGCTAGTAATTGGATTTTGGGACTATGTTCATTTCACTGAGTAAGCCGAGAATCTCTCCATTCATATACAACAAGAATGTTGTGTTATAGTGCATTTATCAAAAGTCATTTAAATATATTCCAAAATATTAACATATCGGACAGAACGATGACCATTACATTATACTTAATGGTTACCAAATTGTAGTAACATCTACATTTCGCTTCTGTCAGGCTTATGCAGGAAATATTTGAAAAAGAAATACTAAGAAGTAAAAAAATAAATAAATAAAATAAATATAAACATTACAGGGACTATTTTGCAAGTCAAATACCAGATAGGGGGCGGTGTGACCAAATGGGCTAACGCGTGTGCACAGCACCGCAAGGTGCCCGGCGACCAGATAACCGAAGTTATGAGATTAAAAAAAAAGTACGAGTTCGCATCTCGGTGACGGAAGGGATTTTAAATCCCCGCCATCACCCTCCATCCCGGGAAAATCGCATATAGCCTAAGAGGTGAGGTAGGGAAGAACATTTAAAAAAAAAAAAAGACAACTACCAGATAATAATAATTACAACAATTTCAATAAAATTAAAATTAAATGTTGTATGAAAACTTTTTATGCTTGTTCGGTGAATAATATTCTGCTCAAGTTCTGTTCAAGTGTCAGATAATATAACATCAATCGTTATAAAACTGTATTAGCTACACCAATGGCTGTAAAGCTTCTAGTGTACGCGAAGCCTAAATTTCTATTTTATTTCGGGTTCTGAAGCAGTTTCCCCCCTCAAATTATATTGCTGTAAGACTCGGAGCTCCCGACTTAAAACTACTTACCATTTTAATTCTATATAAACCTCATCTGAGCCCACAACTTCGATGATTAGATTGAAAGTCATTGCTATGTATACGAAAATTTAAATTAAAGTAGCGAAATTTGATGTTCCGTTTAGCAGAAGAACTGCCGACAAAAACTTTAATGTAAAGAGTATGTTCATAGAATTCACCTTGACTGACGATGTAGTCGGTCGAGTTTTGAAAACTGATGGCGTCAAAGCCATCAGTGAAATAGGATAGGATGTAAGAAAAATTCAAATGGCCCGTATCTTTGTGGTTTGTATATTATTTTTTGCATGGGCAGAATTTGAATTTGAGTTATAAAATTTTTCATTGCGTTTCGAGAACACCAAAAATAGAGAAATGTTCGCACTTTTTTGGCAATGACTCAGAAACTATGTATTTTATCGAACATCATAACAAGTTATACAAAGTTAAAGAATATAAAATTTACTTTTTTTTCGCAGTTTTTTAATGTAGCATCAACGAGCAAGTTGCCTGTTTCCATACTTATCAAGAAATAATACTTATAAAAAAATCATAGTTCATTTATCCCTCGGAAAACTCTTCAGTTAATTCGAGAGAGCATTAAATTTCCTGTGGATCATATATATATATACTTTAATACGTGAGAAGCGGCTGTTATTGTTACCAAATGGACTACCAACCCAATATAATAATGTGATATGTTAAATTAAAGCTGACAAAATATTCAATACAAATGGTTATATTAGATTTTTCACGATATTCTACAGTTTCTGTGATATCCGTCCTCCTTAATTAACTAATATATAAACAAAAAAATATTTCCATTGCACTTTTATCATTATTTGACCTGCCAGCTCTTTTTTCTTTTTCTTTTAAGAAAAAGTCATGAGATAGAAAGTTGTTTAATATCAGATTTTCTTTAATAATACATATCATTTTACTATATTATCTTCAACAATTCAAAGGCTAGAGCAATTATAACTTAAAGATTAAACTCCGAAACTACAGAGAAAAACTTACTTTTCGTAATTTCCGATATGACACAGCTCGTAATATGTATATAAGACAGTATATATATTTATATTATGTAAGCCAATGCATAAACATGTATGTTGTCTTATATATTTTTCTCATCAGGCTTGTGTATATGATCAATTTATAAGGACTAAGCTTAGTATGAAATCAGTGTCGCGGCTGAGAGAGAAGCACTGGGATCTCCTTTAGTCCTGCCTTGGCTTCCACGTCGGAGAATAAGACATTACTCAGAATCCCCTGGGTGAATGTAAATATTGTACATATGTGTGAATGTGATTTATTTACTTTAATTTCATTTAGCTTTTATCTATTATTTCATTATTTTTTTTGTACACAGGCATACCAATTTACTTATTTTATTTTTTTTATATTTCTTTTTCTTTATTATTGATATTAATTGTATGTACATATAGTGTGAATGAATCATGCAGCCTTAATATTAATGCCCTTCAATGTAGCAGAATGTATTAATATTCAATAAAGAAAGTTTTAAAGAAATATGACACCTTTTTTGCCACGGCTCCTGGACTATATTTTGTGAGTGAATTTTTGGTTTATTTCTTATGTTGGACACGTTCTTTATTTTCTTTATAGTTCCTCCCAAATGGTATTAGATAGTGGGATGCGGGTACATAGAAACATAGATGTGCACACTACCTATGTTAACACTGAATCCTAGCAATGTAAATAGACGGTTTTTATAGATCTTTCATCTTATTATTCTCAACGACCGGGGATAAAAATAAGTTGAACACGTTCTTTGCTTTCTATATAGTTCCTTCCAAATGGTATTAGATTGAGGGATGCGGGTACAAGATGTGTACACTAGCTATGTTAATACTGAATCCTAGCAATGTAAATAGACAGTTTTTATAGATCTTTCATTTTATTAATCTCAACGACCAGGGATAAAAATAAGTTAATCATTAAAAACATAATCAGTATTTTAATTGTCTTGCCGATAAATTCGTTGTTACAAATCACAAGTATAGAAAATCCGTAGAAGTATTATTTGTTTAAATAGCCCCTCCTCATAAATCCAACATAAATATGTATGTTCAGCCTGCTGAGTTAGAAAGTTCACCGGGAAATTAAAATTTCGTAAGGGGTGTAGAGTAATAATTTGATAGGAAAGTTTGGCGCTTAATCACTGCATGGAGTTTCAATATCAGTTTTTGTTGAGAAAAGCTGAGGAAATATGTGATGGATTAGTATGACCATCAGGTTTTACTTAACCTATCATATACTTTATAAGGTTTATATTGTCCAGGGATAAAATTCAAAAAAACATATTAAATAAAATCATCGCTATTAAATGTTGGATAATAAATAAACTTAAAACAATTATTGAAGAAAGTTAGTGACTGTTCTACATATCATAGGTGATAAATAATCAGCATGCATTTCAACCCAAGCATGTGGGTCATCATAAGGGCGTGTTTCAATATCTGAAGATGTTCAAGAGAAAATTGTACATAACTTAAACTACAAAGTGTTGAAGGTGTGAGTACTTAAACACCTTCAGAACTCGAAACACGCCCTGATGATGACCAACACGCTAGGGTTGAAACGTCGTCACCTATAAAAACCTTAAAATTGACTGCGTCTTTACTATTTATCACCAATGAAAACATTTAAATCCATATAAAAAATATTCTATGAAAACAATTGCAACTAAGAGGCAATCGGCAAGAATTATGGTCCATCTTGATATAAGTATTTTTTTAGGCTTTTTTAAGTATGGTTCCCAAATTCCCGAATCATTGCTCTCCATCTAAAAATCTTTGAAAACCAATATAAACCATTTTAATCAGCAAACGTACTTCCGTTAAAGTATTAATATAAACTAAATATTTGAATCACTGTTATTAAAATTGTAATAGGAATTTAACAGTCGAAAATCCATCATCAAAAATCCATTTCTCCTCAGAGTTTATATACATAACAGATAATAATGTAGAAAAAAACAGAATAAATAATAATAATAATAATAAAAGCCTAAATATATAACAATATACATAATTAATCGCAGTCCAAATAAAAATTAAAAGTTTGAATAAATAAATAATAAAGTTTAAAAAATAATATCTTGAAATAAAAAAATAACCTTGACTTTTATAAATTTAACATTTAGTACTCCAATGAGACATTTAAAACTACTGATTTTAAAATGATAAATTCAGAAAAAATTTAGGATTGATTAACAATAAATCCATATTTTCAAACAAGCAACCCAAAATCTTGCGAGATATCACACAGCTTTTATTAGTTTTTTTGTGGAAAATTCAATGCAGAATCAAAGAAGCATGATTCATAATAACAAATTATTGTTTTATTGAAAGACGTCGAATTTCTGTATTTACTTACGCATAATTTTCCTATAATCACTTTGGTCCATTTTCATTTAATTTCTTAAAGAACTATTTCATTGATTACCATAACGCAGTGGCAAGAACATGGAATAAAAATGAAATCTTCATCTTCTTAATCATCCTCCTTAGTGCCTCACAGCGTGGAGGTACCACGATCCAGGACTACCAAGCCTGCCGATCTCCAGCCAGCGCCTTCATTGAATATATAGACTTCCCTTTACTTTCATCAATCCTGGAGATGTGGCCCATCCTTAGCAACCTAGACCTTCCTCAGGGATTTCGTCCGAAATAAACTTCTTTGGATCAAGTTCCTCTTCCGTTTACTATGACTAAACCATCCCCCCTATCTGCCTCTTTTCGACTGTTTCCCTCAAAGCTGGCACTCCCAGTTCTCCTTGTATCCTTTCATTCTTAACGCTGTCCCTCCTAGTTTTGCCTGCTATTCTCCAGAGATACTTCATTTCTGCAGCAGTGGCTTTACTCCAGTGCCTGTCCAGCATGACCCAGCTCTCACTTCCATAAGTAAGCATAGGTAAGTATTTGGACTTAAAGATTTGCAATTTTATACTTTTTTACAATTTCATTTTTCCCACCACTGTGCTACATAGCTATTAGTACATGCTAATAGCTTTCTTAATCCTGTTACAGAGCTCGTGGTCCATGTTCTGGTCGCCATGGCTGTCAACCTGTCTAACACCTCATCTCATGGCGAAGGCCTGGGACATTCTTCCGTTAATTGTAACTATTCCTTTGAAGTCATGGTAGGTAGATTTTATAGCACTTATTAATTCTGTGTAAAAAAAATTAGTGGCTAAAGCTGTCCATATTTCCTCTCCGAGGAAGGAATCGAATGATGCCTTTATGTCCAGGAACTCCAAGTACAAAATCTTTCTTCTATCCCCTGACTTCTGAATAATCACCCATAGTGAAAAAATGTGGTCCTTTGTTTGACGGTGGTGTCTAAATGCTGCATGCTCCTCTTCTAATTTGCCTTCAACATTTAATCTGAATTTTCTTTCCAGTATGGAGGAGTATAGTTTATAAACTACCGGGGACATATAGGCCTATAGTTTTGGTATTCACTCGAGCTTCCTTTCTTGTAGATCGGTATCCAATGTTGCATCCCCATTCCTCAGGCATAAGAAAATATATTCTGAGACAGGTCCAGTAAAGCTTTCTGTAATTGTGGACCTCCAAATTTTATAAGTTCTGGAGCAATACTATATTTGTCTGCTGCTTCTTCATTTTCTCTATGGCCCACATGACATCCTCCTACGTCATCATCACGTCATCATATACTTCTGTTTTTGTTTCTTGCCTGTCCTCCACTCTTTCTTCTGAGCCGCTAGAGAACAATGCAGAATAATGGCACTGCCATCTCTGCAATATTTTCTCATCTGCAGTAATTATTTGCTCTGATTGATCCTTAACATTTCGAATGGGTTTGCTCGCCTTTCCTTTCATTGATATAATTCTTTTTCAGAAAGTCTTGTTACTTTCCTTGTATTCATTCTGCAGATTTCTGCCGCATTTCTCCCAACTCTTTTTCTTCGCAACACGGACAACCATTTTTGCTTCCTTCCTTCTTCTAACGTAGCTCAACCAACAATCCATAATTAGAAAACGTAATTTGCATTAATAATAATTGAAAAAAAAAAACAGAATAGGGCAAATATATTACGAAACAGGAGATACCAAACATTGAAATAAAATATTTTTTTTTATTTTATTGTAGATAGTTTTTTATTATTATTTTAATTTTGTTAATTTTATATTTTCTGTATATATGGCGTGAATGTGTTCATATTTCACTATAATTATTGTCAACGTGACAGATTATTATATCTCTGAATAAATAAATAAAATGCTAATTATAAATAATATTTAATAAACAAATAAGTAATTTATCAATACTTATATAATACTGAAAAGCATAAACGTAAATTAAATCAAAGTAGTCAAATGAATCTTGCAAACCATTTAAAAATAAAACGTATTTCTTAAATAGTCCGCGGCTTCATCTTATCGTACTTTTTTGCTTACGAAAATTCTCAGAAATGAAATGTGTTCTTATTAAAGTAATTAATTTAATGAGGTACTAAAAACTTATGAATACCCATTCGCTTTCCACATGAATCTCAACATAAGCGGATCACTAAATCGAGAAGTTGGCATACCCAAATATTACAAAAGACCTAAAAAAGGTGGAGGTTACGTCAGACGGACCAATATTTTAGAATGCCATACTTTTTCTCGATTTTAGAAACAAATTATCTTTCGATTTAAGCGGAAAGCAAATGGGTGTTCATCAGTTTTTAGTACCTCGTTAAATAGACAAAGTTTACCGACCTTCATATTGAAAACACCCCATTTCCGAGAATTTTCGAACATAAAATGTAGATTACGATCAGATGAAACTATTCAAGAAGTTTTAGGTTACTGTTAATAATGTGATAATAAGGGGTCTGTGCCGGCAACTATAAATCTTTCCCGATTAAAATGCTGTAAACTTACATGATTTAGGCTAATAATTTATCTAAACTATGAATTATAACATACCAGTGATTATTTTAATATAACCAACAAATCATTATAATTTCCATGTGTTGTACCTCTTCCTTATACACAGCATGCTTTTATAAAATATTCTATTATCAAGCCCACATTTTATTCTGTATTTTTCTTTTATTATATTTACAGAAAGAATTGGGGTGGAAATTGAAGATCGATGACACAATAGAACTGGAAAGAACTTTTTGTGGGAATATTTCGACGTGTCTTTTCAGTTCGAGGTGGGCGGATTCCAAATAACAAAGACAGTAACTTTCCTTCGAAACAGGAATTGAATAAAAAATGTCTATTATTATTTTTAAAAATTTAGTTTATTTATTATTATAAATGACCAGGTTTTTTTTATTAATTGATTAAATCAGCTAAGGACACGTATATCATTATTTCTTGGCTTTCCTTTTAACCCAAACTTTCTCCATGTCTTCACTGTTTTCTGTTAATTTCTTTATTTCCATTATTTTCTTCTTCAAGAACCTTCATCTTATTCCTTGTTCTCCTGAATTTATCCCTATCTAGGTATTCCTCTTCTATTATCCCAGGTCTTACTATTCCTTCCTTCACCTATTCAGGGTATCCTTTAATATTCTTCATTTCCATTACTTGTTTAACCTATCTTGACTTATTCTCTTCATATAACCGAAGAATTTCAATCTCTTTTCTGAGATGATATTAATGATACTCAGTAATGATGATCAGTATTATGAATAGTATTCACTCAGTTTTAGTACTCAGTGCCCTTAAATATGCCAAAATATATTATTTCTCAATAAAAAGATTCCTTTTTAAACTACAAAAAAAAAAAAAGAAAAAAAAAAAGAAGATACACTCTAACACACACATATTAACATTACATAACAAATATCAACTTCTTCCCTCACAATTCTAAGACAATTTTGTTTTACACTCAAACCGATTTATAGATGAAATTGGTTAGATTGCCATGCTAGAGAATACATGCGGTGGCTATGAAGGAGTTTATCAGGAGACCTTTATCAGGGAATAATGTTATAATTTTCAATGAGGTGAGCAGGAAATTCTAGAAAATATTTTTTGAAAACAAATGTGGATAGAGTTCAAAACAATATTCTTAAAAATGAAAATATTTTTCGTTTGTCGCTAAACTCCATACAGATCTTTGAACTCCCGACATGGTCTTCTTACAGTCATATGTCACTTGCAAAACCACAGGCTATCTGGAGGGGGTCACTCAACCTCACGTTGCTACGGATCATGGTCTCTATGGAGCAGCGGCAACCCATAACCAGTCTCTTTGAGCCCAATCAGGCAGTGCCCTTCCCATCGACACGCTTTGGTTCAGAGACTATGACAAATCGGTCTGGATGCATGCTGTTCATAGTTAGCGAAGGCCCGAGAACTTTTCCTGAAACAGACCGTTCATTGACCAAAGCTAGATAGCTACTGACATCCTGGAAAAATACGATTATACCATACGGGCTAGCCCATGAATAACACTTCATACATCAATCCGGTCGGTGTGAGTTGGACCAAAAGGCTGACGGTACTCACATATAAAGGGAGAATCCCGAGTTGCATGTCTCTCCTTAGTGAATGGTCACTCTAATTGGGTGCTTACCCATCCAAGTACATACCATACTCGACATTGTTTAACTTCGATTAACTATTACAAGCGCTTTAGCCCGCTCATCAATACCAGCCTTTTAAAAATCGAAATTATGAGAGTATAGAGACTTTTATAGAAAATAAAAATGAAAAACAAATTTTCATGTAAATATGAATCAACTATACTGAACTGTGAAGTCCATCATTTATATTATGTTTATTTTTAGTATTTTAGAATGGCAACAAGCAATTTAATTCTTCCTTTTTTTTTTTTATCACTTCACCTGCGTCACAGGAACTGTAAGATTTTTTTTTATTTCTGTTGACGTCATGGCATTCTCTTGAAAGGCGGTTGGTCTTCTAGAGGTTCTAGTTAGTCTTTTATGCTTATAGGATTTTTTTATCCTTTACAAAAATTAATATGTAAATTATTAAACCATTCGGTAACGAAATAAAAATGAAGATATTAAACTAATCTATTTAATAGAATTTTATCATTTTCGGTTATCAATGTTTTTGCCTTTCACAAAAATTAATGTAAAATCACCATTTTCACTAACAAAACATAAATAAATTAATGCTATTATTGCGGATTTTTCGAAATGGACGCTGAAATCAAGTATATCAATTTTTTTTTTTTAGTTAAATTATTTTTATTTGATTATGAATACATATTTTATTTTTAAACAACGATAATTATATTTTCAAAACTTTAAACATCCAAACGAACCGTATAGATATCGCTAGAACTTATTTTTGTTTTTTTACGATAATTGATATTCGGCACTAACAGAAGCGATAAGTGAAATACAAAATAAATAAATAAGTAAAAATAAAATAAACCCTCTTCACACATTCATTCTTATTATATACAATACTTACATTCGAGGACGAGAACTAGTTAGTTAAACTAGGAAGCATAAGCGCAGACTTTACATTATGGTTGGAAAGGGGGAGGAGGAGATTAAATGGATTTTACAAAAAAAGTATTTATATTATTTATGAAAACTATGAGTGATAATTACCATAATCAACATAATTTTTGTACAAGTAACAATATTATACTATTTATAAAAATAAATGTATATATTTTTTATTGTTTTTTTTATGTGCGTATTGTTGTATTTTAAAAATGTCTGCCAAGTAAGCTCATGGTTTTCATTGGCTAAACAATATTTATATTTAAAAGTATATAATTTTTCTTATCAGAATAAAATCTAGGTGAGAAGACTTTTCAGAAATACACACTAAGCCTTAGCTTAGTCGTCTAGTCGACTTTTCCTAATTCATTGAAGTTCACATATTTTATTCATTCATGCAGATTAATTCTTATTGATTTTGATTTTACTTTTGTTCTTCGAAATATTGGGAGGGGGACGAAACAATATTCTCGTCCCCTCTCTATTTTTATTATCCCCCCTTCTCCAAAGTCTGCCCCTATGCTAGAAAGGCACCTTCAGGGTACAGATTTAGAAATTAAGAAAAAAATTTAAAAGCTCAAAGTAATGGAAAACTTTCTCTTCTGAGCCTATAGAAAAATATAATATGATGTCCTTTATATCCGAGGTACTGATATGTATTAATCACACAACTGTTCATATTACACTACATGTTTAAGCATTACGTTTGAATCCAAACAATTTCTGAGACTGTTAACCGATAGAAAAAAAATTGGTTCCTTCACATAAACGAATTTTTAATCTTTCGTTTTCGTGAAAATTCATTTCTTGCAAGAGATGGAATTGTTTTAATGTAAAACAAAAAAAAGTCAAGAATCAATGAAGATATATCAACTAATTTAAATAATATGTTTAAATTTTATTTAGTACGTGTATATGTATATACGTACCAATACAATTTATCGATAATATCAGAAGTAATTGACAGCTCAAAATGAATCATGGGTTTTCCATAGCAGGCTTTGTAATTTATCTCCTGACAACAGCAGTTTTCAACTTTTCCTACACTTTTTTATTCGACCTCTGAGTTTTCTTTTATCTGTTTACTTTTATTTACGCTATCATGATTTATCACCACCGTCAAGGTAAAGAGCTCCATAATTAGCTGTGAAAATACAAAAAAAGGGATAAATATTTTCCAAAGTGCTGGCTGTTTTTTTTTTTTTTTTTCTTTTGGTGTAGAAAAAATCTATCAATCACAGGAAGCGAGAGTGATAATATGTTTTTTTTAAGCTAATGGAATATTTTTGCGATGAGTAGAGCTTTTTTAATGTTTTTATTTATAAAATGTTAGTAATTTCTTAAACGCAGTCAATAATGGAATAGTTTTGATCGGGAGCCATTTAAGTTATACAAAATAAGCATGATTTTTTTTAAAATCACAGGCATGTATATATATATATAATATGTTAGTGTGTGTGTGATATATTTCATTGTTCCAGTTGTGGTCTCCCGGAACTTGCCGACCATGCAATCACCAACTGCACTGCGTTTGATACACTGTGGGCCAAGCTAATGAGGATAACAGGTATTTACAGCCTCAAGGAAGGAAGTTACAGGAGCAGCCCATTTCAATATGGGAGTAAGAAGACTTCCACAATCTCAATCCGGGTTGAATCCAAGATAGAAATGGAAGAGGAAAAAGATATAATAGTACGGGAAAATTAATAAATTGTATTGTTGTATACAATAAAATGGAATCACGTATTGTCGAAAGACAAGGAAGGGAGAGGGAAATAAATATAGTGAGGGATAAATATTATGATAGTAAGGAAGTTGATTCTGGCGATAATTATACGCTAATCTTCAATGCAAAACACTGAAATCCATTCAGAGAAAAAAAACTCTAAAAAAAAAAAAAAATTAAAAAGTTTTCGGATATCTCTTGCTTATCCATTAATACGAAATCCTATCAAGATTATCAAGTAAATGGTAGAAAACAAAATATCTATTAACGATCCAATGACTAATATAGTAAAACAATCAATAAACTAAAAAATAGCAAAACAAAGAAATTAAATTGGTTATTAAATAATTTTTTTTTCTTGCCTTCTTCTTTATTTATTTTTTTGCTCTAATTACAGTTGATACTTTTACCGAATCCAGGACAACCTTTATGGAATACATATATGAGAAGTGTTGTTTTAATAAAAAGTATAGTATCAGATTAATACTGATTGACAGTTATAATAGGACCTAAAATCATCAGTTTATAGCATAAAATCACAAATATGCGTGTATTTTTTTTAAGGAGCGGAACATTTAGCTGAATTTTTTTTTTAATTAAGATCATATTTATCGTTACGAAAATTCATTTACTACATCAAAATATGGCACACACCCTCTTATGTGTCAAAAATAGGTATAGCATATGTTTTGACGTTTTATTCAACTAATTAGTAAGTGATTTATTTTTAAAAATATCAGATTATGGCTTTTCACAATAAACTGACAAATTGTTTATCAGAAAGGTTATTTTAACAAAAATGGCGGTGATTTATTATTATAGAATCATTAGCAAGGCGCCCTTCGGGTGGTGGGCCGAAAAAACTTTTTTTTACCAAACGCTATACCGCAGGAAACTTTCCGTTGTATAATACATAGGTAATAAACGTTTAGAGTTTTATCTTTATAATACCAAGGTAGTACAGAGCCCTTAAACTTTAGTAAACTTATTTTGATATAATTTTTAAATTACATTAGTAGATGTCTACTAAACCGCCATTAATATAATTAGTACAAAAGTGCAGATGAATAAGTGCTGTGTGAAGTTTCTAATTAAAGTCGTCTGTCCGAATCAATTTGTTAAACTATGAATCTATCAAAGCATCTACGCCAGGTATCTGAGAAAATCTATTTTTAAAATCACCAAAATCACTAAGAAAAAGTAAAAAAATAAGAAAAATAGCTGTAATTTAATAAAGCTTAAATCGTTAAACAAACAAAAACTACAAAACTTTGGAAAAAAAAATTAAATTTTAAAAAGTTGTTATTTATAATTTTACTACTTAAGAAATAAATTTTGAAATGTTTTGTAGCTATATATGCCACTGACCAATTAGTTTACATCAGCTGAAGTACTTTTAAAATTATTCAGAAGTAATTATGAAAAAGTACAATTTCTTAAAGTATAAATTATTTGAGGTACCTGGGATTGAAAAAGAAATTTTTTTTTTCACTTATACTCTAGAAGAAAATAGTCAATTGAGCTGCGTAAAAAAAAAATTCGGCCCACCATGGTGATCAGCCATCCACGTACTGCCGTACTTGACTGAATTTGTTTTCTTTATATTTATATTGAACATATAAGTGTATTAACAACAAAATAGTATCATTATCAATTTATATTCATGTAATATGGTAAATCGAAAATTGAAAATTCTTCGAAATTTAGAAAACCATCAAACGAAACCAATCCTTTCAGTCCAAAGTCCTTCGAAGAATAGTTGATCCTCAGTTCTATGTAACGAACATAATCCTACACCATATTACATTAATATCCCATTCATCCAAGTCCTTATCCCAGAAAAATTATACAAATTTCATCAGAACCTTACGTATCATCCAAATCCCCTTGCACAATCCCTGTCTAGTCCCACCCATATTTACTATCCTCGAAAGTTGAAGAGACAGTGGCCCAGAGACCTTTTATAAATAAGCATATATCAGAGTTCTGACTGTGACCAAATTCTCCAGTCAAGGCATATACGTCCGTGGTTATAGTTCCTCTGCCCAACCTCCACTGGTCCTTAATATCAGTGATGCAGTTGAGCGAGAGGCGCTGGGATCTCCTAAAGTCTTGCTTTTCCCCACGATTGGGGGGAAAGTCTAGGCCCGGAGTTTTTCTGAATGAATAAATTTCGTAAATATTTTATAAAAGTATGTTTGCATTTAAGTCATTATTTTGATTAATTTATTTTATTTTTGTTAATATACATTTACTATTAGTATTATTGTTTTGCTGTTTAATTTATTGTACATAGAGTGTACATGACCTACTCTTTCACTATTAGTAATGCCCTTAATTATGACAAAATGTTATAATACACAATAAAGACATTTAAAAAGAAAAAGAAAAGAAGTTTAGAAAATGAAGAAATAAACGATTAATCTATGTATAAAAGGGTTCAGTTATGTCCAACCTTGAAGATGATATAAAATTAAATCCATGTGCCTACTATCTACAGTAGGAGAGGGCAAGTCAAAGTGACTGCCAACGTAAATTATTGATGGTAATAAAGCAGTACCTTTATGGTAAGGTAGTAACCATATTTAGTTTTCCTCATCCTAAATTTCGTTTTGGATACCGTAAATAATGTATAATTTAAAACTACTGCCAACAGTCGTATTAGATATATGTATTCGGTTTTATATAATATAATAGGTATCAGAAATTTTTATAAATATAATTTATTTCGTACTTTATTCTCATCTTCACTACTAGCATCCAATACTTCTGTTTCTATTATCTCAATTTTTTCAAAAAAAAAAAAAAAAAAACCTGTACCACTACAACCCATGAAGAGTCTTAGGTTCAATACTATTTAGGGAAAGTACTGTTTCAAGTTGTGCATGGAGGGGATCGGGCCAGGATCACGCTCAACCGCCAGGTTTTCCCCCTTAATTAATTACTTAATTAAGGGTACCCACTTTTTTAGAGGCTGGGTGTGCCCCAGGAGGGTCTCCCTATCCCGCGGTCGCCCCACGGCCAATGAAACAGAATAATAATTTTTCGGCCATGAGCCGGGATTCGAACCTGGGACCTTGAGCATTGGAAGCTTGGTGCCCTACCACTGAGCTACCCTGCTCCCACAATTTTTTCAAATAACAAATTTAAAATATTTCTCATTATTTGTATGAATATATTTACACTCATTTCTTAAGAAGATCACGGGAAAAAACAAAGTTTTTATTTTATAATAAAATTAGAATTAATCAATCCTCTTCTTCGCTATATAAAGTAAATTTAGAACTTTAAAAAACAAAATCCAGGGTCGCCATTCCAGAGACAGATTGGTTTGGGACGGGGAGTGTTTCAACTTTATTGGGATTTAGAAGGAATTTTCTCATCATTCTTTCCCGATATACACCAGACTGGCCACATCTTATTATATCTTGAATTGTTTCGCTTCATATTAAGTTAAATGTTGTAAAATTGCTTATAATTTACAAGATCGTATTTGAAAAGAAAAGGAAGTGCATTATTAGATTTTAGATACAGTAAATTATTTCAAATTTATTTTTTAGATATAATTAAATTAAAATGTAAGTTGGTTAATTTACAGTAATGTTATATTATTATTATTAAATAAATTATTAAATTTACAATATGTTTTTAATACTGAGTATTGTTTCCGTGAGAAAAGGATACGCAGTTGGAGGATAAAAAGATCTAATAAAAAATTACTTTTCTTGGTAATATATGTTACCATCAGTCATCAACATATTATCACTCCAGTAATGTAGAAGGGATAATAAGTATTAAATACTTGCTTCATAAGTTACCATCAAATTACCACTTGCCATTATGTGTTACAGCAAATATCTTTCGTTTCTTCGTGGATACAATTTCATGATATCACCATAACCATAGCGTTTTTAACTAATACAAAAACGTCTAACAAATGCCAGCCGCTGGTTCTTGACATTATCAAAATATAGGATTATTTCTTTCGAATATGAATTATGTTACACTGAGTTGATTTGATTTCAAAAAGAATATTGAGGTTGTTATAATATAAACTAAATTGCCACGTTCCTCAGACAATTTCAAGGGTCGATTGAAATGGACCATGATGAGGGTGATATAATAAGCTATTTATGGCCATAGAAGAGACACCACGGGGTATTTCAGCTCCTTATGTATCTCTATTTTTCGTTTATGTGGAATCTGTCACATTACATTTTTTTCTACTTTATAAAAATTCGGGTCAGCAGTCAGATTTATATTTTGGATTATTCGTTTCGCTTAATTTACTATAGCTCACTTTTATCAATACATTTAGAATAGAATAGAATAGAAAAATAATTTTACTCTGGGAAGAAGTCCCTTCAGCATTACAAAAAAGTACAGAAATTAAAATTTTATACCTGGCCAGATAAAAACCAACATAAAAAGTTAAAATAAAGTAAAAAAAAAAAATCTTAGTTATACATACTATATACAAAATGAAATAAAAAAATCTATATGGAAAACTCTTGAAACCATACTGAGATACTTAAAACTATGTACAATGGTAAAATATAAATAAACCCTTTTCGAAAAAATGAAAAATACAGAAAAAAATAAATGTAAATTCTTCTTAACAGTAAAATCTGTGTTTCTGTTGAAAAAAAAAATAAAAGAACGTCGAATCTATAATAAGTATTTAAGTTATGAGCTATATGTGAATATATTATTATAAATAATATGTAATTTTACATAAAAGGTTAGCTGGTATCTGACTGTTTTTGGGACAGGAATTGGAATAAGAGGGTCTTGAATGTAGATAGGGATAAAGAATGTCGAATTTTGATAGGAAGGGAATTTCAAAAACTAACAAAGCGAGTAATAAAGGAGTTTTGGAACGAGGCAGATCTGTGAGAAGGAATGTAAAGGTCGGAAGGTCGAGATCTTGTGGAGAGGGAGTGGAATGAGGACTTGAATTGGAGAAGGTTGTAGGCGTAGGAAGGACGATGATTGTTGATGATATGATAGAGGAATGTACCTAGGAAATATTGTCTTCGAATGGAGACATTTATGTTCTGTTTTAAGTATATTATTCTCAGTATAATTATGGACGAACCATGAATTATTTAAAAATTCAATATAGTCTTCTATGTGTATGAAAATCTTTGAAAAGGTTAGTTTGTTTTTAGATAGCAATGTTGCTAACTATAAATAAAAAATTAAGACATCAGAGTGAAAAATTACAATCGTATAACTCAAACACTAAATTTTTCGACAGGACATTTATTCAACAATTGTGGCTATCTATTGTGAATATATTCTCTCAACTTCAAAGTCAAGTATTCTAGTATTCCTTCTCAACTTAAAGCGATTTAATTTATTTTATAAAAGTGTAGATAAACAAAACTATATAGAATCCAAATTATTGAAGATATTCAACGGAATTTAAATAACAAAAACAAAAGTTCGACCTTTAACAAGAATACGAGAGAACAAATCCAGCCTTTAAGTCGTCATTCCTTGGAGCGTAGCAGTCGCTTTATCATAGCTGGCTGCCTCACATAAAAGATGGCACAAATGAGGCCAAGTCGCGTGGAAAAACGTGTTACGAATACATTATCATATAAGGGATTTTTTTTTTCTGGTATTTCAACCCTTCACGACAGCTATGTTTAAGGTAAAAAAAATTGTCTAGGATTAGTGCAGTAAAACTGTATTGGAAGTGAAACGAATTTGTTTTCACTATATATTTAATAATGAAATATGTATTATTTATTCAATTAATAAAATAGAAATAAAACAATCATGTATAATTTGTAATCCCGTATCTATTCCACTACAACTGTCTAAAATGATGTACAACTATGTGAAATGAAGGGTTATTATGTGATGAAGTAATAAGGAAAAAATTAGCAGTACAAAAATTATGTTTATGGATTTCTATGCCTGCAATAGTTATCTAACATACATTCAATTGAACAATGCCCATTTTATTTTACAATTTTGAGCTAACTAGTTGCACCACAAAAGAAATCTATGGCGTACAAGGACGATGAACGATGAACGATGACACTGCGTTCATAAACTCTTTTCAAACTGTAAAATATTCAGATTTAACTGTTCGTTATAACAATTTTCAAAAAGAATGTCGAGGTTCTTAGAAACAATTATTTTATTGTAAATTTTGTTTATTTTCAAATTATTTTATAATTCATTATTTTAAAATATATTTTCTTAGACTTTTTTTTGTTTTCTATCCGTACATATATTTTCAATTAAAAAAATATTAATAAACCACTGATGATGAAGTAATAAGGAAAAAATTAGCAGTACAAAAATTATGTTTATGGATTTCTATGCCTGCAATAGTTATCTAACATACATTCAATTGAACAATGCCCATTTTATTTTACAATTTTGAGCTAACTAGTTGCACCAGTTTTTTTGGGTTTTCTTTCAAGACTTGATTGATTGTCATGAAGAAGAATATATAAAAGTAAATAACGACACAAAAGCACTTTTCTAAATGTATAATGATAATTTTTTTTTATTATAGGCAGAATATGTATTTAGAATGAAAATTTGTGTTGGTATTGTGAATCCGGCTGACGACAAATAATTTTTCATTAGCCATGAATCGACTTTGTGGTTGGGAGACCCTCCTGGGCCACACCCAGCCTTTATAAAGTGAGTATTCTTAATTAAATAATTAATTAAGGGAGAAAACCTGGTGGTTGAGCATGATCCCTGTCTTCTCCCCATATAACCATTGGCCTTGAAACAGTATTTCCTTACACAGTACTGAACCCAAGACCTTTCATGGGTTTTAGTAGTACAGAGATTTATACCTATAATTCGTAACAGAATATCTCGATTTCCACTAGATAACAAATATCTATTTTTAATTAATCTAAATTATTATATTGAATTTACCGATATTATCTATTATATTTTTCAACTGCCTCCCGCAGTGCTACATCCTACGCCCTGAAGACGACCTGCAAAGTTGGGTCGAAACGTTGGCTTTTTAATAAAATAGTTTTGCCACTATTTAGGCTATTTATGACCACCATCTCCTTCCTTAACAGATAAATATTGTTTGTAGAACCACTCCCTACTCGGTTTAGAAAATCGGGCAGCCTGAAACTTAGCGATATATAGATCTAAAATAACCTGTATTGTCAATTATTTATCTATTTCGTAATCCTCTTACTCTATTACTATCTCGCTTCGCTCCTATATGGCAGAAACAGCAGTGGTCCTGAGATTGTATGCAAATATAAATATGATTATCTAGGCTTGTTGAGCCTTCTTACTCTATCTCATTCAGCTTTAAACCTAAAGCTCTTTCTGCACTTATTTTTCATATTAGCATGGTAACGAATCCAACATCCGTTGAATATTAATAATACAATTTTCCTTATGATACAGTAGAATAACAAAAAAATCGAAATATGTTTATAGATAATGTCGGTATTTCAATTAATCGATAACTTTTCTAACTTTGCTACAGTCCTTGTTGAATGTGTTGTATGCAATGGATGATTTTGAAAGGGTTATTAATATATATTATTCATTCCTACTTGAGAACTGGGCAAGGACAATCGGCTAATTAGTTTTAAATATTTCTAGTTAAATATAAATATTTCAGTTATTTATTAAAACATATCCTTATATGATTAGTAATATAATATATAAAGTATGTATTCCAAAAATGATTTCAACGGATCGTATCCTTATATCACCACAAATTCGTAGGATGTCATATGCAAACTTTAGTAATGGATGGAATAAAAAGAAAAAATCAGAAATTAAAAACACGGTCTTGATAAACATTATTTATAAAATTAAGATTTATGAAAATATATAATTCATAGAAAATACATTAAAGAAATCCGAAGAATAAGGAAAAACAACACGATAAAATATAAAATTACTTTTAGCTATGTTATATCAAATTTCAACGGCTACTTATTTCTTTTTTTAAATTATGAAAAAATGTTTATGATTATTATGAGAGAAGGTTCCCCCTTCTACAGTAGTGAAGTACAACCCCGCAGCATGATTTTATTTTAAGATAACTCCCAGTAAAACAGCTTGTATTTTAAAAGTTACAACGAACATTCGAAAAGTTCCAACAGAAGTTCGCTAATTAAATTTTTCAATTAGTTAATACTGAAGAATTCTATCTCGGAATACTTCCTTTAAAACTCCATTTATCGATTAGGAATATATAATATACTAATTTATTTAAAATGATATTCCTAATCGTAGCGATTTTTTCTTGGCTCTACGAAGAAATATCATTATAAAAGTTTTTTGAGATCTATAAGTATATTGATAATTGATAGAATGAACGATGTAAAGATTCCGTGTAATGTTATTCACTTTTAAAAAATAAATAAAATAAAAATAAAAACGTGATAAAATTATTCATCATCGAGAAAAAAATGACAAACATACATAAATGTAGATTTTATAAAAGATAGTGTTCTTAAATTTTATTTGTTTTAAAATAGTTTTTTAAAATAAAGGAATTTCACATGAATGATTTAATGTACCATGTTTTGAGTGGTAATTACTAGCATTTTATGTGGTTGAGTAAAACAAATACTAGACTAAACTCAACTGGTCTCGAATCCATTTTGTGTTTTTAAAGTGTAAACTTCATTAGGTGCGCTTAGCACTTAGCATTGTGGGTATTTGATGAAAAAGCCGTCACACTCGGCTATGTTAATTCGGGTAAAGTCGGCTTAAGACGACTCATTTTTGAATTCGGATAAAAATATTTTAGAAATAAAGATCGGACCTGCATACTGTATGCGAGGGAAATGTTCAACAATTCATCCTCTTTGTAATGAGCTGTTATTCTAAGCTATTCTGACAAGACCTCGCGTAAAGAGGCAAAATATAGTGTCCGAAACCAAATGATAACGAGTTTTCGTGAACATTTGGATTAAAATATCTAAAAAAATAAAATTCCGACATACATACAGTAAGCAAGAGAAAGCTTCATTGTATTTTTAATGATTTATACTTTAAAAAAATATTTTGACGTGACGCCAAGTTATAGTCGGAAAGGGAAAAAAAGGCACCAGAAAAACAAATTTTTATTTTTTTAAATTTTATTTATGATATTTACAACTGTATTAATATAAATACATCAAGCAAATGTGTACGCAGAAATATAATCACACGAAAACGCTTGTTGAAAAACTAACCACTGGTAGCACTCTATTATTATGTCTACAAAAGGAGATCACGCGGCCATCTTCTTTTCAGACTTCTCGGAGGATTATCAGGAATCGAAGAGGAAGCAAGGTTAGAAACAAGACGATGCGGATGATTATTAAGTTTATTATAAAGGGATAGGTATTTGGATTGGGCCAAATCGGATACATCTGTAACATTAAGATCTTAATGGATTATATTTTACTTTTTACAAAGTAAGCAGCATTAAGGATTTTACGAAGGATTTTGGATTGTATACGGATTGGATACGAGAGGAATTCGAAGGTTTAGTGGAGCCCCATAGCTCAACTCCGTAAGTACAAATAGGTCTTATTATAGTTATGTATGAGTCTTTTGTAATTAATTGGAAGCTTAGATCGTTTGTCAAGTAAGTGTTGGAGTAAGCGGAAACTTCGAGCTGTTTCTTTTCGTTTCAGTTTCGTATGAGGATTCCAAGTGGGATGTATGGCCGCCCATATATAAAATAAAAACCTCCGTTTTTCCAGGTGTACTCCTAGGTAACGGATTTGTTCAACAGGGATAAGTGGTGTGTTATTAAAGGATACTATAGGACAGGAAGTCATAGGTTCACGACAAAAAAATAATAATGACTTTTTTAAACATTTAGAATAAAATATCTCAAATTTTAAATACCATGGAGAATTCAGAAACCAATTTGCAGAAGTCAATATAGATATTATTTTTTTAATTAGTAGTAAAAATAAGAAATTAAGTGTTTTTATTAGATTTAGAGTTGCATTGGATAGTGTTTTGACAAATTTCTGACCTCCGTTATAGAAGTTTTTTTTTCGTTATTATTATGTAGTTCTGGCGCATAACATTAACATCAAAAATGTAAATCGTCTAAGCTTTATTATTTTAAGCATTCAATTCAATTTAGGAGGATAAAATAAATGATAAGACGTGATAGGGAACACACCATCTGCTGGCTACGGTCAGCACAACTGGGTTAGTTGAATAATGAACCTCGAAGAGATTGCGGCACTTAAACAAAAAAGGAAATGGAGATTTTGGATCCATTAAATTATTATTCCATATGCCCCACGAGGCTTTAAACAAATGACGTGAAGTGTGAGATATGCTATTTTTTCAAGGTCATCCAGATCAATATAATAAAAACAAAAGAGAGGTTCTTGTACAAACAGACTGTTGAGTTTACCTTGGCTGTTTGATCAATGCCGAGTAAACCGATCCTTGACCGCGCCAACAGTTTATTTGGTACTATCGAGCAATCACAGTATTATGAACAAGTTTTCAAGTTCCCAAAATCATTTTTTTTTTTCTCCGAAGTGCAAAAAGTCTAAAGTGCATTGTAGATTTTCGTTTACAAATAACGGAGATAACGAATTCCATTACATTTAACACATCAGCGATATATGTACTTTATTTACAGATGGTATATAATTGACTTTACGGAGGTCAACTATTTATTTTGGGTGATAGTTTTGTATGAATATAGCGTACGGGGTACAAGAGAGAACGGCTTAACTGGCACCTCGACATCTGGGGTTCTCCTCCTCCTCTGGGGACAGAAGGGGTTCTCCTCAGGGGTGCCAGAAAGAGGTTTTATGGAGCTAGTTGCAACATCAAAATTAATAAAGGTGGCATTTTTTGACGGGGTTTTCAATTTGCGACAGGGTACATTTTGACGGGGTTATGAATTTGCAAAATGAAAAGTTTCAAACCAAAAGACAAGTGGAATCATGGAACAGACAAGAGGATGTGTAATGGTATAATTAACAAGTATTCAAATTCTACTTTCGTTTGCACTGTTTTTAAGAAGAAGAGAAGAATAAAATATAGAAGTGGAGGAACGTTTATGCGCCATCGGTCATGGGGGGAATGGGCATCTCCCCCTTGTAAGATAAAACATAATTCAAAATGAAATAGAAAAAAAATATTAAAAAAAATTAAAAAAAAACTGATTGACAACAAAAGGTTGATTTGAAATAAACTTCATAAAGAAATTATGAAAAAATAACACCCTATACTTGAAATCAATTCTTAAAAATCACTTCTTTTAAATACAAAAGGAGACTTTGGCCGATTTCTTTACTATTTATGATCATAGATATTGCCTATCATTATATTATAATAAAACATATTGCATACATAGACCTTGACAATTTCATAACCCTGGAAGAAAGTTTACTGATCAAACTTTTTTAATAAATTGTGAAATTGTTATTTGAAAAGGTAATTTGTGTGTTTAAAAAATATAGTGGTTAGACAGAAAAAAAAGTTAAACTTACTTATTTTAGAAAACTTTGTTGCTGTTTAGACAAATTTATTGTTCGATAAAGTCAAAAATGAGAATAAACGGAATTTAATTGGTAATTATTTTTATTTTAAGATGTCAACGACCTTAATAAATGAGCGTTATTACTTTTTTAATTGAGTCATATTAAATTATGTGTATGCAGCTATCATTTTCTGTAATGTAAATGAAATAAGTAATATATTTTTTCTAAACTTTTTTTTTATATCTAAACCTGTCTAATATACCGTTGATAATCGGTGGGTTTTCTGCCATGATTAGAAATAAGATAATAATAGCACGTCAGACATGAGGAAGAAAAATATTCAGTGGTATCACTTTCATAGCATTGTTTTAAGAAATAATAAATAAATATATAGATCTCTCATACACCACTCGTGATGTCGTGAGGCATATTAGTAGTGGACATTTTTTCTATCAACTGATTGTTATGTTTCTATAAATTGTTATGAAACCTTTGCAGTGAGTCCGTATGTATTCGCTGACTTTGGGCATTCTAAGGTCAGTATGTAAAGTCGCTTGAGAAACGTATCGAAGTGCTTGTGCAATAAGTCTAAATGTTTTGGAGTTGAATGTTTGTTGGAGTCTGTAAAATTTAAAATATTATATTTTCTATTTTTCTCAATAATGAAACTGTCCATGTGATGGCCCCAAACCTCGAGCTTTTATTATACAAATTAAAACATTATTGAGCATGAGTGCCATTAAATTTATTTTAGTAAAAAATGGATCGAAGCAAGGAAGATGCCACAGATGAAAACCCAGGAAAGGTTGTAGAAAAGAGAAGACAATTTCAAGCCAACGTGTCAGAAGAAGTATTACTAAGCTGCTAAACGACCGGAAAAAATATAGTAGCAGATTTACGAATTTGTCTGGGAGGACTAACATTGAGGAGCGGCGAAATTTGAAAGAAATTGTTTCTTATAAATTTCTAAATATTACATTTCAAAAAAAGTATATTAATTTTAAGTCTTATTTATTTTCACGAGGACTATTTTAAACCCTTTTATTAAAATTAATTTATTTCATTTTAATTCATAAAAACATCTGAAGATTTTTACCCATTTTCAAGCCAAAAAATACATATCTGTAACTACATAACAGAGATGTTATTAATATATATAGTGTTGACCAAACTCGGTCTTGGTCTTGCACTTTCTAGTAGTTTGAGTAAATTCATTACAACCATTTATTTGTTACTGGTTAAAACTTCGTAGTACAATAAAAATACTAAAAAATTATTATAAGCGATGATAATTTTAATGTAATAACAAATCAAAAATATAATTAACATTCAATTTTTACATAAAATTAACGACGTTTCAGGTCTGTTGGCTAATGTTATTTTTATTTTCCATCTTGTATTTTCTTCATTTATCATTTAACGCTGATTAATTTTTGTTGTTGTCCTAATGCATATGAATATGTATCTGAATTGAATATGTCTGTCGTGGCATGATATCTAATGATGTGGGGTAGTATCTCCCCTTATTGTTTAAACACCAGTTTAATTTTTGGACCACCAGAAAACACATTAATGGTGAAAAGGAGGCAAAAATAACTCCAAAATGAGGCAAGAAATTCGAACTTTCGTTAATTTTATGGAAGTGAATGGATGAAAATTGACAAGTGTATATTTTATTGAATTTTTTTTTTTTTTTTTTTTTACGTTCAGTCACAAATAAGGACATTTATAATAGTGTTCAGGGAGCACATTCAGGGAGCACATTCTATTCACAATAAATAATACTGAAACTAATAATATTAAAAATAAATGTATATAAACAAAAGAACTAAACAAATCAAAATAACAACTAAAACACATGCATACTATACAATATTTACAGAATCCATTCAGTCAGAAGAACTCCGAGCCAAGACTTTCTCCCCACTCGTGGAATGAAAGGCAGGACTCTAAGAGATCCCAGCGCCTCGCACTGAGCCGCATTACTGGTATTAAGAACCAGTAGAGGCTGAGAAGAAACGCTATAATCACACATACTTGGCTTGAGTGGAGGATCTGGCCATTGCCAAAACTCCAACATATGCTTATTCACAGAATGTCTCTGGGCCACTGCCGCTTCAACATTCGAGGAGGATTGTAAGGATGGGTGGTGCTGGAGAGAGATGGTTCAAGGGGATTTGGATAATAGGTAAGGTTCTGGTGGAATTTGGAGAATTGATGTTGTCCTTAAAGTTTTTTTCTATCGTACATTACGCCTCAGGTATCGGTTCGCCCATTTTAAACCGTTATAGCCTAATATATTTTAGCAATGTTTTTCTATATTTTATTATATTTTTTTATTCTCGTTACATTAAAATTAAGTTTTTTTTTCTTTTAAAAAAGAGCAACTTTATCAATAATAATTTTGATTGTATCAAAATAGTCTGATGAATAACTTTTAGTAGCGTATGTTTATTTTTGTTGTTTCTACAATCCTTTAGGTAAATGTTATAAAGATATTTTATCCCAAAATGTAAAATTAGTTTTATTAATAAAGTCATATCAATGTAACAGAATATAACAGATGTTTCGCAAAATATTAAATTAAATTCATAATTAAATTGACAACTGGTGAATATTGCGACAGAACGATTTCTGCGGTCTTGGTCAAATATGGATACTAAGGACCGGTCTGTACTTATAAGAACCATTTTGCTCAAAATTTTCCATAGCATGATTTGATTGAATATTTTGTTAACAAGGTGGTAATCGCTTACATTATTAGCATCATTTAAAAATATAATTTTCCAAAAAAGATAATATTTATAATTGTATTTAAACAGCCAAGCTAAAAATGCTTTTTCACTTCTCGTAGTTACATATTTTCAAAACTACTAACAGCCTAGGTATATGATATTGAAAACGGCCTAGGAGGACTAAAGGTAGAACTGATGCCAAAACAACTAGAGTTTGTTGTGGACGTATAAAAACTAGGTCAAGATTCTGCAACAGGTTTAAAAATATTGTACACAACGTTTAAAAAAAACTTCCAATTTTTCTTTGATTACTTCTATTTATTATTGTTATTATAAAAACTGGTATTATTATTAGTATTATTGTTATGGTAAAAACTGGTATAAACTATGGAGCGCAGATATATATAGTACAACCAACAAAACAATATTGAGGATGTTAGATTCTATACACAATTCAGCCCTTAAAATATGCACTGGAGCGTTTCGAACTTCTCCAATCGACAGCATCTACGTTGAATCTGGAGAAACATCCTTAAACTTGAGACGAGAATACCTATCTCTGAAATACATTGCCAAATTGAAAGCATCTTCCCACCACCCATTAACTCCATATTTATTTTCAGAAGAATCAGAAAGAAACGGACTTAGAAATATAGAAAATAACATTTTTAAACATGTAATTTACAATGCAACAACTAAAATAAACATGGATACGACCATTATAAGACCCATCCCAGAATTAAAAATGCCGCGTTGGAAAAAAGACAGACCATTTATTAATAAATCTATACGGATGCATCCAAAGAAGGAGTAGCGTAGGATGTGCTTTAGCGAGTAAAGAGAAACAATTACTGTTTAAATTACCTGGAGAATGTTCAGTATTCACAGGAGAGGCCACTGCCATCAAGAATGCTTTATATCTTATAAGCGAAACTGAAAAAAACTACTGGGTAATTGTAACGGACTCATACAGTATTTTAACTGCCATTGACAATCCATATCCTAAAAACTCCATAATTAGGGAAATACTCAATATCTAGTGGGATCTAAAAAATAAAGGAATAACAGTTGTATTGGTATGGGTAACAGCTCATTGCGGAATTTAGGAAATGAAAATGCTGTCAATGCAGCCCATTTAGCAAGAAGTGGAAGAGAAGAAAAGGAAGTGAATAGAGTGAAATATATCACTTTAGAGACTGGGTACACGAAATAAAGAAAAAACAACTGGCAGAGTGGGAAAAAGAGTGGAGGATCAAAGAGTATAAGCTGAACGAAGTGAAACCCACTAGCGATAAATGGCTCACTAGCAACAGAAGGTCCAGGCGTGAAGAAATTATACTGTGCCGCCTTAGGATTGGGCACTGCCAGTTCACTCATAGCTATCTTTTATGAGGCCTAGAAGCTCCTACTTGCGAGAAATGTAATGATACACCGCAAACTGTAAAACATTCTAGTAGAATGTCCCCAATACGAAAGGCACAAAGAAGAAATAGAATTAGAAAAAACACTAAACGAAATACTCCGAGATAATGAAGAAAGAGTCTCGATCGTGTTAAAATTTTTAAAAATTGTTAACTACTATAACAGAGTATAAATCATAGAAAACGCCAATGACCCTTTAGGGTAGAGGTGAGAAAAAGGGGGAAAAAAAACAAAAAAAAACTGGTGAATGTTATGTTTGAATACTTCCACGGTAGGTCAGCAAAAGAGCAATAAATACATATTTACACAACGTGACAGTTCAATAGCACATAAAAACAACATACGGTATGTTTACTAGTAGACATCCAGACAGAGTATAAATGTGCTCTCTGAACACTATTATTGATGTACTTAATTGTGACAGATTGTAATATTACTGAATAAATTAATTTTTAAAAAATATTCTCTCAACTGAATTTTAAAATATATATGTAATGGTTGTTTGGAATTTAGTTATCATTTGGCTTAAGAAAAAAAACTTAGCGAAGATAGGCCTCTGTATATGTTAAAACATGTTTGAGGCACTGAGATGAACTCTAAATTCTCGGATGCTTCAAATTTGTCGCGGTAAATAGATTAAAATATTCACGTAAAAATTTAAGGGTGCACATCAGAACATCACGAATTCCTATAATATTTTATATATAATTATCTTCGAATATAAATTAAAATTTCAACAATACAGCCCTAGGGCGTGGTAAAATACTTGCTTACCTACTTCTAAGGCTTAGTTTAGCCATCTATCTAATCGAATTTTCTTATTTTCTTTAATTGATTTTATTTTACATACTTTATTCGTTATTTAGATTAATTGTTATTAATTTTGATTTTTTTTAAATTTTGTTCTTCGAAATATTAGGGAGGGAGGACGAAACGATATTCTCTCTCTATCTCTATTTTTATTAGATCGCAATCGCCCCTCTCACTCCTCAAAGTCTACCTCTATGCAGCCTACTGAATTGGAAACTAAATTAAAAAGCCACCAACTTCAAGAAAGGAATTTCCTATAAAATATGTTACTTACCTAGTTAATTAACAATTATATTTATTTTTATATTTGATCATTGACAAAAATTTTAACCACAAGGTTATATATTATTCAGTTCACGCTATTGTCTCTATTAAGACATGAAGATAAGCGAAAATTATGCCTACACAAGTAATTATAAATTATGATTTGGATTTCGGTCGCCTACGGACAAACTCGGCTAATTTCGGAACAAGTGTGATCGAAGTGATCTTGGGCACTCGCCTACCAGATAGACCACTTGTGAACTAGCACTAATATATTTTCAAGATACTTATTGAAATATATTACTGCTGAGGTTAGTGATTTTCTCTCTACAAATACAAAAACAAAAAAGCTAATTTCAATACTTCTTTTATTCTTTTTAATTTAATGATATATCTGAAGTAATTATGAATTATAAATCCTGTTTATTAGAAAAATAATCTATTAAGTTCAAAACGACATATAATTTCATACAGTTATTTAAACAGATTACTTACATAATAAAACGGTTATAAATGAAAAATAAATTAAAACTGCTATTGCGAAATAATATTATGTCCAAACAAACATTTCTAAATATAATTAAAGAGTACTATGCACTACAGAGTAAAACTTCACAACTCACAACAAGATGAAACTTCTAATTAGGTCTTCTTTCTTGAATTCTTCACATTTATAACACTACTCACTCATTTAAAATATATAATGAGCCGGTACAAACCGAACGGCGCCAAATCTAAACTAAATTAATATGGAGGCCGAAGAAGTGCACTGTTGAGCTGTGAAAAATGCCATCTTGATCAGGGATATAAGCAGGGAGTTAGCGCCAATTCTGACCTAGGCACAATCAGTGTAATACTGCAAATATTCAAGTTGATACAGTCTATAACGATGGTCAGTTTTAACAGGTATTTTATTGTTATTAGTGTTATTTCTTATTCAAATTATTAATATATTAACTACATATAATACATATAATTCAAAATTATGATATAAATAGTAATTTTTAGAGTTTTATTTTATATATTATCAAACATTAACCCCATTAGCATTTAAATAAAATATTCTAATGTTCCATCGAATTTAAAATTATATTTAAATAATTAAAGCATCGATACCTGGTTAGGTTATGAGAGGATATAATTATTTAAAAATATTTTAGATATTATATAAGGTTTATTTCTCATAATTGGTTAAGGTTAAATTTTTTTTTTTTTTTGTTTTCTTTTGTCTGTAAAATATGTATTTGCGCCTGTCAACAATAAGTAGGTTAAATTAAATTTGACTTTTCAATATTTTATTGAAATTACATGATCTATTTATAGTTTGTGATGAAAATATGCAATACTAGAATTAAATAAACTGCATTTATGTGGTTCTCTAATTAAGTCTTTATCTGCAATGTTAAATATTTCTTATGTAAATAATTTTTTTAAGATTGTAATGTTTTAAAGAATTATAAAAGAGTATTTAAATCTTTAATGCAGTTAAATATAGCTTTTTTTTATATTTTTTTTATTTAGAAATATTACATTCTGTCACATCAAGGACATTTATAATAGTGATCAGAGAAAGCACACTCACACTCTATTTACAATAAAAAAAAATAAATAATACAGAAACTTAATAATAATAAATACAAAAAAATAAAATAAAAATAAATACAATAAAATAAAATAAATGTATATAAACAAAAGAACTAACCTAATCATACACACTCGGGCTTGAGTGGAGGATCTGGCCATTGCCAAAACTCCAATAGATGCTTATTTACAAAAGGTCTCTGGGCCACTGCCGCTTCAACCTTCGAGGAGGATTGTAAGGATGGGTGGTGCTGGATAGAGATTGTGCAAGGGGATTTGGATGATAGGTAAGGTTCTGGTGAAATTTGGAGAATTTTTCTGGAATAAGGTCTAGGACAAATGGGATATTAAGGTCATGGTGTAGGATTTTGTTATTTACATAGAACGGAGCATCAACTATTGTTCGAAGGACTTTAGATTGAAAAGATTGAATACGTTTGATGTTAGAAGCTTTTGCTGTCCCCCACAGTTCAAGTCCGTATGTCCATATAGGTTTCAGTATTGTCTTGTAGATAAGTAATTTGTTTTCAATAGAAAGTTTGGATTTTCTGTTTAGTAGTCTGTATAGCTGGCCGTATCGTCGGTTGAGTTCTTGTCTTTTGAGTCTAGTATGTGGGTTCCACGTTAGTCTTCGGTCTAAATGAAAGCCAAGATACCGGACTGTGTCTGAGTAAGGAAGCTGGATGGAATTAAAGTGTACTGGTGGACAGGAACTGCGTCGGAGTGTAAAGGTAATATGTTGGCATTTAGATTCATTAACTTTAATGCGCCAGTTATTACACCAGTGCTCAATCAAGGTGAGGTGGTTTTGGAGATTTAAGGATGCTATGTTGGGATCAGAGTTGGATGATAAGATTGCGGTGTCGTCAGCGAATGTTGCTAGAAAAGTATCGGGATGAACAGGGATGTCAGCAGTAAAGAGGATGTAAAGCACGGGACCCAAGACGCTGCCTTGGGGAACACCGGCTTTAACGGAGTAGATATTGGAAAATTCTGTTCCACAGCGAACTCGGAAGGAGCGGTCAGAGAGGTAGGATCGGAGGACTAGGTACAAGGACTGAGGTAAATGGATTTTAAGCTTGAAGAGCAGTCCGGAGTGCCATAACCGGTCAAATGCCTGTGCAATGTCCAGAAATGCACCCGAACAGTATTCCTTGTTTTCTAGGGCTGAGGAAATATGATCAACAACTCGGAGTCCTTGTTGAACAGTAGAATGTTGGGAGCGAAAACCAAACTGATGGGAAGGAATATTTTGGGATTCTATAATGGGTAGGATTCGTTTCAAAAGGATCTTTTCAAAAATTTTTGAAAGGATTGGGAGTAGGCTGATTGGTCTATAGGATGTTGAGCTATTGAGAGGTTTTCCTGGTTTTGGGAAGAGGATAATAGTGGAGTGTTTCCATAACAGAGGGAAGTGGGTGGTGCGTAGGATACAATTGTAGATATATGTAAGGAATATGACTGCTTTGGATGGAAGTTGTCGAAGGATTTGAGGTGTAAGGAGATCATGTCCAGGAGCTTTACGGAGGATTAGTTTTTTTAATTGAAATTTTACTTCGGAAGGATGAATAGCTTTTGGGGGCAAGGAAAGTGGGATTGGTGATGTAAGGAGTTCTTCTACTGTTACGGTGTGGGCAGGATGGGATTCCGGATGTGAAATAAATGTATTGGATAGGTGAATGGCGAACTCCTCAGCTTTATCTTCGTCAGATGCTGCCCAGGAGCCATCACCTCGTCGGAGAGGATGGGAAATGCGGTGAGGATTTAGGATTTTTGTTGTGGTTTTCCAAAGGGAATTGTCGCGAGAAGAGAGGGAGGATAGGTAGGAGTTGAAGGATTGTGATCTGAAGGTGGCTAATTCCAGTTTTAATTGTTTGCAGTAGTAATTATAGGAGCAGCGGTCGGTAGGATGTCGGGTACGTTGCCATAATAATCTGGCACGGCGTTTGGTGCGGATTAGGTTAAGGATGTGTTGGGGTAGAATGGTCTTTATAGGAATTCTGGAGGAGTCTTTTGGGAAGGAGGCAGTCCAGGCGGCTTGTTGGATTGTGGTAGTAAAGGAATTTACGGCACTATCAAGGTCATCGGGAGTTTTGAGGGATATGTTGAGATCAATATTATCGGAGATTATTTGGCGGAAAAGGTCCCAGTTTACTGGGCCCCTAATGAATGACGGTGGAGAAGGTTTGGGAACAGGTTCAAGTGAAACATTAAGGATTAGAGGACTATGGTCGGAGGAAAGTTCATTTAGACGTGTAATGGAACAATTGAGGGGACTTAAGCCGCTGTGGATAAAGAAATCAAGAAGATCAGGATTACGGTTGGGATCTGTGGGCCAGTAGGTAGGAGAGTTGGGGGAAAGGAGGTGAAAACGTTGGGAATTGAGTGCAGACAGCAGGGTTCGGCCACGAGAATTCGTGGTTCTGGAACCCCATTGTTGGTGCTTGGCATTTAGGTCTGCACCCAAGATGAAGTGATGTCCTAAGGAGTCGAGGAGAGAACTGAATTGGGCATTGGATATGGATCGGTTAGGAGGGCAATACGCTGATGCAAGAGTGACCGGAAAGGAGAAGGTTTTTATCACGATAGCGGTGGACTGTAGGAAATCATGTATTGGTAATGGGAGTACGTGATGGTAGAGGGATTGGTGTACAATTACAGCAGTACCGGCATGTGCTTTTCCGTCAGGGTGGTCAGTACGATATGTCAGGTATTGTGGTATATTGAAGTGCTGTTTAGTGGTTAGTCGAGTTTCAGTAATTAGTGCCACATCAATGTTCTTGTCAAGTAGTAAAGTAGATAGTTCGTCTGTATGATTTCTAACACCATTCGCATTCCAAAGGAGAATGGATATGGGTTTAGGGATGTGAGTCATTTAAGGATTTTTCAAAGGAGGGATGAGGTGAGATACGAGATTCGTGAGGAGTGATATGAGTGGAGTAACAAGGGATTTGAAATCGGTGAGGAAAGATGCTAACAAACTTGTGAGATCTGTTGCATTTGAAGGAGGAGGAATATGAGGAATTTGTTGTTGGTGGTTAGGTATATTAGGATGAAGAGGATTTTGAGGTTGGGTTTGAGGTTGTTGTTGTGGCAGGGCTTGACATTTATCGGTTAAAGTCTTACCTCTAAGTAGTTGGGAGAATGATACATCATTGTTTACAATTCTGGAAGGCTCTCTCTCTCTTCTTGTTCTTAGTGCTTCATCTTGAATCCGGTTTTTCTGGTGTCTGGTTTTGAGATTCTTGTAAATTTGGCAGCCTTTGTAGTTGGCCGGGTGTCCCTCCAAGCATAGGGCACATACTGCTGGATCTTGTATAGGTTTGGTGCACTCTACAGATTTGTGCTGTTCACCGCACTTCACGCAACGCGGCAGATGGTAGCAATATGTCTTCGTGTGGCCATAGGTCTGACAATTATGGCACTGCACGATGTCTCTCTTGGGATATGGCTTCTCAACTTTCACCATTGTGTAGTATATTCTTGTGATATCATATATTTTTTCGATACCTGGTGATGGCTCCAAGTCCACGAAAAACAATGGTAGTGGGATCCTATTTCGTAATCCTGGCTGCTCCCTGTCCTCCTTCAAAACGTTTGTTACCTGGCGTACATTGAAACCAAGCGTCGTTAGTTCTTCTTTAATAACTTCAGTGGGGGTTGAGGAATGTAAATTTCTTATCACTACTCGTAAAGCTCTTTCCTGCCTCAGCTGGTAAGTGTGAAAATTCGCATTTGTTTCTGATAAGTACTTCACTATTTTTCGGTAGGCTTCTGCAGAATCAGGTGTTATTTTGGTGTCATTGGTTCTGTTAAGGCATGAATAACTGCCAGAGCAGATTTTATTTAGTTGGGTGCAGAACATCTGGAAATTTTTTATATTTTTCACAAATATCGGAGGAGGCTTTGGTTCTCTGGGTATTGCTGCAGACTCCATTACTTCTCTGTCATTTTGAAGCACTTGGTAGGGGTTTGGAGTAAAGAAAGGTGATTCTTCAATCGTTTCTTGTGCAGACGTACCTGGTTGGGGCTGAGGTTCTGGTTCTGAAGTGTTCATTTTGGTCACTGGAGGTATTTCTCGTAGGCAGCGACGAGTCCTTTGTTTGGCTGGTGAGCTAACTCCGTCTGACCGAGACCTCTTGGGCACCTTACTGGCCATCACTTGCTGATCATACCGCATATCATAAGAGAAAAAATAAATAATTAAATAAAAAAAAAAAAAAAAAAAAAATTTTTTTTTTTTTTTTTTCTTAAAATAACAAAAAAAAAAAGATGTCAACAGTAAATATCAACTGCTCTGATATACACTTTAACTGTATCACGTGAATAATCAGAGAGATTCCGCTATAAAATTGGTAAAAACTGACAAATATAGCTATTTTTTAATAGGATATCAAAAAATAGCTATATTTGTCAGTTTTTACCAATTTTATAGCGGAATCTCTCTGATTATTCACGTGATACAGTTAAAAATATAGCTATTTTTTAATAGGATATCAATATTTAAATTTTGTTTTAATTAACTATTGTCTGGTTTTAATATCAAGAAAAGCACCTTGGTACTTGATTAAAAAACTACGTATTCTTATTATATATATATATATATATATATATATATATATATATATATATATATATATATATACATATATATTCTTATTATAAACTGTCCTTCACCTACCAACAGTTGACCAACATATAACGACCATTTATCAACGATTTTATACAAATTTAAACGGACATAACAACAGATTAATAAGAGAATATCCCTGAATATGGAAAGGAGAGTAAAAAGGCGCTGGATGAGAGATCTCCTTTCATAAACAACCCCAGTAATTGAAACAAGACAGGGAAGAGGTACTGCTGAATAAAATTCTTCTACATGCCTGATATGTCATTATTTCTTGTATGTTTAGCACATTTGGTAGTTATTAACATAATGATAGGTGGCCAATCCAGTAATAAAGCAAACGAAAAAAAAAGTGAGAAAATGAATTTAAATTAGTTTAAATATTTCCAATAAAATCACATTTTTAATTGACTTTCTTCAAATGTTTTTAACTTAACACTTGACGATATTAAGTTATTTGATCTGAGTTTTGGAGAAAATCCAATAAGGATTAAAAGAGAAATTGTTAATAAAATAAAATAAATCTGCATTTTTAAATTCTATATAAACCGAAATAAAAAAATAAAAAATTTCCATCATGATATTAAATGATTAATTTTTATACTTTGTAAATGTATGTTTTAATAAACATTATATATATATCGAATTTATATAAATATACATATTCATTAAATGCTGAACCTGTATCTTAGCACAATAAAACAAAAATTATTAATTATTTAAAAATTGCGAAATATGTTCTGTACCACAAATGATTGAATTATTGTTGAAAACTCTAAACACTATCACTGTTACACTATTACACGAACACTGTTGAAATATTATAAAATAATAACAGAACAAGAGGAATGTTAACCGAACGGAAGCTAATAGAAGACTGACAGGAATTCTGAGAGTGTAGACATTGCTATAAGTAATTAGATTGCTGATCTAGAGACTGTGAGGATATTAGGTTAAGGGAAGGGCTTGAATTTTGTTGTTTTCTTATTTCAAATTATTTGATCTGTATTTCCAGTTAGTAACGTTGTATCAATTAAATACACTGAAATAGCTGTAAATAGTAATAAGAATATTGATAATATATATATATATAATCTCTTGGCTAAATAGTTCCATTGGTTTTTGGGTCGATAGTTCCGGTGATTATAATCTAATTTAAATACTTTTTTTGAGACGTTAAAACACAATATTTTATTTATTTTTTAAATATTATATGCCAGATAATGTGATTTGATAAGTGTATATATTATTTTCTTAATGACAGGACGGAAAAAATAAATATTTCTATTATAATTGTGATACATATAGCGTTCATAAGTTATTATTATTATATTATTGAAACACTTAATTTATTTGGTTTATTTTATTGGAAGCGTCTTTTGTTTGGTAATTTTTAATAAATTTTAATTGGTTTAAGACATTCATCAATATGTTTTTCTTATGTTAAATAAAATAATAAATCGATTAATACATTATAATCTAAAAATGCATGTAGATCAAAGGCAGAAAATATTAATATAAACAAAGGTTAAAACTTTATATATTTTTTATTGGTTCCTAAGATATTAGCGATAACCCTCGGACTAGGGTCAAATATAAACTAGTACCACAAAAAAGTTTCATTTAAATCGGATCTATAATCCGAAACCTCCACATGTAAGATGAATTGCAGATTGCCGTATTCTTTTGATCATGTTGGCACTTGTCACAGCTCAACAGTATATTTCTTCCGCCTCTGCTTTAATTTAAAATGTGTGAGAAGTATTTTAAATGTGGTATGGTTTGTTTGATAAGTTTGTTAAACATTAAGTTAGTTTAGTATTTAAATTCGTTTCAGAATCTTTAAATCTTACGTTAAATCTGCCAGTTTTAAAGAGCACGGCGTATAGTGAACTTCAAGAAACAAGACAACATTAAAACTTCAGCTGTGAGTTATGAATTTTAAATTTATAATGCATGACATTTCTTAACAATTTTTGGAAATATGATTTCAACTAATATTAAATTTTAATAAAATTTAAAATTTATTAATTATTTCGTCTCAATAATTGGTATGTATCGAGTTGTATACAAAACCGTTTCTTATATAAGTAATTTAGTTGAAATATTAATAGCTTGATAAAAGTAAGTTAACTTTTAATTTTTTAATGTTTTAAACTTAATTGATTTAAGTTTACACATTTTATTCATTCATGTAGATTTAATTGTTATTGATTTGGATTTTTTTTTTTACTTTTGTTATTTAAAATATTGGAGGACCGAAACGATATTCTCACCCCAGCTCTATTTTTATTGAGGGGGGAATCGCTCCCCTCGTCCCCCCGAAGTCTGCTCCTCTGATTGTTGATCCGATTATGTGTTTAAAGAGAGGTATACTCTTGTTTTAAGTTAATAATATAATACTAATTCTACCTTTTCTAATTGAGCCACACGTGTCTATATTTACAAAGGAAGGAGATGGTCCGGTGTGGCGATCATAAATATGCTAAATAGAGGCAAAACTATTTAGCCTATTTATGACCGCCACCCCGGGCCTTCCCTTCCTTTATAATGCAACGGTCAACTATTAAATATTCAACATGTCTATATTTATATATTAATTAACCTCAATAATTCAAAATAAAATATGATTAGGGAGATATTTTAGAGTTAATAGCCACGGGAAATATATAAAAGTGAATTTCATATAAGAATTGAAAGTGATATAGAAATAATTTCTTCGAATAATACAGAAATAAATGATATTGAATATTTGTGTGTGTTTTTTTTTTTAACTTTTATATTCATGCTTGAAATTCTGTAGTCCAATAACAATTTAAAAGGTTTGGTAAAACCCCACATACGGTTGATATAAAAAATACAGTTATCAATACTGAAATAAAAATTCCCTTTCAGTTATTCACGCTTTTACAGTTCTCTTTGTCAGATGAATATTTGCCTTTATTTGACACTGTTGCTTGACATGGGTCCCAACATGATATTTCTGAACTCACATTAAAACTTTGACATATGGTAAAACTTGTTTTCATGGTAAAATATTACAATCTATCACAATCAAGGACATTAGGGCAAACATTTGAAAAAAAAAATGTGTTTCAGCTTTGATATAAAGTGGCACTTCCGGTTATCCGATTTTATCGAAAAAGTTGCTGTCACCTCTAAGGCATATACCTATCTTAAATACGTAATATCAGTTTCTTATGTCTTTTCGTTTTTGAGCAAGACTGTTGTCATACATTCACACACGGACACACAGATACACAGACTATTTTTCGGGACTGGGTTATTTGAACTCAGGGTACACCAAAACGTGTAATTCCGTTAAAAACTCAGATTCAAAAATGATCACCATCGCAATACTTACCCTTACTATATATTACATATATTCGTAAGTGAAAGTAAAAATGGGGGCTATTGTTGGGATACCATCTGTAGAATAATTACCTTATTACCAGTAATATAACATAATTAACATTTGGTTGGTTTATTGAGCTCTTTTGTAAGTTAGTTTTTAAATTAATGTAAAATATTGGAAACACAGTGAAACACTGACCCCATAAGCTGTTAGGAGGAGAGGCAAAACATCCTTTGTCCCTCCTTGTATTGGTGCCTAAAACCTAAAACAATCGATTGTCCTAAATCGATGAATGGATTCGTTCATTCCATATTTACAGACAAATACAAATAAGTTAAATAAGGAGAAAAGAAATTACTCTTTTAAAAATCAAGTCAAAATTGAGTTGATCTTAAATACGACCATACTTATGTTCAATATGTACATTCAGCTTTGAGGATTCCGAAAAAAACTTGTACTCCGACTTTTGGAAGGAAAACAGGATTCCAGGAGATCTTATCGTTTCTCTCTCAACCTCACTGAATATTGACAGACATTGGGAGATGAGTAAGAGGCTAAAATTATTCTAAAAAATATGATTAATTTACATTAATACTTATTGGAGATTATAACTTCTAAATCATCAAAATATCTCCAAATCAAAACTCGTCTATTCCTTTCAGCAATTTTTAAATATGACTATCTGATATCAAAGGTACGGAGTAGGTAGACTAACTTCAATATCTATAATTTTACATATTTAATTATGTAAATGTATTTTAATAACTTTTTTTTTTTTTTTTTATTGATGATATTTACAACTGTATTACAATTAATTTACTTGGGTCTTGTATAGATTAGGCCCTCCAGTCCTTTTAAAATCATATTTGGTACCAGTTGTTATGAAACTTGTTACCATTGATATAGAAATAAAATCACAAGTTTAAATATTATTTCATTTATGAAGAGCAGGATGGTTGGGGTGATCAATCAGAAATAAAAAGGCAAAAATAAATAATAATATTTATTTTAACATTTGCCGGTGTTTCGACCTGAAGTTCAGGCCTTCATCAGGGCTAAGAAAATAACTAGATAACAAGGTATGAGAAACATAAACAATGTAGGTAAAAAAATATTAAAGTAAAATGAAGTGGGCAGAATAATAATGTCATTATTCTATAATATTGTCATTTCTTACAAGAACTAAGAAATAAATAATAATTACCGTTATATGTTTACTTCATTATTCCACACTTTATAAGGGTAACACCACCTGCGATACCACTATATATGAAATATACCACAAAGGAAAGTATTGCGATCGTGATAAATTTTAAATCCGGGGTTTTCATGGGAAATACACGTTTTAAGGTATATTGAGTCCAATAGATTTTGAAATGGTAATGGAGGTTGATACAATTCATGGTACATTGATTTTTACTAAAAACATTGAAATGAATCTTCTATGCGACATTACTTTAGTATACTTACAAATTTCACTTGTTTTTATGAAATTTTTAATGTTAGCTAATTTTTTTATTGGAAACACAATAAAGGAGTTATACAAGACTTTGGTCTGTTTTTTGTAACCTTAATCTTTGGAATCTATGTGCCATCAGTAATTAAGATTTTACGCCCAGTAAGATGGAATGGGGACGGTGGGTCAAGGCGTATCTTAACGTATCGTATACCTAACATATTTCAAAGAACTCGCAGTCGACATTTAACCTTAATTAATGGGCCATTATACCATTCCGTGCGAATTCATATATTCAAATTAAAAAAATAAACGGTAAACTTTTTTTTGACAGTTTATATCAATGTAAGATCGTAATGATATTGCCTAAAATATCTTTCACAAATATCAGTTAAAATATAGGCATCTTTTCATGATTAGTAATGATAAAAACTATAAACGAACATAAATATGTAAATATATATATATATATATTTCTATGTGCTAATTTATTATAAATTAATTTAATATATATATTTATATATATATATTTATATATATATAATTATTATATAATATAAATATATATATATATATATATATATATATATATATATATATATATATATATATATATATATATATATATATATATATATAAATATATATATATTTCTAGCTTCAAATATCCTATATCTTCAAATAGTTTATCGACTTTTTCTATTTAATTAGGTACTAAAAACTCATGGACATCTATTTTCTTTCAACTTAAATCATAAGATAATTTAATAAAAAAATTGGCTTGTACAAATTATAATATACAAAAATATTGGCCCGTTTGGCGTGACTTACGAATCGTAAAATAACGAAGTTATAAAGGCCAAACTGTCCGATATTTTTGTAGGCCACCTTTTTCTTTCTCAATTTTGTGATCAAATTTTCTTACGATTCAAGCGGAAAGCAAATTGGTATTCATGAGCTTTTAATACCTAATTAAATTAATTAGTTTAATGAAAAACAACCCGTTTCTGACAATTTTCGAAGATAAAAAAGTTTTAATTTACGATAAGATTTACAAAATTTTAGTCAATACTGTAATATTAATAATTGCTAATTCAAATTGTTTTACGACATTAATCGGATGCTAATAACTTGATATGAAGGGGTCCGTATCGCGGGCTAAATTCCCTGACTATTACCATTATTCGTTGAGAAAAAAGGTCTCCCATCTAGTCGTCAAAGTTGGCAATACGTGTTACGGGACGTGTGGGGGAAACAGATGTTGACAATTTGAACTTAAGTTTAACCGTGAAATAGAATCAATAGCACAGATGAAAATAATTGAGCTCCGTGATTAAAGAACAAATATCAATCGGCAAAGAAGGAATTTTACAAGAAAGCTCACAATCTCATTTGGACAAGAATCCGTATCCATTGAATGGTCATTATGAATGACCATAATATTTATAGTTTTACCTATCTTCAAAACGATAATTTTTTAATTATTTAATTAAATTAATTTCAGTTGTTTTAATTAAGTAATATATTAAAATCCAATTATGAACCTATGGTTATTACAGATAGATATTACAGAAAAAAAAGGAAATAAGATCGTGCAGATAAATTAGTTGATACATAATATTAAAAAAAAATAAACAATTACAATTCCATTGTTCATGATACATTGTGATTAAAAATTAAAAATTCGTGTCTCAGCATGCCCTAGCAACACCCGAGTGGTGCAACTTTAATCAGTTCTAATTCTATAAATGTTCACTATGGCATCCATTTGATCATACAAATTTCAGCAGTTCATTTGTGTTAAAGTTATATTTTTTTTTGAAACCTGATGATTCTGATATAAAGTCCAGCAAAAACAATATTTTATTTCTTTTTAATTAATTAGTATTACAAGTAGTATTTTATTTATATAATTTTAATTATATCACTATTGATAATTGTACTGCTCCTATCTGCATATATATATATATATATATATATATATATATATATATATATATATATATATATATATATATATATATATAAAGCGCCAATTCAATTAATGGATTTCATCAATCGATCGAATCCAGCAGCGATGGAAAGATATATGTAGATGGATAGCGCAGTCTCCAGTCTGTACGGAAGCAGGCTGTACCCAGAGAGGGCATCGCAACTATAGGTTCCATCCTTGGATGATGAAACATAATAAATAATTGCTATAAATTAATTAAATATATTAGTCATTTATAATGAAAAAGAGCTTTATTGAGACCCTCTAAGGCATTTGGGAGAGAGAATTTTTTTAATATAACTGGAGTATTTAATTATTGACGCGCCTCAATATAATTGTTAATGCATAATACGATTAAGCATCCTTTTTTCAAGTGCATTTCTACCTTGATATGAAAAGAAAACCAACAACCAATAATGTAATTTTTAATTTTATGAAAAAAAAATATTTTATTTTAATAAAGAAATTTTTTCAGAACAATCAGGCGCCACTTATACAATACCGCGCAACTAAGGATAACCATTATGAGTTCCAATATCATTATGACCGAAAAAAACTTATATTTTGATTCATAATAATTCGGCAATAAGGGGAATACTTAGAAACAATTTTGTTTTCTTTTCAATGGAAAAAAATATTTTTTAAATACAATGAATATTAACAATATGTTTAAGTTTTTGGTTAAACAAGGCATAAAATTCTGAAAAAAAAGATATATTTATTCGATTTTTAATGGGTTTGGAAACGGACTCTCTCATTGAGTAACGAACGGTAATCCTATGCTTCAGGTCGCTGGTACAACTTTAATTATTTATTCATGGACCGAGGCTGGGTTGGGAGACCCTTCTGGGGCATACCCAATCTCTACAACTTAGGTACTTATCATTTAATAATCAATAAAGAGGAAAAACCTGGTGACGCAGCGTGATCTCGGCCAAATCACCTTTTATCACTAACGTTGACCAAGAAACAGTATTTGATTTACATTAGAAAATAAGTTCTTTTTATCAGCCAACAATGGTAGAATTATACTTCGTCCACTGATTACTAACAGTTTGAATGTTGATCATATCTCTGAAATCGAGATTCATTATTTTTTCATTAAATTCTGTTATTTCTGACCCCTTCTTTCTCAAAATCCTTTGCTGTCGAGAGGTGGAAGAAGCCTATACTGCATATCAGACTTTACAAAATGAATTACTGAGTAAAATAGAAACTCACACTGCAGAAATATTTAAAATTACACATACCTTCATTAACAATTTTCACACTACAAATTTAGAGATGAGTAAGTGACTTACGTTAAAACTGTTGGTTCAGGGCGCGGAATTTGATATTCTACAGTTTTTATTCTATGAGCTATTCCTCTTATGGAACTCGTTTCCAAGCTGCAGGGGCATTTATAGTAATTTGTCTCAGTTTGACAAATTTAGTAAAATGTGTATAGGAGTCCACTTTTTTTTTCCAATTAGTTTAATCTACCGTGATGGATTAAAGAGACTTGTAGAAATATCTTTATTAAAATCTGGATTCTTTTCATATAATGCTGACTGTTTATTATTTTCTTGTTCTCCATTCAATCTTTAACATTTTCCAAATACGTAATAACAAAGTATTTCAGTAAATGATATTTCAAAAATAATAATAACATGCCTTTAATTCATGACTTTTTAAAAAATCGAATAAGCCGATAGGTTATTAAACATAATTTTAACTAATTAATTGAAAACATCATTATGTAATCATGCTTGTGTTTATGAGTGGTACATTGAAATGCTACATATTTTTTAATGAAAATTATTGTACGAAAAATGGTAGTTTGTTATTTCCTCTTTATTTTTTAGAAGTGAGTTGATTTTAAACCTATTGAACCTGGAAATGTTAGTTTTCCTTTCGATCCCCCTGAAAGCATCCTGATGGATTTTGCCGTGGAAGATAAAGAACTTCTGCCTATTTACATTCTCCTTGTCTTTCCATCCATTTAACCTTTACTTTCTTTACAGTGATGGAGTACTATTTCATGTCTAGTTTATCTTCTTGACAAATGTCAACAGTAGTAGTAATATAAAGGGGAAAGGAATAATAACTAGTAAATCGAGTGATCAATTTAACTCTCTAAAAAAAAAGGTGTGTACTTCAGACGACACGGTAGAAGTTAAAAACAGCAATAAGGCGAGATGAGTGAAAAGTTTTATATACCTTGGGTCTGAAATTAATAGCAAAAATGACATGGCTCAAGAAATACAAAGAAGGATCACGGCTGCCAATAGATGTGTCTATGGACTTGGCCGACACTTAAGAAGTAGGTACCTCTCAAAGAAGACCAAGCTGATCATATACAAGACTCTTGTTCGGCCTGTTTTGACATATGGCTCAGAGGCTTGGACGATGACCAAACACGATGAGATGAAGCTGAGTGTGTTTGAGCGAGGAGTCCTCAGAAGGATTTATGGTCCAGTAAAGGAGGGTGATGTCTGGAGGAAAAGAAAAAATAGGGAGCTCAGTTCTCTCTATGCAGACATCGACGTAGTCACCTATATTAAACTGGCCAGACTAAGGTGGGCAGGGCATGTGGCCAGAATGAGCACCATTGAGATACCCAAGAAAATAATGATGGAGGAGCTGCACCTCGCAAGACGGGTAGGAAGGCCGAGGACGAGGTGGTTGGACAACGTGGCCTATGATACGAGAACCCTGCTTGGTGTACAGAACTGGAGAGCTGCAGCAGAAGACAGAGCCAACTGGCGGAGGCTCTTGGAGGAGGCCCAGTCTCGGTAACGGGATGTCGTGCCACACATGAATGAATGAATGAATAAGGCGAGATAAATAATTTGAAATATAAATTATAAATAGTTCATTATAAAATATTGCTGGATAGAGTCCCTTTAACATGCTGGAGGAAAGAATTTAACATTAACGGACCGGCACTAAAAAAAAAAAAAAAAAAAAAAAAATTATTGATTAGGATTTTTTCGGAGAGAAAAAATTGTGCATGATACGGAGGGAGGGAGGGAATTATAAAAATTGTACAATAAAAATTAAATTTTTATTTACAATAATGGTACAATAAAATATTATTTTTAATTTGTATTTAAATAAATGTATTTCTTATTAAAATATATTAATTTTTAATTACTTATTACAATAATACAATTTTAACATTGTAATATGTGATAAAATGGTGAAATGTTAGGGAAAAGAGAGGTAGCGTAAAATATGAATTATTTTGTTTGAAAGCAGATTCTTGAAAAGGGATAAACATTGTTAGTTGAAAAAGAAAAATGAATGAATAAAGATGGTTTCTGGAAGTTGGGAGGTTTAATTGGAATTCTTTAAAATACTTTCAAAAGAATCTATAAAAAAAGAAATTTCGAATTAATTAGGATATTTGTTAGGAAGTATAAGCTAGTCTATTTTTCATGCTTAAAAAAAAACCTGAAATATATTAAATATTTTAAGCTACGTCCGATAAAACTCATATAACATGCTATTAAAAATTTATAGGAAAGTATTTCTACATTTTAATCGCAAACAGCTTAATTTAATTTTTTTTTTTTTTAAATATGAGTTTCGTAGGTTTAAGAAGGAATATTTTCATTAATTAATTCAAATTATTTATTGAATATTACAACAATCTGTCACATGGACACTAGTTATAGTGAGGTAGGATAACATATTAATTAATTAGAGGAGTTTTGTGAACATATTAAATAATCAATAAAGAACTCTTCATCCTAAGAAAACTCACATTTATGTAGAAAATCAAACTTATATTTTTTTAAGATTCCGTTAAATAATATAATTAATTTTGGGTTAATATAATCAACAAACGCAAATCCCTATTTATTGAACATAAAAAAGATTTGCTTAATTTCAAATAATTTATTTTATCAAAAAAAACCTAAAGTTTTTGATGTTCTGCTGACGGAAAACTCAGGGAGGCCTTGACGTTTGACGCAAATACGGATAAGAGTATAATTCACTACATATTTTTTTAAGCATTTTAGTTTTTGCAGATATGAAAACATCAGCCTTAAGATGGTTAAGTGCAACACATAACAACGTTTGCATTTATACATTGTATTAACGATATAAAACATTATTTTCAAGAAAAATTATTACAAGATTTCGAAAATAAACTTGGTTTATATCTTAATTACAATAAAATAACTCTTAATGAGGCAATAGTTCCCTTACACAGCGTTAGGAAAGTACGATTTTATACGATTAAATTATAATTTTTAAATTAAAGTAAAATTCATCACAATTCCCTGAACTACCGAAAACTAATCAACAACAACAGCCTTCTACTTCGACAACCATCGAACACCAGGACTCCGAAAAATCGTACTCAAACACCAAAAGCAGGTATCAGCAACCTCGACATCAACAGACGTCCAAACCTAGTCACACTCCCAATCCTCAGTCCCAAACTCAACGCCAACAGATTCCTCACCTTCATCTACCCCAACGGGTCAAACTACCGCCACAGCACTCTTATCTATCCCAACCTCATAGCCAGACAAAACTCCCTTCACAAGTACCTTCGAATGCAGACCTTCCTCGTGCGTAACGACGGATTCTGCCCTCAGTTAACACTCCAAAGCAAATTGATCATCCACCACAACTTCCTTATCCAAATACACTCTATAACGAACTACTAATAAATATATACTTGTATGAAATCCACTGACAGATGTATAAAAGCAATCCCAGTTTATCGTTGTAATATATTACAGAGATATGGTGGACAGCGTCACTGTATCTACGATAAGTTGTAAGCTTTAGCCCGACAGCCAAATCCAAACGTGTATTTTGATTATGTATATTATGATGGCCATATATTATAATTATTTCTATATACCATTCTACCTTTTACATTTTTTGACCTCCCGCAATAATACAAAACTTCCCTACCTTTTGTAGTAGAGATGCAATAATATAACATATACATGAACATATAAAAAAATAATAAATTAGAAAACAGTAATTAGAAAACAGCCAGTTGAGACACTAAAATTTGATTTATACATATAGCAACCGTATTCATTCTTCATTAGTTCGTTGCCTGATAGAAATTTTTAGAAATATATTCCCCTCATAATAAATTTAAAATGTTAACGTTTTAAAAAATGGTATTAACTATACTACCGCTTTAAATCATTACTGTGTATAAAACTACAAAGAAGAAAAAAAAAAGAAGACTATATGTCCCATAGCACTACTAAACTTTAGGACTTAAGATTAGTAAGTGTAAATGTGGTTTCAGGTACCTTGTATCTAGTGGAGGGGGAACTTTTTCCGACTTTTAACAGTTATCCTGATGGGAGTGTCAAGATATATTTTCCAGGAAGGACAAGAAATAAATATTAACCGACCCAGATAGGAATGGAACCTACAACGTTCAGAACCGGGCATACTGGATCCACGTCTTGACGCAATAAGAGTATTCAATGCGAAAATAAGTCTTCAGAATATTTTCTCTGTTTAAATATAAAAACTCGTATTTTGACGATATTTTAATCAAGCACCCAATATTCATAAAATTTGTATTTATATTTTAATATGAACTGTTTTTAATCGGATTAATAGTTCTACTTTGTCTTGAACCGTTTTTGTGTAGTCTGCTTTGTGTTAGCTTCAATTAATGTTGTGTAGGATAATATGTATAAAATATATTGAATGCTTCCATCAAGTCCTACTTTTTTTTATTGATTTATTTATTTTTTTTTATAAATCTCACCAAGTGGGAAAATGAGGCTTATTATACGAGCTTTTGAGTTTTGGGTTCTTTTGAGGATAATTAGCTCTTGCGTTTCCCTCAATCCTGAATGCCTTTTCACCTACTTTATTGTTGCATATATGTCTATTCATGTATGGATATAATGATTTGTATTTTTCCTCTTATATACTGCTTGACCTTTTAAATTGTAAAAATATTAAAAAATCTTTTTAATAATGTTTTTATGTATATTGAAATTGAACACCTATAAGGCTAAATGAATGGATTATGTATGGACTTATGGATCGCAATGAGACAAAATGAAAATTTTAATTGGGCAGAAAAAAAAAAGATATACTTTACAGCATCAAATTGATATATATTTCTCAAATCACACGAAACTATATAGTTATATAACTGCCCTTATAATTACTCTATAACTATTCCTAAAAACTCTTAAGGTTCCGTGATTCCAATTCGCAGAAGACCAAGCAGCTCCTTGTAACCAACCAGCCTTATTTTACCGCCCTTCGACTACCGTTGCGTGGTGTACAGAAGGCTATCTGCTAAGGTGGTAATGAGACTTATGAATAGTATTGCCCAAAATCGGTCTTGGTCTTGCACTTTGCAAGACCAAGACCAAGGCCGCCTAACTGTTGCAAGACCAAGACCAAGACCAGAATGGATAAAACAAATCGATTTTTCGAATAAAAATTAAGACAAAATATTTACTAATACTTGACAATCTTAGTTACTATATGTAAATAATTTGTATAACCAATATACTTTTACATTTAACTCCTCTAATTTTTCATTCGGGCTTAGTGAGGTTTCTCCAGTCTAAAAAGTTACAGTAATATCTCTGTTAAATAAGCTAATAAATAACTGTTGCGAAACTCTTGTGCAAGACCAAGACCATGACCAACACAGAATTTGCAAGACCACGACTCGTCTTGGTCTCGCATTTGGGCAACACTAGTTCCTCTTAAAATAAGAGCAAGTTAATAAAATGGTAATAACTATAGAATAAAAAATGAATTAGTTACAAAAAAGTTATCACGAAAAGGAGTTCTTCTTCGATGCGACATTATAGGTTTGTAGGTTATCATGATTTAAGCCAATTAATTTATGCTATTCTAGTTTTTTTATTTCAAACCGAGGCTGAACCTTTTTTATGATAACTTGCTACTCATTCTTTCTTTATGCAAATTGATTATTCACAATTAATGGTCTATGTTGTTTATCCTGGACCTATGATGCTAGTGGAGTTACTTATTAGAACTGCAAGACTCTTATGCAAGACCAAGACCATGACCAAGATTGAGTTTGCTAGACCAAGATTAGGGCTCACATTTGGGCAACACTACTTATAAAGTGTTAAATAAGATTTATCTTCGGAATTTCTTGGTGCTCCAATGTTTCTTGTTGGTGCACCAATCAGAAGTGGCAGTATTCTACATCCCTGTTGCAATTCTTAGTATCTTCAATTTCTAGGTCTCAGATCATAAATTTCCCAACATTCCAAAACTCCTTATTCTACATACGATCTACTACTTTTTAAATACCAAATATTAACCTATTCATCAAATAATCCGCTTTCATAAAGGCGCTCTCAAATCTATCGTCAATCCTACTAGCTTCTTTTGGAATTCTTTGCCCATTTCCAAATATCTGTCCTTGTCAATATATTGTTTTCAACAATTTTTCCTCCACCTACTTCATAGACAAAATTCCTCATCAATTTAAACACTATATTATCTGTAAGAATAAACACAACCAACGGAAAATTGACAAGCGCCAATTTATAAATATCTGGCCAGCCTAATATGCATGAAACAATGCTGTTATTCTTAGAGGAATTCAGTTCCACTTCATTATTTAAATTATTACTAAGTTATTTTTTTATTCATTCAATAATTTTACAATGCAAGAAATGTGACATAAAAATCCTTCAGGGTTTAATTTAAAAATACTAGGTTAATGTTACATAGAATAAAGTTTATAATAAACGCAGCAGTATAAAATGCTGATTCTATGAAATCCTAAACATGTCGTTAGCACCATGTTAAAGTAACGAATGCTCAACGTTAAACAAGCTCACATGCGTTACTTTAACTCGATGCCGTCGATATGAGGGGCATTTATGCAACTTTTGTTAAATATTGTAAATAGATGTGTTGAAGTAAACAAATTTTTATCATGATATGTTTGTTAAATAAGGGCCGCTAGTACACTCAAGTTTAACACGATCTGGGGTCTGTTAAATCTGATGCTAATTTTGTAAATGTACGGTTTATAAGGTTTTTGTAAGGTTTTCGTATTCTGTTAGGTACTTCTGTTTTAAGTATAATAGTAATAACAAAATAACGCAGAAGTAAGCAGAAAAAGATTGGACAAAAATCTGACGAATTTTGAAGAGAATCATTTTTTTTTAAATTCCAAATAAATTCATGATTGCCATATTTCGAGGAATAAACACTGTTCATAGGCAAGACAAATGAGCTCGTGAACATTAAAATAAACCACTGTTATCACAAGTTACATTAATAAACCTAATATTTTAAAAACTTTTGTTTTTCCTTTAATTTCTTATATTTTTACTTTCATTTACCTATACGTGAAATATAAAGTAAAGGAAAGTATTGGGATCGTGAAAATTTTCGAATTTCAGTTTTCAACGGAAATCCCCTTTTTGAGGTCCCCTGAGGTCCAAATAAATAAGTCTCACAAAGTGGTCTTTGTGTGTGTGTGTGTGTGTGTGTGTGTTTGTTAACAGTCTAGCTCAAAAAGGAAAGTCGTACGAAAAAAAACTGCATATTTTTTTTTTATATGCCTGAGATGTTACAGCCACTTTTTCGTCAAAATCGGCTAACCGGAAGTGACACATTATAAAATCGATTTAACACATTTTTACGATTTTCTCGAAAACTGCTCTACCAATTTTAATTTAATTCATTATATCAGTGTAAAATTAAGCAGTTTTTAATATAATGTAGGTTTCAATAATCATTTATGTTCTCTAACAGGGCTTAAATAGCTATTTTCCAATATTAGCTTCCTTTAAAGTACTTTTAATTTTTTTTATTTTAAATAATTACCCATTTCATATTGATCTCTAATATAAAAAATTGTTAAATATAAAATATGAAAGAATTTGATAAATAACTAAAGGAGAAATAAAAGATCGTGGCGGAGAATAGTTGTAATTGAGGAACCAAAGGAATACGAGCGCTCACCATAGAATATAACAGACTTCCATATGTAATATGAGCTTAATGTAATATGGACTCCGACTATATTATGTACATATACATATGCAGTTTTCATAAATACCTTGGTATTATTTAATATTTAATTATATAGATTACAACAATATAAAAATCAAAACTTGTATAGGGGTACTTAAACAAATAAAAATACCTACAATGAAATATAAATACCTATGTAATTATAGCGTCTATAATTTTAACTTCTACTTCCCCCTTTGTCTGAAAATACCTATTTCTGCTGAGAAGAGGGTGAATGAATGTTGGAAAAAAAATGAAAGTTGTGAGATGCGCGCAACGCACCAGATTTTTGTAAATTAGGTTCAACATTTTTTCATCTGTTTTTTTGTTTTCTTTATTTTAATCAACTATTTCCATCTGTACTCCAGGGATTGGTTATTCTATTTACGAAGCAATTAAAAAATATCGGGAAGGGAAAAATTCAATTCACGTCGGGTCAACTAATTAATTATATAATTAATTGGGATATTGATATAATTTTGGCTTAGTAGGAATTTAAAACAGAAGTTCTACTATATTATAACTGAAATGGCGTAGGTCAAAATATGCAGGAAAAAGGTAAATGAGGAGTAACATAACGAGACAAAAAGATTATTATGAAGATGAGGTATATTCCTAATGTCAATAAAGAATTTAAATAATAATATAATTAAATTACATAATCTAACGGGAAGTCAATGTTTACTAATTTTACAGCTTGAAGTCAGGGAAAAAGTATTTTCGAGTGCTATTTTCCTTGTATTGTTAGTACTCTATTCTTTTGGATAGGTTGAAGTTCAAAGTCAGTTTTCATGTTTAGAATTGTTGATGGGGTTATGTTGAATGAAAAACAATCATCCATTACCTCAGTTGTTTGTTTCCATTGCTTTGTTAAAGGGTTTTTATTAACAATGATATTGTTAAAGGGTATTCATTAATAATGATATTGTTAAAGGAAACTTTATAAACTCCATTATGCACTCATTTTAATATATGCGCATCACTATTGGTCTCCTAAAGATCACATCTGAATATTTAATTTTATTTTTTTATTCCACATAAGAGGAGGGACAACAACAAACAGAATGTATGAGTAGAAATAGGTAAAGGTTTTATTTAACAGTTTTGTTCAAAAGATATTTTTTTTTTCAGTATAATTAAATAAATTTCAGGAAAACAATCATTTTAATTTCTAAACTTCCGATCATTTCCTTTAATGGAAACATTAAGTATAGATATTTAATGAAGTCCTGGAAACCAACTTTAACTTGCCCAATCATGACTACCGAAAACGATAATTAGATTTCTGACATAAATTTATATGAGGACTCTACAAATATCTATTTTAATTTTTTAAGTGAGGTTGACATGTTACTACAATTTTCAAATTCTGGAGTAAACAAATCCTCCATTTATTTTTAAAAGTATCAATAAAACATTTAGAACTAAATTAAATTGTTGTTAAGGAAGGAAATGGTCCGGGGAGGTGGTCATAAATTGGCTAAATAATGACAAAACTATTTAATTAAAAGCCAACGTTTCGACCCAACTTTGCAGGTCTCGTTCAGGGAGGTGTGTTCAGCAACGAGTATCACTTAGACCTGAAGTGTTTAATCTCCTTCCTTAATAATACAACGGTCAACTATTATGTGTTCAATATGAAATCATTGTTAATATTTTTCTTTAGAATAAATTGACTTTTCTTCTTTCTTTTTTTTTTTTTCATTTTGCCATTGAATTAAAAACAAAATTTTTAATATTTTTTGTTTTATGTTGCTTAAAATTGGTGTATGATTTGACAATATCGAACATAAATAAAACTTTATATTGTGATGATTTTCAACTATAAGTATCATGTGTTCAAATGAATGTTATTTCATGAAATAGCCGCTAACCATCCATTGGGTAGACGCTGGAAATAATAAATTTAAAAAAAATAATTCCATGCTACAGAAGAATCATAAGATATGCCATGTATCGATCAATTTCAGATTACATGGCTTTATTAAATACTTGAATTTTTATAAGCACAAATATATTTCATTATTGGTCTAAATTACCCAACAGGTAATTTGTTTTTTCTGAAAATCTGATTTTAAATCTTGTTTTAATGTGTGTTGATTCGCAATTTATATACGCAATGGCAGGGGAAAATTAAAGTATTGTATTAAATGGAAATGCGTTTGAATTCAATTAATTCACGACTTTAGCTCTTACTGTTCAAAAGGAAACTATATAAGAATTTCATTAAGTAAGAGAATAAAAACTTTTTTTACCAAAGAAACAATATTAATATTAAAAGCATAGTTGAATCGATTTCGGAAAACGAATCAGAAAGTAGTTGAAAGCGGCAGTCTCATAAAAATTCTATCTTCCACTCCTAGCCCTGAGAAAGATAACATTTCATGAAATACTGCAAACGTTCGAAGTCAAAGTCAAGGGCATTAGGAAGACTGAAAAGAATTTTCACCAGCCAAGCAAATTTTTCAATGAAAGAAAACCGCTTTTATATAAACTAGCTATTGGAGACACTCCAATAACTTTTTTATAAGAAGGTCACGTCGTATTCTTTTAAGCCCTCTCGACTATTCGGAACAGAATGGGATGTATAGTTACGAGATCTCTGTGTTAATATGGATGCGGAGTTAAAATAGAATATAAGTCCACCTATGAAATAAAGCAGGAAACTTTAAGATATTAGAAGTTGTTTTTTTATTCATTGATATTTACAACTATATTATTTAAAAAAACAACTAGCAAATGTGCACTCAGGAATATAATAACATGAAATCGATTGTTGAGAAACTACCTATTGATAGCACTCAAATAATAAATTTACACAAGAAGATCACGAGGCCACCTTCTTTCCAGACGCCTCGGAGGGTTATCAGGGATCGAGGAGGAAGTAACGTTTGAAACGAGAGGGTTCGGGTGGTTCTGGGGTTTGCTATGGAAGGATAGGTATTTGGATTGGACCAAATCGGAAACAGATGGAACATTAAGGATTTTATTTGTGACAAAGTAAGGAGCAATGAGAATTTATGTTAGAAGTAAATTTAGTTTTTAATTTATAAAAAAACTGGACCTTATTCTGATGGCTTTTTGTTAGCAAGTGGAAATATAAAAGCGATCGAATTTAAAACAACAACGTTGTCGGATGCAGTTCAAAAATATTTATAAAATTTTATGTAGCGAAAATAATCTGGGCTGTGCACATCTCAACAAGCGTTTACTATTTCTGTTTTTGCTTTGTATGATTTTAACATAGTCGATAAAACGAGTTAATATTATCTGATAGGGATGTATATTTCGCGATGTATATTAACTTAAATATTGTTATAAGATGTCTTCTTTTATTGGAAAGGGAGAATGAAGGGTTGGCAAAATTATGCTTGACCCTCTTAGCCAAAACCCCTGTATAGAACACTCCATAAATAAAAAAAAATAAAGTCCATGAACACTGTTATAGAGAGAGACATTTAGTCCACTGTTCGAAACATCAAAATGAGAAATTTAGATTGATTAAATCTTGTATTTCCTAAGGCTCGATAGTTCAATACTTGTTGGGTTTAGAAAAAAATGTAATGTACAAAAACGTTAGATAATTTTAAGTTGCTGAAGATTAAATACAACCATTTTTTATCTATGACACTTTAAAAAGGAGATATTTAGCGTAAACCAACAAAAGTTCGAAATTTCAATAGTTTTTGGAGCACTGCAGCGAACCAACAAGGCTTTCAAGCACGGAAACTTGGATTTTTTATAGTCACAATTAATTAATTAAATAAAAAAGAAATTTCAATTACCCGACCTTCTGCAAGCTAGACCCCTTTGAAAAAAAAAGAGTGATCTAAACTAAATACCTAATGGTGCCTCTAACCTATAAAGTTGCACACGGCTCCTAAAATACAATCAAATAAATAAATACTTAAACAACCACAATATTTTCTCGTTTTAAATTATAGTAATAAGAGACATGGCCACAGCTGACATACCCTAGAACATGAGGAGGAGACTAAAAAGGCGTTGGATGAGAGATCTCCTTCCTTAAACAACCTACGTGATTGGAACAAGTTAGGAAAAAGGTACTGCTGAGTACTTTCCTTCCCCATGCCTGTCATGTCATTACTTCACGTATCGCCATCACATTTGCTGATTGTCAATAATAAGTTGACAGGCACAAATACATCTTTTATAGACAAAAAAAAATATATAGTTCATATGCGCCTATTAAAATATAAGCTCGTGTCGACTATTAAGTATAAGCATTATTGTTCCTATACAGACCTTCAAGGATTACTTAATCACCATTTATTAATATACCGTTTTCTTTTATTTCAGAATAATTACAATAATAACAAAAAATAATCTCTCCCTTCCTAAATTAAATCTTGGATATAATAAAATAATAAAACAAGGGGCAGGCCCATAACATATACGAGTGAATTGTACTATGAATGATCCGGTAGATTTGATTATTGTATTGTTGATTGACTGCTGGTAACTTTAAAATCAGATCTCTGGTTTACCTTTTTTATTTTTATTTTTTATTATAAGTTGGGACTTAGAACCAAAACTAGTAACATTATAAAAATATTATAAATAAATTAGAATGAATTTTACATCGTATGAAAAGTATGGCTCAGTTAAAAGGAAAACTTATTTTATAGAAGGAGAGGTGATCGAGATAATCCGGGCGAAGCTAAAAATAATGTCATTAGAGAGCATAATTTAAACATCAAAAGAGTTCGTTATAAAATTAGGTTTTTATGAACTCTATTAAAATAAGATGGTAAACCCTCCGATGGAAAGTAGTTATTTTGCCTGAATAGTTTAATGGATCAGAAGACTTTTTCAGGAGTATATTTTTAAAATTACCTCTGCTAAATCAGCTAGTAAATATCATTTTTATTCGTAAATATAATTTTCCAACATCTCTATCAGAAAAAAACCTTTCCCCAACCAATTACGGTTTACATTAGAGATATGAAATATAAATCTATAATAATAACTTTCCAGATTTCACAAAACAACGTTATGCATTCTCTTTTTTTAAATTAGCACTTTATTTTTATTAAAGAATTTTAAATAAAATAAAAAAAATAGCCCTTTACCTATAAGCCCTCTTGAGTCGGTCCAACCGGTGGGGACTTAAGCCCACGTGCTTGGTTTTAAATTAAGTATTAAGAACCTGATAGTATGAATAAGAATACAGGACATCGTTGAATATAATAAACTAAAACCTATTCTTATAATTTGGGTTCTATTTTCGAAAATTCTAGGAATATTATATTTTTATTTTAAAAATGTGGATGTTTTTAGAAAATAATAAATATCTTAAAATCATTTTACAAACTTTAAAAAAAGTAACAATAATTACTATTCAATGATTTCAAATAAACTCGATTTATTGATGTCAAATTAAATCACCTTTTATATCCATTTGGTCTTTTCCTACTTGATGAAAGACATTGCTTGGATGCCCAGTTTTCAAAATTCCTTGCTCTAAAGTACCATTAAGTTTGATTATTAGAAATATTAAAGGTCATTGTTGGAAGTAATGCGAATCAGATAAATATGAAATATGAAATAATTTGATAATTAACTATAGAAAGAAATATGTGAAATATTTTTACAAGTTGTGAAAGTAAATTTCGGGAAATAAGTAACTAGTAATATTAATGAATAATATAAAAAAATTAATTAAGATTATTATCTAACATGTGAAGTCGTTGAAGGTAATAATAAGGTAATTCATCAGAATGATGAAAAACTTGTGTATTTTAAAATTGTAGTAGACCATAAAGCCAACTTTTAATGTTATTGAATGGGAAATAAATGTTTCTATGCAAACTAAATGGAGTTTCTAGGAGCAATAAACGGAACAGTTTAAAATTTATTTTCAGCTTGACGAACCAATAGTATAGAAAGTACTGAATATTTTCTTACTTTTCTTAATTAAAGTAATTAAGGTTTATCTACTTCTAAATTATCAATAGTTTCTCAAAGTATGGAAGTAAGTAAAATTTGTGTAATACACCGCATTCGATTTTTAAGAATTCAAATCTATATTAGTATTCCTTGCACTTAGTAAAAGAAAAAAAGAAAATTTACTTATGAAATACATAAGTCTTGGGTTCAATAAAGGATTGCTCCAGGGGTGTTGTGCCTCTCCTTCTCTGTTCAAAATTTATCTTGACATTTGTATGAAAGCATGGGGAATAAAATATGAACCCATGGGGATTCAGTTGAAAGAAAATGTGTTCCTTTATAACACATCCTTCGCAGATGACCAGGTCATCATTGCACAGGACGCAGAAGATGCTGCGTATACGTTAAGAAAATTAAATGAGGAATATCAGCATTGAGGACTAGTCATTAATGCAGAGAAAACGGAATACATGACATTCAATAATGAGGATATAGCACTGAATCCAGGAGGGGTTCTAAAAAGAATTAAAGATTTTAAATATCTTGGTTCCATAATTGAAATAGATGGTGAATATGAAGTGGAAACAAAAAGAAAAATTTCAGATGGTAAAAAGACCATATCAATGCTCAACTCGGTATTATGGAACCGGAACATTATCCCCAAAACAAACAAAAAAGATCCATAATGGTATTGTACTGAGCATTATGACATATGGGTCAGAAAATTGGACCATTAAAGTAACCTCAGGAAGAAAGTTCTAGCCACCAAAATGGACTACTGGAGACGAGCGGCGGGAATATCCAGAATGGATAAAGTGAGAAATACGACCATCAGAGAAAAGATGGAGGCTGAAAAAACCATTCTGGAAGAGAGAGAGATAAAACGCCTGAAGTGGCATGGAAATTTAAAAAGAATGGCTGAAGGAAGACTACCCAAAGAAGTCCACGTATGGAAAACTAGGGAAAGAGGAAGACGATGAAGACCAATGAAGACCTGGGATAACGAAGTGGAGGAATCCATGATGAGTTATTGTCTCCGGGAAGAATGAACCTTAGATAGGAAAGAAATCATCCAAGCACTTTAGGTTAAGGAAACCCACTATTAGTGGAAAATCCTAATTAAAAAAAGAAAATACTTAGGTTAAATTAAGGCAGTTTTATTTAATTAATAAAAAATACATTAGTATATGAAAAAGCCCGTCCATAATTGGTAACTGTCGTATCATTAAACATTATTTATACATAAATGTGTGCATTCTGTTATATAGTTTGCGTATATATATTTAGCCCCATTAATAAATTACATCACAGCACAATTCAACAGGAACATACAACAAAAAAATATTTTCTTTGATAGTCTGTTTCACGTCAAGCAATTATTTATTTTATTTTTTTAAAAAATGTCAAACTTGAATTAATTTAGTATCAAACTTAATAAAGTTAATTTTTTTCAGAATCCGGCGGGTAATTCATTGTATTATTTAATAAGGAATTTGTTTATAAATTAATATTCTGTGGAAATATCAATTATTAGTCTTTTAACATAAAACAAAGTTACTCCAAAGGTACTTCAAAGGATGTCCCGATAATATAGGTCCACATACAAAGGCATGCCTGAGGTACTTGAATAAGAAGGGCTGTCTTAGCCGCTATATTATGTAGTACTCCACGATATTAAACTGTTGGAACGAAAATATTTTAGCCGTTTAGGACTTATTCAATTTTTATTTCCGTTGTTATATACGTCGATTTTGAGGTCATCTTCTCGTTTACGATTCAGATCTTGATATTCATATCCAAGAAAGTACCACTTGTTATATTGAGATGTGAAGGAAGGCATAACAAACAAGGGCATTATAGCTAAGATAAATGTTTGGGATTCCTGGCGTTCTCGAGTTTCCTTCTGGTACACCGAGCTGAAGTGACTTTCTCCTACTTTCCGGCGGCAATTTCTTCATGGTGTTTTCCTTTTAGAAGTTCTCAGAACCAAAAGTCCTCCCTAAATCGTGGTACTCCTTACTCTACATTTCACTCTCTTAATACCAGATCTCAAACTATAGATTTATATATCCCATCCCATAAAACTATTTCCTTCACACAATTCTTTATAATTCGTACTGCCTCCTTTTGGAACTCTTTACCTACCTCCATAAGTCAATCCTCGTCCACAAATGCCTTTAACCAACTCCTGTTCCACCACCTACTCCATATTCAATCTTTCGCAAACATGTAAAATATACATTCTCCTCTATACTGTAGGATTCTATCAACTGTACAGTTGCAATTTAAATTAACAGTTAATTAGGCAATATTTTGTACATTCTAAGCCGGACTAAGGCTATTATTATGTAACTCTGTTATTATTCTGAGGGAACTGTAGTCCGAGAGTACAATTATTTTTTTATTTCATATAATTTGTTGTTTGACTTCCGTCAACAGAATTTATGATGGTATGAAAATTCTAAATTTAAATTTAGATGAGTTGGTATAATTTATTTTTCGTCATTTTATTTGTTTTTTATAATATGTATTATATTCTATTATCAAAACAATTTTAATTCCTCATCCTTTTAAAACTAAAGTATTTTTCAAATCATTTGAGGAATATATATATATATATATATATATATATATATATATATATATATATATATATATATATATATATCTTTTGATTAATTTTAAAATTAAGAATAATTTCATAGATATTTTTTTTAAATAAGAAACTTTGAGTTTATTTTACTAAAATGAAACCTAATATAAATTTTTTTTTTTTTTTAATTGGGGTCTTAATATAATTATTATATTTAATCAATAGGATTAATGATATTGGAAAAATATCTTATTAACTGCACAGTTTTTATTTCATTAATAAAAAATCTTTTTAACTAGAAATTTTCTTTTCTACATATAGCGTTCAATACCAAAAGCCATCTTCAAAAATTCCTGAAAAAAACAAATTCTAGCAATAGTCATAATCAATCCATTAACAATTTATATGAATATATACGTAGTTCATTACTCTATGAGAGTAATTGTTTATTTATTTTTTTTTTTTTGTTCTTCTTCTTCCTATAACTAAAATTACGTTAGCTTTAATCTTCCTATTTTTTTAAAAAACAGTTTTCATGTAAATATATAATATATAATATATAAATATGTACCTAATTCCTGTAAAAAAAAAAATCAGAAATATTTTTTCATTAGTTGTTTTGCTCTTATAGATTAGTATCCTGTGGTAGTAACTGTTTGATTCAAATTTTAAAAACAAATTGACGTACCGCTACTGTGATAAAATAAACTTTACACAGAAACAAATTTTAATGAAATTATAATCATAGAAACATTTTTATATGTTTGTTAAATTATGGCATAATAGGTGATTTTGAACTTTTTTTGGACAAAGTTTATTTTATCACAGTTTATTTTATACGGTACGAAAAAAACAACCAAAATATTTTCTAATTTCAATAAAACAATTACTACCAGACAGTAGTAAACTATATGAAAAAAAGAAAATGAAAAACGTTTACCAAGTAAGGCCGTTATAGCTTGCTTACCGTTTTCATTGGACAAAAAATATCTATATTTCAAGGTTTATAATTTTTCATATGAGAATAAAATCTTCGGAAGAAGCCGTTTTCGGTAATACAATAATCTCTCAGCATTGGCAGGTTTGTCATCCACAATTTTTTTTCAATAGCGAATATTAAAATGAGGAAAAGTTCCACATTTACAAATTATTGATAATTTAAATAATTATTTATAACAACTTTAATTATCAAATGAAATTGATACTGAGTAATTTCTATACTATGCTCCAAATTTCCTACAAGTCAAATTGGGTCAAATTGAACGCCCAGTTTTAAACTATAGCCATGTCAAATAATACATTTCCTGATCTCAAAGCGAAAGTTTTTTTTTTTTGGTTTTTTTTTTTGAGTAGTGGATAGAATTTCATAAAATCCAGACGTACTTGATTATCTGTTTACCAATCACTAACTTATCTCCAAATTTGAGACTAATCTAACGAGCGGTTTTAGATATAGACGTATCCGGAAAAAACGTTCGCTCATATATAAGAGAAAATAGTTGACAGAAGTCTATAAAATTGACGATACATTATTTTTTTTCTAATATCTACATTTTATCCAACTTTAAGCCAAATCGAACGAACGGTTCGAATCTGAAATATTGGCATATCTATAAAAATGCGTGTGCGCGTGCGTAAGTGGAAGTGCTGAGAGTAATTCGATAAAATTGATATGAAACCATCTAGACAACAACCCACATAATCTCTTAAAATTTCATGATGATCGGATAAACGGTAGTAGGTGATATGTCCGCAACATCGATTAGACTATAGACAGACAGACACCGAACCAAATTTGATTCTTGACTTCGAAAACGTAAAACGCGAGTGGAAATTTTCGATTCTGAGCACAAACATTTTTTAACCTCTCGTACGAACAGAATGCTTCCCTACCTTCGGTAGTGAGGAAGTAAATTGTTTCTGATTTTCTTTTACAAGAATTTTCAATGTTTTCAACAAAATGAAGAATAACAGAAAGAATAAGAAAACAAGAAACATATTATAATTTCAATTAATTATATATATATATATATATATATATATATATATATATATATATATATACCTCACAATGAAGTTTAAACGGAGAGTAACATAAATATTCATTGAATACCTTTTAAATGAAATTTATTTATTTGGATAGTATTTATTTTATTTCAATAATCATCTTCGATGATTGTGAAATAACTATACCATTTAAAAACAATCGACCGTATATATATTATATTATAGTTTTTTTTTTTTAGAATGTTTGAAAATGGCTTTTAGTGCTGAAACGTTTTAATATGAAGACAATGAAATTTCTTGTTACAGTTTTTTTACTAATGAAATAGGTCCGAATGGGATTAATGAGGTATTTTCGTATATTGCTTAAATATAATGAATTCTTCAATTAATACTCTTTAAAAGAGCTTCGAGCAACCGATTGGTTTTTAAATGGTAAACTTCTTTAACAATACGTGAAGATAATAATTGAAATGAAATAAATACAATTGAAATAAATAAACTTGTTTTAAAAGGTATTTAAAGAAAATTTATGTTACTCTCCTTTTAAACTTCATTATGTTTTACATCTATTTATTAACTCTAGAAAAATATTCATTTCAATTGATATAATTGAAGAATTAATTAGTCAATAAAGATTAACATTAGTACTCTCATGACGGTACAACGGTTCGAATCCGACAAAATAAATCAATTTAAATTGAACAATGAATTCAAAATTTTCATCCTTAATACTCAAAATCTTACTATCAGCAGTAATACAAGAAAATATAAGTCAGAAAAACACCGAATCTGTTAATAATTATAACCTGAGAAGCGGATTCCGGTTCATGTCAGATTAAACTTTTCCAATTTCTACGTCTTTTGATCCTTTTCTGTTTTCTCTAGAGAGCAGAAAAATAACTCGTAAATCTATAATCTTCCCTATCAGTTGCCTAAATTTGAGTGGCTCCAGTGAAATAACATACATTATTAAGTTTATTTTTCGAAGGTACTACTGTTGATATAACGATGGGTACACTAACACTCAACCTCATTCCAACAGATTAAGTATACTTATTTCAGCGATTATTATTGACCGACCTAAAATATGGTCGTGCCCCTAAACACTCCAAATAAATCTAACATTAGAATAAAAAAACAGTATAATTATATATTACACACAACTAATAAAGTGTTTCTCTATAGTCGTTCTAAAATATCAATGGAGAAACATGGTAGCGATGCCTGGCTCTACTTCATTCTTCCATCTACTTTTTTTTTTTTAATTTATATCTTAAACACAAAGCGATTGTTTTTTTCGTTAAATCAGCCTTTTTTGTCTTATCATATCTAAAACATTTAAAAAGGATTGTCCAGTTATTGAGTCCTCATATTTTACAGATTGCTATAATCGATTTTGACATACACATTGTCTGCATGTTTTTTACTTACTTAACCTTCAATCTATGTTCAATTTTTATTGTATGATAAATACAAGTATGTTTCATGTAGTTTTTTTTCTGAATAAGCTTAACGTCAAGATTTATCTAGTGAATTTTTTGAAAATCTAGAATACTTTTTCAGAATGGCTGTCGATATGCAGTAGTTTGACGATAAACTTCACAATCTGCTCCGTAAACTCATGGGAAATATGCATTTAAATAATAAATTCATTTCACTTCTTTCATGAGGCACCTAATGTAATTTTGGGATGCTTTAACTCTTAAATTTACATTGTAATTACCTAGATGTGTAAATAATTTGATGGGGAAAAAACAAGAATTTTTAAAAACATTTTATTAAGGCTGTATTTGCGTTATTTATTTATTTTTTTTTTGTGTGTGTGTATGTATGTATTCAGCACTGCTATTAAAAAAATATTGTTTAATTTAAAAGAACACATATTCTATTTAATCATTTATTTATTTACGATTTAATACATTAGGGCACGTATCCATAAAAAAAAAAAAAATTTGTTGACAAACGAGCAAATATTATAGGAAAAACAGCAAGATTATAGGAAAAACGTATATATTAATAAGTATTCACAGAATTTTAAATTTCAAAATGAGCTCCATTTCAAAGTTACTTATGATGAATCTAACAATAACTTTTATAAAAATTCAATCTGTTATAATAGTAAACAATTTTTATTTATAAGTAACAATAAATATAACAAAGTATATTTATTTTTATTTGAGTATTTAATAAAAAAAAAAAATCAGGTAAAAAGCTTTAAAATAGGGGTATACAACTGTTTTTTGTTTTGTTTTTTCCAAAACAAACTTCATCCTTTATACGAAATTGATTAAAATTTAAGTCCACTTTAAAAAAAATAAATAAATAATTGTTTATTTTATTTTTTTTTTTTACATTTTAAACTAATAATTTTAATAACATGCTATCGTAATGTTATATATGAATGAAGGCATACCCCGCGGACTCGTAGAAACAGATAACCTAGGGCGGGGTAGAACTGACACACTCACAGCACGGCTCACACTGAGAATGTCCTGAGGCTGGCTTCCAACCTCCCCCGCTGGTACCCCCACCTTCACAACAGGTGGCGTCCAGTTAACCCGGGTTTAGGTCCATTTATTACGGATAATTGTTGTTTATAACAACATGTAAGATAATTGTAATAAATATAACATTTGTGATCTACGTAAAAAAGAAAAAAAAAAAAAACCCTGCAAATTATTTCATGATGGTTTATTATTTCCAAATGATTATACATCTAAAGTAACATTACATTCCTAGTGACATAATAGTCGACCCTCATATCAATTAAATCTGATAAGTTACAAATATTCGGTTCGGGGAGGAGAGGGGGGGCGCTATTTCAAATCCGACAGTATTTTCATAAAAAGGGCCCCCCCAAAACATAATAGTCGACCCTCCTATCAATTAAATCTGATAAGTTACAAAAAGTCGGTTCGGGGGGAGGGAGGCGCTTTCTTAAATCCGACAGAATTTTCATAAAAATCACCTCCAAAACCCTGATATGGAAGACATCATAAAAACTCAAAAAAGTCGCAATGCAGTGGTGTAATCTTAAAATGGAGATAATTTTCAAAAACTATATAAGAAAGGCCCGTATATAGAAGAAAAATAAAATTAGCGTCAAATTATTCGAAATTTATTTGAAAAAAGTCGAATAACAAATAAAAAGATAACAGATAACTTGAATTTATTTATTATCATTAGATAAAAGATAAACACAGTTATTCGTTATTTGTAGTTGAAAAGTTCGAATAAATTATTCGTTATCTATTATCTTTTATTTAAGATAAATTTTGCCAAACACTGGGTAAGAATGTAATAAAATGAAATATAAAGAGAGTATGCTAAGTTAACTTTAATACTGGTTAATTAGAGAAAGTCTTGACAAAGGTAGACGGACAGACAGATAGAAAAGCCCAATATTTAAAAATGTGTTTTGCAGATTCAGGGAACTATGAAAATTATAGCTTCGTCAAAAGCTCATATAAAAAAAACACGTTATTGCAAGACTTTCATAACCTAGTATACGGAAGAAACTAATAAATGAAGATATAAAATAGAGTATACTGTATTATCGCTAATACAGGTTAATTAGAGAATATCGTGCCAAAGATAGACGTACAGATAGATAGACAGGCCAATATTTAAACATGTGTCTTTCATCTGACTGACATACGAATGAATAATATGCGCATTAAAAAATCAAAAACCAAAACAAAGGATTGTATTAGAACATATAAAAAACATCTAGAGACCATATCTTTTGCTCCTAATTATACGATTTTAACGATTTTTTTTTTTACTTTTTAGATTCGGAATCTAATTTTACCATCCCTCGTAAAAAAATTTCCAGCTTCTTTTCGTAGAAGTATGTTGTATAGATAAATTTGAAGGGCATCGAGTAGAAGACTTTAACGAAGTTTCATTGAAATCGGTACATTCGTTCACAGGCGGATCTACGGGAGGAGGGGGAGGGGGAGGGAAGCTTTCGGGCTGAAGCCCCCCCTCCCTCAAAATGGTACAATATAACCATGTTTTATAGAAACAAATATTAAAAACTATCTCTTAAACTATTATTGTTCGTGTAATTACATTTAATAGCACTTTAAGAATCACTAAGATATAATGTCATATGGGTAGTTAGTTTCTTTCTTTCATTTTTTTCAAATTAATTATTATTATATATATGAAAAAAAAATCCTTCGGGCTGAAGCCCCCCCCCCCAAAATTAAATCCTGGATTCGCTAGTGCATTCGTTTAGGCACTGCAGTCTATAGCAATGCAGGTTTTTCGGTCGCCATCTTGAAAAGAAAAGGCGTATAGAAATATCGATGAAGGATGATCATCCTCGGGTGGCCTCTAATTTTAAATCCAAATTGGAAAAAAAAATATCGAAGAAAATGCGCGGAAGAACAAAAAATTTTGTATTCGTTTTTCGAATTCTACGTATCCTGAAACCGAAAAGCACAAATTTTGAGACGGGGTTAAGTTTTTGAATTTTTTGTTCGATCACAATGGTACATTGTTGAAAATAATAAACCAAAAAAATTCGTGATACATCTAAGTTCCGACCCAACTATGCAAGTCTTTATCAGGGCTAGAGACAACAATATACAAAATTATAGAATACTGTAAGAATAATAAGATATTAAGGTAAAAATATTAACAAAATAATTTTAAAAAAAAACTGTACCACTATCATGCATGAAGGTTCTTGGGTTTAACAATCGGCCGAGATCACACTCAACTGCCAGTTTTTTTCTTTTGATTAATTATTTAATTAAGAGTGTCCACTTTATAGAGGCTGGTTGTGCCCCAGGAGTGCTTCTCGATCCCAGGATCGTGCCATGACTGATGAAGAATAAATAATTACCTACCATCAGTCGGATTCGAACCTTGAACATTGGAGCACAATGGGTTACTCACTGAGTCACCTTGTTACCTAATAATTAACAGAGAAAATAAAAAGTTCTTAGTGAATTCAAATATATAAGTAACAAGAAGAAGAAACCGTCTGTGGGATTTCAACCAATTTTTTTTTCGTGATACTAAATAGAAAAATATTAGACACTTATTCCGTCGTTCTTTCCAATAGGCACTAGCAAAAAAATTTTTACATAATTTCAAACAAAATTTATTTAATTATTTTGTCCGGGTTTTTAGGTTACTATATACCAATCAATTTTTTTTTTTGTGCAGAATAAGAAAAAAATGTTAACTATTGTGTTAAATGAGTTATAATGTATCATAAATAACAAAAAAACTAAAAACGCTTCTAGTAATATAGGGCAAATAATTTTTTGTTATGAAAAAGCAAATTAGATTCCTTTTTAGGGTCTTTTAAAACTCTTAAATTTTCATATAAATAAAAAAATAGTACTTGATTTTCTTAGACGAGTTTTTGCCGGCCGTCTACTAAAGCATTCATTACTCCTCAGGATTTTCTTAAAACTAAACTTTAATATAACCGTTGGAAAGCTGAATGCTCTTCCAACTGACACAAATAACTTTCGGATTCCCTTTTTTTTTTTAAGGTAGAAATTAATAAAAAATTATAACCTATTTTTATTTTATCGGATACAAAGATCGGGTTTATACCGCTTCGTGTACGACACGGAGGTCAAAATCCATATTAATTTTCGTGTGGATCGGTAAAGCTGTTCTAAAATTATCATAAGTGTTCTGGCTATTGACGAAAGTTTGAAGGGTCCAACCTAGGCAAAAATTTCATGCAGAAAATTTTAATTTTACGATTGCTATACAAATTCGCATTTAAGTGTTTTTGAGGTGCGAAAAACGAATTTCAACTTTGTTTCTCTCTAAAAAAAAATTTTAACCCTTTGTATTTAAGAGTTTTAAAGGACAATAAAAAGGAATCTAATTTGCTATTCGATAATTTCGCTAATTCTTGCTATTTCGTACCAAATGCTAAGATATTCACAAATCTTGCTGAGCCTTCCGTATCTATGTAGTATACTTCGAGGAAGAACCTACAATTTTTCGTCCCTAGGAATTCGGCAATTCGATGTTACTGTGCCCGCCGGTGATGAGGAGCAAGTTATTTGACATTTGCTCAGTGTATATGAGCTGGGGTGCTGAATTTGGCCACATTGGCGGCAGAGTGGTCTAACATCTCCATCCGCCGGCCTCCGGTTCCTGGAAGTCCACGAAGAGGAGCATAGTTATTGTTTAATTTCATTGCATTCGTCTACTCCGAGACCGTAAGGATTAATATTCGTTCCTTACTCTGCACAAAAATAAGTTAAAAATACATAAATTTAAAAAAATTAAAAAAAATTAAAAGTTGATAACAATAAATGCAGATAAAGTAATACTGGATACAATAAAGTGGATGGTAGATTCACGCAATCGTGAATGTAAAATAGCTAATCTAATTAAACATTGCAAAAATAAAGGGAATGTAGTAAAAAGTATGTGGGATAGAAAGGTAATACTTTTTATTATATTACATTTATTTATCGCCGTGGGCGACGCTGTGGTAGAGAGACCCTCCTGGGGCACATCCAATTTCCATAAAGTGGGTACCCTTAATTAAATAATTGATTAAGGGCAAAAACCTGGTGGTTGAGCGTGATCCTGGCCTGATCCCCTCCCTGCATAACCGTAGGCCTTGAAACAGTACTTTCCCTAAATAGTACTGAACACAGGACCATCATGGGTTGTAGTGGTACAGGTTTTTTTATTCCTTCATGTTTACTAGTGCTTCCCTAATGCGAGAATAAGACGATACTTGGTCTTGCGCATTCATTCTTGGTCTTGGTCTCGGTATTGCATAAGAGTCCTGCAGTTACCTATTAACTTATTGCTATTTATTAAAGATTTCTTATATATTAGATCTTTAGATCATTCAAAAACGCATCAGAATAGGTACATTTAGATGCTTTATTGACATAAATATAGTAAAGTCAAATTAATAAAATTAACTTGGCAATAAATTAAATTCATTGTCAAGAAAGATAGTGAAAGGGCCTCACCATAGAGTGGAAACAGTAAAGACAATTACAGTTGTAGAATATAGTCTATACAATATCACCAATAATTTAAATTTTAAAAAATGTTGTTTCCACTCACATGACTTTTCTACCGATTTAAATTTTTTTTTTTCAATTTATATATGTACAGTTTATATATATATATATATATATATATAGATGACATTTCTAAACTGTCATGTAATATTGATGTAAAATCAAGTTATCTTTGGTGTGAATAGCTGCATGTTACATACTAATGTCACAAATGTTAGCTTTTTATGAAAAGTGGTGACACTCTCCTACCCCTCTCCCAATAATTTGAAAATCCAAACATGTTTAAAATAGATTCAATGGTATAAAATGCTACTTCTGGTTGGTCGATTTGGCGAAAAAGTTTATCTAATATCCCAGGCACAGGCGGATATACGGGGGAGAGGCTTTCGGGACGAAGACCCCGAAAATGATAAAATGTAACCCTGTTTTATGGAAAAAAAATATTAAAAAATTATCTCTAAAAGTATTTGTATAGTATAATCTGTAAAAGTTCGTGTAGTTACATTCAATAGGACTTCAAGAATCACTTAAACACCATTTCATATAGATATTATTTTCTTTTTTTTCTAAAGTAATTATCGTTACATAAATGAAAAAAAAGAAAAAACCTATCGGACTGAAGCACTCCTCAAAATTAAATCCTGGATCCACTAGTCATCCCAGATATAAATATATATTTTAAATAGGTAGTTTCAGTCAGTAGGTTCGTGCGACTTTTAGTATATATTATTTTTTGTAGAATTCGATATATTATGAACAGGACTTGTCTGGCCACGTCGATTAGTCGGCGATCGCCGAGTGTCTCCGAGCCAGAAGGGGCAACAAAATCGTTCTATATTTTTCTAGTATTCCACAAATACTTCGTTTATTTCAACAAATTGCTGGGGCCCCTAATAAATGTTTCATAGAAAATCCTTTAGGGCCCCGAATAGTGTCATATTTATTTATCTATTCCTTCGTATGTTCAGCACCAAAAATAGCATTTGTACAAAATTATTATATATTTAAATCTTTCAAACCACAATATACACAGTGGTGTGAAAAAGTCTTCGAACAAACCAATTTTTCATAAAAATGATCAATTTTTCAATTTATTGTTTTGTTTTTTTATTTTCTTAATTGTAAACTTATTTAACGTTGTAGACATTTCAGATGTAATATATATTTAAATAAGCATTGTTTTTAATTTACATAAAGCAAATATACCAATCCGTTATGGTGACGCATTTTTACTTTCACTTACCTATATATATATTATTTTTGGAGGGGGGTCCTCCCCTTCCTCGGTGTTAAGGCTATACGGGGTTTTCCCGGGCCAGGGGGTGTGGGCGGGGATTTAAAAGACGCCTTGGCACCGGGACGTGAACTCGTCCTATTTTTTATAACATTTGTCATATATCAGGTTGACGGGCAACGGTGCACGTGTTAGCCCATCCATTTGGCACCCCGCCCACTTACCTACCTATATATGAAATATATAGTAAGGGGGAAGTATTGGGATTGTGAAAATTTTCGAATAAAAGTTTTCAACTGAAATAAATGTCATGAAGTTCCCAGAGTCGAAATAACCAAGTCTCTCCAAAAATGATCTGTGTGAGTGTTTTAACAGTGGTGCTCAAAAACGAAAATTCGTACGAAGGTGAAACTGCATATTTAAGGTTTTTTTATGTTTGGGATGTTACAGCAACTTTTTCGTTAAAATCTGCTTACTGGAAGTTGCACACGACGATTTTGATTAAATTCTTTATATCAGTGTAAAATTAAGCAGTTTTTAATATTGTTTAGATTTTATTCTCATTGGTGTTCTCTAACAGGGATTAAATGGCTAATTTTCAATATTAATTTCCCCTAAAGTATCTTTAATTGTTTTTATTTGAAACAATTGACCATTTCTCAATCATCTCTAATATAAAAGATATTTAAATATAAAATATGAAAGAATTTGGTAATTAGATAAAGGAGAAATAAGAGATCGTAACGGAGAATAGTTGTAATGGAAGAACCAACGGAATACGATCATAACGTGAGCTAATAAAGGCTCCGACTTATGAAATGTATGATTTCATAAATGGCATTGTTGGTATTTGATATTTAATTGTATAGATTACAGCTATATGAATATTAAAATTTGTATATATAAGAGTACTTATACAAATAAAAATACCCACAATGAAATATAAACCAATATTACCAATATTGATTTTTACTTTCACTTTTCCTATGTCTGAAAATAGTTATTTCTGCTAAGAAGAGGTTGGTAAGTGAAGGTTGTGTGATGTACTCTGTGCATCAGATTTTTATCCTCCGAGTAATGCTACCTAATTGTTTAAATTTGACTACTTCATCACCTAAAGTCTTTAATGTTTTTCGTTAACGTCAAGATTATCCATAAAGCTGACTTTATCTATGAAAATTGTACCAATATAGAAATTCTTGGCTTTTTTTTCGGTAATTTAATTTAATATTTCATTTTTTATTAATTTTTTTCCTTTTAATGTTCCTTTCATTTAAGAAAATAACAAAATAACCCTCTCCTCCCCCCCCACACACACACAAACACTATGGAATTAATAGATGTGATCAAAATTTTTAAGGGGGCAGATTTTGAGGTGTTTTTTGAATTTCTAAGGGGAGCAAATTTTGACGGGGTCATGCCTTTTCGGAGAAAGGGATAAGGGGAAAATATGGAACAGACCACAGCAAGTGTAATTGTATATGATATACGATTTTTCAAATTTTACCTTAAGTTACTTTGTTTTTAAGAAAAAGTGAATAATAAAATATCTTGGTAGGAGGTTCTTGTGCCATCGATCTTGGGAGGGATAGGCACCCCTGATCGGTATGAACATAAAGAAAATTATTATTGCAAAGTATTAGCATTTGCGATAGCTTAGAAAAAAGTTCAAATATGAAAGAATTGAAGAAATAAAAATATTTCTTTAAAAAAATTAAATAAAATAAATAAACCATTATCCATAGAACCTGCGAAGGGACTGGGTGCAATATTTTGTATAGAAGTACTGTTTTTTTGGTCATGAATTACCATTTTTGGAGGGGAGGCGCTTCAGCCCGAAAGTGTACGTTGCTTTAAGCGCTTCATTCAACTAAACATATAGAGTGATATAAAAGTATTAATTAGCTTTGGATCCTAGGATAGATGCGTTACATTAAATTGGAGAATTTACCCCATTTCTATTAATGAAATAATACTATTTCCAGGTTGAAATATTATTTTTAAATCCTAACAGTTTTTTTACTCAAGGTTTTGAAATGGAATGCTTAAATGTAAATAAAAAAACTAACAATTTCGGTAAATTGAAAGAAAAGAACGTTTTATAATAAAGCATTTTCAATATTCTTTTTTTTTTTTTTTTAATGAAATTTACAACTGTATTACATGGAAAATACAACAAGTAAATGTGACATTGGTAACATGACATGTACAACATGAACAGAAACTACCCATTGGTAGAACTCAATTCAATATTTAAAAATAATATTTCAACCTGGAAATAGTATTATTTCATTAATAGAAATGGGGTATATTCTCTAATTTAATGTAACACATCTGTCCTAGGATCCAAAACTAATTACTACTTTTATATCAATCTATATGTTTAGTTGAATGAAGCGCTTAAAGCAACCTACATTTTCGGGCTGAAGCGCCTCCCCTCCAAAAATGGTAAAATATAACCATGTGTTATGAAAAAATATTAAAAACTTATACATGAAAGTATTATTGTTCGTGTAATTACATTTAATAGGACTTCAAGAATCACTTATACACTATTTTATAAAGTTTCTTTCTTTTTATTCCAAAAAAAATTATCGTTAATTATATAAAAAAAAAATCTTTCGGGCTGAAGCCCCCAAAAATTAAATTCTGGATCCGTTAGTGATTTTCACTCATCTCTACCCATTATATTTTAGACTCTCATTTTCCTCCTCATCTTTTTAGACCTCATCTACCTCCTCCCCTTCTAAATATTAAATTCTGATTCTGATTCTAAATATTAAAGCTATAAAAGAATAGATATGCAACTTTTAATAATACCTGCTCATCAATTTTTTTGTAATTAAAAAAATAATATTTTGATTTGAAACTCACCAATTATTAATAGAATTTAGTTTATTCGAAGAAAAATAAACTAAAAAGTAAATTCTTAAAATAACTTTAAACAAACATGTTATAGTAAATTCTTCAATAGTTAAAATCATTGAAAGTATGAATTTAATTTCACCATCAGTTGTTATCACACCATATTAATAATCTTCAGAAATTTGAAATAGAAAATTAATTTATTCAGTCACTATACCCATTTTTACTTTCACTTACCTGTGTATGTAATATATAGTAAGGGAAAGTATTGCGATCATGAAATTTTTCAATGTTCAACATGTCTTTCTCTAAAGACCCTTGAATTTGGTTTATTTTAAATAATTAACTATTCCTCATTGATATAAATAATGAAAAAAGACTAAATATAAGTTCTGAAAGAACTTGATAATTGAATTAAGGAGAAAACAGGAAAAATACTTATTTAGCTCGAAAATAAATCTTCACAAATAAAGAAGGTATATGTATAATATATCATTGGAAAGCGCAGAATTTTAGAAAAACAAAGGTAGTATAGAAATTCGTAGAAAATAATGGAGAATGAAGAAAATATATAAATAATAATTTCTAAATGCTACTAATATTTAATGAAAATCACATGTCTAACTAAAAGTACACTTTTAAAATTATGTTTAAGTTTAAAAACAAAGTATTTAAAACCTACAGAATCAAAACAATGCCCTAGTTTAAAAAACTACTTCATTGTACTTGTGTTGAAGAAGAAGTGAAATATAGATATATTTCATGGATGTGTAAAACATCTGTAATATAAGCTTTCATACATTTATTGTAGCTTAATAACTCTAGATCCAATTTTATATTTAAATGATTCGGTTTCTATCATTCGTTTACTCTCCAATATCATCATGTGACCTTTTAGAAAATTAAATAAAATAATTTGATGATTTTTCCCTTTGTAAAATCCCAACATTATCCACTTACAGTTAGTGTGATAAATGTTAAACTATCTATGGCAGACAATGAAAATCTCGTAATTTCATTTTAATAAACTATAAAATGGAAAATAACAGTTTAGAGAGAGAGAATCACTTTATTATCATAAAAGGGTGCTGCCCAATTACATTGGGTTGCTTTAAACACAGCATACTTATTAATCGCTACAGACAATTTTCCAAAACTAATATACAATTATATAGTATTAACAACATATATGAGCATAATATACAATTTTTTTTTTTTTTTTATCTATATATATATTTTTTTTTATCATAATTTTTTTTCCTATATTTTTATTTATTTTTTTTATTTTATTTATTTATTTATTTTATTTTTACTATTTCTTTAATTCACTTATTAGCACTATACATCCCTTTCTGTTCCTTCTCTCACTCTATACATTTTTCTCCTCTCTTTTCCTAACCTAATTCATAACATGCATACAAATACATAAAGTGCAGTGGACGTGGTCAATAAATAATGTAAAAATGCTGTAAAACACGCATGCCTCCCCCCATGAAAAACTCTCTACCCATGCACATGGTGATGGATAATTCTCAGGGAGTCAAGGATTATGTTCTCTGCCAACCTTGCCACGTCCTTTATGTCGACACCAAGGCCCTCCATGAAGCTCCTTGTTGAGTCTGGTATCGTTCCGCGAGCTCCGAACCAAAGGCCTCTCACGTGGAACTCTCTCGGCCCGAAACTCTCGCGGAACTTTTCACTAAGGAAAGGGATGCATTTCTCATACGTCTGTTTTTTCTCCCTTTCCACTTTTCCTGCCTGATCGAGGTGAATAATAATAATAATAAACAACATCTCGACCTTCTAACCTTTACATGTCTTCTCACAGATCTGCCTCATTCCAAAATTCCTTTATTGTTCGCTCTGTCAATTTCTGGAATTCCCTCCCTATCAAAATTCGACATTCTCCATCCATATCCACATTCAAAACCCTCCTATTCCAATTCCTATCTCAAAAATAGTCAGACAGTTGCTAACCATTCGAGCGGATTTTAATAGAGAATTTGATACACTTTTATTTTTTAATTCTTTATTATTTACTTAAAAGTGAATACTGGTCTATCAGTGCAAATAGCTTTAAGTGTCTTGTCATAGTATTAATTGTTTTGTATATAGTTTCGTTTGTTTTGTATATAGAATTTTTACCTTATATTTTTTTTAAATTATTTATTTTTTTTCGATTGATTTTATTTTGGCCAGATGTAATATTTTAATTTTGTTCTACTTTGTTATTCTCAAGGGACTGTGTCCCAGAATAAAGTTATTTTTCTAATCTATTCTAATAGGCGTACAATCCATAATTATTTTTAGGTTGAATATACAGATATAATTTCAAAGCTCCCAAGGCATATACCTCAGATACTGGAATTATGTGGTTTACAAAAACAGACGGAATAACGGATTTTTAAGTGAAGTTGTGTTTGCCCACACCAGATTTTTTCATAGTACATCTTTATTTATCTATTTATAGTTTTCTTAAAGTGGACTCTTTAATATAAAGTAATAATAATATAATACAAAGGTAATGTAATCCAATACTTTAAAAAATATTAACAAACATAAATAAAGATTTAAACTAAAACAGAAACACTCATTGATATTTACCTTTGAGAATACATTAACCTTCAGAATAGAGGAGACTCATTTTTAAAGAAGATACAGTGGCAACCTAAAGTATTTGCAAGAATATATTTGGTGTCAAACTTTTATTAAAGGGCTTTTTTAAAATGATTTAACTTTTACTTATAAATAAATTTATCTGTATAATAAAATATGTAAAATTAAAATAATAAAAGTAAACCTCTGGTTGAGAACAGACATGATTGCTGTTAAGTGGATTAATATCAAGATTTAGAATTAGACTAATAAACATGGGCATATACTTTGGCCTTAATCCTAGTAGACAAACCATAATCCTTTATCTGAAAGCAAGAAATATCTATTATTTACTAGTGTGCAAATACTTTTGATTAGATACTTTGATTAATTGAATTTATTTTTCAATGCTGTATTTATTATTTTTTAATTAATCCTAATGTAATGATATTCAACATTATTGTCATTTAAGAAAAATAGAATTGGTATATCCTTAATTTTATAATTTAATATTGGTAAATTTACAAAATATTAGTAAATTTACAAAATATTGGTTGTGCAAATACTTAAGCTTGACACTATAAATGTATATATATATATATATATATATATATATATATATATATAGGAATGGAAACGTGAAGTATGTTTATAATCTCATTATTCTTTCTCTTTTAATCAGCTTGAGTGTAATGTAAAACATATTGAAATTATTTAAAAAGAGCAATACTTTCAATAAAAGAAAGATTCTTTCAGCTTTGAGAGTTCAAAATCCAGTTAAAATACTCTTATATCAAGCTAAAAATACTTAATATAAGAATAAGTTTTTGAAGTGAAGACTTCTTTAGGCACGCTTAGCACTTTTGTGACTATTGAAAGAAACTGGATTGTCATTCCCAACTATGTAATGGTCATTTGAGTCAAGTTGGCTCAAGTCAACTAATTTTTACATTGGTACTAAAATATCTCAAAAACTAAAATTCGGACCTGCATACTGTCAGCGAGGGAAATTTTCAGCATTCCATCCTCTTTGTAATGAACTTTAATTCAAAATTGTATTTTGATGTGACGCAGAGTTAGAGAGTTGGAAATGGAAAAACATACTGCTCAAAAACTTATGTGAGCATGAGGAGTGCCTCCATAGTGAAATTCAATGCACTTGTAGTGATGAACTCTGGTACTTCTAAAAAGGGCTGCGTGTCTTTGATTGAAGAATATTCAAAACAACAATTAATTTAGAGCATGATACAAATCACGATCAATCAGAGCAAAGTTTACCAGAGTAATTTATGCACAACTGTAATTGTACATATTGTAAATGTTACTACTTTGTGAATATAGAACAAAAAATAGTTAATACACAATTGTAATTTTATATACATATATATATATATATATATATATATATATATATATATATATATATATATATATATATTACATATGATATATATGATATATCATATCATTAATCCGTTAATCCGCCTTGTTGATGTTTTCACTTCTATGGTGCGGTTTTAAGCACTCACCATTCATTTTTTTTTTTTTTTCCACTTTTCTATAGCTAGATGAAGCAGGTTACTAATGTAATTAAGTAAAATGAATGATAATCTCATCACTTTAAGTTATAATTCAAACAGCAATATAATTTAAAAATCAACATAAACTGTTGCAAACAGTAATTTAAATTGAAAAACAAACATTGCATTCCATCTAAATAATACAAGAATTATTTTTTTTAAATATACGTTTAATTTAACTGCTGTAAAACACGAAACATTTAATACATACTAAACAAATATGAAATACATTCTTACAATATAACAATAATTAAAAACATTGAATTAATAAATTATCAATAAATGTTTAATTTAAATACTGAATTCAAGCATTCACAAAAAGAATCTAATAATACATAATATTGGACAAAAGACTGTATAACAATCATATAAATTAAGGTTTACAATCCTTACATTTTATTAATAAATTACCTTTAAATCAAGAATAAATTAGTTTGTACATTAAAATACAACATAACTATTTTTATGCAATAACATTGCTACTATATACAATGTAAATCTACATAGGCCAATTATTTTAGGTTATGTGGTGAAAATGTGACCAAACATCACTTCATAACAAAGATGAGGGCTAATGATATTTCTATAAATTAAAAAACAAGACAATAGTGAAATATTTTTAATAATGTAGAAATAAATGGGCCTACAAACAAGTACAAACTTATTGCAACACTACAATTCAAAAACTAATATCATTGATAACTGACTTTCATAGCACATAATTATGTTATCTTAGCAGTTATTTACAACCTACTGGCAGTGAAAATAATATAATTAAATAACAAGCTGGGTGGGTAAATAGATTATTAATTTTAGTATCACATTTCGACAAGAGGTAATTATGACACTGAAACTGCTTTTGTTTTATAAAAACCTTTACTCCAGCCTAAAGTATTTTAAAAACTCTCCAAAAGGACACGATTTCCTTAGCAATTTGTACATTAATCATAAATATGTAAAAAATCTATCACAGTTCAAATACAACAATCTTAGAGCTAATGAACACTTTTAAATCTACATTAGTTAAGGTTTCATTATGCCTGAATCTATCTCTTTCAACATCTTATTCACTTGGTATGATATCCTTTCCACAAATAAAAACCCAATTAAAAGAAATGGTAACGATATTAAAAAGGCAACTCCTTCAAATATGAACTTGGGAGCAAATATTTTCCAAACCATTAAATGTCTAGAATGAATACAGGCAGAAAACATTGACATAAACACTCTAAAACCTGTAAATAAAATATATCTAGCAATCAACGAAAAAATACTGTGCAGCCTTATATCTTCTTTTACATAAACTACTATTTCTCCTTTCCTTAAATCAGAACAATTGGCAACTAATTCAGGCCAAATCATACTCAAAGTATAAGGCATAATGAAAAGCATCGGAAGAAGCAATGCATGAAATAATTGTGAAGCAAAAGTGTTAAGAATGACTAGAATCCCAGGAAAAAAAGTTGAAGTTATATCCCCAAAAATTCCTGCTGAGTCCCACTGAATGGACAGAAATGTTGCTTGGTGACCTGTTCCATAAAAAAAAAGTGAACTTGACAGTGCCCAACACAAAACAGAGAACCAAGGCACAGCCAGGAGACCTCTGTTATTCTGTTTATCTACTTTCACAACTGCTAATATCATTGCCTGTAAAGCTACGGTGATGACCATAATTACTACAACAAGAGCTCTATTTCCTCCAAGAAGAATAGCAAATATTAATGTCATAAATACAGAAATATTAATAAAAGTTGCACTATACACTGTAGCTAGGCCATAAACTATTGGATTTTCTCTATTATAATTGTCATAACTAGGTGTCATCACAGATTTTAGTTTGTTAAACAAAGTTGGAATGGCATTATCTGATGCATAATCCCTTTTAAAATACACAAATAATGGTTGACGGTAAATGAATGCTAAACAAAGGACACTAGTAAAAAACACTATTTCTGGAAATAGGTGTAATTGCCATGGAAGAAATATTCTTGGTTTTACATCTGGAGGAAGTGAATTAAGAACCCAATAGCAACCACAACATACAACGCAAACTGTTGGACAGTAACGTCCGATAAAAACAGCTGGAGACAGTCCACATAAATTTCCAAGATTTCGTAAAGATATCCTAATCACTGTAATAAATAAGGCTAAACAAAATATTGTTGCAACACAAACTACAGTTTTTGATATGTTTTTATCAGTGACACATTTTGGATATTGTTCTTCACGGCATTGCCAATAAAAAAATGACAACCTAACTAATACACTAGTAATAATTGTTAATATGAAAACTTTACCTCTAACAGAAGAAAGAAAACTTTTCAATGTTGCATCTTGCCTGCCTGATTTCTTAGAAACAACCTCGGCAGGCTTCATTTCATAAAATGTAACCCATAATAGACTTAATAAAAGAAAAGAAACTACCGTAGATTCTTCAACAACATAACTATTCGAAAACATAATAATTACTGCTAGCAGAGCAACAAGTCTACTAAAAATACTAAGGGCATCTTTGCTTTTACTAAGTTTGTACCAGTTTTCAGCAACAGAATACCAATTAAATACAATGATACATGAAAAAATTCCAATAGAAATGGAACATGTTATAAAGTACAGAGTTAAATCAAAATTTGACACTAAGTTAAAGTAATACAGAATAAAAGTTGAAATAAATGAAAAGCAAAATCCAATGAAAATAACCCATAAAAAACTTCCTTCCAGTATTTCTTTGAATAACACAGCTTGCAGACCATCTACAATAATATATCCTAAAGCTAAAGTGAGGAACATTAAAACTAAGCCTCTCGACATTGAGTAAGTATCAAATTGAATCCAAACACTTTGACACATTTCTCTTATTGATTTTAAATATTCTCTAGCTTCATACAAAAATGTTTCTCTATCCAAAGTATTTGATTGAAATTTCAGTTTTAGTAAATCATATGAGTTAAGTAAAGTTTCAACACTCTTCGGGAATGGTGACCGATTTCTAGAAGAATAATCTTTGATATATTCAGTAACTTGATTAATATTAGACCAAACATCTAATAAAGAACATTGGACACCTTCACTTAAGGTAAGATAAAAAGTTCGACCAAGATTGGAGTATGGGATAGGTATACCTAAGAAATTGGCAAGGGTAGGCACTAAGTCTATTTGATACATTTCTTCTTCATCCACAAATTGGGAAATAATCTCTTCATTCTTGGAATACAAAAAAAGAGCAGAAGTAACTTCATTTGCACTATCACCACCATGGTCTCCATTATCAGTCATACCATGATCTCCAAATACAAACAAAACTGTAGAATTATCCATTTCAGCAATTAATCGACTAATAACATCATTCATTTCAGTCAACTTTCTTGTCATTTGTGGATGCTTTGCTCCATACATATGTCCACAATGATCAACACCTAGAAAATGGGCTATTATTACATCCCAGTCTGAGGTTTTCATTTCAGGAAACAAATGTTTCTTAACACCATTGTCTACAGTGTCCAAATCCCAAACATTAAATGAAGGATATGGAAAGGCACGATAAAATTTATTAGGATATATTTTTGTCCAAGTATCATCACCCATAAAAACAACTTTCATTCCCTGAGTTCTAAGTTGATCTATAATATTATCTTCTTCAATAGTAGTTGTTCCAAAATTATTACCAATATCGATGAATGTTGGAAGACTTCCAGTGGTTAATCCATGAATCCTCTGATAAGTTGTAGTGGGAGGATGTGCTATAAATTTATAAAGGCGTGAATTTTTAGGTAACGTATCATTGATTATACTCAACTTATTCTGATAAGGCTCTATTTCACTGATGTTATGTACATATTTTACAAAATCATACCTCAAGGCATCTATAATAACTATAATTGCTTTGAGCTTGTGTTTTTCCTTGTTACAGTATTGTACTTGTGCACTATTCAAGTCATCAAGTAGTTCATTATCACTAATATTAGCACATGACGGAGATAACTTGCAAAAGGCTTTCTTATCAAGTACATTTCTATTAAGAAGAAAACCTCTAGTAAACAATAATATAGCACAAACAAGAAGATAAGAAAGCCATAGCAAAAATATTACATATCTAACTGATGAACTCATTGTATGGACTTATTCTGAAAATATTGTTTCTGGATATGCAGCTGTACATCCTCCATACACTTAGTAACAGATAAGATATAAATAAATCACAGAAAAATTAGAAGGCTTTTGTGGTCCATGAGTGACATAACCTTCACAGAAGGTAATTACTTACTAACATTTTGCAAAATAGTTATCTGGTAGACCGATAGGTAGCACATTCATTCCAAATTTCTGGATTTTTGATATTCCTGAAATATGATATCTTTTATTTTTTTAAATCTAATAAAATAAAAAACAAAATTATAACACAATTTAATTCGATATTTGGTTTAAAACCTACAGTATTGCTTTCCTATCTGTTCATTTTATGAAAATCATTTATAATACATTTATTGTATTAAAATTGCCCGTTTTTTTTTCTATTTAATTTTTATCGTGATACAAAATCATCTAATTAGCGGGTGCAGAGAAGAGAAGTAACTAGTGGCACTTCTTTTTGTAGAATGTGCATAGAATATTGTTAATAACACAATTGTAAATATTTTATCCAAGATTTTTTCATACCTTCATCTATTGTCTGGCAAAAAGCTTATCATGCACCAATAGTTGTTTAGCAAGATTCTTCCATCAATATTTGTCGAAGAGTATATACTTCTGAACACAGTCCGGCAGAAAAAAAATCTATCTGGATTGAAGGATGTTGAATATAATGGTTAATTAATGAGGAAATGAGGAATTTAATCGTGTAGAATAGCTATGTAGATACGATTAGAAGAAACAGACCTATAAGTACAAAGTCCGAAGGAGTAGTAGTCTGTTTCAAAACTGTTTAACTTAACATGACCGTATCGAGAACGTAGGTCACAGTTTTTTAAAAACGTATTTACACATTTCAGTTTTGAAAGATGAATAATCAAATGTTCTTGGGAAAATATTTATATTTGTTTATCTTATTTAATTCTGATAAAACTCTGAGGCTCTAAAGCCCACAATTGTATTATTGTGTATTATTCTAAAGGGACTTGTCCCAGTATAAATAAGGCATGTTATTATTTAAAAAAAAAATTATATTGAAAGTAGATTAACAACTTCTTTTTATGAAACAGAAATGAAATTAAAACGTACATGGATGGGAAAGGTATTGGCTTCAGGTTCAGGATAAGCGATATTACTTAAACAATAAAGCAGGATGTTTTAATATATATGTATGTGTATACATTTTTTTTTCCTGACCTCCCCAGAAATTTTATTTATTAAATCAACAACAAAACAAAATACAATATGTAAATATAAATATATATACAATATTTTACAAAGCTTCCTTTCTTTGTCCAGAGGCCTTTTATGGTAAAAAGGACTGAATATGAGGTAAGGATATGTCAAATTCTGTGGCCTTTGGCCTTAATTTCTTCACTGGGCGTGGAGGGACATCTTTCTTCGTCAAGGACATCTACCAGGGGGACTTTTCATTGCCACCTCCCAGGTCTGGGTGGTGGGGCGATTCCCGAGTGGATTTGCAGGCCTTCAGCCCATCAAAAAATTTGATGTGCCTCAGAGAGCTGCGACTAATTCAGTATGAGGTAGAGCCTATGTGATTTTTGCCTTACCAGCTTGAGTATCTGCCTGACGCGGCTGGTAAAGGTGAGGTACCTGCCTAGTGTCACGCCGAGGTAGACTACTGAGGTGGAGATTGGCCGGTTCAATCCACCGATGGTGAAGTGCGTGGGCAGGGGCTTCTTTCCTTGCTGGAACGCCAATACGATAGCATCAGCCTTTGCGGGGTTCACTCTTATACCATTTTTCTCTAGCTCTCCAACGATAACATCAGTGACGTTCTTTGCATGCTTGAGGGCTCTCTTTGCGTTGGAACTCGATTCATAGACTGCGATGTCGTCAGCATATTCTGCTACCACTATGTCTGTATGCTTGAATGACACTACTAGCGCCGTGAAAATGCCGAATACTATTGGCCCCAACACAGACTCTTCAGATACTCCACAGGTAGTATCGACTATATTCGTGCAAACTTTCTTTATCAATCGTTAGAACATAAACATCTTCCATCCCCACCTTTGAGTAACCTACAATTATTTTCATCGAGTTTCGCTGTAGTTTATCACAAATCCATTCGAGTTTATCGTAAAATTCGCATTTGGCTTCATCGTCACGTTCTTCGGTCGGATAATGTATGTTTATTAACGCGATTTTAAACCAACGTTCCTGAAATATAGCTACCGAAATTCTATCACTAAAGAATCGTACGTCCCTCAAAGCGGAAAGCAATCTATTCCTAATTAGAAACCCGGTACCTAAACAATGATTCCCACTTCCTCTGTACCAAATAGTGTAGTTTCCTTCCCTCATGGAGTCCTCCCCTGGCCAGCGTATCTCTTGCAGAGCCACGATATCCAAATTGTACCTATTAACCTCATTCGCGACCGATTTTAAACCACAAGCTGAATTCAAACTCCTTACGTTCTACATACCAATACCTAAATCCCTATTTTTCAACTTTCACCATGAATCCCCTAAAGCAGTCCCCACCCGGAGACTCGAACGGGGGACTAGTTTATCTGCGGATAATGAGCGTTTTGTCTTAGGGAGATTCATGACTATTTTTGGTGTAAGTTGAACAAAAGATATGTGAGTAGGGCGTTCAATCCTACGTCACACAATCCAGCAAGTCTGGAGGGTTCCCGCCTCCAGCAAGTGTGGAGGACCCCTCTTATTGTTGGTCAGCAAGTTTGAAGGGCCCTCTTATTGTTGGTCAGCAAGTCTGGAGGTCCCCTCTTATTGTTGGTCAGCGAGTCCATCGGACTTAGCCTGGACGAACATCCAATTTCCATCTGTTTTCCATTTCCATCCAATTTCCATGAATTTCCTCTGACCATCCCCACATCCGCCATCCGTGGGACGCTCCTCATACCCGGTAATGAGCCCACGCGAGGGGTACTTATACAAATGAGAATTTCCACAATGAAATTTAAATAAATATAGCGTTTATAATTTTTACTTTCAATTCCCCTTTGTCTGAAAATATTATAACTTTTAAAAGAATTTGAAAATCGAATAATGGAGAAAAAAGGAAAAATGTTTATTTAGATCAAACATGAATCTCCGAAAATAATAGCCATAAGATATACGTATATATCTTTGGGAAACAGACAATTTTAGAAAAAACAATATCTAACATAGAAAGTCCTAGAGGTTAATGGAGAGTTACAAAAAATTATAAATACTAATTTGTGAAAACTAATATAATTTAACAGAAATCACATGTTTCAAAGGAAATGAAATTTCCTAACATAATGCAAACTTAAAATTTTTTTTTTAAGTTTGAAAAAGTATTTAAAATCAAATGAATCAAGGTAATGGTATTGTTTAAAAGACTATTTCATTGTACTTGTGTGAACGAAGAAATAAAATATAAAAATATTTCATGCATATTTATAGCCTTAAATATATTTATTGTACGTAGGTAGGGTAGGAGTTTTAGGGCGATAAATTTATTTACTGTAGTTTAATAACTCTAGATCTGATATTATACTTAAATAATTAGGTATCTATCGTCCTGGGGTGCTCAGAAGGGGGTTTAATGGCGCAAGTCGCGCCATCAACATTTTTGAATAGTGCACATTTTGTCGGGATTCTGAATTTTTGAGGAGGCACTTTTCGACGAGGTTATGAATTTGTGGAATGGAAAGTTTCAAACAAGGGGCTATACGAAAACATACAACAGACCACATCGACTGTATTTGTATACGATCTACGATTTTTTAAATTCTTCTTCGTCAGCAGTGTTTTTTAGAAGAGGAGCATCATAAAAGGAGAGAAGAGATTCATGCGCCATTGATCTTGGAGGGAGAGGGGAAGGATGGGAACATTTGCTATCGTCCGTTTATTCCAAAAAATCATCATGTAACCTTTTAGAAAATTAAATTAGTGAATAATTGGATGAATTTTCCCTTTTTGGAATCCCAACATTATCCTCTTACAATTATTGTGACTACTTTTGACCTATCTATGGCAGGCAATGAAAATCATTTAATTTCATTTTAATAAAATTTACATTGGAAATTAACAGTTTAATTACTATAGTCGTACAATCCATTTTCATTTACAGGTTCAATATACAGGTGTACTTTCAATTCTCTCTAGGCATATATGAGGCTTTCAGTTGACAGAATGGCTAACTCCAACTTCAACATTTTTTATTAATAATTTTAGAGATATTTCTAGTGGGAAAATTTCTACCTCTATTCACATTTCTATGCTTCAACACAACAATCACTTACTCTGGAATCAACTTACTGTCTGTACAGATATTATAGATTTTCCAATTAGAAATATCATTAAAACTACATTATTGAAAAATGTTGAAATTGGAGTTAGTCATTCTATTAACTGAAAGTCACTCATAGCTCAGAGACTGGAGTTATGTGGTTTACAAAAACAGATGGAGTAAAGAGATTTTTAGTGCCTACCGTCGATATAATAAATAGGGTTTTTGTTATTTTAATGGTCTTAATGATTTGTTAGCTGAAAGCTTTAAGCTTTAGCTCCATTTAAAATGCACTTCAAAAATTGTATAACAGTCTAATATTGCCAATAAATAATTTCTATTCAAAGTAGAACCATGAGTGAATGTTGTGTGTTGCGCGCACCAATTTAAAAAAAAATTAAATTATGTTGTTTTCCCCGTTTATTTGTATTATCCTGGAAACAGAATATGCCACACCATATTAAAGTAAAATAAAATGCATTATGTTTTCTGTTCTGAAAGAATAAACGAATAAATTTCAGGTGAGTCTGATTATAAAATCAGACTCATCTGAAATTTATTCGTTGGTGGACATAAGTCCACCAGTGTAGTTGGGAGCAGTAAACCTACATTAAATGAATATTTTAATAAAAACCTTTGTAATAATAAAATTTAATTCTAAAGATGGTGTAATTGGAAGAATATATTTAAATGAAATAAGCTCACCATTTCTATTTTGGATGTTGACCATTAAAAATTGTTATAAATAGAAAAAAATACCAATGCAACAGTTCTGAGTTGTTTTTTTTAAAATGAAAATAACGTTTCCCAATATTAAACAAATCTAATTGTTAGGCTAATTTTATGTAGGATAATTATTAACTGTAGATTAAAATTGCCTACTTATTCAGTTTTCTTAAATATAACTGCTTTAAAATTAATTTTGGTATGACATTTACCATTCCTTTTAATTCAACAAGATTTGTTCTTATAAGGAGTAATTCAAACAAATTTGATATCCAATTGATATTTATTTTTTTAATGATTCGTGAATGGCTATCTAGGGGCTATTAATTAATTAGTCTCTTTTCTGACAATTGTATGATAGATATTTTTGCATGTTATATTTCATATTTTAAGTAATATTCAAATGAATCAAAAGTCATTGATATCTACATTTTTAATAATGGTAAATAAATGGAGATTGGATGACCTGGCGTTGAAGTTCATTCATGAGCCAAAGCATCAACAAGTGTCCCGCTCTTGGTAACAGTAGTATACAACCGGTACTAGATTAATATTTTGCGCCAAGAATTAGTGGTTAGGAGTGTTTGTTTATTTATTTCATTTTAATTTATTTGAATTGATATTTATCTGAAATATCTAATGTATATTATTAAATAAACTGCTGAAGCACTATTAAGAACATTATTTTATTTACATTTCTAAGTACTGAAGCTTCTTATCGGTAAGTTACGACTTTCAATGATAACTTAAATGTTAAATTTATGGCTTAATAATTTTGCTTTAAATCAAATGATAAAGTTGCAGGACACTGTGATATATGTTCAATTCCATTTCTGTTTTATTTTTTTTATACCATTATTGTATTTATTAATTCTCTTTTTTTATAATTAATCTTAGTAATAGCAAGTTATTCATTATACAGACTGGATTGTACAGAAATTGGATATCAATTCAGAATATTTAATTGATATCAAAGAGTGTTCATTATTTCAATGCATGGACACCTGTTGCTTATGTCTAGGCATGTTTATAATTCTTGTATCTGATTCACCTCAATTGTGAACTTTTATTCTATTATGTTGTTATGTTCTAAATTATTTGCTTTGTTTTTTATGTTCTAGTAAATATTGTCTTTAATTTCTTTTTTTTATATATTCTTATAAATCTAAATCATATTTTATGTGTATGCTCTAAACTGATTATATTTAGCCATTATGGTTGATATCAGATCAAATAAAAGATTAATCCAGTAATACTGAGTTAATGGTGTCATAACCCTCTCAATGTTAAATAGGAGTCAATGGCCTTGAGTCCATGGTTAAGTTTAAATAATACCTAAAGTGTGTTCCTGCTGTCCTAACTCAGTTTTCAGATGTTTGATATCGCTTCTTTTGCAATTTTTTGTGTCTCTGATAAGAAGAAAAGTTAGCTTATTAGTCATCAAGTTCTATTGACAATTCTTTAAACTTAATAAATGTAACCTAATTATTTTTTTAGGTCATACAAAATGAGGATTACACCAGGTTTACGGGGTGGAGAGTTTGGTCTTGAGTCTGTCACATCTCCTGATCATTATATACAGCTGAATGTCATAGGAAATGGTATTCTATTTCTTTTTAATCACTTCTCATTTTACTCCTTTTTAATTTGTTTAGTTAAGTTTTCATATTTTTATTTTATAATTATTTTTTAGGTGCTTATGGAACAGTTTACAAAGCTTGTCACAGAACAAATGAAAACACGTTTGTTGCTCTTAAGAAGATTAAAGTGCCTTTAACTGAGGAAGGTATTCCGATGTCTATGTTGAGAGAAATATCTACATTGAAGCTACTTGATCAATATGCACATCCTAATATAATTCGGTTTGTATGCGTGCACATATAATTTTGTTTAAAAAGTTCATGATTTCTTCATTAATATTTCTAAAAAATTTATGATAATATTAGTTTTAACTTTTCATTTCAATATTAGGTTTTGATGATTCTAAGTGGTTTTGGTAATGATGTGAAGCAAATGTAATTTTCTGAATTACGCTGTTGATTATGACGAAATGATTTTGTTACATGAACAGAGAAAAAAGTTCGGAGCAGCTCATTACCTTATGCCTGCTCATAATAATTGAGATTTAAGACCAAGCTTATCTTAATGTTATGACCAGCTCATTTTTACTAAATCTGGTGTCAATTTGATTGACACTTCACCGGATGAAGGATTATTTCATGACAACCTGTTATTTTACTGAATAAATCTCCGTCTTCTTACTCTACCTAGCTTAGATTAGCTATCAGTTATTAACTAATCCACTTTTTTTTTAGTTTAAGCCTATAGTTCTTTTCCTTATCAAAGTCCAAAATTATGTTAATATAATTGATTAGCATAATTACACAAAAAAGTAATTTTTCTTTACAGACCCTGTGCACCACTTTTTGTGCTTAATTCAGCAAGACCTTTGTCTAACTTGGGAATCGTTCTCTTGTATTCTACATAGAGCTATGTAATATTTTTAACTCAGTGTATTCATATGGCTTGGTTTTGATATCTTGAAATATCTTGGAAGCATTTTCAACCTAAACATATTAACTTTTGAATAGAGAAATGCAAATACCCAGTTTAAACATGGCTTCGAATTTCCTATAAAATCCGGAACCTCTAATGCACAGGAAGCTCTCTTGTTTGCAGCTTTGTATACTTCTCTTATCTCTTTGTGAATAAATATGATGTCAATCGTCAAGCAATTTGTTATTGTTAATTATTAAATTATTTAGCATCTTCCTAGTTAGTTTACTCTTGAAAGAAATTTGTAAAAATAATTGCTTAATAAATTATGATGCCTTGAATTTACAGCTAAAGCACCTTATTCTTGGTTTCATTTTTAAGCTTTCAATATTTGTATATTAAAAATTTGAAACCACTTCTCTTGTATTTATTGCTGAGAGTTTCTTTATTCTTCGTGGATCTGTAACAAATGTACATATTGTATATTTTGAATAAAATATATTTATTTAAATCTGCCTTTAGAAAAAATTGAGTATATATCTAAATATTTAATACAAAAACAAGCTTTAATGCTGCTTGGCCTAATGATCTTTGTTAAATTAAAATCAGATTACAAGTGTCATAGCTTTAAATTAAATGTGATATTGTCCAAATCTTTTGTTGCTTCTTTTTTTCATTCTCCACAATTTGTTTTAGTGAATAGCTCATGTCTCAAATTACAAAATGCTTCAAATTAAATAATTTTGGATGAAATATAAAATTATTGATCAAACTGGATTAAAACAAAAAGTACATTAATTAGCAGTGCAAATGAAAATTAAATGTACCATAAAATTAAATGAAAGACAGTTGCTCACTAAGATAGCGAATAGGTATCAAATAATAATTCCAATAGGCGACTCGTGGAGAATAGTTCACAGCTAAAAAAATAAATAAAAATGTCATGTTCGAAAAATCATAAATACTGTAAGATTTTGTTTTAACTTTGAAAACAGAACTCTATCTTAGAAATTATGTATCTATGCCTTTATATAAATAAATAAAATATTATTATGCCCTTATCAAAATTACTATTTTTCCTATAGTATGCAGATTATGAAAAATTAGATTTGTAAGTTTACATTTATTTCTACACGGGTGTTAATAAATTGATTTAGTGAAGGGAATCCATTTTTACTTCGTTTTTAATCCTGTTGCAACTTATAATTTTTTTTAGTATAATTTAACTTTGTATTGGAGTTATTAATGGACATTTGATTTTTTCTCTATTATTCCAAGAAGAAATTTGGTTTTCACTAATGTTATTATTTTAATTTTAGATTATTAGATGTGTGTCATGGAAGAAGATTAGAAAAAGAACAGCAACTTGTCTTGTTCTTGGTTTTCGAACATGTAGATCAAGATTTATCTGAGTACATGCAAAATTGCCCTCCTCCTGGATTACCTTCTGATACTGTGAAGGTATTTTTTACTTCTTAAAGGGATTAAGCTAGTGGTAGGATTTTTTAATTTAATTTTATTAATTTATTAACATGTATTTATACTTAATAAGTATGGTTGAATTTTTACAAGGGGTCCATTAGGAAGGAGGAACATCGGAGACAAAATAAAATAAACCACCATTACGGAGAGTCATGCAAACAAAATATCTTATTTAGTTGACAATTTCTTTGTGATGCTTCAATTGTGTTCTTCATTGCAGACCTTCTTGAAGACCTATCTTAAGAACCAATGCTAACTGTGACTATCCTTAGAATGTAACAGATTTTTATCTGTCTGTTAACCGCTGCAATCACAGTGGATTTCCTTAAATATAGACTATCAATTGAAAGAAAAAGTTAGACCCATCTGGCCAAACTAAACCATTTATCACTGTGATTCAAGAAAATGAGAAATAGGAATATATGGGTTACCTATATTATACTCTTACTTATTTAGGTTTTTTTATCTTCTATCCACCACACTGGTCATTATTTGATTTCTTGAAAGCTCGACAGAAAATAAAATTTTTGAATTGTGAAACAAAGAGCATTTATGAACAACTTTAACATTCTGATGTCCGTTGAGAACGAGTACAATGAATAGATTTAAACTTAAAACTAGTGTTAGCAAAACTATTGTTATATAGAGATAGGTAAGTTGTCCACTGATCAGTTATAGGAATGAAACAAAATTGTCAGGAATTTCAGTCAATATATTTTCATTGGGTTAGTCAACGTTTCGACCCAAACATGTTGTTCATCCTCCTCTAGGTTTTCATTTGGAAGTTGAGACAAGAACTTGAACTCTTGTCTCATCTTCCAATTGATAGCCCTGAGGATTACCCTACTTACATGTTTGTGTCAAAACATTGGTTTACCTAATAACAATTTTGTTTCATCCTTCTTTATATATATATATAGTGATATGTTGGGCTCACAGTATTAAAATTCTAAAGTAATGAAACATTATACTTGAAGAAAACAGAAATTAGTGATTATGAAGCTCATTGCAACTTCATTGATCACAACTTAAGTAATCAATTAAATTTAACTTTAAATGAGCTGTTTTTTTTTGTTTTGTTTTTCTTATACGGCGCTATGTCTTACATAGAGACAAGGCTTCTTGCAGCTTTGAGCCCCAGTCTGAACAGTTTCCCCCAATGGGCTGAAAATAAATTGTTTTGATGAAAGTAGGTTACATTCTTTAAATTGGTTTAATTCTTCAAATACAATTAACTTTTATTCTTCATGATGCCAAGTGTGGTGGACATCCTGTAAGGATCAGCTCTGAGGGCTGAGAGAGATCTTTTGATTCGAGGTGTCAGTTATTTTTAGGGACAATAGTCTGACTTAGTTCCAAGCCATTATACAACTTTACACCACTGTTGACATACTAAGATTACTTATGTGAGTAACACAAACTCAACTAAAACTAGCTGCTTCAACAGGGTGGAAAGCTTGAATGTTTGAAGTATATAGGATCAATCCATTTGAAATCATCCTGACCGTGTTGCTCTACATTTTAATAATTTTTTTTTTACTAGTTAATCTATATTTATTTGAGAGTTAAAAAATTTTTAAAGCTCCAGGTTTTCTTTGGTGGCCATTTTTAATTTTATTCTCAACTGAAAACATGATATGGAAAAATGTCTGTAACTATGGTTATCATCCATAACGACCTTAATGTTCCTTATGTTTCTGACCTGGCCCAATCCAGATATCTATCCTTCCATAACAAACTTCAGAACCATCCAAACCCTCTCGTTTCCAACCTTGCTTTCTCTTCGATCCCTGACAACCCTCAGAGGCGTCTGAAAAGAAGATGGCCTCGAGATCTCCTTTTGTAAATACATTTTTAGAGTACTACCAATGGGTAGTTTCTCAACATGTGATTTCATGCTATATTATTCCTTTGTTCACATTTACTGAATGTATTTTTACTTGTAATACAGTTGTAAATATTATCAATAAAAAAAAAAAAAATAAATAAAACTGGTAATTTTATAGATATTGAACCAAAATAAAAACTGGAATAGTTATGAGCATCTTGTCTACATTTCTGTTTATAAATATATCACCTAAAAAGAAAGGAAAGTGTTTTTAAAAAAATCTTGAAAATTGACAAAAATGAGATATTTAGCGCTTTAAAAGTGTGATAATGAAAATACACTCATCTTTGATCTCTTTTTGTTTGATGGTTCTACCAGTGTGCTACATGTTGATGAAATTTCCATCTTGAAAACCTTGTCCTATTTTTAATATGAATTTTCAAAAACAGCCAAAAGTCGATTTTGCCGATAATTTATGTCAAATATCACAAAATTGTGCTGTTGTCATTTTTTTAACAGCTTTCTCCACTACTTAGAAAATTTATTTCAGGACAAAAAATTTAGAGCAAAACATCATAATTTTAATTTTTGTTTCGTTTTGATATCTGCAAAAATGTCTGAGTTAGAGTAGGTAGGATATGCTGATACCGAGTTCCACTAGGTAGCATTATTTGTTGCACTATAACTAATAGAACCAGTTGAGTCTCAATGATCAAATTCATATCACACATTCCTATCATAAAGAGGTATCAATTTCATAATTTTTCACTCAGTCCCTTTCGTGTTATTCAATGTCCAAAAATTGCCTAAAACCTGTTTTGGCCGTTTTTGAAAATTCATGTTAAAAAAAGGACATGATTTTCAATATTAAATTTTCATCAACATTTAGCACACTGGTTGAACTATAAAACAAAAAAAGGTGAGTCTATTTTTATTACCACACTTTTGAAGCGCTAAAAGTCTTATTTTTTGTCAATTTTCATGATTTTTTTAAACCACTTTTCTTTCTTTTTAGGTGATATATTGCTAAACAGAAATGTATACAAGATACTCATAACTATTCCAGTTTTTATTTTGCTTTGATATCTACAAAATTACCAGAGTTTTCCATTAAAAAATTACAGATACATTTCCAAATCATGTTTTCAGTCGAAAATAAAATTCAAAATGGCTGCTAAAGAAAAACTGTGAGTCTTAAAATTTTTTTTAACTACGGTTTTGCACTGTCAAATAAATATAGATTATATAAAAGATTAAAATCAAACATGTCGAGCTACATAATTAATTCAAATTAGCTAATTTCAAATTGTTGACCCTATAGTCCAATTAAGCCAAAACAAAAATAAACCTATGTGATTTACTGTCTTGACTCAAAATTACAGGGAAAATATGCAAATTAAGCTCTAACAAAACGATAACATAGATTGATCACTTGTTTACTTTAAAAATTGAGTTAAATAGCCCAAAAATCATAACTTCAGCAATTGTTTCTGTAACAGTTTTTAAATTATCAATCCTCCAACTGGGTACAGAAACATCTATTAAGTATTATTTGATTGACTTAATTAGTCATGTCACTACAAATTCAAAATGGTTTTTAGTTGAAGTTAGGAGATGTATTGATGCAATTTTTGGTTTCTTCAAGTTGAGATCAATACCAATGGGTAATGGTATACATTGGAACTTGAGTTCTCAACATTTTATTACGTCACACAATTTTTATAAAATTAGTTATTGCTATATGATAAACATAATTATGTTTCAGCAAAACTTAAATCATTCTTGGTTTTTTTTTCTAGTTTTTGATATATGAATTTATATTAATAAATATATGTTAGTTATAGTTTGGAAAAATTCCAAATCACACAGCCTTATGTTTCCGAAATGCAGGCAAAGAAAAAAAAACCCATGAACGTTTCGCCAATTTGAATATCACTTCATAACATCCAATTGCATATTATAACAGTATAGTATGCGATTTCGATTGGATGTCATGGAGTGATGTTTGATTAGCTGTTCTTTTCTGTCCTAATGATGCCTGAATTGGCGAAATGTTGATGGATTTGTTTTCTTAGCCTGAATTTTGGAGACAATAAGGCTGTTTGGTTTGGAATTTTTCCAAATTATAACCTATCATTTATGTTCTGTCTTTTGATTAGTAGTTTTGCTACTAATTTATATATATATATATATATATATATATGTGTGTGTGTGTGTGTTTGTGTATTCATATATATGTACTTTTTTTTTTTATAGAATCTGATGCACCAGATCCTTCATGGAATAGATTTTCTTCATAGTCATCGAATTCTTCATCGTGATTTAAAACCTCAGAATTTATTAATTACAAATGATGGTATTGTTAAGCTTGCTGATTTTGGCTTAGCCAAAACTTATGACTTTGAGATGAGATTAACATCTGTGGTATGTATTTTAATCTAACAAAGCCTCAAATAAGTATTAAACTATAATGTACTTCAGAAAACAATTATTCGCTCTTCTGTTGTCAGGTTGTTACACTGTGGTACAGAAGCCCTGAAGTGCTCCTTGGATGTCCTTATGCTACTCCTGTAGATATCTGGTCTCTTGGTTGTATCATGGGTGAAATGTACAAGAATTCTCCTCTTTTTGCTGGCTCTTCTGAAGGGGATCAGCTTGATCGAATTTTTAGGTTAGATTTATTTAATTTAAGAGTTGATTGTTTGATTTGTAAAGTAATACAAAGATTAACTTACTGATCTTTGCTGTCTTCTACATTTTGTTGATGGTTTTGTCATTTCTATATTTCTACCGTTTCATTTGATACTTGAAGGCCTAAAATTGTGTGAGCTCTTGTCAGCACAGTAGAGTCCTAACATCTTAAACATTGTGACAATATAGCTGATAAGCATTCTAATTTTTCTTTATTTTTAGGACAATTGGGACTCCATTGGAGTGTGAATGGCCAGAAGAGGTCTCAGTTTCTCTCAACAGTTTTGCTCGCCACTTGCCACGAGACATCAGAACTATCATTCCTGAAATTTGCCCTGAGGGCAAAGACTTATTGGAGGTAAAAAGATCTGATTTTTATATACGTGTATTACCATAGTGCACTATTCAACTGCTGATGCCTATTCATCTTGGAACAGCCTTTTTTTTCATCCTAGATTTTTTTAAATATAGAAGTTGGTGCACTAAATAACAGCTTTATTTCCAAACAAACCTTTTAAGGCTTCATTATAACATGTTTTACAAGAATAGGTTATAACTGATATGTGGACCCTAATACTTATTGATAAAACATTCTGCTGTGTTCCTGTTGTTATTTTCTTTGACAAATGATTTTATATTTACATGGTTATCTACCCTTACGCCTATTTTTTATTAATTTTCAAGCAAGTAGAAGCTTTATTTAGAATTTATTCTTCAAAGTAGTTAGTTATTTACATTCATTTTTGACAGTTTCTAGCTTTTAAGCAATAGTTTGCAGTTACTCCCAGTCAACCATGATACAAAGGTAAGTGCAGGTTTCATTAGCGGTAGTGGTGCAAAAGCTCCCTTATGTGGCCTCTAGATAACCATAATGTAAACTAAATGATTACAATTTTTGTCAAACAGTCCAATTCAGGGAGATAGTAAACTCAGTAATTTTGTTTTTCAATTCTTTAGATTATCAGCATTAATTAAATATGTCAACTCATTCTGACACTGGGGTATGTTACACCCCAAACTTTATATTATCATAAAATTTAATTGTCATGCTCTTAAAAACTGAAATACTTTTCAGAAAAAAGCTAAATAATCAGGAAAAATAAAAAATAAAATAAATTCAAGGTAACATCAGAGAATATATTTTACTTTATTATATGCTGACATAAAGTAAAAAGTTAAAATCTACATTGCTAAAAAATAAAAAAAAGATCAACATTTTTCAATTAAAAATCTATTAAGTTTATATCAATTTAATATATATATATATATATATATATATATATATATATATATTTACATTTACATATATATATATATATATATATATATATATATATATATATATATATTTGAAATGTAAAACATATACATAATAAAGGAAAACAATTTTTTTTACTTAAAAAGTTAATAAAACCTATAGTGGAGCCCATTTAAGTATCCATTCACTCACAACAATCCAAGCGAACAGGTCTGTTACATTGCTGACAACCCATTCTGTCTTCCTTTCTTTTCCTCTTGTACAAAATGAATATTTGGTTTGGTTTTCCAACAGTAGTTGTTTATTTTTTAATTCCCAAAATTTCTTTTATTTTGATACTCACCGTTCATGTGAGTGTCTCCACTTGCAGTCTTACATTCAAACAGGGATCAAATAACAAATAGCCTTATCCAAATAAATAATTTATCCATTTCAACATTATTTTCCCACTTAACTAAGCTGAACAATATTACGCTGTTTATACCAGCATGGTTCAACATTCCTTATTTTTCTTGCTGGTGCGTATGCACATGACACGACACATTTTACAAGTTTTGTACATATGTCTTCTTTATTTAATACGCTCCTTGCATCTTTTCTTTATCTTCTAACTCCCATATTTCTTCAGAAGGATACATTGTTTTGGTAATTACTATCCTAAAAAAATAGTTTCTATATATTAATGTCTGAATACCACCAATATTTAAAATGTTATGGGGTGAGTCACACCCCAGTGTGTCGTTCTAGGGTTAAGTCTGTTCAATAGTTATTTTTTCCCATCGCGTATGATAGTTTCCATTGTCTAATTGCAATTGTTTGTGTTGTAGCAGTCAAAATATTTTTATAACCATTAGCAAAATGAGTTTTGTGATATGACTATTATAACACTATTCCTTACTCTAACTTATAGCAAAAGAAAATTTTTAGTATTTTGTCCAAACTATTTGTCTTGTTAGGGTGTCCCATAGATTTCTTCTTGTTTTTACCTTCACTTAGCTATATATGTAGTATATAGTAAGGGAAAGTATTGCGATTGTGAAAATTTTCGAATCAGAGTTTTTAACAGAAATAAATGTTTTGAGGTCCCCTGAGTCCAAATAACCAAATCCCGCAAAATGATCTGTAAACATCCTAGCTCAAAATCGTACGAAACTGAAATTGTGTATTTAAGGTTCACATGTGGCTGGAATGTTATAGCAACTTTACATAATCGATTTTAAACATGTTTACAATTTTCTTGAAAATAGCTCTCTCACATGTAACATAGTAAATCAACGTTAAACAACAAATATCGTCTATTGATTTTGCATAAAATAAAAGGACAACTTGATCATTTATTTATAGTTAAATTCTTTTTCCACAGTTTAATTAATTCATTATACTAGAATCCAAGGTCTTGGTGTTAAAAAATAGAAATAGTGATAGAGGAAATACATTTTGTTCCTAAGTGGTTGATTAAAAATATATGCTTATTTTTCCAATCAATGTAATTTGATCATATTCTTTTCTGAATCTTATCATGGTATTTGTTAATGTTTCAGCAAATGCTTGAGTTCGATCCTCGAAAACGCATTGGTGCTTATGAAGCCCTACAGCATCCTTATTTCAGTGACAGCACCTATTCTATTTCTCAAGAAAGTAATACAAACTCTCCGAATGGGTCTCCTGATGGCAACCTTTAAATTAATATTATTTATGCATATACAAAGAATTTATGCAGTACAAAGAAATTTCGTAAGATTGCCATATTTGTTTTTCATAGTAGTTTATTTGCTGTAGAATTAAATTTTAATGAAAAATTTGAAACATATCATAGTTTGTTATAAAATTAAAATATTTTTGTAATCTTAGAACTAAAATTTATTATAAGAATCATTTAATAGTGCTCAACACTTCTATTGCAGGTTTTTCTTTTGATCCTTTTATTGCTTACAAATGCATGTTTAGTATAAGAAAGTTTGAGATCTCTATTATAGTTACCGAATATTGTGAACTTCCTATGAAAATTTGTTCACATTAAGTATATTTCGATATAATTACCACTAATCTTCTATCTTTTAAATTAAAATTAGCTAAATTGTATTAATGCTTTTCAGTTGAAACTAAATTATTTTATTTTATTAAACATTGGATGTAAGTTCCAGTAATAAATTAACTTCACGGTTTGCAATAAAGTTGTTGACCATTATTAAAACTGTTTTGAAATGAAGTACTTCATTTCTTGAAAAAAAGATTTTTCATTCCACAATTGTGAATTAAGTTAGTATTATTAGTGCTGTTGTGTGTTGTATTACCTTAAATTCTTGATCTGATAATAGAGTTGATTAATTTATTGAAGGTTTCAGTCAAATAACTGTAAATGTAGTTTTTTTACTAAATGACTCCTACCAATTTTTTTTTCCCGAGTTACAAAATATTATTCCCTCAATCTATCGTGGTAACGGTATTATTATGAGTTTACGTTCAGAACGTCTAATGAAATCTACATACAATGAATCATGTCTATTGGTAGATATCTACGTAACACTATTATTTGGCTAAACCTTTAAATTAATCATTATGAATGTTTTAGAAGGTAAAAAATACTTGTTTATGTCTATTAAGAGTGTATTAGGAAATAAGTTATTTGTTGCCATGTTTAAGACAATATCCAGTTTCAAGAAATGTGCCTTTGTTTTGGTTAAAATGATTATTGTATTTTATTGTTAAAAAATAGATGTTAATGATATTATTCTTGTAATTTGAGGGACCAAGAATACCTTAGTTTTAGTTAAGATATGCTTATTTTGTGTTTTTGCCAATTTTATTTTGTCACTGATTTCTAATGCTCCATAGTTTATAGGTTTTGTAGTATTTAGTTATTTTACCAAAGTATTGTCTAGAAGATTTCAAAGGCGTTTTGTGTTAAGGTTGTTTTGTTATAATTTTTATTATAGATGATAAGTGATTTGTTTTATAATTTTTTCTTTTTTGAAAAATGTAGTTTTAGTCTTTAGGTATATTTTCATGAGACTCGTTATCATCATTTAATTGTGTTCATAAGCTGCCATATGAACTGTTAGAAGTTAAGAAATCTTTAAGATGTACTCAAAGTACCTCATTTTCTACAATGAGATAGTGAAAAGAGAATGATAATATCAATCATGTATAATGAATAAATATACATTTTTAAATGGTTTACAAATCTGAGTAATAAAATAATCTATTACTGTCCTCATCTCTAGATATTTAGTTCTGTCTCATTTATTATTCCACTTATTCCATAGCGTGATGGAATCTGGCATAAGTTGATAAAACTGTGTTGTGACCATGTCAGTGGCATTTTCTAAGGCCAACTGGCCACCGAAAGCACAGCAGAGCTGAGCTGAGTCAAGCTTCCAAAACCAAACTAAAGGTTTTCAATTAGAGGCCAGCCACCAGAAGCTGAGCGCAGTTGAGCGGCGTAGCAAGGGTTAGCTTTGGGTTGATCGGGATTCAGTTTTGTAAGCTAACTCCACTAAGCTCAGCTTCCCTTACCACACCTAATCACCACTGTCACACAACCGTGGGACTTAGTTTCTCAGTGTCATCCTTTTTCCCCGCACGTTTTCACTACACAACCTCCCAAATTATTTTATTTTGGTTCAGTGAAAAATATGCAATGGATGTGGAAGAATTGTTAATTGAATGTGTAACGGAAAATATTCGATATTTCTTTTCAAGTCCGACATGATCAACTTTGCTATTTTTTAAAAATTTTGTAAATGCTATGTATACTTTTTAAAAATATGAGGAATATGAGAAGGGTACCGAGGCAAGGGAAGTTGCTGACTCAGCTGAGCTCCGCTATGCAATTAGTTGCTGACCGCCTCTTGCTATGCTCAACTCAGCTCAGCTGCGCTTTCGGGCTCAGTCAGCCTAATGGTTGCTACATAGTCATTAACTTCAGTCCTAGAGTGGAGACAGTTATAATAGACAATTTGTGATTAAGATTTGCTTTACAGACCTCCCAGTCTGCATTTTCATATTTTATCAGACGTAGTATTAATCCTAGTATTTAATAGTATTAATACTTCAATTCCGGTTGATTGATGATTAAACTAATTAACTTTTTTTTGGATACCATATCTGGCATATAGGGGATTTGTTTTAGAGGTTCAATTAAACCTATTCAAGCAGAGTGGGAAGGTCGAGCTTCACTTACTGGGTCCGCCACAAATTAAATTTCAGCCTGCCTTGGTCAGATATGAACCGGCATCACTAGAATCTAGAATGTTATTGTGGAACCAAACTTTTAATATGCCTGGCCATCATGACCTCAGTTGATTCTACTATCTGGTATAGCAGGGATTTATGATTCAATGCCACAAATGTTGTGGTTGTCTTGACTGCTACAGTTGGCTTATCAGCCCCATTGCATAACTACATATCTTATTTGGATTTAGAAACTGTGTTTAAATCTGTCTAGGGTCTGTAGCGGTCCTGGGTGCTGACCCATAATAAATCCTATACTGATTCAGAAACCCCAGCTCAGGCTGCCTGCTGGGGAACTTAAGTTATTTAAAATTAATCTATAAATATATTAAAAAGTTTCAAATATTATGACTAAGAAAATTATATTTAATTACTTCAAGATTTTGACTAAGTGTTTTATTTGGTTTTTACTTTTTTACTGACAGACAACATGGTCAAAAGGCAAGAGGAATAAGTAATAAATTATAAGAAGGTAATAACTGCTTCTTTTTTTTTAAATATGTAGATATTGAATAACATTAATACAATAATTATCTTAGGAAAAAAATGAACATCACAAACAAATATCATGATTGATAAATTTCATAATTAGACAACAGACAAAAACAATTACAATTAAATAAAAATAAATTATCTTGAATACAATAAAATCTATAATAAAAATAATTCACCAAAGATTTATTATGTATTAAAATAAAAAAAGTAAATATTTATTGCCAGTTAGGTGCTCACTTAAGTTGTTTAAAATTAATCCACAATATGTTATAAAGTTGTAAATGTTTGAACAAAATATAAAGATTTTTTATTTAAATTAATATGGAGGTTGATTGAAATTATTTTATCATTAGTTTTCATTGAAAATAAAATAAAGATGTATTCATAATTATGAGTGTTTCAACTGCCTTCCGCAGTGCTACATACTACGCCCTGAAGACGACCTGCAAAAGTGGGTCGAAACATCGGCAAAAATTAAAATAATTAATATATTTTAATTTATTATTTATTTGACCGCACCCTCAACTAACTCTTTCTAAAAAAAAATAAAGGTTTTCTAAAAAAATGTCTGCGATAAATTATTGCAAAAAATTATGTTTTTAAACATAATTACTGATTTTTAATATTTTTTTCATATTTAATTTAAATTATTTGAATACACCTTCCTAAAAACTAAATTATTAAAAACTAAGAATATTGTATTTTTCCACGTTTGCTATTAATAAAACACAAAATAACTTTATGCTGCAATATATCAAGGTAATTCTTGTATTTTTAAAGATTTATCCATGTATGCAGTAGTGAGCTCCTAAAGGGACAAGCTACTGGATATTTGTTGGAATTTCCCTATCAGAAAAAAAAAAAAACACTCCATTTTCTCCAGTTATAGGTCTCAAAATTCAAAGTTTTGGAATTTGTTTTTTATAATTTAGTATTTATTTTTATTATAATATAAGTTCTTATTATTTTAGTTAAAAGCTGTTTATATGTAGCACTTATACCTCTTGCCAACCAGTAAAAAGTATTTAAATCAAAATCAACATTCCATTTAGTCAAAATCATGATGTAATTAAATATAATCAATTTTCTTAGTCAGAATATTTAAAACTGTTTAACATATTCATGGATTAATTTTACTCAACTTATTTTCCCCAGCAGGCAGGGTGCATTCAGGTTTCTGAATCCATATGAGGTTTGTAATAGATCAACCCTCAGGGGCACTACAATACTTAAGACGGAATGCCTATAGATTTTATAATTACGTAGCACCATTTACTCTGTTTCTGAATTTTTACGTGATCCGTTATAAGGTAGCTCATTTTTTTTTTTTTTTTTTTTTTATAAGGTAGCTCATAAGAAATGAAAAATAGGCTGAGGAGGAAAAGTATGGATAATTTGAATAGAAATTCGATGAAATAAAAATATTTATATTTTATTTTTTTTTAGAAATAGCCTAAAAGGTAAGAAATAAGAGCTACAAAAGTGAAATGGAAACAAAATACTTGGAACGACAAATTGCTTGTATTCTAACATCAACTGACACCCTTGGATGTTTATCTCGTTTTAAGAAAAGATTAATTTATGATTTTTTGTATATTATATCACAAAATTACATTATTTTTTATAAAATTAAGAACTTATGATAATGTAGAATAAGGAGAGAACTTTCAATAGGTTTCCCAGTAATTTGTGGGGGTTTTTTCTTGAAGAAATCAACTAACTCAGTTATAGATAACTACTGTTTTTTATATAAAATTAGAATAGGTATTGTTCATAAGGGATACTTAAATCCAGAGGGGAGGGATACTTAAGTCCATCGAGACATTCAAATAATTAATAAGGCAAGTATTTAATAATTAAGTTGTCAGTTTAAAGAATGTTTGGTATTTGAAAAACAATGGTTATAATAGCCTAATATTTTTTTTAAAATGCGCTATATAAAACATGGGTTCCAAGAATCAAAAGCAAACCTTTCAGAAGAAAAGGCTCGATAACTACAATTGAATGAATAAGACACACACATAATAAACATAAATATAAGGTATAATAGAGGTGATCAATAAATATTCACTTATTTATAAAGATATACGTATATTGTCTAAAAAAATATATACTATTACAAAATAATTTTTAAATATCCTTTTGGAATCCTTCAGTCCTCAGTACTGCCCTTAGTGCATATCTACAATTAAGTATCACTTATTTTAGTCTCAGTAAGAGTTTGCTTGGATGAAGTGCAGTGATTTTATAAATAAAGTCAAACAGAGATGATTTCCTCGGCTTGTCCCACCATAAACCAGCTCCTTTTTTTTCTGCCATATCCTCTTCTGAAAGTAGACTTTTATAATATTTAGAATATTCCTTGTAACCTTCTAATGAGAAATTATAAGGTGTAACACTAGCAAATCCAAGAGAAACTAAATGTTTTCCAATATTCCTCTTCTTTTGATAAACCATACAACTTACATAATCTGGCTGTTTATGAAGCAAAATAAAGTCAACATTAGCACCAACAACTATTGTTTTAAGCCATGATATTCCATTACTTGATATATTTACACCCTCTATGTCAACAAGTAATCCTTTAGACTTCCTCAAACCGCTCAAGAAGATGGGATGATGATCAATCAGCAAGAGAGTTTTCGGAAAATATTCTATTCTTAAAACTTTTCCATTAAGCTTTAGGTGACTATCAATGAAGGACTTTGGAATATCTTGAGGGGAAGTAAATTTCTTAAAAGGACGAACACTTCTAAATGCAAACCCAAGACCTAAGAACCCAATACCATATATTCCTAATTTAACACCAACTATATTCTGCTCAAGAAACTCTGTTGCACTTCTTAACCAGTCTTTCTTGTAAGGATTCGTCATATCTGCCTTTTATGTAGGTGTTTTCATTGATAATAAGTAATAATTTATAATATTTACCTTTTTAAAGTACCAACGTATTCATTACTTGAAAATAAAAAATTCAAATCTAAACAGCATCTGATTTATTAATGGATTATTAATACGAAAAGATTAAAATAAATATTATAAATGAATAAATAATAAAAAAAGCGTTAAATATCAATTAAATTTTTTAAACGTTCAGGAAGAAAAAAATCCCTTTGCCCCGTGCTAAATTTGAAGGGAACACAATAAACTTAGACATTCAAGAACCATCGTTCAAATTAGTAAACATTCAAACATTGAAATGACCATTCTTAAGAGAAAACCAAAGAGTAGTAAAAATACTTATCTCTTGATTTTCTTTTAACTGTGCAATTCAGGGACTTAATCGCTGCACAGACCTAGAAAAAACATAGTATTTAGATAGAACAGTATTTAAATCACTATTTACATATGATTGACATCGGGTTATACTGATAAAATATTATCACAATTCAATTTCAAAATCTCTATATTTTTCAGATGATCTTAGCTTATTTATTATTATCCTCCAGTACCTTTTGTCCGGTTTCTGTAAGCATTTCCTTCTGTTCTGGAGTGAGAATCTCATTAATACGAATCCCTGATAGCCCCCGTGGCCGTGCAATAGATTTTCCTCTCAAATTATTCAATACTTAGGTTCTTTTTAGGGTGGTGATTAGTGTTAATAGCATTTATGAACACTAAACACTAATAATTAGACATCCCTAGACATATTTGGGATTCCAATACCTTTGAATGAGAGAAGAGAACTGTTTGCATTTATGCAGTTGGTCTATTTCTGGCAATTGGATTTTTTAAAGTCAGTGCATTTCTAACAATATTAAAAAGAAATTTGAATTACCCGATCTTTTGCTAGCTAGACCCCTTTATTAATGCTTATTAAACTGGGATATTAGGAATATGCCCATACTTTGTTGTCCATTTCTCTTATCAAGTAAGTTAGTCAGTCTCATCTGATAGCTATCTTGCATCCACTTCATAATTATGGTCAAGTTCCTAAACTCAACGTTGAAATAATTGATGAGAATCGAAAATCCATCAGGCCATTCCTGCACTCATCGATAATATAGTGGACGCAAGTTCCTAAAATCAGCGCTGAGATCATTGTAGAACATCGGATAGAATCGATGGAATGGCGCTGAGTTCAGGAACTTATCCTATACCTCTTTGGAATACCGGAAGGTTATGTTGTCAAGATAAGTTATCTATAACTGGACTTGTGCCAGGTCTATGTAGGTGACTGTTAAATGAATGAATTAGTTTTATCTTTTGTTTCAAATTATAGCTTTATTTTTACAATATGGGTAATTTATTTGGCAAAAAACAAAGAGTGAGTAGAGTCACAGACCATGATAAAGCAGTATTAGTAAGTGTCTTTTTAACTTTCCTTCAATAAACTGTACCCTATATTATTGTTTATATCTGTTATGAAACTGAATAATTTCAGCAAATAAAGCAGCAGAGAGATAAACTCAAACAGTACCAAATTAGAATAGAAAGTAAACTTGAATCCGACAGGATTCTTGCAAAGAAACTTTTAAGTAATGGCCAGAAGGAGTAAGTTTTCTTTCTGTATTGTTCTGTTATATTTCATTTTATAATTTAAATGTTGAATTTTTACCTGTCTTTAGGCGTGCAAAGTTATTACTAAAAAAGAAAAGGTATCAAGAACAGTTATTGTTACAAACTGATGGTCAACTGGAAAATTTGGAAAAAATGATTCAAGATCTTGAGTATTCTAAAGTTGAAATGAGAGTAAGATGGTTATCATATCTCCACCAGGTTAACTGCTAAGCTTTTCTATTAACTGTTTTTTTTTTTTTTAATTATATTACAGATATTGGAAGGCCTTAAAGTAGGGAATGAAGCTTTAAAGAAAATGAATGAGGCTATGAATATTGATGAAATTGAAAGGATAATGGAAGAAACTGCTGAGGGTATAGAAAAGCAGAGGGTAAATAACTGGTCTTTTTTTTTTTTTTAATAGAAAAATGTATAATGTATGTATTATATATATGATGTATATATATACATATAATGTATGTATGTATTGATAGAGAGAACATTTTTTAATCCAAGTTATCAATGGAAACACTCATTTTGAGGTCCCCTGAGTTCAAATAACAAAATCTTACGAAATGGCCTTGGAGTGTGCAGGATCAGGAGCCATGGCTATCGTGCGCCTTGAATTAGAGACAAACATTGAAATTAATTTATAGAAAATTCAATTTAAATAAGAGTCAACAGAAAATATATGTGGTAATAAAGTTCTAAGAGCTAACATAAGCAAATAAAAAAATCCTTTCAATCTACAGTAAGTTAATAATAACATGAATTTTTATGATAATCTAATTCGGTTGCCTAACATAAATATTTATTTCTTGTAATAAGAAATTGTTAACTGTTGAGTACATTTCGGTGAAATGAAAGGTGTTGGTTTATGTTGGTTCTGTGAATACTAGACAAAAAGAGTTGTAAACCATACCTCCTCCCCATTCAGCAGCAAAAATATCCTCCCCAGTTGTGTGTTTGTGTGTATGTGCGTGTGCGTGCCTGCGAACAATCTAGCTGATTAATGAAAAGTTTTACTAAAAAAAGGGTGGTAAATGAAAGTTGTGTGTGATGTACAGTGAACCAGATTTTTTTTTCAATGGTTTCATCTACTTTTCCCAATCACATTAATTATGTGTATTTTTTTCAACATCTCTGCTGGGATTTAACTTTAACTAATTGAATTTTAATGTTGATTAATCTTCTATTTATTTTACTTTACTAGGAAATAAATGAACTCCTTAATGGTAAACTATCTCAAGAAGACGAAGAGGCAGTTGATCGAGAATATGAAGAATTGATGAGGCTTGAAAGAGAGCATGATGAAAAACAAATTATTTTACCAGAAGTGCCATCTGAGGACCTTGAACCAGGTTCGTTAATAATTTTATATGATTATTGTAATAATGGTTCATATAAGTATTTTAATCTTAATTATAAATTAAAAAAACATCTGAATTGAAGTACTCATTTGATTATATAAGCTCACTTATAATATTTGATTTTCATAGATAATTACTGATTACTATGTTATATAACAAGCATTTTTTTATATGACACCTAATGAACAATTTAACAAAAAATCTTATGATTTTCTTGTTTGTATTCATGTCAGTTATTTGTAGCCTTAACATAATATTATGAATTCAGTCTTGAGATCTTTTTTACTTGTTTATAATTGTCATTTTTCTCTCTTTTTTTGCCATGTCAGTTTAGAAGTATGAAGTTTTTAGTCATATTGTCTCATTCTATTTTTTGCTCCCTTGTTATCAAAGATTGAGAAACTTTGTGTATTCATGCAGAAGCATAAAACAATTTCTGCCCGCAGGATTTTCACTTATGTTTTACATTTTAAACATCAGAGGGTCAATTTGATTTTATACCTGTTTGAACTATTATCTGTTTATTTCAAACTATACCCTGCCTGTTATGAAATACATGTGTTTGCCATCTATGCGCACTTTTTTTTTTTTTTTTTTTTTTTTTTTTTTGGGGAGGGGGGATGGTCCTCCCCTTCCTCGCCGTTAAGGCTATACGGGGTTTTCGCGGGCCAGGGGGTGTGGGCGGGGATTTAAATGCACACAGCTTGCTCATCTTGATTCAGCTTTTATACTATACCATCCTCTTCCACCCTCTCTGGTATAGTTCCTGATGGAGATTCTTCTCTCCTACATCAGTAGAAATGGGAACATTAACTTCTTTTCATACCCAAAGGCCTTGTAATATTGGAAGTTCTCCTTGGATATTAGCCAAGGGATATCACTCTCCATCAGAATATCGAGCTTTATCTCCCTTAGATGCTTGGCCCTTAGTGTTTTATAGGTGGTACATGCACATAAGATATGCTTAGCAGTCTTCAGTACTCCACAACTCGTGATGGACTAAACATCCTGTTTTGCATTACTGATGTTGATTCTATTTTTAATGAAATTCGAAGATAATTATATTGGTTGGTTTATAAATGATCCCATATTAATTTCCATTTCCTATCTTCTGTACTTTGGGTCTGACATGCAGTCAGTTCAGAAATGGTCAAACTTATCAAAATTCATTCAATTTTTTAATTTTCTCATGGATGAGCAAACTTATTTTACTTGTCTCTTGTTTATTTCCAATCTGCTTAATCAAATTAGGCCTAAATTGGAGGAAAGTTAAGGTGTAGTATAAAAATGGTCTAGTATTAATTTAACCAAATTCTATATATTTACAATTGTAAACTTTTTTTTACAATAGGGAGGTTTTCATTTGATGGGTTGTATAGCTTATATTTGAAAGATTATAGGTGTATTTTTATATTTAAGCTATTCTAACCAAAATTAGAATGATTCCAATGCTTTTACATCTTCAATTCAGCATGCAGTTCTGTATCATGGAAAAAGAAAAGAGACACTGTCCCCAACTTTGAAATTTGAGTGAACTGCACAATATAAATCAGGATTGGAGATATATTGATTGTTAAAATATAACCCCACATTAGTTAGTCTCAGTAGCTAATAAATGAAGCCCTTTTAACAGTAAATATATCGTTGCTTTTTTTTTTTTTTGTCCTTTTTTTCCAAAGTACAAATATATTTTTAACTGTTTGAGAGTTGAAACAATCAAAGAAGAATGTTTAATATATCTGACAAAGCATCTTATTGATCTCATATAAGATTCTAGATTATATGATTTATTAATTATAGGAGAACTTCTCTAAAAGTATTATAAAGGAAGGAGATGGTCCGGGGTTGCGGTCATAAAAAGGCTAAATAGTTCTACCACTATTTAGCCTTTTTATGACCGCAACCCCGGACCATCTCCTTCCTTTATAATGCAATGGTCAACTATTAAATATTCTAAAAGTATTATGTTTGTGCCTATTCACTTGGAATATAGTTTGAATTGTGAGATAGGGCTTCATTTATTATGTTTGATGAAATGAAACTCTTCCAGTTTGAAAGAATGGTATTGAGAAGTATATTTATACCAGTGAAGGGTGGTTATTTGGAGAATAAGGAGTATTCTCTATAGTCTATAGTAGTCTATTATTGGAATAATAATATAGACATTTTTCGATTTGTTTAAATAAGATGACTTCACTTGGCCATACACATGGCCATGGAGTTGTGTTGGATTCTAAAACATAATTGATTGATGAACTCCATCAAACCATCAAGTAAGATGACTGAATGGGGTGGTCACTGGTGTGTGGACCCTTCTAAATATTTGAAATTGGACCGCTTAGGATAGAACCATATGGTGGTGTCTCAGACCTCTTGCACAACAGTGCACTGTCCTTTATACCTTATATGAATATTATGTAGTCTTACATTTTTATTAAATGTTAATCTGAAAAATAAGTGCTCAAATTGGTAATGATCATCTCCTTGTTTTTGAAAAATTAAAAAGAAATACCGAAATAATTTAGAAAAAATTGTTTGCTGATCATTCTACAGTACATCAATTCAAATCTTTATATGCAATTAGTGTTCTGACCACTAGTACTGGTGAAGGGAACTAGTCTGGCAAGTGGGCCAACATGGTTCTTTATGCTAATCTTTAATGGCTACCTTAAAGTTTTCACTGCATATTTACTATAGGAAGAATGTCAGTGGCAGTGTGGCCGAGCGGACTAAATCGTTTGTAAAACACATGTTGTCCCGTAACCAGATGAATGATAAGCCAAAGTTTACAAGACATAAAATAATTACGAGTCCACACCCATGAGGCTTTTAACTCTGGCATTAGGGGCGGACAAAAAAAAAAAAGGAGGTAACATCAAGATTAATTTCTCAAGGCTGCCGAGAAATGAAAATTAACAGACTCAGGTGGGAATCGAATCCACAACGTTCAGAACCAGGCACTGTCTGGAAGGATCAAGTAAAATCAATACCAATCGAGACCAATGTATTAAAAATAATCTTTTTTACTGTTTAAATAAATTATTATTGATTTTTAGAATCATTCAAACTTTTATCATAGTTTTTTTAAACCAGAAATTTTGTTAAGTTAAGCAAACTAATTCAACCATGATTTAGTATTATGTCCTTTGAATTCGATTTCTTGTTTGGAGCATTTTTTTTCTGAAAGTAGTAATTCCATAAATTTTATTCCCTTAATATGTCTCTAACTATTCATTTTGATTGTTTGCATTAATTCCTGAATTTACTGGAAATGGAATCAGAGATGGGAATCATGTATTATGTTAAAACAAAAAAGTCAGTTCTATGGACTTTGTAGATATAATTATCTCATATTTTGATGAAGGTTACGTTAAGAATATAGTGTTTCATGTGGTCAGCTGCTCTTAATTTCCTGTGATCTTAATTTATGTTTTCATGCTAAATTGACATCTTGCTTGTTTCAAAATACAGATGATATAAAAATGAATTTATTTACTTTTGGTATCTTTTCTATCAGTACTGTGATTAGTTTCTGAATAGTTAAATCTCCTAGATATCAGATTTTTGGATACTAAATACCTTTCTTGTAAATAACATTAAGATGTATGATGAACATCATATTTTTTGTTGTTTTGTTTTTAACAGGAAATATGCTAGTGAAGTCCTTATTTATATTTATAAACAATTATGAATAGTGTTTGGTTTGTTATGATGATTGTATTAACACTTTCTCTTTACTGCGTATAGTTTATACTTCCTAATTCGATGTATAAAATAAGTTGTAGCTTTGAAAATGAAATTCTATTATGGTTATCAAGGAAATACCCTTCAGAACATATAAAATTTTTCAAATGAGTGTCATTTCACATAAATAAATATTAAATTCTTTAATTAATTGAAAAATGAATACTCTATATTTTTATTGTATAAAAACATTTTATGAATTTTGACACTTCGATATTAAGAACTGCTTTGAATTATAAGTTTTTTTAGTTTTATCTGTTTTTGTTATTTTAACATGGTTTATTGTTTTCAGAAGCTGAAGAAAAAGAAAAAAGAGTTTCAGGAAAAACAAAAGCAAAAAAAATTGCTCTCGAGGCTTAATTTTTTGGTGGAAAGACACCAAGTTGCTGAAACTTAAGCTTTTGTACTAAGAATAAATATTCATTGTTCTTATTTGAAACCATTCATGAAAAGTATATTATTTTGTTATTGAGAAGAGATTTTTATGACTGTTGCTCGACTTAAATATTATATAAATTACCAAAGTTATTTTTGCTAAGTATGTATAATTATATATGTATATATTTGTAAATAATATACTGCAGTTATTAAAGAATCTTGATATGATTTTCCTTCTATATTATGCTTTATAAGATATAGTTTAACCGCAAACTTGCATTTAAAACATTTCTTATTATTTTTAAATAAATAAATTTATTTTAATCAATCATATATGAGGAAATAAATAAATCAATATATCCATATTAGGAAGCTTTGTGAAGTAGGATTTCAAAGTTATTCAATTTTAGAAGATCAAAAAGTATAAAACATTTTATTGGGTTACGGATTGACGAATAGTTGAGACAAATTTATCGATAATTTCTCTTGGAACTAGATGATAAATCAAGTATTTTTATAAAAAAAACTATCTTCTATACTTCTATATGGCAAAAATCTGATTGGTACCAACATATATATATATATATATATATTTTTTTTTCGGCTGGCACTACAGACCATGAAGATCTTTGGCTGCGAGATGTGGTCTCCTTACAGATGTGTGATACTTGCAGGAGCTCAGATAGCCTGGAGGTGGTTACCCAACCTCACGTTGCTACGAACCATGATTTCCATGGTGCAGCGGCAGGCCACCCGTAGCTCCATAGCCGATCCCTTTGGGGCCAATCTGGCAATGTCCTTCCCACTGATTTTCTCGGGTTCAAGGACAGTGACTTGGACTAGATTCATGGATTATGGCTGCTCGGAGTCAGCAGGCGCACGAGGACCTATATTTCTTTCCCCGAAACGAAACGTCCATGGACTGAACCTCAGGGGGGCTATTAACATCCTGGTAAACCACATCCCGATTCCCAATTTAAGTACACGGGGTAGGGTCATCAGTCCTATGCCTGGTTGGTGTGAGTTGCCTTCAGTAGATTGTCGAGCCTCACATACCCGGGGGGGGGAGGGAGGGGGAGAGACCGAAAGTCAATAGGTACCCTTAAGTTATTTCATCGCTCCTGCCACCTACAATCACAATCTATCCGCAAGCTCCTTATATCCTCTCTTATTTTTCTCCACTTTGACAATGGCTGTGTGGTGTATGGAGGCATCCCGATGGTACTGGAGGATAGATTGAAGCGATTCATGAATTCCTGCTTAAGATTTGTCTTTGCCACTTCGAGGCGGTCTCATGTGTCCCTCCTTTACGACGAGTTAAAGTGGCTCTTCCCTTCTTTCCGCAGACAATATTTCCTATTCCAAATGATCAACACCCGACACTTCTTACATCTACAGTTCAAACCCATGGTCCACTCCCAGAAAACAAGATCCTGTGTTTCCGACCTTTATATCCTTTCCCTTAGAATTAAGACATTTGAATATTCTTTTATTGCCCGATCCACTGCCTTCTGAAATTCCTTGCCATCTGATATCCGCCATGCCTTTTCCTTGTCCTCATTCAAATATCATCTCTATCTATTCCTTCTCACTTCCCAAAATGACATTGTATAATGAAATAAATATCATGAATAAAATTTTGACTGAAGTGAATGGTTTTTGAAATTGTTTTGAGTTTTAATTTTAAAAATCAACCCATAGTGCTTATAATATTTTGTTCTTTATTTTACCTGATTTCTGTTTTTCTTTTCATTTAAATAATGTTTGTTTTGTTTTTTCAAAATGGTGTTACTTTTTTATTTGTTATGAAATACTATCACTGAAGATACTGTATATATTCTTTAAGTTTGATTAATGTAATTTTTGGCCAGATGTTTTTATTTTTTGTTCATAATTGTTATTCATAAGGGACCTCGCCCCAGAATAAAGTTTATTTTCTGATCTATTCTATATATATATTGACACCTGACAATAGATAAGGAAGTGGAAGTTACAATTTATTGAATAATGATCAAAAGATCAAATGTTTTTGGGTACTAGAGAACTTCCATGCCTCAATTGAAAATTATTATAAGGTGTATTTAAAGAAGGACACAAAGGAAGTATTATAAAATGGAGATCAGCTGATGAGGTGATTATCAGAGGCAGAAAAAAATTATTGTAGCCTATAACGTTATCTTGAATTGATTTTACTTTAAAAAAATTTACTGTGACAAGAACATATCGTTGGCATCATGTTAAAGTAACGAATGTGCAACATTAAACAAGCTCACATTCGTTACTTTAACATGGTGCCAACAAGCGAACCTATGGAAAGGAGGAAGGGGGAGGCTTTCAGGCTGAAGCCCATCTCCAAAGCAATAAAACATAACTATGTTTTATGAAAAAAAAAAAATTATCTCTTAAAGTATTATTGCTTGTGTAATTACATTTAATAGGACTTCAAGAATTACTTAAACAACATTTCATACAGGTCGTTAGTTTCTTTATTAAAAAAAAAAAAATTATTGCTATATATATAAAAAAAAAAGCTCTCCGCTGAAGCCTCCCTCCTCCTTCCCAAAATTAAATCCTAGATCAGCTAGTGGTGCCAATGATACATTAAATCAGCCATGTAATTCCAATAATTACTTTACATTTTCCTATCTTTTCATTTCTAAATTTAAAAATAACCTGGAGGATGTTCTTTCATGTATCAGTGGAAGTGACCTTAAAAATTACTTAAAACATCACAAATATGTTATTGCTATTGTTATTGACCTATTTCATTAGGAGCAACCTTCTTCACTATCAGCTAATAGTTTCTTGAGGACAAAAACCTGGCTTCTGGTCAGTTTCTCAGTACATTCAAGCTGGATACTATGTTCCTGTGGTTTCTCTTAGTATTTACCACTTTATCAAAAAGTGTAGATAGTTTTGATAAACCTCGGGTCCAAACTGATTATGGTGAAGTGGTTGGTACACGTGGTACTACTCTGAAAGGAAGGGGATACAACGCCTTCTATGCCATTCCTTACGCAGACAAGCCGTTCAGGTTCGAGGTATAAATTTTAAACCTTTATTATGTACTACTTCTTTTTCTATGTTTCAATGGAATTTTCGATTTTAATTCAAAAGAGGGTAGTTTTAGGTTTGAGGTTCCGAAGGTGCAGGGGTATCCACTAGCGGATCCAGGATTTAATTTTTTGGGGGGGGCTTCAGCCCGAAAGATTTTTTTTTCATATACATATAACGATAATTAATTTGAAAAAAAAAAAAAGAAATTAATTACCCATATGAAATGGTGCTTAAGTGGTTCTTGAAGTCCTATTAAATATAATTACACGAACAAGAATACCTTAAGAGATAGTTTTTAGTATTTTTTCTGTAAAACATGGTTACATTTTACCATTTTGGGGGAGCTTCTGCCCGAAAGCCCCCCCCGTAGATCCGCCTGTGGGGGTATCCAGAAGAGACGTTAATGGCATAAGTCGTGCCATAAAGTTTTTTTAGAGTGACACATTATAATGGGGTTTTGAATTTTCGAGGACGGCACATTTGGGCGGAGTTATGAGTTTTCGGAGTGAATAGTTTCAAGCCAGGTAACGGGAAAACGTGGACCACATCACAACTAGTGTAATTGTATATTATCAACGATTTTGTAATTCTCATGCCTGGGCATCTTTGCGAATATATACCTTGTAGTAGTTTTAAATGTTTAAGAAGAGAACAATGCATTTTGCTTCCTCACTACCGAAGATTGAGAAGTATTTTTTTCTGGTGATAAAAATAATAATTGTTTTGAGAAATCATTCTGGTATTTATACTCGAGAGGTATTTCTTTCATCGAGCCCGTGATCGGTGTTTTCAGAAGAGTGATTGTTTTGTCAAATGCATTGGGCTTAAGTGACCCTCTTTCCTCACTTCCAATTGAACTAAAGTTTGCTGACCAAAATCCGAAATATTTGAAACTTGTGCAAAGTAGTTTGTTTTGTTCATGTTAAGTGGATTAACTTGAACTCCCTTTGTAGAGAGAATACGATGACCGAGCACGTTTGGGAGAGGGTCCCACAATGGTCAGTCATAGCGTCATAGGTTCGATTTTTTCTTGGTTAATCAATATTTTTTTCTCTCAGGCCACAAAGAAGTTAATATTGACACTTCTACTCTTGTTACTATAACGTTGGTTTATTGCAAAAGGTCATAAAGTGACATTTGATTACCTTAAATCTCTAGGAACTTTAACAAATTTTCTCATTGTGAAATGGGCAAATTGTGTCTTATTGTAACTATACTCTATATTTAAAAGGGTCTGTATCATTTTAGTGCACATAATATATTTTTTAATCGATAAATATAGTCGAAATTCACAAAAACTTTCTTAAAATTTGAGCTCCTCCAAAAATGTACTCAGTGATCTTTTATACAACCCAACGACGTACACATTTTCCTTACAAGGATGAGAATTGACTTAACTAATGGGCCATTCACACGGCAAATAAAAACTACAGATTGCTGAATATATATAGCCGAAATCGAATCCAGCCCTCACAAATTGAGGCCAAATGTTGGTCAATATTTCTAGGAATATTGCAGAGTAACATTTACGGCAATAGGTTAACGAAAAAATTTTTTTTGTAACAAGACCACGATTCTGTAATTTACGCATATGAAAATGGACGAACTAGAATTAGTGGAAATCAGAGCAGCTTTCTTACTGTTGCGATCCGCAATGAAAAAAATACGAAAAAAAGAAACCGGTCTGTGGAATTTTTTTTTTTTAAGGAACCGAATAGCTTCCGAAAATTTAAGATGTTACGGAAAAGTTTCCAGATAAAATGAAACTCCTATTATCATATGCAAACCATCTATTAAATGTTGCACTTACTCATTTTTGTCCATTATAACTCGGTTCTATAATTCCGAAACTTTTTATTAGTATCAGGAAGGTTGAATTTTATGTACCATAAGAATGGTCGTATATCGGCTGCATTTATAAAAAAAAATCCTTTCTATATCGCTTCAGTTAAGTTATTATTAAATAAAATAAAAGGTTTTGAATTTTTTATGGTACACATTTCGAAAGGGTTATAAATTTTTGGAATGAAAATTTTCAAACCAGGTGGTGATTGGAAAACATGGAACAGACTGCAGTAATTTAATGTGTATGATCTACAATTTTCTTAAGTCTACTTTCGCTTATACTGTTTTTAGGAAGCGGTGAGCAATAAAATATCTTGGGAACAGGGGAAGCAGGTTCATTCGCCATCGATCTTGTGGAGTGGGTGGACACGACTGAAACATACGCATTCGAAAAGTGTGAAAGGATGAAAGACAGGAGAAAGGGAAAGAGTGAGTGAGCGTGGATCACCCACAAAGACAGAGACAGGTGTGGCCGGGCCATATAAAACATTCTCTAGCCTTTCGGTAACATCTGCAACACATGAATCTCCAGTCCAAAAAAACCGGTCCATTCGTAAATATTCAATCCATATAGCTGTATATTGCCGCAATATTAATAGCAACACTATTGTTGACTTACAATGCAATTGAATATTACCCATTTCAATTCCCACTTAAAAAACTTCAATATGGTATTCTTCATAAGCTATGATATTAATATTCATATTCAAGCTTCATATTAAAATAAACTGCTCTGAATTTTACCAGGAAGCGCGAGAACCGAAACCTTGGACTAAACCTTTGGACGGCAGTATACCTCCACCAGACTGCAAGCAGTTCAGAAAAGGCATGCCCAGTGGAAGCGAAGATTGCCTCTACCTAAATATCTTCTCACCAACTGTAAGTTGGTAACGTTTGCTTTTTATTTTGTTTATGTCTACAATTTTATTTGAATACAATTCTAAACAATCATAAATAACTTTACAAATTTTCAAAATTAAATTTAGGCGGGTGGCTTGCGAAGAGGAGCAACAGCAAGAAAGATATTGATTGAAAGGTCATCAGAGGTAGAAAGTTCATACGGAATTTAAATTCTGTTTTATGAAATAAAGACTTCATGCTCAAAATGAAGAAAGAGACTACGCCATTTCTTTGTAGTACGCATTGTATTATATGCCTCAGAAACCTGGATGATTTCAACCGACTTAGCAAGAAAATTGTTATCGATGGAGATGGATTTTTGGAGACGTAGCTGTCGAATATCAAGACTGCAACATATTCCAAATAATCCCATTAGGGATAAAGTAAACAAGCCCCTCATCATTCTGTACTACATCGAGACAAAATAGTGAGTTGGTTTGGACATGTAATGAGAATGACCGACGACCGATGGCCACAAAGAATGCTTCAGCGTGTACCATTGGAAAGGCGAACCAGAGGTCGCTCGGAAAAGAGATGAATGGAAGGTATACATGAGGACATTAGGAGCAGCAAGGGGAATCAGGGAGGAAGACTGTTATGATACAAAATAAAAATGGTGATATGGATTAGGTCACGACATATGAACTTAAAATGTTCTATATAAAGTCGTTTGTATGTATATATATCTATATAAATTTATTATTAAAAATGAATACAAAAATTACATTGTTGTAAATAAATAATACAATTGTGAACATCTTCTGATCAATGAAAAATACTTCCGTACATACATGGCTTGGTAAAAAAAGAAAATGTATTGAATGAAAAATAATTAATAAAATAACCACTTTTGTATACATATGAAATAAAATAATAAATAAATGTATATACCTAACATTTATCATATCGTATCATCATATTATTATAAAGAAGGAGCCTCTTTTTCGTTCGTAACAGCTAATCTCGAAAACTACTGGACGGAAGTATCCCCGGTTTTTTGAAAAATGATCCGTGTTGATGATGATCTATTGAATTCGCCGATTTATCTAGTAGAAAGAATGTAAAAGAATATTTTGTAAAAAGTTCAGATATTATGTTATTACATTATTACATAAGAATTACAAATATGATATCAGGATATTTATAGTTATTTTATTATCATTTACATTCTGAAGATTTTATAAAACAGTTGTAAAAATATTGTAATTTTATTTCTTACTTCGAAAAAACCAGTTGAAAGACAAAAGAAAAGCGAAAACTAAAAAATTTCTTGTGGATCTCATCATATTTGTGGCATTAGTAAGGTTTTTGAGTTTTTACCTATTGTTCCGGTTGCCATTGTTAGTTTAATACTTGCGATAATGCTCCTTTCCTATCATAAAGGAGAAAAAAAAGTTTTACACCCGAAATTATTAGGCAATTCGTTTGCACCAAAGTCAAAGATCACTCCAAAATGATTCTCGGAACGAAAACTATTCATCTTCCTGAACGTTCCAGATACTCAATTGGAAGGTAGTTTAATTGTCTACAAACCTAAACATGAAAAAAAAAAAAAATAATAATCAAGCCAACATTAGTGAAGGGATATTAAATATTTTTGTGCTGAACCTTACTTGTGTTGTATTATAAGCAGTAAGGAAAGTGAAATTAGTAGACACACTGATGCACTGTGTATATAACCATTTGGAAGCGATCAACAACATTGTAATAATTGGCAAAGTTTCTCTAATGTCTTTTCCGCTCTACTTTTAATTTATAGTTAATAGTTAATAGTTCGTTACTTTTAGTACTATTTCAGACTTGAGTTTACTACCATTTAAAACCCATATTCATAATCAATTATGTTTTAAAGAAGCAATTTTTCTGTAACAGCAAATATGACCTTAATTAAATCTGTTCTTTTGATTTTTACAGAACTTGAAGAACAGCAGCGAACCCCTTCCGGTGACGATATTTGTCCATGGCGGGGCATTCTACTTCTATTCCTCCACCACGTTTGGTCCTCGGTATCTCCTTGATAAGGATATCATCTTGGTTACTATAAACTATCGCATCGGTATATTCGGTAAGCGGTTTGTGTTGAACAGGTGTGTCCCTGATAGGAAGCATGGCCAAAATTGCAACATCCAAGTACCATTTTTGTAGAGAAGCATCTTGTGAAGTTTCAATAACTTTCACTTTTAAATTAAATAAGCAGTTTATTTTTAAAAGATATAATAATAATAATAATAAAATATGTTAAATGGCTATTTTTTATTTTAAATTTCCGTCTATCTATGGATGTTAAATAGTTAGTAAAATAATTTATTTTTACTACATTTTACATTTCTTTATTTAAATGTAAAATAGAGAAAAAGGAAAATAATTAATTTGTTTTAATTATTTATAAGTCCATTTACTGGTTACTGTACTAAATTGTTTAATATATTTTTTGAATGAATCATCAAGAATGGTATAACTACCTTCCAGATTATCTGAAATAAATATTACTATACCTAGGCTTCCTGTGCACGGAGGATGAAGTGGTACCAGGTAACAACGGAATGAAAGACCAGGTGATGGCATTCGGTTGGGTTCAAAGGAACATCGCCCATTTTGGAGGAGACCCGACTTCAGTCACTTTATTGGGATTTTCAGCGGGGGCTGTCTCTATCCACTACCACTATTTTTCTGTTCTATCCAGAGGTACCATTTATAATGCTACTCTTGTTAATTATAATGTTATGATGAAATTCCAGTGATTGAGTTTAGGGTTAATAAAATATCGAAAAATCGATGAATTTATATTTTTGAAGAGAAATATCGTAGTATACTGATGTCATTTTATATCAAATCAACCAGGGCCAAAACCCAATGGATCCTGGATTTTGATGAATTTTAGGTTATTTATTGAATCCATTAATATTGAGTAAAATACAAAAACTTTTTTTTGGAATTACGGTTTTTGAGTTATTCATTTTTAAAATAATAAAAAAACCTCGATAAACGGTGAGTTTTTAAAAATAGTTTTAGGGCTATTTCTCAAGAACTATTCGACCTAGAAAGTTGAACCAGGTGTCATCTTTTTCAGTTGTTTATACCCTTTCTTTTGGTGTACAACATGTCTATATTCTAAAAATATAATATTTTTCAAAGAAAACCTTTATTTTTCAATTTTTGAAAAGAAAAACCTTTTGATTTTTATTTAAAAGATATATATTATTCTAACATGTGTTGGCTAAAAGTGTAGAAAATTTCAAAGTGGAGAAACAATGAGTTCACAAGATATAAAATTTTGATCTACAATAAGTTCACTAAAAACGCTGTCAAGATCCGGCAATATTAAAACATACATAGTTTTTACTTTAAATTTATGTATCTTTATTTTCATTTTAATAATACTCACGTGTAAGTTTATCTAAAGAAAGAAAAACTTGAATACAGAATATAGTCAAGTCCTATATATATATATAAAATAACATAAACAACTGAAAAATATGACACCGGATTCAGCTTTCTAGGTCAAATAGTTCTTGAGAAACAGCCCTAAAAATATTTTTAAAAACGCATCATTTATTGAGGTTTTTATTATTTTAAAAATATATAACTCAAAAACCGTAAGTCCGAAAAATCTAAAATTTTGTATTTTTCTCTATATTAATGCATTCGACAAATAACCAAAAAAATGATCTAAATGCAAGACCACCTGGATCAGCCGCTGGTTGATTTGATATGGAATGACCCAGAACAAACTTTCTCCAAATTCATAAGTAACTAAACTTTCTCTTGACAAATCAATTTGCTTTCTTTGGGTTTGTACCGAGGTTTGAAAAATGCTTTCAGAGTCCAGTAGATTCTGTAATAGGTGTTACACAAAAGAAAAATTAGGCTATTGAATCACAGTACTGTTCGACCATGCTTCTAAGAATACAGTAAAATTACGAATCCATATAAAGAGCCCAATGTTATTGGAACGACTTATTGTTATTTTTATTTTATTTGACGACCCATCTAAATAACGGTCTAGTAGCAAAAAAAAAAAAAATAAATGTCTTGATTATTGTAAATTTGTTATTTTAAAGTTTTGTTAACTGCTATTATATTTGAAAAATACCGTACCTTATGTTTAACTTTGAACTAAACACCAACGAGTTGTAACTGAAAAGGGGTAAAGCGGTTTTAAAAAACAACCGCGTGAATCGGTTATTTCTGAATAGCCCGTGTGAAATTTTTACGGGTTTTGAGTTGGATTTTGGATACATTGTTCACAAAAACTTATTTCAATACAAAAAACACATTACATAAATAATTTAACTATTGATTATTTCCGCTAAATGGTTATTCGTGGACTTTTAACAATGGGAATTTCATTATAAGATAACTTTTTTGGATGTTTTTAAAAAGTATAAAAATATTACAAGTATTGCTTCTGAAACAATCGATTCATATTTGGTTACTACATCAATAACATTATTGATATTCCAATTAATTGTACCCAATTTATTCAGTGCCCCAAGAATTTCTCCTGTCACTAGAGTTGATCCCTGGAGTCAGGGACAAGTTCGAGTTTGGCTTGGCATATATTTTTTATTCTGACTATGGATCAAAACTCATGAATATTTGGCTAATTGTATTACGAGGTTTATCTGGGAGCTTGGTAAAAAAGCGTATTGAGGTGGTCCTGAAGGATTCTCGAATTAGATGTGGTTCTGCTTATAATCTATACTTTGGGGTCGAATTTTATTTCAAGGCTGTACAACATAATAAATCTGGAGCCCATACTTACTCGAACAGATCTGTAACATAGAATAACCCCTACGACCTCTATGTTCTAGTTTACATAAGAATCTATGAAGAACCAATTCAATTTTGCCTATTAATTTAGTGTTATGTGTGATTTCGTTTCCTCATGTGAATTTTAAGAAGCCATTATCTAATCAACTTTGAAATTATGTATATTATAAGAAATTATCAGAATGACGTTAAAAGTGAATTGTTGAAAGGTTTGTTTCATAGAGGCTACCTCGTTGGCGGTACCGCCTTCAACAACTGGGCAGTTCAGAAAAACAGCCTTCAGAAAGCAATGACATATGCTGAGTCCGTCGGATGTCCAACTTCATCCGTTCCTAAGATGGTGAGGTGTCTGAAAAAGGCACCAGCTGATAAACTAGCGTCTGCCACTTTTCTGTTTCTTGTAAGTAGCGTTATCATTTTTTCAAATCAAATTGGAAAATGTTTTGTTGTTACTTAACATAACTAGGCAGACATGATTTTTTTAATGTTTTAATAATAATTTCCTTGTTGGCGCAGAAGTTCCTTAACACCCCTTTATGCCCGTGGGGTCCGGTGGTTGACGGGGGATGGTCAAGAAATCCGTTCTTGTTGGAGTACCCGATCCAGTCGATTCTCGCCAACAGGCATTACAACGTGCCCTTAGTAGTGAGCGAAGCAATGTTTTCAGGTCTTTTTCCTGTGGCAGGTAATTAATAGATGAACTCATTTTTGATTTATTTATTAAATCAATACATTATCCACTATCGTACTTCCAATGACTGCAATTCAAGTCCTCATTTCACTCCCTTACAAGATACAAGAATAAGCCTTTTCACATATATGTCTTATTTCAATATTTCCCGCTCAATCATATTCTGGAATTTCCACTCTCTTAGACCCGGCATGCCCCTTTCTTTTTCGCATTAAAAACTCCCATATTTCATTTCCTCTTCATAACACATTCATACACTGGATAACTATATGTTATGTAACAAGATTTTGTTTTTTATCATTCAAATTTTACTCACGAACACGGACTTGAGTTTCCAACGATTACATTTTTTATTGAAACTAGGAGGGGTACCCCCAGTCTATCTATCGGTGGAACAACCCCCATTTTACAAATTATACAAATGAAAAAAGTGTATGAAAGATAGAAATTGTTAAAGAAGAGAATAATTGAACTCTTTCTTCCTGAACAGTTAAAAAAAAAATATTATCTGAGACTACGGCGCAGTATCTGGAAACCCGCACGGCGGCAATGCTGTGCGTGCATTCCACCTTATATGTAAATTAAAATATAGATCACACTTGTTCATAAAATAGAGAGATTAAATTTTCTCTTCGTGCCCCTTGTTTTCTTTACATAAATACTATATATAATTGCAAGATATGTGTTTTTGTTTATATCTAAACAATATTTTGGTAATCGCATTCTATTTTTTCATCTTAAACATATTAAATTTTAAAAATCACGTATTTCCTACTTCTTGATTTTGTAATTATTTAATTACAAAGCTTTTTGTTGACATCTGCAATTAACTGCTTAATATATCTCGAAAAGTCATACTTTTCAGCTCATTTGTGATTTGTTTTAAGTAGGAAACTAATGTTCCTCAAGGGAATTTGTAATAACTATAGATACAAATATTCTCGTATCGGTTTCAATATTTGGAAGCGCGCCTTTTTTTTAATCTGTTGTTTCTAGTTCATTTAGATAAAAAATAATTATATTTTCTTTACATCAGATCACCAAATAAACGATAGGTTAAAGGCAAAAAATTCAGCTCAAGCCCAGCTGTCATCCCTGTAGCATGCAGGTATTTCTTTTCAGCTCTATTTCAACTCTTCCAAATTCTAGATTTTCAAAGAAAGTAATAAAAACCACATCCATGGTTCGATTTCCTCATAGGACCTCAATTGCTCTTTAAGGTGATCTGTAGAAAAGTACTTACTTTAAATATTTATTGCAAGTTAGTTGAATAGTTGTTATACATCCTGCCATAAAAAAGCGCCCTACATGGGTTTCTAATTCTTAACCTTTAAAATTTTTGTCAAAATCGGCCATTGCTTAGTCCACTAGTACCGGAGTTAGGTGGCCCTTCTGAATCTTCCCAAACAGCTTAGCTTAGAGTTATTAACATTTTGCATGGGCCCTCAGCAATTAGTAGTTGGAATAATGTGCACTAAGTTTTTCAGGAGTACGATGTTGAAATGATACAGCATTTCGGCATCTTTGTTACTAGAGTTCATCGAGCGCAACGACATCATACACCAACTGGACGACAACTGGGAAGAATTGGGTTCGTACTTCCTTGACACGGTAGATACAGTCCCTTCCGAACTTCAAACCCGGACCTTAGAACAGATCCGATTCTTTTATTTTAGAGGAAAATCCTTAATACAAAACCGGTCGGCGATCATTAAGGTAATTTTTTTTATAGCTTTTGTTTTTGATATGTATCGAGATATATTCATGTATTTATGAAAGTATATACGATCCCAGGTTGCGACAGACAGACTTTACCAGGCAGACATCGGAAGGTCCTTATCAGTTCATGCCACAGTCAACCCCAGGATATATTTCTACATGTTTAACTATCGCGGTGCCAAAAGCAGTTCTGACTCATTATCTGGCACCGAAAACAATTACGGTGGGTTATGTTTTTTTTATCTTATCTTAAACATGATGATAGAAATGATATATTAATTTAATTTTCAGCAGACTACATTCATAAATCATAAAGGCATGTTTTCATAAATGGATTTTTTTTTTTAGTGGGTCTATATTTGTTTTTTGGAGTGATCTGAGATAGATACTGAATCATTCAAAATATATACTATTTTTAAATATCATTCATATTTCCGCTGCTATATGTCAAGAAAAATATATCCTATATAAAAGCATTATTGTTCTTCTAATCACAGTTTTTTTCACAAAATAAAATCACTTAAATATTATTCTTTCTTATTTTTTCTTCCATAGAAATTAATATTATTAAAATAAAAAAATATCATGTCCCCAAAATTAAATCTTAGTTCCACTACTGGCTTTTGCCATATATCTAATTATTATGTTAGTATGTCTATGTAGACTTCATCATAATTTAAAACACCAATCATTAATTAATTAACAGAAATCATTTTATTTTTATTTATTAATTTTCTTATATCTCAGTATTTATTGTATATATCTGTATTTATCGTTAGTATGTTTTGTAGATATTTATATTTTCCTTTTTATTTTTTGTTTATATTTGTATTTTCCTTAGTATCTTTGTGTGTTTGCAATTTTCTATTTATTTTGTGCATATTTGTATGATACTTACATGCCAGACTAATGTACATATTTTTTAAACTATAATATTATTCTAAGGGGACTTCAGTCCCAGAATAAATTTTTTTTTTATTATTTATTTATATGATATTTACAACTGTATACAAAAAATACATCTGGTAAATTCGCACATGCATATAATGACATGGAATACATGTTGAGAAACTACCCATTGGTAGCACTCTAATAATATGTCTATATTAGAAGATCATGTGGCCATCTTCTTTTCAGACGCCTCGGAGGGTTATCAGAAATCGAATAGGAAGCAAGGTTAGAGACAAGAGGGTTGGGATGGTTATGAAGTTTATTATGGAAGGACAGATATCTGGATTGGGCCAAATCTGATACAGAAGGAACATTAAGGTCATTATGGATAATTTTATTTGTAACAAAGTAAGGAGCATTGAGGATTTTACGAAGGATTTTGGATTGTAAGGATTGTATGCGAGAGGAATTTGAAGGTTTGGTAGAGCCCCATAGCTCCGATAATATGTCTATATTAGAAGATCACGAAGCTATCTTCTTTTCAGACACCTTGGAGGATTATCAGTTATCGAAGAGGAAGCAAGGTTTGAAATAAATGAGAGGGTTCGGATGGTTTTGAAGTTTGTTATGGAAGGACAGGTATCTGGATTGGGCTAAATTACAAACATATGGTACATTAAGGTCGTTATCAATATTTTTATTTGTGACAAAGTAAGGAGCATTGAGGATTTTATGGTGGATTTTGGATTATAAGGATTGGATACGAAAGGAATTCGATAGTTTAGTGGAGCCCTAAAGCTCAACTCCGTAAGTCCAAATAGGCCTTATTATAATCATGTAAATGAGTCTTTTATAATTGATTGGAAGGTTAGAGCGTTTGTCTAGTAAGTGTTAAAGTAGTCGGAAACGTCGAGCTGTTTCTTGTCGTTTCAGTCTGGTATGAGGATTCCAAGTTAGACGTTTGTCCAGATGGAGTCCTAGTTAACGGATTTGTACAACAGGAATAAGTGAGGTGTTGTTAAAGGATACTGTAGGACAGGAAGTCATTGGTTTACGACGAAGTGTGAAGGTGATTTGGTGGGATTTATTGGAATTAATTTTAATTCTCCAGTTCTGACACCATTCTTCAAGGTTTGTGATGTGGGATTGAAGGGTTTGGGATGCAATAGATGGGTCGTTATTAACTGATAGGATACATGTGTCATCAGTATATGTGGTGATGACAGTGTTGGGATGGGTTGGGATGTCAGCTGTATAAACTGAGTAAAGGATATGACCTAGGATACTACCTTGAGGAACACCTGCAGACTGGGAAAAGCGGGATGTATAGACATTGTTGTGATTTACTTTAAAGTATCTATCAGTAAGGTAGGAACGGATAATGAGGAAGTATGTAGATGGTAGGAATTTTCGGAGTTTGTACAGCAGTCCCGGGTGCCATACTCTATCAAACGCCTGTTAAACGTCGAGAAAGACTCCCGTACAGTACATACCGCGCTCCAATGCAGAGGATACTACGTCTACCACACGATGGCATTGCTGTATAGTGGAATGGGAGGAGCGGAATCCAAATTGATGATCTGGGATCATGTGATTAGAATCTAGGATTGGGTGCAGGCGTTTTAAGATTAGTTTTTCTAGGATTTTTCCCATGATGGGTAACAGAGAGATGGGACGGTAAGAGGATGGATATTCTTGTGGCTTTTTGGGTTTGTGGATCATTTTGACAATAGATATTTTCCAAGGGTCAGAGACATATGTGGATCGGAGTACAGAATTATATATGAAAGTAAGGAATAGGATGGCTTTTCGAGGAAGAAGTTTCAAGATCTGGGATGTTATTAGGTCATGTCCAGGAGCTTTGCGGGAGGGTAATCTTTGATGTTGGATATTTCTGTGGGATGAAATGCTTTAGGTGGAAGGGACATTTGGAGAGGAGTATCCAGTTCTGATTCAATACATTCGATGTGGGTTGGGTTAAGGATATCAGGATGTGGGTTGAAAATTTGGAACAGATGTTGACCGAATAACTGGGCTTTTTCTTCGTCGGATTTGGACCAGGTTTGGGATTCAGTAAGAAGTTGGTGATTAAAGTCTTTAAACTTCAGAAGTTTTTTGGTTGTCGTCCATAGTGATTTGTCAGTTGTTGTAATATTTTCAGTTAGATTCAGTAATTGTTGAGTTTTATATTTTCTGATTTCTGATTTTAGTTTATTAGTCAATTCGGTATAGTACGTTTTGTCTGAAGGATATCTAGTCCTGTGCCACTTCGATCTTGCTCTGCGTTTATCCCTTAATAAGGTTCGAATATGCTGTGGCAAGTTAATATGTCTTCAATTATTGCTTTTATTATTAACAAATGTGTTATTAGAATAACATTATTTTTCATTTCAATTAATTTTTGTAAAATATTTATACCTTAAAAAAAAACGGATGATATGAGATCATTTTTTTTTTTTTCCTTTATAGGTTAATATTTTTTATGAAATTTCATTATTGAGATATATTACAATCTGTCACATTCAATGACAATAGTAATAGTGATAAAGAGTAGCTTATCCATAATATGCACAATAAATAAAAATAATAAACAGCAATGGGATGATATTAAAATTATAATTCGTTTGGTACGTTTTACCTGGGAGAAATGGTTTTTGAAAAATAAATCTCAGACGTTTATAGTTAGTAGAGAAATAATTTAAAATATTAAAGAGTTAAATGGTAGATTTTTAGTCTTAGATATTATCGATTGTTTGTAGATAATGGATTTGAGAAATATCTGTTAGACTCATAATGTTTCGGATAGGAGTGATGTATGTAAGGAGGGCCATAAAACTGTTTTATGAAGAATGCAATTAATTCTGATTTCTTATTGAAGTATATCAATACTTAAAGTTATCCTTTTGAGCACTTTCTGATTCTAAATTATGTTTGTCAAATTTGAGATTATTACCTAAATTAATTCCAAGTATCCAACGGATTTCGCGAGATGTGTTTTATCCTGATTTTATATAATTTTCGATTTAAGGAACTGATTCAAAAAGCCACTTTCTTGAATTCACTTGCGAAAGTACATATACATACTGTAGCATAAAAAAAATGATTTTTTTTTGGAAATTATAAAAAATAACAAAATCATGATAGTGAATCCTTTCGTTTAAAATTTTGACCATATTTTTTGTTATTATTAAAAAACTAAATTATTTTAACAAATGTTGCAGGCGTATCTCATATTGATGATACTTACTACCTTTTGAATCAGTCTATTGGAGGACCAATAGAAAATGACAAAGTTGGGCTTAAGATGATCGATGCTATGACAGAAATGTACTATCGTTTTGCGAAAACAGGGTAATTGTAACTTTAATTATAAATTAAATTAATAAGTTAATATATTTTTTTGCATTTGTATTTTATAGTAAGTGTACGAAAATGCAGCTGAACAATATCAAGATAAACATTTTGGAGGAATTCCTAATAGTATATCTTAAGAATACATTGATTGTTAACATGTATTAGGAAATTTTTCTTTTAAAAATATTGATTGAAAACTATATGAGACGTTCAGTTCCATATTAGTGTTAGTGCACGTCTCTTAACTCGTCAATGACAGTTTATGAACCTTGCCATTAAAGCACTATCGATAACTTCGTGGTCTATTATCGTTGAATACTTTAACTCTTGTACATGAATTAAGCTGCTCCTTCATCCATAATAACATCCTATCCCTTTTTTCGAAAAAAAATAAAAAAATAAAAATCTGGTATTGATGATCTTGGGGTTATATGGCCTTTTAACTACAACAAACAAATTAAAAATCTTTTACTCTTTTCTTTCATCATTTATTTTATCTACTGTATATATTGTTCTTCATATTATATTTCTAGCTTAAAATATTTATCTCCATCCATCACAAACTGTTGAAAATCAGCAGATGGTCTGACAAAAATAATAAAACTGATATGACAGACATGGGGGACAGCATTCAGTATCTTCCCAGGTTTGATTCAATTACTCATACCATGGTTTTAGTCCGTGGTACAGACCTCTTTTTATCGAATTATTAACATCCACCTGAAACTTCGTAAATAGTTTCATCTCATCGTAACCTACAACTATTTATTTACGAAAACTCTTAGATTTGGGGCGTTTTCCATCTGGAGGGGGCAGGCTTTGTCTATTTAATTAGGTACAAAAAACTCGTGAATACCCATTTCTTTTACACTTGGAACGTAACATAATTTGATCACAAAATCGATAAAAAAGGTGGCCTACAAAAATATTGGGCCGTTTGTCCTATATAACCTCGTTATTTTGAAAATTTGGAGGTGTAGGTCATGTCAAACGGCCCAATATTTTTAGGGGCTACCTTTTCTTATCGATTTCATGATTAAATTATGTTACGATCCAAGTAGTAAATAAATGGGTATTTTACGAGTTTTTAGTACCTGATTAAATAGACAAAGTTTGCCCCCTCCAGATTGAAAATGTCCGAATTCCAAGAGTTTTCGCAAATAAAATAGTTGTTGGTTACGATGAGATGAAGTTATTTACGAAGTTTCAGGCGGAGGCTAATGATTCGATAAAAATTGGTCTCTATTTGTTAAGGAAGGAGATTTCTCAACAAACTCCAGGAGGTTTTTAGGCTTCTCCTCACATTGATAGGCATGCCAGTTGAAGCCATATCAATTATTATTATTTCCGAGTAAATTAGTATAAAATCGTTGGCAAAGAATCCTTATATGTTAACTGTTAGCAGATGGAAATCACTATGTTAGTTTTTCTTTTTTAGTCACGTACCAAGGTGCTTTAGTTGTATCGTAGTATTTTTGATTGGAAAGTTGAAGTTTTGTAAGTGGGCATTTGTTAGCTATACCATATTTCTGTGAGGAGTGTGTCCATATAGGTTTAAGGAAGTATAGGTATATATTTAGTGTCCTTCTTAGTTTACATCAATTATTAAAATTGATATTTATTAATAGCTAAAGATAATCTATATTCCTAAATTATTGTATATTTTTTAAAATTTCATCTTGACGCAGCTGCTACGACTGGTTATGCACTGCTGATAATTTCAATGTAATGACTGAAAATTTGTTACATGATTCTTGGAATTCGACGGTCAAGACATAATCCTAATTAGAATAACGATGAAATTAGTACCAAATAATTTTTGTATTTTGTCCTGACGAATGAATTTTGGAATTTCAGTTTGTTAGTTAGTGGTATTTGAGAGGTACCGTTTTTAGAATTTTCTAATAATATCTTTTATCTTCTTTTTTTTATATTTTGAATTTTTTGTTTCCTCACTAATATAATTCACTGAAACCATAAACATTTTTTTTTAAAAATAATAATCACGTATAGCCTATTTTGCTAGATACTATGACTAAGCAGCATAACTAATGGTCAAGAAATGAACTCCATTTTGGGATGAGCTATTTCCAGCCACAGAGAATAATTAGCCAAGGTTGGTCTCTGTTAGAGCTGATATACTTCCAGTCTAAGAATGTAATATCTATCTTAGGTATATATTCTTAATATATATCTTATCTAAGTATATATTCTTAAGTGATAGTTGATCCAAGAGGTGCTTTAACCCTAAAGTCCTCCTTCCTTCCCAAAATATAAAAAATAATTTAATTTTAATTAGTCAAACAATGCACTGTCTTTAGATCATAACAATGTATTTCAGCTACTAAATGTAATCTCATATCAAGAAAAATATACTAAAAAATATCCCCTAAAATCACTATTATTCCTGTTATCAAATATTTTTGTCATACCATCAAACTCAATTTTAATATTATTTTATAGAGTTTATTTCTTTTTCTTACAGAGTAATTACCATTATTAAAAATTTAAAAAAATAAATAAAACTAAGTCGCCCCCAAAATTAAATCATGGATTCCTTCTTATTATTTGGTACATTTTGTCTCTCTTGTAGAGTTGTTGATACATTTTGATGGTTCAAATTGAATAAATGAAATTGATAGCTCAATTTCAAAGGGGATTGCTTTGCTCAAAGCATCGATGAAAAATTATATTTTCTCATAAAACAAAAAAAAAAAAAAAAAATGAAGAACGAATATCATAGGAAAATATGTAGTTTGTTGTCCTGCAAATATGAAATATTTCCCTCCATTGTCAAAAATTACGTTTAACCTAAAATATTTTTTTAAAGGCTTTGAAATAAATAATTCTGCCCTTTTTTCATAATTTTTAATCTTCTGAATTAAATTTTTAAAAAATCTTTGTCATTGAGATTAGTTTAAGTACAGTTTAATTATTAACCTTAGATATTATTGAATTTGTTTTTCTTCCTTGTTTTTCTAAACAAAAAATTCTGTAGTCTCTGTTTTTTTTATGGAATGTTATACCAACCTCACTAGATAAAACGGTATTTTATAATTCGTAAAGCGTTCAATAAAATCTTTTCGAGACAACTAACACTAAAATAAAACAAATATTTTAATATATTATCAATAGAAATATATTAATCTTGAGTGTAGTAGTTAAAACCGTTACGAAATGAGTTTCTGCTTCTATTTTCTATATAAAGAAAGGTTTTCCAAATATGTATATCTATTTAATTCTCTAGAAATGATCCTCGGTCTATCTAAATTGCTTATGTGGAACTAATCACTCGTACGTCACTTTGTTATAGATAAAACCGTCAAGCATCAACTTTTACATCCTCTCACTTTATGAAAATAAAATAAAGGCGATAAAAATAAATTAATTAAAGTTTAATTTCCTAAAATAAAAAAAATCTAATCAAGTATAAAAAATGCTTCCTCTAGAACAATATATTTATTATTTTAAATTCTTCACATACTTATTTTTACTCTAATCACTATGAAACCTAGTTAGTTATAAACTATACATGTTTAACATTCTTGTCCTCATACATTTTTACTGGGCTTCCAATGCTTAAGTTCCTAGGTTCGAATCCCGGCCTACGTAGACCCTCCTAGGGCACACCCAGGCTCTATAAAGTGGTTACTCTTAATTAAAATAATTAATTGAGGGAAAAAACCTGGCGGTTGAGCGGGATCTCAGTCAAATCTCCTCCTTCCACAACTGTGAACCAAGAAACAGTGCTTTCCCTAAATAGTACTGAATCCAAGATCCTTCACGGGCTGTAGTGGTACAAGGTTTTTTATTTTATTTTTTGTGCCCTGAAATATTGGTCAGGGGAAACGTTTATTAAATAGCGAAAACTCAGGGAATTTTACTTTAACAGTTTTGTAACCACCCTGTGATCATATTTGTAGTTTTTGCATGCTTGCAATTGAAATTTACATTAACATAGAGATCCAATTTCTAGTCATTACGTATTATATATAATTTAAATTTATGTTTTACAATAGCATTTCCTTTTTTCTATGTATCTATTCTATTTTTTCTATGTATATTTTTACTTTATTTTATATTTGTATATTTATATCTTTATCTAATCATTTTTCTTGTATCCTCTATCTATTGCAGTCACTCGGTTCTTTTAATTTACCTTCATTCTCCTTATCTCTTTTATTTATTTTTTTCTTCTCGTTGTTATTATTCATTTTTCTAACCTCTGAATCGAGTTTTTCAATATTTAAAAAAAATATAATTAAAATGACTTAATGACCAACAGATTTTTATCATTAATCGTCCATTAACTCCAGTAACTAACATATAATCAATTATAAAATTACAGGAGACCTGTGTTCTTGAAGGACGTGGGCTGGCCTCCCGTTAGAGGTGAGATGCCTTCCATTCGCTTCCTGAGGATAGACTCGCCGGACAGCGCGGTGTTGACCACATCCAGGAACCTCGGCAACTACAAGTTCTGGTCAGGTCTTCCGATAAATGAACCTTGGGCTGGCAGAGTACTCACATTACCTTAGCTTACATTAAAATATATTGTATTATAATTGATTAGGAATGATACTTAACAAAGAGAAATGTATTCATATTTTCAAATATTAAAATATTGAAGATATTTTATAAATTGTATTACTCGAGTTCACTGGATCTCACAGTATCATCATCATCATATGTGGCACGACATCCCGTTACCGAGACTGAGTCTCCTCCAAGAGCCTCCGCTAGTTGGCTCTGTCTTCTGCTGCAGCTCTCCAGTTCCGTACACCAAGCAGGGTTCTCGCATCATAGGCCACGTTGTCCAACCATCTCGTCCTCGGCCTTCCTACCCGTATTGCGAGGTGCAGCTCCTCCACCATTATTTTCTTGGGCATCTCAACGGTGCTCATTCTGGCCACATGCCCTGCCCACCTTAATCTGGCCAGTTTAATATACGTGACTACGTCGATGTCTGTATAAAGAGAACTGAGCTCCCTATTTTTTCTTTTCCTCCAGACATCACCCTCCTTTACTGGACCATAAATCTTTCTGAGGACTCCTCGCTCAAACACACTCAGCTTCATCTCATCGTTTTTAGTCATCGTCCAAGCCTCTGAGCCATATGTCAAAACAGGCCGTACAAGGGTTTTGTATATGATCAGCTTGGTCTTCTTTGAGAGATACCTACTTCTTAAGTGCCGGCCAAGTCCAAAGACACATCTATTGGCAGCCGTGATCCTTCTCTGTATTTCTTGAGCCATGTCATTTTTGTGTATTAATTTCAGACCCAAGGTAAAACTTTTCACTCTCTCAAACTTAAAAGAACCTACCTAAAATGGAGAGTTCAGATCCACCTCACCACCAACTCTCATATACTTAGTTTTCCTCTCGTTGACTTCTAGACCAAGTGGTCTTGCAGCTGCTTCAAGGCCTATAAACGCTTCTCTGAGAGCCCGTTCAGACCTACCTATTATGTCAATATCATCAGCAAAACCAAGAAGCTGTGTCAGGCGATTGAAGATTATATCACTGGTCTGAATACTGGAGTCTCTTACAGCTTTCTCCTCTGCCAAGTTGAACAATCGACAGGCGAGGGCATCCCCTTGCCGAACCCCACTGCTCACTTTAAACTCTTCGGAGGCATTAGAACCGACGCGTATTCTACATCTCGAGCTGTCCATGGTCATCTTGATTAGGCGTACGAGCTTCTGAGGGATGCTTAGCTCCTCCAAGGCACAGTATAGTTGCGTTCTATCAACGCTGTCGTATGCTGCTTTAAAGTCCAGGAATAAATGGTGGGTGACTACCTTACGCTCCATAGTCTTTTCTAGGATCATCCTCAGAGAGAACAGTTGATCAGTGGTTGAGCGTCCTCGTCGAAATCCAGCCTGATATTTCCCCAGTTCCTTTTCAGAATACGGGAGGATCCTCTCAAAAAGAATGTTAGAGAGCAGCTTATAAGCACACGAAAGGAGTGAGATTCCTCGATAGGATCTCACAGTATAATTTACAATATATATAGAATACGGTGGCATTAAACCCATTCCTGACTCTTAGGAGCGATGGATTTTGTTGAATGTGATTCCCATAAAAGGAGAGTGAATTTCAAGAAGTGATTAATCCTAATTTCGATCCATAATTTCCTACAACTTTTATAAAATTTGGACGTACGGGATTGAGTTATGGAACTCTACTAAACCATCAGATTCCTCTCGTATCCAATCCTTACAGTCCAAAATCCTCAATCCTTTGTCATGAATAAAATCATCCATAACGACCTTAATGTACTATATGTTTCCGATTTTGCTCAATCCAGATACCTCCATAATAAACTTCTGAACCCTCCGAACCCTCTAGTTTCTAACCTTACTTCCTCTTCTATTCCTGATAACCCCCGAGGATGGTCTCGGTACCTTCTGATGAGAAGTGAAAAACGACATTCGATAAAATAAAAGAATGACAAACCGACGAATTATATTATAATGATGAATTTTAGGAAATCTTATGAAGCGGTGCATGTTTGCAGGATCTTGAAAATGTCTCCTGAAGCCGAAATGTCAAATAAATAATACATGATGTGAAAACTGTGTACATTTGGCCTAATATTTCATAAAAAAACAAATTAAAATGTCGAGATAAGTTCTTACTATCTTCCCCTCTTCAAAATCTTATACCATTTACACTTTTATTTGCGGAAGGGCAATTTCATATTAAATATCAAAGATTCTGGATTTAGATGCGCCTTGGCAATGTCCGCATTATTTATGATTATAGATGGTAGTAATTCATCCAACCTTTGAAGTGAAAGTCTCTTGGACAATTTACGCTCTTTAAAGCAACATTGGCATATCTATCATGTACTTTAATCATTATTCGAAATAGGGATGAACAACCGCTCAAAAAAAGGGGCGTCAAACTCCCTCAAATTTGATTGTTCTTCTCTTTTTAAAAACTTTAAAAGTGAAAGTTGAACGATAAAATCGTTGTTTATTTACATTTTTTCCCTTTACCTCTGTCGTTTTTTATTTATTTGAGGCTAGTGACCATGAGTTGTACATGTATTTAGAACTAACAAATAAATAGTTGTTAAGAATTCAGGTGTTTATTTAAGAATAACTTTATTGAACTTATTTAGACTGAAGAATTAATCGTTAGAACAATGTATGGTATATTTAAAATCACATAATACACAATGACTTCTACATTTTTACAGTACAATCCTACATCCAAGACAAATACAAACTTTCCTCTTTGACTCAAAATTACCTCAATACACTCTTTTTATCAATATCCTCCTCCATGTACCTGCTCAACACAGATTAAAAAGAAAATGGTCTAGAGATCGGCTGCTTCACCAATAATTCAATAATTGATAAATCAAGGCCAATATCAAGAAAAAATCACTGAAACTAAACATTTACCATCAAATATGTTGAATGCGCTACTGAGCAGTATAATAAAAAAAAGAAAAGAATAAAATACAAAAATGATTATCGGATAAAAAAAGTAAATTATATTTATTCAAAAATATTACTACTTCATTTGTATTGATGTTTTTGTTTCAGAGCCTTAAATTTAGAAAAAGCTTTTTCAGCGTTTGGTCTATGAATCCATCTATTTGTCCTTATTATGACTAACTCGCGATGGCATGGACCGATACCGTTGTTCTTTATATCTGTTTTGTAGTGTGAAGCCCTGATGCATTTGACGATAGATCGGCACCATGTGTAAACAAGAGCCGCTTTGCAACAGAGCCAAGTTATGAAATTTAATGTGATTCATGGATGCCAATAGCTAATGGTTATTAAAGTGAAAAGCAATGTTGTAACGAAATATTGAATATTGAATAGAAGTCATAATAAAACACAGGAAAAATATTTTATGTTCATGCAATGAAAGTTATAATGGTGGGGAAAATATATCCAGGCCCATAAGAATTAGTGTTGAAAAAAAAAAAAAAAGTATTCATGAATATAAATTAAGGCAAAATAGTTTTAGTTACTATCTGTAAAATTGGTAGAACCAACAAACTTTTGCATTTAACTCTTCCAATTTTTCGTTCAAGGTTTAATTAGATTTCCCCAATCTGAATAATGACATTAGTATATCTAAAATATGTTGTGGTGATATTTTTTAAAATATTATTAAATTTCCAACAAAACTAAAAAAAAAATTGTCTAAATCGGACCAGTTTTAGCAAAGTTATAGTGTATTGAATTTTATACACTGATTTTAATAATTGCTCACTTGTTCGTTTACACTGCTTTAGTTCATTTAAGAAATCGTTCTCTAATTATTTTTCTGTCGATTACCAGGAAAAATAGTCTAATTCAGTTTTGTTATTTTTAATGAATACATTTAAAATTGAACAAAAAAGGTAAAATCGGTAGGAAAGTCATATGAATAGACAAAATATTTTTTTAAATTTAAATTATTGGTTACATTGTATAGACTGTATTTATTCTACAAATGTAATTGTCTTTACTGATTCTACTCTAGCTAGTGTTGCCCAAATGCGAGACCGAAACGAGTCTTGATCTTACAAACTCAGTCTTGGTCATGGTCTTGGTCTTGCGCAAGAGTCTAGCAACAGTCTTGCAGTTACTTATTAGCTTATTACTATAGAGATATTATTGTAATTTTTTAGGTAGGAGAAACCTAACTAAGCCCGAATGAAAAATTAGAGGAGTTAAATGCAAATGTATATTGGTTATACCAATTACTAACATATAGTAACTAAAATTGTCGAGTACTAGTAAACTATTTTGCCTTAATTTTTATTGAAAAAAAAGGCATTTTTTTTATCAGTCTTGGTCTTGGTCTTGCAACAGTTAGGCGGCCAAAAGACCAATTTTGGGCACACACTAGTGAGGGCCCATCACTATCTTTCTTGACAATGCCTTTAATTTATTGTCAAGTTAATTTTATTGATTTTTACCTATTCTGTAGCGTTTTTGAAATATCTAAAGTAACATGTTTAATAAATAGCAATGAGTTAATGGGTAACTGCAAGACTCGTGCCTAATACCAAGACCAAGATCAAGAATTAATTGGCAAGACCAAGTATCGTCTTATTCTCGCATTTGAGCAGCACTAGTTAACATGAAGGATTATAAAAAAAAAAAATAAAGTGATAATGATTTTCTAATTGACCTATTGTAATGTTATTTGTGTTTAACTCGAAAAGTATATTTTATAAGGAAAATACTGTATAAGTACTTGAAAAGTAAATTTTCAATAAGACGAAACAAAATAAGAAATCTAATTGTAAGTCAAACCATTATCAGTAAAGTACGGCATAACCCTGTTTAGTTATTCGAAAACATAACATTTGAAAAATAATTATTTTTTTATGAACCTAAAAAAGTAATGTATTGGACTTTGCAAACATAATTAGTAAGGAAAGTTGTGTAAGCTGACACACCAGATATCTTATTTCTCTCTTAAAATAGCCTGTATTGAGAATTTAGTGATTACAGGCTCACCCAACGTAGGTGGTCATTGAAAAATTCCCTACACAAGGAAGAATGTACTGTTATTTACACGTTAGGTGAATCGATTGATTTAATTTAAGTATCCATGAGTCAGCAATATTTGGCCAATCTCAAAGAACCAAGTTTTTTCTTTTTATTTTCTCTTTAAAAAAATATATGACAGATTGAGTTGTTTGTTTGAAATGTCTTAAACAATACCGTACCAAATTAGTTAAGGAAAATTTATCTGACCAATGACATGGACTTCTGGCAACATGTGCTGCTTCATCAAGCCAAGAAGATAAGTGAAGATAACAGACGTAAATTATATCAATTAAGGTAAGTTAGGTGTGACAGTGTCTAGTAATTATACTTGGATTCAGGCAAGGAAATCGTGTCATATCTACTGTTTTGACTGACTTCCAATTTATTGAGTTGGATATCTTTGTTTACAATTCAAAGTAAAAGAAAAACACGTTACCTTGAAATACACAAACTCTAATATTAATTTCAATATAATATCCTAAATTTTTTTTCTTGCTATTATAAATTTTATTCTTACTTTAATCTTTAATATACAAAGATATTTGAATCAGCTATAAGTTGTGAACTTGAATTAACGATATGGCATTTAAGTTTTTGAGACTTAAATTAGTTAATTTGCCATTTTGGAACGCATGAGTTCATTTTTCATCCTGTTCATCAAGAATGACGACATTGGCCTACGGCTAAATAAACCTGATGGTTGGCAAAATCGTAACCAACCCTCTCAATTCTTCAGTACAAATTCAGATCTATTAGAAAAAAAATAAAATTAATATTTTGAAGAAAAATAAAGTAAAAACATAACAGATAATTTATATTATAATAATATCAGTTGGTTTTTGAATTATTGTTTGTAACTGTTAATTTAATTTAAATTATCAATAATATGATAAAATAAAAGAATAGAGCATAGTAGCTCAGTGAGTTAGGCACTGAGCCGCTGAGCTCTAGCTCCCGGGTTCGAATCCGGTTGATGACAAGTCATTTTTCATCAGCCGTACATCGACCTTTGGGTCGGAAGATCCTCCTGGGGCACACCCAGCCCCTATAAAGTGGTTACAATGAATAAGCATAATTAATTCAGAAGGGAAACGCGGTTGAGCGTGATTCCGGCCTGATCACCTCCCTTTATAATCGTTGTTATTTCATAACACCTTCAAGACCTCCATGGGTTGTTATGGTACAGGTTAAAAGTAAAAAGAAAAAAAGAGAAAATATATTGGCTAGAAAATTCCGTTTTCTGTGTGGTCTCACTTCATTTATCGACCAGGTAGACCTGTAACTTCTATAATTATAACATATATAAATCTTAGTTATCGTTTCACTTCTAAGTCTATAATTCACAAAAATAATTTATATGATTAATGTGTGTCTGAAAAATGAAAGATTATCACAGGCCTATATTAAAAAAAAGTGGCTTGGTTGCCAGCGGATTTAGTTACTCATAATTGATCTTCATAATTTTTAAAAAAATACTTAGTATAAAGTGACAAAAATTAAACGAAAAAAAAAACAAAAAAATGATAATAAAGAAATAGTATGATTTAGATAATACCCCTTCTGAAATTAAGAGTTGTTCTAATGAAAATATTCATCACAGATTGTGTTCAAAGCCTTGATAAAAGAAAAAAAAAAAAGGAAATATTATTCATCAATATTTTAATTTTTATATATTCAGTGTATAATTCTCAAATATCGGATACAGTTATTTATTATTATGAATTAATTAGTATGAAAACCAGAATTGTTTTTCTCATCAGTCTAGTTTCTGCTTGAAGAGATTTCTTCATGAAATAAATCGTTAATAGTTCATATAAATAGATAGATAGATGAATAACAGATATGAACAAAAAAATAAAAACTACATCTGGCCAAAAATTACATTAGTCAGTATTAAAGAATAAATAGTATCTTCAGTAAAATTATTTAAAAATAACACCATTTTGAAAAAAAACAAAATAAAAAAAACATTATTTAAATGAAAAGAGCACAAAATAAAATAAACATGGGTTGATTATTAAAATTCTATCAATTTAATATAAACTTTATAAAAAAAAACTGATGTCTCTAAATTACCAGTAAATAAGTAACTAATGACTCTTATATATATAGGAATATAGGAAACCATGATTTTTGTATATGTTATGTGTAATTTATAATTATATAATTATCTATAAAGCATACTTATACTTCATTGTTTTCGGATAATATACTATTTTTGTTTGATTTGTCTTCTTTAGACTGTAAAATCGGTCTTGGTCTTGCACTTTGCTAGACCAAGACCAAGAGCGCCTAACTGTCGCAAGACCAAGATTAGTAAAAAAAAAGAAGATTTTGTGAATAAAAGTTAATGCAAAATAGTTACTAATACTTGACAATTTTGGTTACTATATGTAAAGAATTGGTATAACCAATATTCTTTTGCATTTACCTCTTCATTCGGGCTTAGCTAGGTTTCTCTGGCAGCAAGACTGTTGAGAGACTCTGGCGCAAGATCAAGACCAAGACCAAGGATCTACGGAGGAGGGGCCTTTGGGGCTGAAGCCCTTCCAAAATGTTAAAAATATAATCATGTTTTATTGAAAAAAATATTAAAAAATGATCTCTTAAAGTATTATTTTCGTGTAATTACATTTAAAAGGACTTTAGGAATCACTTAAACACCATTTCATATAGGTAGTTAGTTTCTTTTTTTTTTCCAAAGTAATTATCGTTATTTTTAAGACAAAAACGTTTTCGGGCTGAAGCCCCGCAAAAATTAAATCCTGGATCCGCTAGTGACCAAGACCAAAACTCGTCTTGGCCTCGCAATTGGGCAACACTATTGTAGATATGTGTTAAACTTTTCCTGGTTTGCATTTATGTGATTTTGTTTTTGATGTCTTTCTATACTATACTAAGAGAACTTTTTGTCCATATTTTTCTCATAAATATATCATAGTTAATATTCAGATAATTGAATATAGTTTTCAGACAAAATATTACCTGTGTTATCGACCATACCACTTAACTAAATGATAAGATTTAAATACTCATTCGACGGACAATTTAACGTTATTTAATTTCTCCAAGAAACGTTTCTCGCTTCCTTACATCGCTAAAATCGTCAGGATTTATCGATGAAAAAATAAAAAAATAAAAAAAGAAAAAATTTGGCTTTTTTGGCTGTAAAAAGTTTTCCCTTGGTGGTCCGCGTTAGCAATTTTCTTTTTTACATGTCTGAATTCATATATACAATTTAAAAGAATAAAAAGTTTTCCCAACTTTTTAGCAATGGATTTTCCGTTTCGATCCTCAAGTTACTGGCCTAATATTCTTTAATTCAGCTTCTATTTTAACAGGTAGCAAAGATCCGACTGGCAGATCCTCATTTTTTTATATAAATGTTATAAATATCCAAAAAAAATGATTTTAAAGACTCAGAATAATAGTCATGCTAAAGTATGAAGCATCACAAATTGTGTGCATTGAGTAGATTCTCTTGAAAATATATTGTATACATGAATTGTCGCTTATAAGTCGAAAGCATTAGGAAGAAGGATATCAATCTAATGTAGACACGTTAGACATTCGGCTGCTATGACGTCACCTTCCCCACAAAAAAATATTATTTAAGCTGTTTTACATAATTTAATATTTGAATTTTGTTCCTTTCGATGTCTCTCTAATACAGTTGCTTTATTGCTAGGCTAAAATTAATTATTTTAATACGTTTTGTATGTATTTTATACTCCACCCTAAGACCGGCACTGATACTAACAGTTATAATACTCAGAAAATTGAATATAGTTTTGAGACATGAACTTTCTATGTATCTTTCGAAGTAGAACTCAAAACATGTTGTACTCTAGAAGATACTCAGTGTTCACTGAATACGAGTTAAGAGTCTTGATCTGATCTTCTATGTTCCCTCCCGATATGGATACTTGTGATACCAGAATCCACATCCCCACATACTTGGTAGCAGGACGGGATCGACATACAGACAAGCCTAAGCTAACAGGGTGACATTTGCCGACAGACCCGACAGAGGACTTGTAGGGTTGTGAAAGAGGACTGCTTATTCCTGTGTTGGAGATCTATAATGGTTTGGCCCGGTGGCTGGTTGCCAGGTTAGGAGGCCCCGGTCCAGTATATATAGATATATCTCAACCGCTCTTCCTATCGGCAACTTATGGATATCTGCAACCCCCAACCCATCTGCCGCTGTAGATATCACAATCTAAAACAAAAATTATCAATAACAAACGGTTATCTCAAAACCTATCCATCGTTAAACGGAAAAGTATTCACATTAGAGAATAACTTAATGCTTCTAAAGTTTTATGGGCATTTTATTAAGTCGTTAGTGGATAATCTTGAAGGACCTAAACGGATATTTATAGCTTTATTTTCCTCTTAGCTAAAATTTTTAAATATGTTTTATTCAAATCACTTCTAAATTTATCATGCTCATTTCAGTTAATTGCCCGCGCCTGTATATATAGTTCTCTGGCGCCTTATGTTCAAATGATCTTACGAATACCTACTTTTAAAAATAAAAATAAAACTTTTATCACCTTGTAAAGAAGTTAAAGTTTATTTTACAGGAAGCTGTAAACGTTTAGAAACTAGTTTTAGCTGTATATAAATGACTCTTAAGAATTTTCAGAAACATTTTGTTGAGTGTTTTACCTTAAATATTAAATGCTAAATTTTATTTCTTCAAGTGATGGGACTCACTTCTACTATCAAATATATTTAACTGGTCCTATTATATATTTTTCTTACATCTACCAAACAATTAATTCACTATATTTAGTGATAACAGATGGTCAAACGAAAGTATTACGAAACCTTAAAATATTGTTACATCAAAATTTGAAAGTTATATTACAAAATTTATTGTGTAAAGTTATTATAATTTTTTTTATATATTGAAATTTGATTATTCTTATTTATAACTGCATCTCATTTGGATAAATTTGATTTCAAAGTAGCCTTCCTGTCACTTTATCAGAAATGTTTTTGGAAAATTATATCTTGAAAATTCCGCAGTCGCATACAGGTATTCTGTGCTATATGAATTAGCAATAGAGCTGCGGAAAGATGAGAAAGACGAAGGATATTTTTCAAATCAGTGGTTCTAATCTTATTCCTAGGTAGAACAAGTTAATTGATAAACTGTTCGTAAGGAACGATAATTTGAAATGTTAGATTTTCCATATTTTTTGAATAAAAAAATATTATTCAAGAACTGAGTTTCGGTTATCTTACTCCTACACTCTTATCAATAGAAAAAAAGTATTTCGATGCTGCTGAATAGTATTTTTGCTAAGCATTTAAAGTTCTATTTGGTATATACAAAAGAGTTAATATATTTCCCCTATGAACTAGTTTTTAAAATTGTTATTGCTTTGTTAATGCATATATAACGTTGTTTTTTTTTAAACTCCTTTTATTTATTTTTTTTTTTAAAAGGATTCCGGTAATATAACATTAGTTATGTTCTTCTTCAAGTGTTTTTCTGTGAATTTTTTGTGATTAATTTTTAATTTTTGGTGGTTTATCGCACCTCGATTTCTCTCCTTCCCCCATCGTATATTCAGCTCAGAGGATGAGTACAGTGACGTTACAGCCTGGATAATATTATGGTTTTAGCTCTCTAACTGGAGTGCCGTGAGATCTTAGTTTCATTCCTTATCTTCTCTTACTTTGAGTCACTCTGCATGATATACGGTGGTCTCTCGGTAAATCTCGGTGACAGATTAAAGAGACTTATGAATGCAGGATTCCCCATTCGCCCCAACGTCGATGGTGCATGAACCTTCTCCCATCCTTACCAAGATGTTTTATTGCTATCGCCTTCTTTAAATCAGCGCAATCAAAAATAAAATTAAAAAATTCGTAGATTATATACAATTACACAACCTGCAGACAATTACATTTGTCTTTTGATTTGAAACTTTTCATTTCATAAATTCATAACCCCATCAAATTGTGCTCCTCTCAAAAATTTTGATGGCGCAACTTGCGCCATGAAACTCCCATGGCTTTGTCAGATTTGTCGCTGGAACTGCGAAACGTTCTTCTGCTCCTGGGAGGTGGGAGGGAGGAGTAATTTTTTTGATTGATCGGTTGCAATAGTTTATTTTTGAAAATATAAAATAAAAATTTGATAAAGTAGAATCTTTGTAAAATTTTGCAAATTTTGTAAAATAAAATTACTAACCAATTAAAAAAGATAGTATTGTAGAGTCAGATGGACTAAGGTAATAAGTGATATTTTTGGAAAAAATAGAATTATTGCTAAAAATAAAAGTATAAAATGATAAATTTCTTCCTTCCATTCAAACAAATTCAATATTTAGTTCGTAACCGATTTGATAGAGGGACAAAAATATTATTTGTATACACTTCTTAAACATGCCTAAATATTACAGACACATCGGTCTTATAGTGGATAAACATGATTTGAGTAAGTCAGTATAGTTTCCTTATTATTTATTTACTGTAAAAAAAAGGCTATTGTAAGGAAAATACGTTTGCTAAAATAACGGAAATATTTCGATATTATTAGTAAAACTCCATTTTTTTAATAATCCATAACTTTCCTCCAACTCTGAGCCTAACCAAAGGAGCCACTATGGTTAGAAAATACATTTGCTCATGCTTAAGAGAAAGTAGAAGAGGAGTATAAAGACAGTAGCTGATGGACTTTGATGAAAATGAATGGAACTATCAAACGCGCTAATTCCTGAAAAAATTTACCTAATTCGGATAAAGGTAGTTGTTAAATTACAGACACAAAACTAAATTTATTAGGCCGTGCTGACTTTATTTCGTGGTGGGGCCTTTTCAGATATGACAACGTGCCAAACCAAAAAGTGGTTTACGACATTTCAAATGTGTTTCATTTACGTGTAATTAAAATTTGACGAAATCAAATTCCTCAAACGAACACGGTACTTTACCTTGGACTCACCTTCGACAGAAGGATGACATGGGGTCCGCATGTTAAAATGAAACGAAAGACACTTAATTATCGACTCAAACTACTTTACTCTTTTTTTTCTAAATCTTCAAAATTAAAACTAAAACAGAAACTGAATACAAATATATACTTACTTAAGCCCACATCATCACAAATATGCGGTATCGCTAAAAATGCCCACCTACAAAAACTTCAAACCTTCAAATCAAAAATATTGAGACTCATGAAAAAAGCACCTTGATACGTGACTAACAAACTCTACACACTGACCTCCATCTTCCAACAGTTGACGAACAAATAACGAGCCTTTATCAACGATTTTACACTAAGTTAAACGGATATAATAACAGAATAATAAGAGATATGGCCACAACTGACATACCTCAGAACATAAGGAGGAGACTAAAAAGGCGTTGGGTAAGAGATCTCATTCCTTAAATAACTTAAGTAATTGGAACAAGTAAGAGAAGAGGTGTTGAGTTTATATCTTGTCGTTGTTGGCCCAGTGTTTTTAGTTTTAAGTGAAATCCAGTTTTAACCGAACCTCCATGCTGACCACACCCCTGAAGAAGACTAGCAGAGTTCACTCGAAGCGTTGGCTTGAAATAAAATAGTTTTTTTTCCTCTCTATTTTAGTCTTTTTATGATCGCCATCTCGGACTATCTCTTCTAATAATGTGCAACGGTCAAATATCAATTATTCAATATTCAATATCAATACGGCCCAATAATGACAAGATAGGAACTCAGCTCGTCTTCGTCGCAGTTTCAACCGAAACCCAATGCTGACCACGCTCCTGAAGAAGACCTGCGAAGTTGGGTCGAAACGTTGGCTTGAAATAAAATAGTTTTTTTTTTCCTCTCTATTTTAGTCTTTTTATGATCGCCATCTCGGACTATCTCTTCTAATAATGTGCAACGGTCAAATATCAATTATTCAATATTCAATATCAATACGGCCCAATAATGACAAGATACGAACTCAGCTCGTCTTCGTCGCAGTTTCAACCGAAACCCAATGCTGACCACGCTCCTGAAGAAGACCTGCGAAGTTGAGTCGAAACGTTGGCTTGAAATAAAATAGTTTTTTCACAATTTTAGTTTTTTTATAACCTCCATCCCGGACCCTCTTCTTCCTCAATAATATACAACTGTCAACCATCAAGTATTCAAAAGTTGTTCTTGTTTTTCGCTCTCAATGATTATTTTATGTAGTCAACTATTCAAGATAATTATTTTTTTTCGTAATAATACAAAATGAGCTGATGATATTTGACCCATTCTCATAGGAAATGAAAGTATCGAAACCAAAATGGCATTACTTTCAGTAACGCTATGAGCCAAAATGATAATCCCAGAAAGAAATATTGGTTGCCACAATAATCCACATCAGGCTTTGTATAATGTTAAATAATGGTGTCGGCACAAGAGGTATGCCAAGACGTATAAAAGAGTATTAATCTTGAGCTAGAACCAATCAGGAGCCAAGAACAGTTTTGTCCAAGGGCGAGCCGGCTAGCTGATGAGTAGGCCTTTAGAAAGGCGTGGGCTGACCACACCACCTCACCACTAATACAGCCCGCTAGATAGGCTTCAAATGGTGATAATGAAAAGTGCGCCCGTTTGTAGCATTCTGGGTTCCTCGCTGAGGTGGGATCGGATTCTTGGCAGCCATCGTTTGGCAGTAACAAGCTCTTGGGAGGAGACTGAGCATTTTTAAAACTACCTCTATGGCCCAATTGTATTGGCTGTTACGATCTCTCATTAGTAGCTAATACGATTGGATGTAGTATCATTATCTTGTGGAGACATTCTTGACACTAACACATAGAATTCCTCATGGGATAACAATAAGTACAAAATAATTTTGTAGATATCTTTGCAGGCTTCTTCCACAATTAGGTTTTTGCATTCCTATCCCCATAGATGTCCTGGGCCAGAAGTATAATTCTTGGTTATTATATAAAGATCACTGCTGAACTCCACTGCTATCATAATGAATTCTGAAATGAGAATCAATAGATGATTTAAGTGTAGACAGTATATGACTAAACTCTCATAGTACTCAAGAATATACATATAATTTTAAATAACACGAATTTAGAATTTACATTCCTGAATACTGTAATGAAATTGACAATTAGTTTGTTATATTTTATTAGGAAAAATATAACATTATACCTGATGATTGGGTAGTTGGAGCTTTTTATAATACTGTGCAACATATAAACTTCGGAAATATATATTGAAAATTGGAAAATCTCAGCCTACTAATGAAATAAAGAAGTGAATTGAATCCATTTTTAAGTAGTTTAAAAATCAAGTGAATAATACGGAATAGTAGCGAAAAGTACAGCTGTATCATATTATTTTTTATTATTTAACATGGCGGATTTTTTCTAGTTTAGGCAATTTTAATAGGAAGTTTAGGCAAAAGACACAAGAGAGGAAATTGTTGTCAATTACCTTTTTATTATTCAAATAATTAAATAAATACAGAATAGTATACAATTAAATATAATTTTTAGTATCTTTTATCTTTATTCTTTTTAATATGTTATTTTATTTCCATACATTAAGGCAATAAAATGTAATTTAAATAACTTATAGTATAGTATATATTATTTCGTATTATTTTTAACAGTCACATTATTAACATAGTAACTGTTGAATTAATTGCTTAGTAATTATTATTAAAAAAAAACGAACATTAATAATATCCTTAAAAAATAACTGGCACCGGGTCGCGAACTCGTACTTTTATTCTCTATAACTTTATTTATCCGTATTAACCCTATATGAGGTTGTAGGGCAGCCCGTGATGCTGTAGACACGCGTTAGCTCGCTCGGCCATCTCGCCCCTGGACGTTTTTAATCTGGAGATAGGAAAAATTTGTCTGTTTATCACTATTCTAATAAGTGATTTAAAACAATATTGTGCCGTTTGCCATAGCCTTCACCATTAGCATGTCAAAATAACGAGCTTATAACGGCCAAACGTCCCTATATTTTTGTATGCCACCTTTTCTTCGATTTTATGATCAAATTATCTAACTATTCAAGTGTAAAGCAAATGAGTATTTATGAGTTTGTAGTTCCTCATTAAATTAACTACTTTAATGAGAAAACGCCCCATTTCTGTGAATTTTCGTAGATAAAAGATTTTATAGGTTACGATAAGATTAAGGCATTCGTGTTGATAATTTATTAAAAAGGAGTCTGTAACACGGACTAATTAAAAGTAGGGATACATTTTTTGGCAAAAAAATTAATCATTAATTTTATTTTAAAAAATAAAAGTTTCTACTGTGGTGGTCCCTTCGTAAGCATAGCAGGGAGCGTGCTATCCCCTCTAGAATAAGCTCATATGATAAGCCTCTGAATCAGTTCACAATCGGAAGGGATATTCGGCTCTTCCACAAAACAGAAATGTATTCCTAAAGGTCAGTACTTGGTCGGCCGAGATTTGCAGGCGAAAGATATTGCACATTCGTCATGAGGCCGTGATGGCAGAACGTGTTGAGGCGTTGCCTGCGTTAGTAACAGCGCCGCTTTGGATCTAGGTCTTATGTGAGATGTTGATTCTCCCCTCTTATTCCAGAAATGATGAGGTAGAAAATAAACGAAAAAAAAACAAAAAAAATCTGTTATTGTGCTCAGTCAATCCGTAACTTAAGTGATTATAGGATAAGAAATCTGCTAGAAGAAGCTTCAATAAAAATGCGACTGCAATTAATGAAGAACTCAAGATAAGGGAAGAGATATGTTTATAGATGAGGTGTGATTTAGTCTCGAATGGAGCAGTATGGTTCCTTAGTTTCCATTCCATTAGAGCTAATTGAAGCTCTATGGTTACTTTTCCTCGGATCTCTTGACAAATTAGTTGGGCTAGGAAGATATCTCTGTGTGTCGTTTAAACTTATCCAACTGAATTGTAGTATATATTAATTCATTTTTCTTCTTTTAAACTTTAAAAATATATATTGATGATGAATAAGAAGATATGATCTAATTCAGTTAATCGGAATTATTCTGTTCGCAGTTGGAAGAAGCATTTTCGCCAATAGAAGTTCTAAATTCCCGTTTGGCATAATACATAAGCGGTCATCTTCTCAATCTATGTAATAAAGAGCTAGACTGATTTGATCTCACGCGCATCACATTATAGTAGCAGTTCTTGGAAGCTCACCGCCACTCACCGCATTATGACTAGACTACATATATCAACGATGTGTATATCGGATAAACATGTATACGGAATTTGTTTATCGGATCCCACACATGTTCTGTGTTTGATCATCCAAATATACCCCCTCTTAAATTTAGTAAAGTCTAAACAGAGCGCATTAGGATCTCATTCGTGCGGGTGGAGGCTTGGCTCCTGGATTAATGTAATATAAAACTACAGCTGTTTGCAGATTAGATATAGAATTGTAAATCTTTTCGAAAAAGATATATGTTTCAATAGTTCAGAGGATAGAATCAACTTTGAAATAAACTGACTAAGCACGAAGCTATCTGAAGGTCTATAGAACAATCCAATCTCGAATTAATGCATATTTGTTTACCTCAAAAATTAAAGTTAGCTCGGCTTAACCGTAAAGATTAAAAATATCCTCTTTTTAATTTTTAGCTTCTTGAAAGTTGTTTTCACATGAATGTGCCTCTTTCATAGAATATTGTAGCGTCAAAATAATTATATAATTTGAATCTCTGGGAATCCACAATATAGGATATTTTTGATATAGATAAATTAGTAGTGTTGCCAAAAATCGGTCTTGGCCTTGTACTTTTTAAGACTAAGACTAAGACTACCTAACTGTTTCAAGACCATGGACCAAGACTGGCCAAAAAACAAAAACAAAAATTTGTGAATACAAATTAGTTACTTGACAATTTTAGTAATATATGTAAAGAATTAGTATAATTAATATACTTTTGTCTTTAGCTCTTCCAATTTTTCATTTGGGCTTAGATAGGTTTCTCCTATCTGAAAAACTATAGTAGTAAGCTAATAGGTTGTTGTGATGTTAAGATTGTTTCGAGACTTTTACGCAATACCAACATTCGTCTAGGTCTCGCATTTGGGCAACACTATCAATTAACGAAAGACATTTTTGTGTATCTTGACTTTATAGATTTTTGAGTGCTTGAACCAGCCTTCTCAAATTTATTTGTTGCCCTCCCCTTCCTCGCCTTTTAGACTAAACGGATTTTCCGGGTCGAGGGTTAATTATTTTATCAATTTATGATCTTTCTTGACTGTGCACACTCGTTAGTCCGCTCGGCCACCTCGCCCCTATCCGGCCCCTATGGTGCTACCGCTTCCTAATTTCATTAATGCATCTTTATTGATTCTGTCTATCCATCTTATTTTTGCCTTCCCTCTCCTCCATGTCTCTTGCCAGCTATTGGACCTTTCGTTTTTGTGTAGAGGCTTAGATATATCTAGATTGCTAGGTAATACATGCATATTATTATTATCATTTCATGAAATATTGATTAACCGGTTTCTGTAAGCAGTTCGTTATTGACTCTTCACCTCTGTGTGTTAATACTCTCAATTCAGATTGACAAAAAAAGGATCTTAAATGTAACCAATTGTTGGCCAAAATAAATGTTGTTCCTGGTTGTGCTTGATTATAGAATGTAACAAACGATTTTTATATTATGATAAAGGGTGTACATAAAAAATGAGATAATTATGACAAGAGTCTATTTAGTTGTAATGATGAAAAAATATATTCCGAAACGTCAATATTTAAATGATAAGTATGAAATAAAGTAAATTTACAAGTCACAAATAAGCCAACTTCAGTACTATACCCAATAAACTTTTCATGAAGAAAAATAAATAATTAGTTCTCTTTTTTCTTTGTTTCTTTTGTTGGGTATTAGGTACCTCTACTATATATTTAGAAACCGTAGGTATAGTAAGTTTTAACTTTACTATAGGTATAGTAGGTATAGTAAAGTTAAAACTTACTATATAAAAGAGAATTGTGTTGAAGATGAGTAAGATACTGGAATAAATCCAAAACATTCCGGATTTGTGTTGAGAGGACTATCTTCAGATTTAAAGCATTCCTAATTTCCAAACCTGTGGATTAAATGAATTCGTGCTTAGTTGTTACGAAATTTTAAATCAAAATCAAATCTGTTCAAAATTATATCAGAATTGTTAAAAATCATCTCATGATTTTTATTAAGAGCTATTGTTATTTTTTTATCATGAATGATAAAAATCATATCCTGATCATTTTTACAATTAACAATAATAATAATTCTTGAGTAATACTTTTTTAAATCAGAAATATATATTTTTTTGTAATCCCGATGATTTATCTTTTGTAGTAATAGGTGGAGAATATTGTTGTCAACTTAATAGTTGCTTAATTGCTAATGCAACAGAACATCTTTATCTTCGAAATTAATTGGAAATTTTAGCTTAAAGAATATATATATGTGTATATATATATATGTGTGTGTGTAACCAGTGGTGGTATATGTAGTGGTGGAACCACGTGCACGATTAAAGGGATTTCAGAAATATAATATTAAAACATTGTACATTAATAAAGTATACATACATATTAATATTTAATTTAATTTATGTGTAACAGGTGATTTTTATATTTAAAAAAAAAATCTTTATATTTTAAAAATTTATATTTGACAGAAGGATGAACTGGGGCCCACACGTCAAAATGAAAAGAAAGACTTTGAACAAACGACTGAAAATACTATACTCACTGTTTTCTAAATCAAAATTGAAAATTAGACAAAAACTAAATACATACACTTACCTGCTCAAACCCATTTGGACATAGGCCTCACAGATTTACGGTTCAGCAAAAAAGACTCACTTACAAAAACTACAATCCTTTCAATCTAAAATTTTAAGACTAATAACTGCAGCTCTCTGGTACGTCAACAACAAGACTTTACATACCGACCTAAGACAACCAACCATTGACCAGCACATACGTACTCTCTAGTCCCGATTTCATCTAAAACAACACGGACATCACAATGGACTAATCAACGACATCAGGAGGCGACTGAAAAGGAGCTGGATGAGAGATCTCCTTTCCTGATTTTAGGATATAAACAGACTAGGGAAGAGGTGCTGCTGGACTCCATTATTCGTCATGCCTATCATGCCATTCAGCTTAACAGCAAATTTGCTAATTGTCACTACCATGACAGGTGTGGATGAAGAATTAACGACAAAAAAAGAAATCAAAATTTAATCATTATTATTCATGCAAAACCGTATCACTCAGGGAGTAATCATTATTTTTAATCAAATAAATATAAATCAAATAGCGATTTAAATTTGTATTTATAAATCAGGCATGATTTTAAAAATCAAAATCAAATATAATAATTATTATATGATAGTATTATATATAGTTTAGGTTGGCTGTTAATTTTTCTTTAATGCTCACCTTGGCTCATTAGGCTTGTTAATTGTTAAAAAAACTTGCTAAATTTGATAAAATTAATTTATAAGCTAAACTAGTTACTGAGTCAAGAATGAACGGCATTTTTTAATTATGGTAAGGGAATTTATGGAAAAATTAGAATATTTTAAGAATGATATTTTTCAAATTAACCTGATGCACTGGATATTAACTGTAACTGTAATTACTTGCTGGCTTGCTTCCGCTCTTGTAAGAGATTAGTTGCAATTAGAGCAACTGTAGACCGATTTTTGGCTTGATATCAAGCGCTTAAACCAGTACGGAATTAAGGTAAAATTATATTACATAGTATACAATGATATTATATAACGGTAATACAAGGTATATTAATAATTTAATCCTTAAATGTCTGAAAAATTAGAAGTATTTTAAGAGATGAATTCATAATAATATCTTTCACTTCTCCTAATATAATTTTATATATGTATGTAATTTACTTAATTAAAAATTTATAATTTATTCTTTAATATCACTGGCAATATTTATTAATTAGCATATTAGATATTAAAACTTTATCTCATTAATTTTGTATTTGATAATAATTATATTTTACTTAATAATAAATTTATTTATAGTTCTCCCTCACTCTATGATAAAATGAATGTCCCTTTTGATAATAATATAATCATACTGGATAATGATATTTTGGTTTAATTTATTCTTATTTTCTTCAAATATGGTATGAATGGACTTTTTTCTCATGACAACTATTGTCCTTATTGTGACACACTATTATAATACTCAATAAAATGGTTATAACTACAAAAAAAAAATTATAACTGTCGTGACAACCTTCAATTTTTTTTTCAATTGAGGCATCTATTAATAGATAGAGAGAACGAAATGATGAAACATTGATAAAAAAAATAAAAAATAAAGGAGATCTATGAAACTATAAAAAGGGCAATAATATAATTAATTTCTAACATGCATATGTGCCTTTTTTTTAGAACTGTGTTTTACCATATAAATTTTATTATATACTTATATGTAAATATTTATGTTAACCATATAATAAATCTATCAAAACTTGAGATAGAAAAAATAAATATGAGATAGAATAATCCCGCTTTATTAGTATACTTACCGAAAAATTCATTCCAACCATTCAGGCGCAGGCGATATTCCATACCGCATGACTTACTGTCTCAGGGTACTTTTCACCTTGCTTCAGGAGGTTGAATAATTTTACTTTTGCTGATTTTGAATGTATCATGTATTTCAATTATTTTGCCAATATTTTCCGAGGATGAAGTATTGTAAATTGGCTAGGTCGTCAGAGCCCGATCAACAAAACAATATCACTATTAAGATATTTATCTGGTAGGTTTAATAAAAAAATAAATAATAAATAATAAAATTAAATAAAGAAAATAATAGATAAAAAATATCAGTAAAATAAATAATTTATAAAAATAAATAATAATAATAAGTAAATAAATAAAATATGTATAAAGGAAAAAAATAAATAAAAATTATCACAAATATTTTATTAAATTTTCACTTGTCAGAAATGCTATTATGTTGTCAGATCTATAACTATTGTTGTGTCAAGACTATTGATATGTTTTGTGATATCCTTATATCGTTTAATTTGTGAAAACGGGTAATGTGGGCTATTGACATTGAAATACTGGCATCTAGGTGGTGCAACTTTAATGATGAGGTGGAGGTAGGTAGGTCAATCTTGAACATCCGATCCTAAGCCGAGCAAGGACAAATTCCTCTCTGTGAATGTTGCGACCAGAGGAAATCCAAGGTCTGACATCTTCCTTTATGAGTTTGAATTCGATTGGAGCACTGTAATCCCTCATATCTTGCCATTCTTTGACGGATGTGAGAGATCTGGTAAAGTTCTGGCATATGTCTGACCTGGAACCTGGGAGAGAGAAAGAATGCCTCTTTTGCTGCTTTATCGGCCATTTCGTTTACCTTGATACTGACGTGTCTAGGTACCCATATGTAATATATATGTATAAGATACCCATTTAACTGATTTCCTATTATCATTATTATTCATTGTAAATAAGTAAGACGAGTAATTAAGAAAGAAAGAAAATAAATGTTATTCTGGGAAATTTAGTCCCCTCAGAATAACTGCAATGAACAAAGAAATGACAATTGTCTAGGGATTGTGAATAATTAAATGACAATTAAAAATAAATTATGTTACAAAGTTATCTGACCTTAATATTAAAATAAAGAAACATGTGTAGTTTTCATATTATTAAAAATTCATAATATTAAAAATAAAGACACTGTTGTAATCATATGACCTTGAAGTAGACATATGGATTTAAAGAAGATTACATACGGGTGAGTTCACGTATTTTTACAAATAAGCAATATGACACATATATAGAGATCTGCAAGACATCGGTATAGTGTAACTGACATCTCTAAAGTACAAAATAACTATATTTTACATATATTCGGAATATTGATTACTGAGGAGTTGGAAAAATAAATTATGTTAAAATGAGGTCAAAGATGAGGATTTCCATAAAGAGGTTGGTATGGAATTCCAAAACGAGGTAGCACGTACGACGAAGGATTTTTTAAAATAAACAGTTCTATGAGAAGGAGTAAACAGGTTTGATGATTGGCATCTCGTGTTGAACGAATGAGCAGAGGAAGAAGGAGTAATGAAACCAAGAAGGTAAGAAGGTTTTTCGGTTTAAAGCTGTGGTTCTTTAGTTATAAAGATTAATCACTATCCATAAGCAACACTGTACGATCTTAAAATTCTTCTGCTCTGAATTTTTATAGAAATTTAATATGCGATTTTTCCCATTCGATACTGAAACGTGGTGGCGACGATATACATAGTATGCATTATTTTTATAAGTAGATTGGTTGCTCACAGAGATGGATAAATCAGAATCAATGATGGCATGACTACAACTGAAAATAAAACTCAATGACCACACCAATTTACAGCACTACACACTGATTGTAGTCATTAAATCCTATAATCAAAATTACTGTAATATATATGTCCGGTCAACCGGTGCAATTACGCCAGGACGCCGATCTTCAGAGACCTTCATCACCTATTTGAAATTAGAAAAAAACGCGAAACGTATTAAAATAATTAATTTTAGCCTATCAATAAAGCCGACTGTATTAGAAAAATTTTGAATGAATTAAAATTAAAATATTACATTATATAAAACAGCTTAAGAAATAAATTTAATTTTGTTAAGAGGAGAAAGATGATATCATTGCCGAGTAACGCAGAATGTCTAAGGCCGGCATCGTTTAATCGTAATCGTTGATTATCATTATTCCCATCTATGGTTGTTTGTTGATAGTATTGAGATCAAAACTGTTTATTCTTTCATGATTTTTTGGTATTACTTTAAGTTGAGGTTGGATATATTTTCAGAATTTTTAACGAACTATTTTTTTCCAAGTGCTGAATATGTTATTATGAATTCTCTTTCAAGACAGATCCTGTTTTATCGTTTTTGTTTGTTTTGTCTTCTTGTGTAGGATTCAAAACACAGAATTGTCTGGAATAATAATTCAAGGAGAAATACTTTTCCCACGGATATAGAAATCGATAGAATTATCTACTTTATCGATTATTGAAAGAATTATTTATCATATCTGTAAGAAAAGGAACTATATATAATATTGTATTTATAAAATTGAAATTTTAATATTTTTTTTTATGATACCGATTAAGTCACTAAGAGATACAATGTATATGATGACATGTCACTGTTGAAGGATTAGGCTGGATACAGGTTTCACTCAGCGTTGTAAATATAATCAATAAATCCTTATTTATTTTAATAAAGTTGTTTATGTTTTTCACAGAAAAGAAATAAGTAAGATTATGATGGTGATCTTAGCTTCATAATGCGCTGGACTGCAGATCTCCTTTCATGTATTTGGAAGCCAAAGATTTATTGGTTATTTATATTTTACTACCTATATAATTTATGTTTAGAATCGTAAACGAGAATTTATTAGACGTAGAATATACATGATATTTCAGAAACATATCTAATACCTAGTTATAATTATTGTCCCTGTGACAGAATATTGTATGTCTAAATAACAAATAAAAAAAAAATACCTAGTATTCTTGGCATATTATCAGATATATACCACTATTAAAATTAAAATCCCGGAAGTGGCTTTAAATGCAGTTGTGCTGATAACGCAATGATTCCATAGAGCGTATAATCCTCGATGCAGGTCTGATAGTCGGGATGGCTGCCAGCGAGTTAAGACAGTGGTTATGTCCCTCAAATAATTACTCAAAGTCTAATGATAGCTGGACTAATAAATTTTTTATTAACTGTAAATGTTAATATAAATTTATATGAACAATATAATATTTTGTTTGTTTATAAGATAATAAAGCTTTGGTAATAAGTCGTTGAGCGCATATGACTTTTCAGGGAATCGGCTTCGAAAATTCGAAGATTAATAAGAATTAATTGTTTCTCAATCATATACTTTTAATAAAAGTCAAATTGTATGTATACATATATTTTATGTACACATAATAAAATTACAACTCAATGAGGAGGACCACTCCGAAATATTTCGCTTTTAGTTTCTTCATTTTCCTACAACTCATTAGAGCTATATACAGGGTGTCCCGAAAGTAGAGGGAAATATTTAAAAGATTGATAGCAGACATAAACATCTACAAAAAAGTTTATATGAACAATAAGATAAAGATCTTGTGGAAATGTAGTCGGTGTTGGATTGAGATGCCAAAGCCAAATTCTTGAGATTCCCCTCAAGTTATGTAAAGAAATGATGTCGACTCCTATCCAGTCATCTAATAGTGCTCGTGTTTTTAGCAAATAGATCAAATCTTGTTTGTAGGCCTTGAGGTCTGCTATCAATCCTATAAAAATTTCCCTCTATTTACGGGACACCCTCTGTATATATATAAATATATATATATATGATATAAATAATATCCTTCAACTGTATTTTACTATTAACTTTTTTATTGAGAAATATTACAATATGTCTCAGTTAAGAACACCTATAACAGAGAGCACATTCACACCGTATATACAGAAACATAAATATAAAACTTCTTTTACGAAACCCTCTCCTCTGCTCCTGATTCTAAATCAATATTGCTAACCCTCCGTAAACTATCTCTTTGTAAATCCTCTTCCTCATCGGTCTACCCGGTTTCACCTGATAAATTAAAATCCTACTCTTTATCTTCCTCCACCAGCAACAGCTCACCCTCCTCATACTACTTTTCCTTGGCACCCTCATTTAACGGTGATAGTTTCTATTTTTCTTACATTTCACCAACTGACCTTATTGTCTATATAATGAAATCCCATACAAACTCTATCGGATTTGATGAAATACCCATAAACTGTTAAAATTATGCCTCCTCGAAGTCCTTCCTGTACTTCTTTTCATCTATAATTTTTCCCTCCAGAACTCAGTTTTTCCTACTGCTTGCAAAAAAGCATTAGTCAGACCTATTAACAAAATACTTAACCCTACTTCTCCTAAAGATTACCGCCTAATCTCCATTCTCTCTAACCGTTCTAAACATCTGGAAAGAATAGCTCAATTCCTAATCTCCAAATTCCTTGAAAACTCAAAACTTATCGATCCTCTCCAATCTGGTTTTCGTCCTGGCTTCTCCACACAATCCGCTCTACTCAAAATTACCAATGACTTACATACTACTTGGACGAAAAAATGATAACTGTTTAATACTTCTCGACTTTTCCAAAGCTTTTGACACCTTAGACCACTCTATACTCTACTTTAAATTAAAATCTTTATCCTTCTCCAAAATCTCTATTCTATGGCTTCAGTCTTTTCTTTCCGAACGTTCTCAAACAGTTAGCATTCCGAACCAATCCCTATCTTTCTACCTTACGCTGTCCGTTGGAGTGACCCTGGGTTCTAGCATTTCTCATCTCTTTTTTAAATGCTATATAAGTGATTTTCCCAAATCCATCTACTACTGTTTATCCTTCCATCCTTCTGAGCTATTAGTCGCATTCGCCAATATTCAGGCAGACCTAGATAGGATCAGTGTCTGGGAATGTCTGAATAATTTAAATCTAAATACGATGAAAACGCTGGCTATTATTAATATAGGTTCCAGCGCTCTTCTTAAATCCATCTACTTCCTTCTTTCTCTAGTCATCAACGATCATCCCATCACATTTAGCTCCCACGTTAATAAACTAGGATTCACCATTTACGAAAACCTCTCCTGGGAACCCGATATCGCCCTCATCTCTCGAAAGTCAATAGGTAACTTAAGTTATTTCATCACTCCCGCCATCTACTCCCACAAGCTATCCTCAAGCTCCTTGAATCCTCTCTTGTTTTTCCCCCACATTTACTACGACTGTGTGGTGTACGGAGGCATCCCGATGACACTCGAGGATAGATTGAAGCGACTTTTTTTTTTTTTTCTGTTCTTCCCTACCTCGCCTTTTAGGCTATACGGGATTTTCCCGGACCAGAGGGTGAGGGCGGGGAATTTAAAATCCCCTCTGGCACCGGGACGCGAACTCGTGACTATTTTCATATCATAGAATCATATATCCGGTTGCCGGGCAAAGATTGAAACGACTTATGAACTCCCACTTAAATTTTGTCTCCGGTACTTCGAGGCGTTCTCATGTGTCCCACCTTTACGTTGAGTTAAAGTGTTTCTTCCCTTCTACCTGCCGACAATATTTACTTGGATCTTTTCTTATCCAAACGGTCAACACCTAACCCCCTTCCTACATCAACAGTTTAAACTCGTATTCTACTCCCAGATAACAAGAACCCATGTTTCCGACCTTTATATCTCCTCCCATAGAACAAGGACATTTGAATATACCTTTATTGCCCGATTTACCGTCTTCTGGAATTTCTTGCCATTAGATATTCCCCATTCCTCTTCCTTGTCCTTATTCAAATATCATCTCTACCAATTTCTTCTCACATCCCAAAATGACATTGTACAATGAAATAAATATAATGAATCAAATTTTGACTGAGGTTAATGGTAGTTGAAATTGTTTGAGTTTTAATTTTAAGAATCAACCCATAGTGCTTATTACATTTTATTTTTTATTTCCCCTGATTTCTATTTTTCTTTTCATTTCAATAATTTTTTTTTCAAAATAGTTTTATTTTTGTATTTATTTTAATATATTTTCACTGAAGATATTGTATATATTCTTTAATGTTGATTAATGTAATTTTTGGCGAGATGTGGTTTTTATTTTTTATTTATGATGGTTATTCTTAAGGGACCTTGTCTCAGAATAAACTTTATTATCTATTATATTCTAAATAAAGTAGTGACAAAAAAATACATAGAAATGAGAACAAAATAAAGTATTAGAGTAGTAGTAGGAGAGTGAAAAGAAAAATAATATATACATATACGTAAGTAAGTAAAAATAAAAATAAAAGTAAAATAAACATCTTAGAATCAGCCAGAGAAACTCCGAGCCAATCTTGTCCCCACTTTTGGAAAGAAAAGCGAGGCTTAGGAGATGCCTCATCTTCTCCCTCAACCACTTCACTGGTATTTAATGGAGGATGAGTAAGAACGCTCTTACTAAAAAAAAACTTTCTCGTTTAATAAGCTTCATCCAAGTCCATATAAGGTTAAGTATACAAAGAAAAATTTTGAGATTTACCACAAGTTGTGTAAAGAAACGATGTGATTTTCTATCCAATCACCTACAAGTACCCGTGTTTTCAGCAAAAATGACTGCAATTAACTGTTGCAAATCTTTTATTTCTGGTTTTTCCATAATATGGATTGTATTATAACAAATATAATGGCCTTAAAGCACATTTTATTTATAAAAAAAAAAAAAAAAAATATAATAATAATTTTTCAAATATTTTTTATGTAAAGTGGTGATGCAACAGTGTTTTTCTCCCGGATAGGTACCCCCCTAAAGATGTGTTTTAAGCAATTATGTTTATTACAATACACCACATATCACGGAAAAACAAGAAATGAAAGCATTGCAGCAGTTAATTGTATTCATTTTTGCTGAAAACACTTGTACTTTTAGGTCACTATTTAGAAAATCACACAATTTCTTTACACAAATTTAGTTGAATCTCAAAAGTTTTCCTTATATTTAATTAATATAAAATTAGAGATTATTAAACGAGGAAGTTTTCCTAAAAGTGGGGTAACTGTAGTAAAGTTGAAGGGTGTTACAAAATACCACAAATAATTTATGAATTTTTTTAAACGGAGCTTAGCTGAGTTTGTTCGCTCAATAAAGAGGACTCTGTTTAAACGATTTTAACATTGGCAATCTCTACTATGGAGGTAAGTTGGATAGGGGTTTTAGGGTGATAAATTGCTAGTCCTTTACTATGGAGCAATGTTTAATTCCTTAAATGAAATATTTTTTTAGTTATCGCTGTCTATTCAACAAAAAACGTGACTCTTAAAAATACTTAAATTTCCTGATTTTCTGTTGAAAATTGGGCAATCGTTAAAACAAACTTTTTTGTACATCTTGATGTCTGCTATCTTTTAAATATTTCTCTCTACTTACTGGACACCTTGTAGCTCTAATGATTGGTAGGAATATGAGGAAACTAAAAACGAACAATCCCTGAGTGCTCCTCATTGAGTTGTAAAATTTGACTTTTATGAAAATGTATAATTGAGAAACAATTAATAAACTTATTAATTTTCGAATTTTTGAAGCTGATTTCCCTGAAAAGTTGTATTTTGCTTCCGCTCAACGACTTAGTCCGACCAGGACTATAAATCTTCCTTCAGGAAGTTTAAACACAAAAAAATATGAAATAATTTTAATAAAAAAGCACACGATACATTTCTCACTATATTTCATGCAATCATGAATCAGATGAAAAATTGAAATGAATCTTCTTTTGAACGGGATACTTTTACTCAGTTCGCACAAGTATAGTATACACCGAAATGGGTACAAAGACAGAGTGGTGTACTACTGTACCCTTGTATTTGACTAACCTGCAGAGTGCTATAGCAAACCATGGTATCGTACCCGGGTACCCTAGCACAGACGGGCAGCGATGGAGGGGGTCCAAGGGCAGGTGCTACCGCCGATCCCGTTGCTAAATAAGGCGGATGGCACAATGCCCTCCGCTTCTCCTATTCGCAATCTATACCTTCCGCCTGCATCCTCTATAGTTCTCTAATACTGATCATTGCCTCTAAATAATGAAGTATAGTCAAGTATCTACAGTTTAATTATTTAATAATATCAGTATCCCGTAATATACAGAAAAATTAATATGTAATAAAAATAACTGTGTTCATTCGAAGGTACTTTTGCGTGCTTCGTTACACAAAATATCAGTGACAAGACATCTTGTTATCTGTGTAATTCAGCTTTTTATTTTCAAAACTAATTCACTTGCGATCACTATCCCGATAAACATTCACAACTACTGAACTCAGATGGATAGCCTAATACATCTTCTTGTTAACTATATAATACCAAGATACTAAATTAAATACACAAAATTGTTGATAATTTTTTTTAATTAATTAAAAAAGTCATTTAATTACTCTGTACTTTTATCTTTGTATCTCTGAGGCTCCTTAGCCTATATTTCTGTCTTTCTGTATTATTCTAAAGGGACTCGTCCCGGAATAAATAAAGTATTATATATATCCATATGTGCACGTTTTAGGTATGTAACGTAGCTATGTAAATTGAAATAAATATGGTGAAGAAATAAACACAGCCTTATTTTATAATATAAGGATTATTATAAAAAAAAAAAAAAAATTGGTAAGGCTTTGTACTACCACGATTTTCCAAGTATTTATATGGATGATAAGTGATTAGTTTGTTACATAGGAAAATATCCCTCCAGTTAACAGTTAATCAATAAGACGCAGGTATCCTTGAACTTATACTAATCTAATTTTGTACTGGCGAAAAATCTATTCGTTTAGAGCAATAAGCCTATTACTGAAAGTAGACAAACCAACCTGACATTTTTATAATATTTTTTAAATAAAAATAATTATAATTATAGTATAATATTAACATTATTACATTATTATAATACAGTATGTATTTTTTCTTATAAACCTGATACTTTTTTATTAATTAAAAATATCAAGTTTCTGCATTATCAGAAGTTCGCAAGGGACCATAGAGATATTAATAGGTTTTTAGTTCATGGAAAACTATGATAAATAGTAGTATTTTAACCAAAGTATGAAAAATATAATAAAAAAAAAATCAAAATACAAATTAAGTCTAATAAACCTTTTTCATCTGGATTTTTAAAAAATAATTTTATGATTTCTATTAAGAGTGATTATTATTTTTGCTCATAAGTGATAAAAATCACATCCTGATCAGTATTTTTGAACAAAATACTGATCAGGATCAGTATTTCTGATCAAAAGTGAAAAAAAAAATTCATCAATTTGATTTTCTAAAAGGAGCGGAGTAGCTCAGTGGGTGAGCACTGACTTCCAGAGCTCAAGGTCCTGGGTTCGAATCCGGCCAATGACTAATAATTTTTCATTAGTCCTGGATCGACCCTGGGATCGGGAGACCCTCCTGGGGCACACCCGGCCTCTACAAAGTGGGTACTCTTAATTATAAAAAAAAATAATTAAGAAGGGGGAAAACCTGCCGGTTGAGCGTGATATCGGCCCCATCACCTCCCTGCACAACTGTTGGCCTTGAAACAGTACTTCCTCACATAGTACTGCACCCAAGAACCTTCATGGGTTGTAGTGGTACAGGTCTTTTTTTTTCTAAAAGGTTACTTGATTGGGAGGGGAAATCTCGGGCAGCGTGGATTTCCTTGGTGTGGGCGGTCACCCATCCAAGTGCTAACCACGCTCGACGTTTCTTAACTTTGATTACCTATTGCAGGCGACTGAGCATGGCTACTATATATATATATATATATATATATATATATATATATATATATATATATATATATAAAGAGAGAGAGAGAGAGAGATACACAATTCTGTAAAAATATTTCTTGTGTAAAGTTCCAGGAATGACTTCAGAGAGTAAGATTAAACATAAAAAAAAACAAGGGTAAACAAACACATCTAATTACGAAATCAAATATAATTAATTGCCAGATAAAAAAATATAGCCTACACTTCCTCTATACAATAGAAGAATCAGACTATAAATCTCACTACTTCGAGGGATCACAACTAACAAATTCTTTAATGGGGCAAACAAAGGCAGAAAACAGGTTTTCTTGAGCACATTTGTTTCTCCATGAGAAGTAAATCACCAAATATCCTGGCTGAATGGTCTCGGTGATAAATATCCATGGGACTCAGCTCCAATTGATGCTCCCCCTAGGAAGAAATAGACGGCCTTCGGAAATATCTGGATAGTGGAAAAGCAGAGGAACTGTTGAAATGTTATTGAATTCGGAGTTGAAGGTTTGCTTTGCCTTCTTTCTTTCAGATGCTAATGGATACACATTAAACACTTTTTTTGCTTGGTCGACAAAAACTATTTAAAAAGGAACAATTATAAAAATAAATTGAATCTTTAAATACACGAAAAATAGATTTTAATGTAGGTATTATCATCGAATTAAAAAAAAAATATTAACAGAATGAACTCAAAACTTGCATTAAGGTATTTTTTTTTTTGTATGCGCAATCAGAGATGGGCAAATGCCACTCTGAGTACCGAATACCACGTATATTACTCAAGTGCTGACCTTTCTTGAGTACCAAAGAATTTAATTAGTACTTCAGTTGATGCCAAAAGATTAACTGAAGTAGTGATTGAATTCCCAATATTGATTCAATTTGAGTAAAATACTTGGTACTCGGTACTCACAGAGTAGTATTTACCCATCTCTGTGCCCAATGCTTGCTTGATTTTCATTTCGTTAAACGTTACTTTTTGCTTGATGTATTTTTATTTATTTATTTTGGAAGAATAAATTTCTTTATGAGGACTAATTTAAATTAAAAAAATATATAATCATTGAAAAAAATGGTTTTAAATATATTAAATAAATGCATTTTCTAGCTAAAGGAAGGAGCAGTTCATAAATGAGGAAATGCAAACTATCTCAATAGCCAATATATGGCTGTCAATCTCATTACTTTTTTTTAATTTTTTTTTTACAGTTTTCATATAATTGCATCTTCCGGTATCTTCTTCTTTATTTTCTTCCTTATCACCACCGTGGAGGTGCCTTAGTCCATACTAGGTATCCTAAATGTGGACTAGTGCTTTCGAGTAGATCACAACGTAACATTTCCTGAATTGCGATGTCTGTGTGTCTGCCTTAAAAAAAACTGAGTGGATCCTAGTCTTTATTCATTTGGCATAGATGATCGAACCCAATCAAGGGAACTCCATCTCCATGCTTTGCTCGTATCATCTCATTTTAGTTACATTATTTTAGCGAATGTAGCTCTCCTCCATGACCAAAATTTTTCCATGAAGAAGGTTAGGTAGCCCTTAAACATGCGTAGTTTAATACTGGTTTGCACTTCCTTTTTTTCACCACAGTGTAGTAAAACTGATACTATAAATATCTGATAATTTTTTTTTATAGATCTTGACAATTTTTTTTCTATTTCTGCTGAGCACTACTACAAAATAATTGCAATTCTCTAAGGTTTATAATATTTGATTATTGCAGCGAAACTGACATTTCCCGCTCCTTTTTCCCAATTACCTTCTTTGCTATAGATTTTCTCAGACTATCCTTGCCTTCCTCTGCTTGCATATTACCATCTATGAATATTATAAAAGGAGCGGATAAGCTGTCTCCATGTTCAACTGCTTTACTCATGCAGAAAATCCTGTTTTCTGATCTGTTGACCATAACTAAAGGTATAGTAATGACAAGTAAATGTTATGGAACTTATTAATGTAATGAGTAAATTCTTTTTGTTATTTATTGTATAGCAACCTAATCATGGCTGCTTTTTTAAATCTAGAAATGAGACCTGTTTTTTTCCTCTGTGCTATTACTTCTTATTTAAAAAAATAAATAAAAACTTTTTCTATTAATGTTAAACCGTTCAGATGTTTTGACTTTATTTTTTATTAACTTAATTGATTATTGACATAAATTGAAGTATTACAAATTACGTTCCTGGAAAAATCATGTATCTAATATCTCCCGCCATAGCATTTCCATCCTAAAACGTCTAAATCATCCCCGTCATCTATTTCCCTTTGAAACCCATAGGCTCCTAGTCACATACTTAATTTTTCCCTACTTTGACTATTGCTTTACGGTGTATGGGGGCGTCTCTGGGGATCTCGAGGCGAAACTAAAACGTTTGGTAAATTGCTTTTTACGATTCATCGTCGGGATCCAATGGGACCCCCCTGTTCAGAGTTGAAGTGACTTTACCCTTCCTACCGTCGTAAGTATTTCCTGGCATTCTTCCTATATCATGTCATCCAATCCCACCGTCCTTCATACATCTCCGAGCTCCTTCGATTCAAGCTCCTCAGTTTTTCTGCATAGTATCGGAGTTTAAAGGTAAAGTTACAATTGCTCTAGTTTTTTAATAGTTGAAGATAAGATATTAAAGTAATATATATTCGTGAAAGAAATTGATTGATAAACAATCATTATGACGTTTCTTATTATGACCTTTTCGTAAAATGTAAAGATGAAGAGTTATCGAGTCAAATAGTGATTATAATAATTCAGAGTTAATGAATTACCAGGACGGATATCTCTAAAACTGTAGAAGATAGCGAAGAAATGAATATAACCATATCTATTGTAAATTTTGTCAGCTTTAATTTTGAACATTATTATTAATTGAACTACATTATTATCTTATAATTTCACTGATATAAGAAAAAATCCTATAAAAATGAAGTTTTTGAATTCTAAATTCAAATTTTCGACCTGAAATCCAAAAGTATGCGGTAACTGATTATTATATAATGTCTTTGAACAGTAAATACTTTAAATTTAAAGGGTTGGTAACTTTTTATATCTACATGCCCTCACTGAATATAAATTTTATACCTATATAGAGTATCTATCTATCTTCACCTGGCCGCCATTTAGTATTCCAGCGGCTATATGCTGGTAGGCGTGAATTTTTCTCATCAGATCTCTGGACATGGGGAAATCTATAAGAACAAACCTTAGTATAAATTTTTACTTTAGTATAAATTTTTTGCCATGGGCTTCTGGACTACAGTTCCAGCCGCATCACTGTAATTGGAAGCCAGTGGAGACTGAAAGGAGTCACTAGAGCCATTGATGCTCAGTACTTCAGGAAGTGTGTGGAGAAGCTGGCCATTGTGTGGCCATTAAGTGCTGGACTTCAACACATCAACATCGAGAAACAGTTTTGTCACTTGTTTAATCTTTTTGTGACCGCCAATTCGGACTATCTCCTTACTGATTATTATTCAACGGTCAATCATCAAGTATTCATCAGTACAGAACTTTAGTTTATTCAAGCGTCTCATCCTTCACCCTAACTGAGGATTGAGAAGTACCAAGAAGTATGCCAGAACAATAATCAAGACTGTTTAGAAATTTTCCTTTAATCGTGAATCCTATTTGATTATTTTTTCATAGATAAGGATACCGTTTCATTTTTTTTTTTTAAATAAGTAAATTAATAAGAAATCATGGTGTAGCAAGGACGGAAATACTAAATGCGCCGGACCACTTGGTGTACTCTATGATAAATATGGTTTGAATGAAATTTTGTCAAAATGCCCAGATAAACATGCGTCAATGGTGTTGCGTTTTGACGGCATTTCCGTTCCCAGGTGATTTTTGTCGGATAACATCTGTACTTGTACCAAATTTAGTTCTCAGGTAATGTATTATCTGATCCGATCTTGAGGTTAAATAATTTTAAAAATACTATTCAAGCTTCGTCATTTACAAGTACGAACTTTAGACATAGCTGGTATGTCACTCCAAAACTCTCGTGCAGGGACAGATACAGACATATGTTATGATATTCTTGAAAGGGATTTCCAATCAATGAATATTCCCATAAATAGGTACATGTTGATATGTTTAAAATATAACGGCCTTTTTTTCTTTTAGAGCGAAAAAATATGCTCCCTGTTTCAACTTTGTTACTCACTAAAAAAATATTTATTGTCACATAGCAACGGCGCGACGGTTGGTCTATATTGCGCCCATACTAGTACCTATCTGCCTATAAAAATATTTATTAAAAACCGGTATGGTAGCTAGAGAATTTTTTTTTTTTAGTGAGAAAGTTGATGGCTGGAAAAAACTCGTCCAAGAAAATCAAGTACTAAAGGCTGTATGTTTTTATTTATATATTCATTCGCATTTAATAGTTTTAATGGGCCCTAAAAAGGAATCGAATTTGAATTTTCTTTTTCATAACAAAAAATTACTTGGTCTACTTTACTGAAAGTACATTTTGGTTTTTACAACTTATGATACATTATAACTCATTTAATAAAATTCTTAATATTTTTTTTCTTATTTCACACAAAAAACAAAACGATTGGTATATATCGATAACCTAAAAATCAGGGAAAAGCAAAGGCAAAAATGAAAAATAGGAATTTGGTTTGAAATTATGTAAAATATATTTTTTTATCGGCTCCTAGAACGTCGAGACATAGGTCTAATATCTTTCACAGTAGTATCACCAACCAAAAAAAAAAAAAAAGATGGTTGAAATCGGTGAACCACAGACTGTATTATCTCCTGGTTAGTGTGGTTCTGCACTCTTCTTACATTTTACGAAAGACTTAATAATTACATTATTTATCACCCTCATCTAATTTCTGATTTTTTCAACTTTTGTCTTATATTTTAATTTTATTTGTATATTTATTCTAGCCAAGACGGATTTCCTTCGGATTCAAAACTAATGTTGCTTGTATTCCCGTTTGAGGTTGTTGAAAAAAATGTAAACCATCTGACTGACTGAGCAAGAAATAAATTATTTTCAAAGCTAATTTTGCCAGCGATAAACTCAGCAGAGTTTAAAGAAGTGGAGAGAATACAACTCTTTTGGATTATTTCAATCAAGTCCACAGTCTCCTCGCTTCGTCATAAATGAATATTAAACACTTGAAAAATTTTAATAGATCGGTGGTAATCGGTTTAGTTGTGCGGCACCTAAACAAATAGCCGAATATTAAAGTTTTTATTATGACTATTGCGAAAGCTTGACTACCATAAGCCACCATAAAATAATTCAAAACATCCCACTCCCCAATTTTATGAAATTAAATTTCGATCTCCTCCATCCCTATATAATACAAAATGCATCTCAAAAAAAGATTCTCATCTTATTTCATACCTTCATTATTTAACACAAATATGAGTACCACCATTAAAAATATTTATTAATCCTTTCTGAGGGATCGAATGCATTGCGATTTGTGAAACGATAACTAACAAAGAATCGATTCTACCTACATCTATTGAACTCAGACCAAAAATGCTCTTTCGGAAAAAATAATCAAGTTCCTATAAACGCCCACTGCAAAAATAACCGGGTTGCGCACACATGGCGGGCTTCTCGTGCTAAAATAGGCTGCCACTATCTCTTACCTCGTGCTAAATAGTTTATTTTATTGGTTCACATTAAAATAGTTTGGGTCTCCAAATAAAGGCGGTTCATTAGCGGCTACCTGCATCAGAGATCGTATCTTCCATTAGGCTTCAAGCATAGAGCTTCCTTGATATTAGGATCGCTAAACAATCATATGCGGCTACCTTAAATAGTTTAAATATGAAATAAATTAAAATATATAGTTTTTATGATCTATCTTGACATACTGTTTTTTTTTTTTTTCAAGAAAGTAAACTTAATTGAACATCCTCGTCATCTGCTACTCCTTACTCGAAAATAACAATTCATAGAGAATGTAATCTAGAGTTGTGTGGAGGCTGATCTAGATTACTGGAGAAAAAAGATAGCATTGAACCAAATTATAAGAGAGGAGTAATAGACTATAAAATTCCATTTTATAATCAAAAGTTGAGTAGATATAAACCAATATCGAGATATTTATATATTTTAGTTTTTATGTTGAAATATTTTAAAATTTTACAAAATAGGGAGCGGGGTAGCTCAGTGGTAGAGCGTTGATCCTCCAATGCTTAAGGTTCCAGGTTCGAATCCCGGCTGGGCTGCGGGGTCCAGAGAACCTCCTGTGGCGCACCCAACCTCTATAAAGTGGGCACCTTTAATTAAATAATTAATGAAGGGAAAAGCTGGTAGTTGGACATGATCTCGGTCACATCATCTCCTTGCACAACCGTTTACCAAAGAACATCCTTAAATTGTACTGATCTTAACTGACCCTTCATGGGTTGTTGTGGCACAGTTTTTTTTTTTTTTTTTTTACAAAATATACTTTGTTATGATCGTTGCTACATAACTGCCTTTGCCTAGAATTACAATTGTTTGGGAGGTATGGGAACAAAACAATCCAAAATTTTGGATGTCCATTTGATCACCCTCAAATGTAGTGGCTATAATACCATTTGCGAATATTCTTATGGGATTTTTGGCTATGATCGCCTTCACAAATCGAGGTTTAACCTCGACTTTCTTCCATCTCAAAGAGGCGGCTGAGAAGCCGCTTCTACTGAAATATACATCTTTTTACTTGAAGTAGGGGTAAAGCTCGATTAGGAATTCTCCAAGCCGATTGTAAATTTTGCATGTAGTTTTTAAATGTAGTTGTAAATATTTAAATAACGGCTGTTTTTTAAAGATTTCTTTATTAAATTTTACCGTTAACTTTTTGATTTTAACTTCTCACTGTTATTTGTCAGTAGATCGAATTCAATAAAATAACTGATCTTTCTTAATTTGTTGTTTAATCTTTATTAATACATTTGAAGGAATCTTTGTTTCACTTTTCAGCATCTGAAATTATGTAAATATTACATAAGTTCTGTCCTGAACCAGTCATTTTCATTTTGAGGCTAATAACATTTTAAATTTTTATTTAACATAATTTAAATTATTTTCAATAGTTTTTTTTTATTTTTAATTTTTGACCATTATATTTGAATGTATATTCACACTTAAGTGTATGCTTCATGAGTTAGTATAATAAAAATAAAAAAATCATCTTTTATAATAATTATTTATTGTACGTTTCGGGGAATCTGCGTCCCCATATTCAAAAAATCTAATAAAATACACCATTATATTTTTTTTTTACAGACATTGAATTAATTTATATAGGTACATTTATAAATGTAATAATTTACTTACAATGTGTTTTTAATATATCGTTATTTAATTTTTAAGTTAAATTTTGTATTTTTTCCAACGACCTCACATTCACTGGTTGTCATTATCACTATGACAGGTGTGAATAAAGAAATTAAACCAAAAAAAATTTTTTTTTAATTTTATTCACTATTAATTTACTTAATTTCATGGCCATAATCAACTAATTAATATTTTATTCTGTCTGGTATTTGGTGTGAATTGTTACATATTAGCTATTTTTAATTATTATTAGATATTTTATTTAACCTTTTTTTTTTTTTTTTAATTAGAGTGCTACCAATGAGTAGTTTCTCAACAAGCATGTTTCATGTGATAATATTCCTATGTACACATTTACTTGATGTATTCATACTAATACAGTTGTAAATATCATAATAAAAGTTTAAAAAAAAAACCTTTTTTGAGAAACTACATTCCATACCAACTATCAATCTACCAGAATATGAAAACATATGTGGTTATAATCTATTTAATTTGATTAAAATATACCGCAAATAAAAATATCCAAAGAATTATAATATAAAAGCTGCTTAGTCACCAAAAGGGCACTCCACTGACATAGTGAGTCTGGTGACCAGCACAGATTACTGAATTCTTGGCAACCGTCCTAATGCTCTTTGGTTATAAATATTATTTTAAACATTACAAACTGTATAATGAAAAATCGCCTTATTTACACAACCGAGTAACTCCTACGCTCAAATATGTCTAAATTTCATTACATTTTATTGTGGACGACTTTATTTGCTAAATTTGTACAGGTGCGTCAGGAAGTTATAAATACTAAAATATTTTTTCAAAACGTTTGTCGTAAAATGTAAGTAAAATAAACAATTATAATTTTTTATGATTTTATTTTAAGCAAAGAAATTCTAATTTAAATTTATTATAATGGGCGTAAGAATATCTTATACTATATAATGTTAAATGTTAAATATGTAGGATTTATTCCTTCACCAATCGTTTATCAATGTTTTCATTTTTGATTGTTTGAAGCCCGATGTCACGTTTATTGTTGATTGTTTGTAACTAAAATTGTTAAAATTTGTAACTAAAACAAGATCCCGTGTTTCCGACCTTTATATCCCTTCCCATAGAACTAAGACGTTTGAATATTCCTTTATTGCCCGATCCACAGCCTTCTGAAATTCCTTGCCATCCGATATCCGCCATGCCTCTTCCTTGTCCTCATTTAAATATCATCTTTACCAATTCCTTCTCACATCCCAAAATGACTTTATACAATAAAATAAATATTGCGAAACAGATTTTGAATGTGGTGAATGGTTGTTAAAATTGATTGAGTTTTAATTTTAAAAATCAACCCATGCTTATTTTATTTTGTTTTCTTTTTATTTAAATAATGTTTTCTTTAATTTTGTTTTTTTCTCAAAATGATTTTATTTTTACTTGCTTTAATATAATTTCACTGAAGATACTGTATATATTCTTTAATATTGACTAATGTACTTTTTGGCCAGATGTAGTTTTTATTTTTTTTTTGTTTATATCTGTTATTCATAAGGGACCTCGTCCCAGAATAATGTTTACTTTCTATCTATCTATCTAAAATTGAGAAGTCAAGGTGATCGGTGAATATAGCTCAAATAAATTAACCAGGAAACCTCAACACGATGAGGAATTCCTCAACATTTGGCAAGCCAGAAACCAGATGGATAGATTGAAGCAACAAAGGGGTCGGGTTGGCCGAGCGTTCTAATGCGTGTTCACAGAACCGGGCGTAACTTTATAACTATTTTTTCTTTTTTGTTCTCCACTTCCTTGCTCTTTATTCTACGACTGTTTTTTTCAAGTCCGAGGGAGAGGGCGGGGAAATTATGTCGAGTTAAAATCCTCGTCCCCTGATAACCGAAGTTAGAGCTGGAAAAAGTAATTACGAGTTCAAATCCCGGTGCCCAGTGGGACTTTTAAATCCCGGGAAAAAGCCTGCGAAGCCTAAAAGGCAATAGAGCTAGAACAAAAAAAAAAAAAAAAAAATTGAATCAACAAAGCTGCATGTAGATAACGGCAAAGCCGCAGAAATGCAGAGATGCAGAAGGCTGGTATCGCAGCAAGAGACCTACAAAGTCTGTATAGCAAAAAAAAAAAAAAATGCAGACTAGAATTCTTTATAAATAAAATTAAAAATATGTCGTTTAGAACTAATCGGCTGACATAAACAATCTAAGTTACTTAATAAAAAAATATCTACTTATCTTATTTGCATTAATATGAGTCTATTTTTAATTAATGATCAGATATTAACGTGTCGAAAAGATTTCTATTTTTCCCCATATCCACGAATAAGTTCAAGTTAAACTTTTACTTTTTATTTTATCTTACATGAAGTTTTATTGAACTTAAACTTTTTCATTATGATAACTTTTTGTTGAAATTATTTTAAAACTTTTATCCACATAACTTTTTTAATAAAATTTCACTATATACAGTTATTCTGAAAGTTATTCATAGAAGATTTTTAGGTAAAAAAAGTAATTTCAGAAATATACTTTTTATATATTTTAAACAATGGTACAAAAAAAAACAGCAATTTCAGAAATGCCGAAATTGAAAATTCATTGTGTCATCGTCATACCAAAATCATCAAAATAAACACTAGTATGTGTAAACATCCACTCATTCATTTCCTGTAATACCAAATTTTATAATCCCAACCAAGAACCAAATTGTTGTTGTTAAACTTACACTTTTATTTTAGTTGTTCAAAAAGTTTGGGTGAACCTTGAACTTTTTGAAGAAATATTTTTATCATAAAGGTATAAAAACAACAATATTGCGCGAACTTTTTCTTAAATACATTTGAAATCAAACTTATTTAAAAAATCATTCGATCCCTAATTTAAAGTATTCTACTTCTTGTGAGACTATTAATTCTCATGATGAAGGAGTATCAAAGAAATTTATAGTCCTTTAAGAATAATTTATTGTATCTGGAAAGTAATGTTCCTCCAGTCCATGTCTGTTAATGAATCAAACAGCTTCTAGCTCCTTACTATTTTATGAACTTTTTGAAGAATTCTTTATTGAGATATATTACAATCTGTCACATCTAAGGACAATAGTAATAGTGATTGAAGAGTATCTCGTTTAGGTACACTGTGTACTATAAATAAACAGCAAAATACTAAAAGGAAATGTATATAAACTAAAAGAAACCAAAATAACTACTTAAATACATACACACATGCTTTTATATAATATTTATAATTTTCTGATTTTTATTTAATTTTTTTTTTCTAAATTAGGACTAACCCATTGGATTTTATGTAAAACATTTTGAAAGCTAGTTGCTGGGTTGAATAGGGAGCAGATGTTTCTTAATATCACAGAAATTACTGCAAAAATATGATTATGGAAGAGAAAAAGATTGATGCAGTTACCTCAGTGAAACTAAAATCATCTGTCATGAATATTCTTTTTGAGCCAAAGAGAAAATAAGAAAAGAAGTATGAAAGCTCTAAAAAGATAAATTCTCTTAGGAACACAAACAAACATAAGTTGCCATCTAAGAAGCTGCGTTAAATCTAAAATGAAGTTTACGAAATATGTTTGATTGAAATTAAAAAAAAAAACTTTCTCAACACAAACTCCTAAGCAAACAATAACACTACCAAATAAATTTGTCATGAACAATGCCTTTCTTCGAGTCACCGCTGTTATTAACGATCTCTGGCATTTCACATATTCAATTGCTTTTGGGAATGCTCTGGGCTAACTAGTCGATCAGACCCCAGCCAGAAAGTGATATATTCGTAATTTGGCTCTCAAGTCTATTCTACTAGTTGGGGCTTATGTAACGGCGCCTGTGGACAACAAGCTGGGTTTAAATTTGTCTAAGAATTGTATTGGGGCCAGGACTAGCAGTTGGCTGTCGAAGATATTGCTCTTTGACCGAATTATACGTTTGAGGTTAAATACAATACTTGTGAGAACTAGCAACAAACTATTCCAATATTAAATAATGTAGATATAATCATGGGTGCAGAAAGAACAAGAAATAAAATTGGACGCGTTATATATAGTTTATATGTATATATATAGTTTATAGAGGTAATAACTACAGTTAGTTTTAGTTCAGGATGAACCATATGGATCAACCATGGCTCCCAAATCGCAGCATAGAAAAAAGTCGGATTTTATAATAACAATTTTATAGGTGTTGAAAATTTAAATTTGAAAGATCATTAGGTACATCGTACAAAACATCTACCATCAAGAAATATTCACACATATGAGAAAAAGGTGTTTTGTTAAAAATGTGAGTATTAGGTATGGTTGGAATCTAATTCATATTTCTGGAACGTAAAATAAAAAATAAGAGTTTACAATCTGGGTTTTGCATGGGAGGTATGCAGATGAAATATGCCACAGATTCAAAATTAAGGAATTTTTTATTTTGGAGTCAGTGGTTTCAAGTATAAAATTGAAATTTGGTTTTCTTTTATAGTTATTGTTACTTTCAGTATTAAAAATATGAGTAGAGTTGATGATCCTTAAATCATAGTTGAATTAAGTATAGTTGGTAATCGTTAAATGATAATCTTGACCTTAAATGATAAAAAAATATCTTGAATGAACATTAACAGTTTTAGAATTTCAATAAGAAAAATAATAATTTCATTTCAGAACTTTTGCAGCACAACAATCTATTTCTTAAAAATCAATCATGATGAGTATCATACCACTTATTCTGGCATAAAACAAAACTACTTTTAGTTAATCGAGATCTCAATAAAACTAAGAATCATCAACTATACCAAGGTGCTCTATATTATATTGCTCATCAGGTGGAATAAAGGAGTAACAGCAAACCATTCAATATTAAAATACTCATTACGAAAAGTTGCAAAGTCTTATCCTCAACAACTGGGATCACAAGTTTGGTAGTTAATTGATTTAAAAGTAAATAAAAACCTATACAAGATTTTATTTTAGAATTGATCTTTGGCAGATGGATCATCTGCCTGTCTTTTAGCTTTTGAACAGAAACGCCTTATTCCTAGCGAAAGACGGATGATTTTGTATTTTCTTACTTTTGATCAAATCAATAAAAAAATAAAGGTTGAATATTTGTAAATAATGATAATATACAAAGGAGGATAAAAAGGAGTTGGTTGAGCTATCATTTAAGAAACAGATTGGTTCATGTGAAAAATAGGTACCGAAGGGTACTGACCTCCATCTTGAATTACCCGCCGATATATCTTCTAAGAACACATCCACCACTTGTTTCAAATTCAGCGACAGGTGTGAATAAAAGATGAGGGATAAATGAACTACCTGTTTGTGTTGTTTAAATATCTAGCTGCTATCAGGTATCAGGTAAATATTTTTGTATTAATTTTTAACAATTAACTCATTGTCATAATCACAGGTACAACTACCAGGCACGAGTCTTCACCGCATGAAGGTAATAATAATTCGCCTCTATTCATCTCTTTCATGCGTCAGAGACTGCCAACCTCTAGTGTCCAGAAGCTACTCTGCATCGTCTTCGACCTCATCTGCATTTGTCAGTCGTGAACGTCCTCTCTCCCTCCTTCCATCCACACGCCCGAACAGCAGTATTTTGATTGGAGGTTCATCCTCATCCTTGCGACATGCCAACTCCATCTTAGCCTTAAGAACTTTATAAATCGCAACACAGCCCGTTAAATATGGTGCAAGTCTACATTAAACCTCAGCCTAATATTGGCATTTTTATAGAGCGAAACATCCTTTTCAGGATTTCTCTCTCGAAAACCCGCTAGCTAATGGCATCTGAACGTGATAAGTCTAATTAGAGATTTGTACAGAGTAATCTTAGGGTGTATCTTGTCATTAAATGACCTATTGCTACTGTAAAGAAAAACAGCCCGATGTTACACAAATAAAAATCAGTAATTTGGGAGAGAAAGAAGGATTTATTTCTGCATTTTGTGATTGCTCGTACTGGTTGACTTTATTGTATATTCAAAATTTAAAAATAAATATATTATTGAATCATTTTTAAAATGAAATAAAAATTAAAAAAAAAATCAAGATAACCTTAATGATTTTTCTTCATCTTGGCTTTACATATCTTATTAAACTTCTACTACTATAGTTTTAAATTTCTGCTCTATTTTCCGTGGTATCTTGTTTTAATGTACCTTCCTATTTTCTAGGTCCCCCATTAATCTCTTGCCTTCTACTGTCGCATTCATTGGGCGAAGACATCCTGATCTATTGCATCATGCCCCGCCCTTAAGTTTTTTTGTCTCAGGACTTTCGATTTGGGATAGTTTTGTGTAAGACTTTCTCCTTGTGAGTGTGAGGTATGTGTCCTCATTAAATCAGATGAAAGTTTTCATGTAAGGAAAGAAAAAAGTTGAGCTCTGAACTGGGCCATATATATCTAAGCAATCCACACATCTTGCTGAGACCGCCACCCGAAATAGATTCAATAAGCGGCTTCTCCAGCTCTCTCGAACTGTTCGATAGGGATCGCTATTTCTAGTCCTCGGGCATGTTCCTCGCGACTCCTGCCATATTTTATTTTGTTGAAAACTATATGGAAATATTAAAAGGAGAGCTGTTTTTAAAAATAAATTGAAAATCAACCCTGGAATTGTTGGCTTCCTCGGCTCTTAATGGATTTCGGATTTGATAATCCCGATGGATGTGCTGCTTTTTGTCCAATGACTTTTAAAATAAAAAAAACATAAGGTCTGCATTCACACTCAGCCAGCATGTGTCTCCACTACTTAACAAAACTAATTTAAAACAAAGTACCTCATAGAACATGTTTTTATACAATGCCCTATGAAGTTGTCTTATTACAATATTTATGGTTGGGTTAACCAAAGGCATTAAAAACACTAATTCGATAATTAACTATACTAATATCATTACAATAAATTTACTTGATTTTTGAGAAAATATACAATCATGTAAGATGAACCAATCTGAACGTAACCATTTTAAGACTACAAGGAATCCTGTTTTAAAGTTGGATTAATTTACAAATATTGTTTTTAAGAAAAACTAATTTTTCTTTAATGATTAACCACTCATCCACTGATAAAAAAACCATCATATTTGTTTAAATTTACAAATAACTTAATTTTCAATACGACATGCGACTGTGTAGCAACTATTGATGTTAATGTTTGGGATCCCAATGAACCCGCATTTCATGATACCTGAAAGGATAAGAGAAATGTTTAAAAAATGTTCCCCGTTAAAATGCCATTGAGCAGTGTAAGGATGAAGAAAAAAGATATATATGTATATATTGCATGTACTTATATTGTAACAGTATAAGTTCTTTTATATATATATATATATATATATATATATATATATATTATATATATATATATATATATATATATATATATATATATATATATATCTATTTTACTAATATTAAGTAAGACTTTTGTATATTTATATATAGGTTCATATATTGTCCTAAGGATAGAAGAGTATGTTGTGTGTATAGCAACCCAATATAATTGGGCAGCAATCCTTTATATTTTATTTTTTATGAAAATAAAGTGTTTCTCTTTCTTTCTCTATAAAACAATTAAAAATAAAATTATGGAGGATCAGAAAAAATAAAATAAAAAAGTTCTCAAATAATAGAGTTTATATTTTTAATAACTATTTTTTATAATAATATATTATAATAATTATATTATAGTAATTATTTTACATTCTATCCTTCTTTTTTACAGACATTGTAGAACATTGGTACATTGGTCATTGGTGGTAACCTACAGGCAAAATCGACTTTGTGGTTGGTTTTATATATATATTTTACCAAATTAACCAATAAGTTAAATTTCGTGTAAATTACTTAGCGGCACAAAGGAGCTTGGGAAAGAAGCAGAAGAAGAAGTAAATTACTTAAATTTTCTAACAAATAATTTTATTTTATTTAATTTATAATTTGTCAGCTGTTTAATTAAACAATCTTTCAACTGTTACTTGTTACTTTCATAAATTATTTTATTTTTATATCTTACTTATATATCTTGATTATTAACGTTTATTTTTATATTTGTTTTAGCCAATCTAACTACCATTGGTAGATTTTGAGGTCGAAGACCTTATTGGATTACATCCAGCCTCCATAATGTGGATCATGGCCCCTGATGAGTTGGGAGAAAAACACGGAGATTGAGAAGGGATGCCGACCAGACCACCTCCTTGAATAATGGTTGCGAAAATTTTGAAAATATTAATGGTTTTTTTTTGGATCTTACTCGTTGAAAATTGTTTTCTTTTAAAGCCTGATTAATTCATCCGGAAACTATTTTTATAAAATCAGATAAGGCTAAGAGAGAAGAAATAACTAAGGAGAGAAGTGATGTATTAATAAACTTGTGCCTTTTGTCCTTGTGGTATTTCAATCCACTCGTAGAGATATAGTAGCGCTACACCTTTTAGTCTTTTCTTTTATTTAAGAAGTAATTATATATAACTGTTAATTCTTATTATTTAATAAGAATTATCAAATAAATAATCACATTATGTTCATATAAATGACTCCAAATACTTGTGTTGTAACGTGGCTACAGTAGAAGGATAATAAATGAATGTACAAAAGTATAACAAAAGGAGAGACAAAGGAGATTGATAGAAAAAAAAATGAACTCAACTTTAAAATCTTCCTTTAATAACAAAATAATTACCCTTCAGATTAAAATGTCGAGTATTCAGGCTATTAGGCATCGGTATAACTGTGTCTATTAAGGAGTAAATTAATTGTTATTTCGTTCTGAGAAAATTAAAAGGGCAAGTTCCTAAACTCAGTGTTAATTCCATCGGGGGAATCCATCAACATTTAAGCGAAAGATTGCCACTTCTGGAAGGTTACAAATATAGATTGAAAGTATAAATATTCAAAATAAATTGAGAAACAACAGCTATGAAGATCGACAAAAAAAAAGAAAAAAAATCGATGGATCTGGTGATCCATTGTTGGTTTAATCGATGAATAAAGGAAAGCGCTGAATTCCAATCATGGATTCATCGTTGAGTGTAAGAACGGCCTAATCATTTTCGTGAATGCAGCGCTCGAACTTGCCTCAACATTAAATTTATATTTATTGGAGAGGGGAAAGAATTGTCCTGCAATGACAATAAAAGTTTAAGATAAGAAACATTTAAAGGTGGTAAATATTTAGTGATGACTATATACTAATTAAAAATAACTTTCAGATCACAACTAAGATCAAATAGATTTAATCTCTTAGAACTGTTATAAATGGTTTGGTGTACCTTCAACTGTTGGAATGATTTATTTCAATCCATTTTTTTTTTCTATTTAAAAACTGTGTTTATAATGTTTGAAAGGAATACAATTTTTAGTTTAGCCGAAAAGTCTTCAGGTTTTTTAAAATTAAAAATCATGTAAACATTGTCACATATTGACGTTTCAATCGACATAATGCCATTTTCCAAACAGAATGCCATTTAATCTTTCTAGAATTTCGAAAATAAGGACCCTACACAGGCTTCACTAACTCTACAACATCACTTACTTAAATTACAATATTGGTTCACACTATGGAGAATTCGACTTAATCATGACAAATCCAAATATACAACATTTACTCTTCGAAAACACACATGCCCTCCAGTCTATACTGAAAATAATCAAATTCCTCAAACGGACACGGTACATTACCTTGGACTCACCTTCGGCAAAAGGACTACATGGGGTTATCATGTTAAAATGAAACGTAAGACATTTAACAAACGACTCAAACTACTTTACTCTCTTTTTTCTAAATCTTCAAAACTAAAACTAAAACAGAAACTGAATACATATACATACTTACTTAAGCCCATATGGACGTACTCATCACAAATATACGACAACGCTAAAAAGACCCACCTAAAAAAAATTCAAACGTTCCAATCAAAATTATTGTGAGTCATAACAAAAACACTCTCATAAACACTCATAACAAAAACCTCCACCTTCCAACAGTTGACCAGCATATAATGACCCTTTATTAACAATTTTACACTAATTTAAACGGACATGATAACAGACTAATAAGAGATATGTCCACAGCTGACATGACTCAGAACATGAGGAGGAGACTAAAAAGGCGTTGGATGAGAGATCCCCTTCCTTAAACAACCTAAGTAATTGGAACAAGTTAGGAAAGAGTTACTGCTGAGTACTTTTCTTCCCCAAGTCTGTCATGTCATTATTTCATGTATCGCCATCACATTTGCTGATTGCCAACAATAAGTTGACAGGCGCAAATACATTTTTATAGACAAAAAAAATTAAAACAATAATTAAGCTAGACAAGAATAACAATATTAATAAAAAATCAGTGAAATTAAGTTTTAAAACAATTATTTTGTTAAAAACTACCCTAAGATTTTTTTATCGGATTCACTCCGGCGGTTATTTTAAAGTAATATGATAAATCTTGAACTAAGTAGTCGTTATAAATATAAATGTAGTTATATTAGTGATTAAAATAGTCTATGTTATAGTAAAGTAGTAATTATCATTATGAAGTAATAACTAAAAGTATTTATTAAAAAAATGTAGTAATTATTATGGTAACTATTTTTGACATCTCAATTTTTTCATATTTAAAAAAATATTTTAAAATGAGATAACATAATTAAATGTAGTAACTTAGTTTTTAAAACTTTCTGTTTGTTTTGGTTATTATTGTAATTTTTATAATCATGTTCCGGTGAAGGAGAATCTTCCCTTCTCATTTATTAAGGACATAAAGGACAATTTGTCAATGAAATACGATATTTGCATATCCGTCACAGGTATTTTTCTCTCTTTTTAAATTAAAATTTTAATCTATCTTTATTAATTCTTAATATTATGTAGAAATAGGAGCGGGGTACCTCAGTAGGTGAGCACCGACTTTCCAAACCTCAAGGTTTTCAAACTGAGTACCTGATAATGGTGAATAAAAAAAAAGTATTATAAATAATTATAAAATTAATTATAAATTATAAATAAATTTAAAAAAACCAAAATCTCAAAAATATTCTTAATTTTTAAATGACGTAAATTTAAAAACGGTGTCTAAACATCAGATGAAAGAGATATGGCAAAGAAAGGAAATTGGCGCCATGATGGTCGTTGACTTGCTGATAATTTTAATTTTGTAGGAATGGCCTCTACTTCTTTTTCATATTGCTAATAATGTTCCGTCAAGCTAAAATTTTTAACTACTTGGAAAAATGTTTTCTTGCAGTTATAAGAAATTATACTTATATACAGGGTGTGCCGTAAGAAGAGGAAACTTTTAATAAGAGTGATAGAAAACCTCAAGAGCTACAACAAAGTTCATATAAACAATGGGCCAATTCCTAGAAGAAAAGTAGCAAATCCAAGTTTTGTGGTTTTTTAAGTGAGTTGTGTTTTTTGTTGAATCGAAAAGAATAATTACAGAACTATTTAATTTATATAATTAATAATTAGTTTATTGTAAACTTAAAAAAATGTACTTTAAATTAAAATAAAGTTTATTATTTTTAAAACTATTTAAAGATGAATTTTGAGTGGCTAAACTAAGCTAAGTTCTGTAATTAGAAAGATAATTTTTTTTTTTTATCATCATCCAACCGTACTACAGATACGCAACTTTTACAAATACTTTTTCATTTAATAAGCATTAAATCTGTATTAATTGAGTTGAGGTTTATTTGGCAAATTTTGAAATTGAACTCAAGATGTGTAAAAAAATGATTATATTTTTTATTCTGTCAAGTAAAAGTACCCCTGTTCTCAGCAAAAATGACTACAATTAGCTGCCGAAAAGCTTTAATTTATTGTTTTTCATAATCTGGGAAGTATTACAATAAATTCAATTGCTTAAACACATTTATCAAAAAATTAATTTGAAAAATATAGATTTTTCAAATATTTTTTCCGGTAAATTGGTTATAAACTGTATTTTTTACCCGGATATCTATTAAAGGAATTAATCTGTATTTATAAATGACAAAATAAAAGTTTCTAGTCTTAAAATTTATGTTTAAAAAAAAACCTGCTGATTGCTTCGATTATTTTAATGAAAATGTTAATATTAGAACTCAAAATTTTATTTTGTCACTTATAAATACAGATAAATTCATATAATAGAGATCTAGGTGAAAAACACAGTTTATAACCAATTTACCAGAAAAATATTTTAAAATTTTTTATTTTTCAAATTTTTTTTTAATAAATAAAATGTGTTCCGGTTTATTATGATAAATCCCAGATTATGGAAAAAGGCTTTGTAACAGTTAATTATAGTCATTTATTTTTAAAACTGGGGTACTTATACTTGACAGGATAAAAAATATAATAATTATCTTAGGAAACGAGCTCAATCTCAATTTTTTTCCTAATAAACATCAACTTAATTAATACGGATTTAAAGCTTATCAAATGTAAAAGTTTTTGTAAAAGTGGGGTATCTGTAGTAGGGTTGGATGATGATAAAAAAAAGAAATAGAAAGATTTTTCTAATTACAGAACTTAGCTTAGTTTAGCCACTCAAAAGTCATGTTTAAATGGTTTTAAAAATGATAAAGTCTATTTTTGTTTAAAGTAAATTTTATCTCTTTCACAATGAAGCAATTATTAATTACTTAAATTAAATATTTCTTTTGATATTCCTTTCGATTAACCAAAAAAACACGACTCACTTACAAAAACCACAAAACTTGGATTTGCTACTTTTCTGCTGAGCATTGATCCATTATTTATATGAAGTTTTTTGTAGCTCGTAAGTTCTGCTATCACTCGTGTAAAAATTTCCCTTTACTTACGGGACTAGAATAGAATAAAACAGAAACATAATTTTAGCCTGGGACGAAGCCCCTAAAGAATAACAGTTTTTAAAGAAGAAAAAAATTACTTTTGGCCAGAAGTACTAAACTGATGTTCTTTAGAACCGGCGATCCTTAAATTAGTCGTTATTTCTTTCCCAACAGAAAAATATTTTATTTTTTACCTAAATATATTGCGACATATTATGTTTCTAGGAAAAAGTACTTTCACAAAGGAAAATAACTCTTTTTAACAAAAATAAAACGCATCTAATTCTTTTTTAAATATGTCACCAGAGTCTCAAATACCGATTATTGCCTCTCCTTGCTTGAATAACGGCCTGTACTCTCATAAGCATACTGCGAATAATGTTGGCTACCCGATCTTGATGCTGATCCTTTCACGTACCAGGAGGTCACGTGGAAATTCTGTAGTCGGCGGAATGAACATTCCAAGTTGGTCTCAATGAGGCTTAATAGGATTGAATTCCGTCTTGCGAGCTGGCCACTTCAAGGTACGGGCACTAAGCTCGTATATAGACCTGTACAAAATATTAGATGTGCGGCTGAGCATTTACCACATATTCTTCGAGGATGTCGGTGCTGTACGTGTATGCATACACGTGGAGGTCTGTCCATGACTCTAAACATATTTCACCCTAAACCATCACTGAACGTCCTCCTCACTGCTCTCGTCCCGCTATTTCGCACTGAGGTAATTTCTTACTTCGTCTTACCCACACTCGTCCGTCTGCGCCATAAGGGCTACACCTAGATTCGTCATAAAACAGAGGCCAACTAATCTTCTGTCCATATGGCATTTTCAGGCCAAAAGTGAAGGCGAGTTTCTCGGTGTGCTGTGGTGAGTAGAAAGCCGCAAGCGGAAACCTTCTCCTTACTGTGTACGCGCTGATATCCGCACTCCGAACAATACGCAAACTATCAGATGAAAACTAGCGGTCTCTGGTAGCGGTTTCTGAGGGACTGCATAGCAATGAAGCGGTTATCAGACAGACCTGCCGCTGTTGGATGGCCTGATCACGGCCTGACAAGCGCTACTTCCTGTCTCCCGGTACATCTGGACTGCCCGCCGAACTGATGTTTGGAAGCCGCATATAGCTGACATCGACCGTTCCCAATTAACGCACTAATCTGAGTGACTTCCATGGAATCCAAAACCATTTTACACTCTGAAAAATATTTGCACTAATGAAATATTGTTTTTTAAGAAAATAAAAAACACAAAAGAAAAACCAATGTAATTAAACAGTCAACTAGACAAAAACTGATATGCCATTTTATTTTAATACTTTAATCTTTCATCCTAGAGAGAATTATGATTTTTTCTCAAAAGGACTAATGCATGATCTGTCATATTGCTGTTATTTTTTCAAGCTAAAAAATATTCCTTTAATCTGTGGTTTTTATGTAAAATTCAAGATGTGGCGGTTTTTTTTTTTACCACCGGTTTGTTACATTAAATAAATATATGAACAAAAACCCTTATGTATACTAACAATATATACAAAATAAAACTAATTAAATTATTTACAAAATACTTATCTCACATATATTATTTAATATAACTTTGTGAACGATGGCTAGGTTTTAAAAAATCAATTTTATTTTTTTTATTTTTTTAATAACTTAGTATTTTGACAAATTAAAGAAAAATTTCAAGTGCTACTGAGGACGATGAAAAACTTGAGATATATAATAAAATTTTCTAACTTCATACTATATTACTGTTTTTTATCCTATTAACATTCATTAGTTTGTTACGATATTGGTCCTCATTTGTCCACAATTCAAGATTTGATTCATAAAAAACACCTTACTCATTCATGTGTTAGTGATATTTTAACTGAAATAATTTAGTTCTGATGATTGCATAAATGCTGAAATTAGTCAGATCTGTGAGAAAAAATATTTTAATTTATCCTCTCTTTTTATCGCCACTCAATCTGGAATTCTGATGTAGGCATTATATATATATATATGTATTGAATGAATCTTCATGCTCATAGCAAATCCAACTTATATTTCTAATTTTCCTTGATAAGTATTAACAGTTTAAAAAGGTTAGTATTATCTCATAATTTCTTATATCTGGAGAGTAACTTAATTTCCCCCGTTGCCTCTGTTGCCATGAACTAGACACTAGCCCGGAGGATGCTTAGTTTTCAGAAGGCGGCCGTTGAGGGGACTTGTAGCCAGCCGATGCCAGGAGGCTGACCCAGATAGAAACTATTGTTAGATACAGCAACTGCCTTGCTCCATTTAAACTCTTTCTTTATCGGGGCCTTATAGCTAATGCCCCTTTGCGTTCAATAGTATGCATAAATCATTTGAAAATAGTTACACCATGTTAGTGCCGTTTACTCTGAAACATTGTAACGGCATTTAAATATTTTTAAAAAATTTATTTATAACCGCTCGCCCATCCCGCCCACACAAATATGTTAACTATATAACATCTCAGAAATCCCTCAAACCATGTTCTATCCCATTTAAGGGTACTAGTATAAAACAGAAATAAAAAGCATCCCTAACCCCCTCGGATGATGGATGACAATTTGATACAGAGCAATAGTCTACATTGTTAATAAAATAGAACTAAAAAGCGATTTTAACACGAACTTCAGTGACATTATATTATAAGCGATTAGATATTGCAAGATTTGAACTTTTTTTATAAATATGCTCTTTTTTTACTTTCACTTACCTATATATGAATTATATTGTTAGTGAAAGTATTGCGATCGTGAAAATTTTCGAATCTATGTTTTAAACGAAACTAAATTTTTTGAGTTCACTTTTTGGAATCCAAATAACCAAGTCCCGCAAAATGGTCTGTGTCTTTGTCTTGTATATATGTGAACAGTCTAGCTCAAAAACGAAAAGTCGTATGAAAGTGAAATTGCATATTTCAAGTTTATATATACCTCGGATGTAACAGCAACTTTTTCGTCAAAATTATCTAACCGTAAGTGGCACTTTACATAATCGATTTTACACATGTTTACGATTTTCTCGAATACGGCTCCAACGATTTTGATTAAGCTCACGAGGCCATTTTATTGTTAAGTGGATTTTAATTAAATGTAGGTTTTTTCCTCATCGATGCAGCCTGACAGGGCTTGAATGCCTATCTTTCCCAAATGTCTTTCTCTAATGTACCTTAATATTTGTTTATTTGAAATAATTAACCATTTCACACTAATCTCTTATGTACAAAATAGTTAAATATAAAATTTGAATCATTTTGATAGTTAACTAAAGGAGAAAGAAGAGATCGTAACTGTGAATAGTTTTAATGGAGGAACCAAAGAAAACCGAGCGCGCCCGAGCTCGCCCGGAAGAACAGACTTCCATACGTAACATGAGCTTAATAATATTTGTACGGACTCCGAAAATATTATGCATATATATTTCACACATGCTTTTGTTGGTATTATTGTATAGCCTATTTTTATAATAGGCAAAATAAGTATATATAAATGATTGCATAGATTCCAATGATATAAAAATTAAAATTTGTATATATACCGTTACTTAACAAATAGAAATACCCATAATAAAATATAAACAAACACAGCTGCTTTCTTTATCAGTGGCACTTTTGTCGGACTAAAAATATTTCGGGGCACTTAATTTATTATAATATAATGGTGAACACCCGGCAAACTTCAAAGGATGCACTGTCTTTAAAACTGCTTCAAAACAAGCAATTAACCAATTATATATCCCCAGAAACTAGAGTAGGTGAACAACCTTCCTCTATTCGAACCGAAAATCGTTCTGGATCCACTAATATCAATTCATCAAACGAATGATAAAATTAATCCATTAGAACAAGAAATGATGAGGGATATTCCTCCATCGGAGCCATTTCGTGAACCAGCTGCCAAAGTAACAGGGAGTTATTCTTCCGTACTATCTTCTCATCTTTCCTCGTCACTTGATATTTCATCGGCTATAAAATCTGCAATAATACAATACTGTAAATAATACACCAATTCTGGAACTTCTCACTAAATTGGTCTCTGCTCTCATCTCAAACTCTTCCAATGATTAAGCCAACACAATGTTCTCTTAAAATACCCCTGTGGAACTCTAATGGTCTATTCTTACGCAAAAACGAACTAGAACTAGAACTGTCTAAAAGAACACAATATAAATATTGCACTAATAACAGAAACTCATTTAACTGATAAACAAACATTCAAGATACAAGGTTACGAAACTTACAGGACTGACCATTCAGACCATACGGCTCATGGAGGTACAGCAATCATTGTGGACAAATCTTTAAACCATCATATATTTCCTGCAACCCCAACTAACCCCATTCCGTATACATAAATGATTTCTCTCAACTCACCAAAACTGCAGCTTTTGGTCTCTACAGTAAATATTGCTCCCAACAAAGTTGTCTCTACTGATGAAATTAAGAATCTTTTCTTACCAATAAGGAAACATTTCTTAGTAGGTGGAGACTTCAATGCTAAGAACTTAAAGAGGGGCTCGCGACTATCAAACAATCGAGGTAAAAGATTACTTAAATACATTGAGGATCTTAAACTATTTATTATTTCCCCATCACAAGCTACTTACCGGCCAACTTCTCTATCGAAATCTCCCGATCTTCTCGACTTCATTGTTACACGCTCCTTACCACTCACACACTCCAACATTTCCACTCTTTTCGATTTATCATCTGATCATAGCCCAATTTTACTAGAACTGTCAAAACACCCTTTCGCAAAATCTAAACCTCCGACTTTAATTAATGGCTTCATAAACTGGAACGACTTTCAAAATTACTTGAACAACAAAATTATAATAAATACTTGCATCAATACAGCAGACGAACTTGACGACGCAGTCAACGATTTTACAGAATGCATACACAATGCGATTTGGCATTCGACTACACCAACGAGTTCACTAACCAAAACTGATTCTTACCTGCCTCAGGCCATACGCAATCTCATAAAAGAAAAACGCAGAACATGAACCCTGTGGCAAAGAAGCAGATACCCATCACACAAAACAGCTCTTAACAGACTAATCCGAAAACTCCAACAAGAACTGTTAGCATTTAAAAATCACAGATACAAGGACTACCTAAATTCAATGAACAATAGAAATGAATCAATATGGACAGCTACAAGACGTATACTTAAGACAAAAGATGTTCAATTTCCTCTCCGACGGATGGACAATACCTAGGCCATAACAGGAGAAGAAAAAGCTAATGAATTCGCAAAACATTTTGCTCAGGTTTTTGGGACGAATAATATTCAGACAACAAGCAGAATACTAAGATTGAAGACGATTTTACAACCCCATTACCCTTATCACCACCTCCGCCAGCATTTCACCCAAGATACATTTACAAGAAACTCAACCGACTTTCAAACAAAAAAGCTCCTGGCTATGATCTTATCACTCCCTTCATCCTTCGCCACCTACCCCGAAAAGCCATTATCTTTCTTACTCACATCTATAATGCTATCTTATGAATAACTTACTTCCCTCTCCTTTGGAAACTTTCTACAATAAAAATGATACCTAAGCCTTCTAAACCTACCAGTAACACTTCTTCTTATCGTTCGATTGCCCTCTTACCCATAATGGGGAAAATATTTGAGATATTATTTCTTCTTAGAATAAAGCCAGTCCTAGAAAGTCGGGAAATTATTCCGAATCATCAATTTGGCTTTTGTTGTTACCATCCCACTGTACAACAGTCTCATCGTATAGTAGACGCATCTCAGTCGCCTTCGAAAAAAAAGAATTCTGCTCATCGATATTCCTGGATATCGAGAAAGCGTTTGATAGGGCCTGGCACAAAGGTTTACTGTGGAAAATAAAACCACACCTTCCTTCAACTTACTTTCTGATTCTTCAATCTTTCTTTCTTGACAGGTTCTTCTGTATTACTATTGATTCCTCTACTTCTCCCTTCTTTCCTGAACTTGCGGGCGTACCACAAGGTAGTGTTTTAAACCCTCTTCTATTTTCTATCTACACATCTGCTATCCCTGAGCATCCTAGCACCATTCTCTATAGCTTTGCTGACGACACGGCAATACCTTCTTCTCACAAAAATCCCACTATCGTTTCAATAGCCCTTCAAAATCACCTGCACGACCTTGAAAAATGGTTTTACAAATGGAGAATTAAAATCAATTCCAGCAAGTCAACTCATGTTAGCTTCTCCCTGAGGAAAATCTCGTGTCCTGCTGTGACAATAGACAATAAACCAGATCCCTCAAAAACACATGTACGATATCTCGGACTATACTTGGACAATAAAACTCATCTGGAACATTCACACTAAATTAAAAAAACAAGAACTGACCAGACGGTACAAACAACTGTCACATCTTTTAGACTACAGATCTCAACTCAACTTACTAAACAAGCGACTAATCTACACCACTATATTAAGACCTATTTGGACATACGGAGCGGAACTTTGGGGTTCCGCAAAACACACACACATAAACAAAATCCAAACCACGCAATCCAAAATACTTCGCAAAATCGTCAATGCTCCTTGGTTTATTTCAAATCACACCATACACACAGACATGAACATACCAAAAGTAAAATCCTCCATACACAACAAGTACACAACATTTCACTCTTCCACTCTCAATCATCCAAATCCACTCGTTCAATCTCTATCTTCCTCCCTGTTGCCTGGTGAGCCTCAAAGACGACTAAAAAGGCAGTGGCCTAGAGATCTGCTGAAAAGTTAAGTAAATATCAGGAATTCAAGAAGATATAATTAACGCCAACACATTTGCTTGATGCGTTTCAAATTTAAAATAACAAAAATAAATAATAAATAATTGAAATAAACAGACGAAAAAGGAAATGACAAGTGTCAAACAAATAAAATATATTACATTAGATAGAAGACTAAGAAAAACACGTGGTAATTGCTTGTTTTAATTAATGTTTTTTATCATCTATAACTTTTACTTTTACTTCCCTTTTTCTTATAATGCTTATTTCTACTAAGAAGTGGACATGGTAAGTGAAAGTTGTGTGATTCGCTCATCGCGCCAGATTTTTTTAATTATTTTGTACAAGGCTTTAGCTAGAAGCCATTAGATAAAATTTTAAATATTAATAATTCCAAATGGTGTTTTAGCTATATAATTAACTAACAGGCTTAAATTTTTATAATTTAATACATACGGTGTTTAAAAAGTGAGATAACGCTTGCAAAACAGAATTAGGGTTTGTTATTAAAGTAATATAAGATGAATTGTACTTATTTAATAGACTTTTAATTTTATTGTTGAAATGATATCTTCCTGCAGCATATATATGCATGACATCATTATATGTTTTGGGTCGTCCTTAACTTCACATAATTCACAATAATCTGTTTCTTTTCTCATAATAAAATGCAGATAGGTACCTGCATAGCATGATTAATTCTTAATCTGCACATAGTTTTAGTCCAAGTTGTAGGAGCCTTGTTATCATAAAACCAGGGTTTCTTAAAAACATCTTCATGTTGAACACCAGAAAGCAGTCCATTCAGATGTTATATTATCGAGTATTATCAGACTTTTTTTTTCTTCCTTTTCTAGAATTTTGGCTATATAAGATTTTTTTCTGGGGCCAGGGATAAGGCGCTGGATTAATTCCAGAGTAGAAATCCTCCGCGGCACCAGGATTGAACTCGTGATTTTTGGTTTATCACATTGCCGGGTAACGCATGTAACAAACGCGTTAGTCCGCTCGGCCGCCCCGCCTCGTTTTGTTCACTTCTACAGAACCTTCGAATAAGGTTAGAGAGTTGAAATTTCGTATGTATGTGTTGCTGCCTTCTGGGAGTCTAAAATTTTCTTCCATACCTTTTTTTATGCGCGTGTTTTTATTTTCAAGTTTTTATGGTTTGCGCACTACTACACCTCTATGGCTTCCCTCCCTCTAAGGAGTTAATAGGTTCGAAATGTCTATGTAAATTACGTTGATGTAAGAGATGTGTATTTTGGGGATATCAATACTTTTCTCCCATCCCTGCTATTTTGATTAATTAACTTCAGTAGCAAGTTACAAAGTATTCAATATGTGAAAAACATTACCTAAATAAATTTTAAAATTCTAATAAATTTTCTCAGGTCATCATCAATGAAACAATTAAACCGCTATTCGTCTGTTTAAAAACAAAGATTAATAAAAAAAATAGGACCTTAGCCGTATATATCACTGAGCTCTTTTGTTCTTGCTTTTCTTTCCCCCATTTTAAAAAGAATATTCATCAATTTTATAACAAAAAATTGACTACTGGACCATTCTCAAAATCTTGGCACACAGCCATTATATTTCCCCTCCCAGAGCCAAGAATAATAGGGGATGTATGTAGTTTCCGGTCCATCTACTACACAAATTGTCTTTTAGTGCTATTTGTGATAGCGTTCAACAGAATTCCCTTACAGTAACTTCTAAAAATACAGAAATGAGTGAGTACAGTCCCCTGACTTCAGAAGCATTTAGGAATACAAATGAGTTCCGTTAGAAGAATTTAATTAATTAAGATTTACGATGGTTGAGTGTGACAATCCAGTAGAACGAGTATTAATTGAATTTCGTAAATTTTAGGCAAAAATGAAACAATAAAATAACACAATCTCAAAACGTATTGCATTGACGTTGTTTAATTTTATTTGTCATTTTCTCAAACAGAGTTAATCCAAATACAGCTTTAAAAAAAGTCGAATCCTCAAAAAAAAAAAAACTAAAAAAAAAAAACACATATATACATGAATTGCCTTTGGACCTTTCCTATTAAATTTTGGTTGCCAGTTATACAAGAATACTATTATTGAAAGAAAAAAAAAAGGTTAAACATTATGATGAACAAATTTATTTGATCTATCTGGGGAATTTAATCTAATAATACCATAAATCTAGAGCTTTCACTGATTTGCTTAACTATATCAATAAAATAACTACACTTATAAATTTTTGTCTGAGTTATTTTTTCAAATTGTCCCAGAATATAATTATTTTATATCTATCTATCCTCTAGCGAATCCAAGATTTAGTTTTGGGAGGTGGCTTCAGCCCGAAAGTTTTTTTTTTAAACCTATAATGATAATTACGTAGGAAAAAAGAGAAGAGAACTAACTGCTTGAATGAAATTGAGTTTAAGTGATTCATTAAGTACTACTAAATGTAATTACACGAACAATAATACTTTTGGATGTAATTATTAAATATTTTTTTCATAAGACATGCTTTTATTTTACCATTTTATGGAGCTTCAGGCCCAAAGCCTCCCTCCCCTTAGATCTGCCCGTGTATCGATGTAACAATTTTACACGTGTATTTTCTTTGCGCGAAAACTGGAATTTTATGGCCTTCAACTGCTATAAGTAATCCGCTTAGGAAAATAAAATATGAAATTATATTGATAAATCATACAGAAATAGTCGGTTTTTACGGCCCTTCTGAATATATATATATATATTAAATTATCTTACGATCCAAGTAGTAAGCAGATAGGTATTAACGAGTTTTTACTACTTAATTAAATAGACAAAGCTTGCCCTCCTCCAGATTGAAAACGCACCAATTCCAAGAGTTTTCGTAAATAAAATAGTTGTAGGTTACGATGAGATGAAACTATTTTCGAAGTTTCAGGCGGATGTTAATAATTCAATAAAAAGATGTATGTACCACGGACTATAAATGATACTAAAAAACAAAGAACTGCATTCAAAATATAAATTTAAAAATGTTGAGTAAAATAAATTGATGACTTACTGAATGATATAGCTATGTATGAGAATTTTTGCGGCATTCAAATTATTTTTTTATACTTTAATGTATATTAAATATATATGTATTTATTGTTAGCCATATATTTTTTAGAAAATTGAGTGGTATTAAAGTTATAATTAGGTTTAAAAAAAAATGGAAAGAACTGTTGTTAAATTATTTCATCTCCTATCACTCTACATGCTATGTTACAGGTCACTTATGTACATATTAAAAAAAAATGAGATAGTGAAACTATTCGGACATGGTTATTAAGGTAATACAACTTATTTTATCTTGCTGACGAGTCTGCATAACACTTTCCCACGTGAGCTGAGCTCTCACCGAGTAAATTTAGTCAGGAGAGGGCAGAGGAGATTGTTTTTCTTGGCGGTTAATTAACGATCGGATCGGCTATATAGAGTCCTCTACAGCTATTTTAGCTCTTAACATCAGGACTAGGCTCAACTCAGAGCTATATGTCAAAAATATATACCTTTGATTGAACGATAGGCTCATTCAATCGTTATCTCTTCTTCTTATGGAGTACGTGTAGTCGTACATGTAATCATAACAACAGTATCATTGTAAAAAATTCAACTAAACCATATGATGGAGTGTATAGTGTAATTCTTTAGGATTACACTATACACTGAGCTTTTCCAGATTTTGCTGAGATACAAGCGATCCCCAATGAACAATAATATTTGATTTCTTTTCTTGATCATTCCAGTTTTCTTATCAGTGTGAAATAATTATTTCGGATGTTAAGCGAGGAGGATCTACTACAGCCCAGGAGATGTGAAAGGTGATAGCAACGTTTTTTTTTGTTCTTGTCTTTCAGTATTGTAACTTTAGTAATTAGTAATTTGGTAATTTTGGAGTCTGTAGTCCAAGGTACCACAGATAGATTTTTTTAAGAAATTGTATTTTTATTAGTTAGTATACGTGAACACAACATTTTTTTTTCAAGAAAATACTGATTTTATTTTATTTTTTTCGCTCCTCACATACAGTCACCCTCTATGAGGACTGTGTATTTCTTAATTTGTAGATTTGATCAAAGCTAGATGAATAGATCTTCTGAATAAATAAATGAAACTTCTTTCAAAACTTCTTCTTCCTCCTTGATCTTTCTAATCCTCATTATTTTTTATATTCCTCTACCTCTTTGATCTGCTTTGCTGCTTATCAATATTATGTTCCCCGAGGTCCACAACAGTTTTAAAACAGGCAAATTCTTTAAGCTAGGTATTCATTTTTGTTTTAGAGGTACGCGATGGTGGAGCAGGTTGAAGAGTGCACAAAAATGTTCCACCCTAAAAACCCAAATAAGTGTTCTAATCCTGGTATCGAGATTTATAATTAAATAATTAAAAATAAAAAATAGGAAATATATAAATAAATCTATTCCACCCCCTACCATCAGCTATGAAAGGCACGTCAGAAGGTAACTCGAGACTCTAACATTTTAAGACTAGTGTGTCTGCTGATTCCTATAAGCCATTATCCATTGATCTAGACCATTTGTCACTGTCCTTGAACCCGAACGAGTAGGAGGAAAGGGCACTACCAGATAGATCCCACAATGATCGGCTACAGAGTATGATTTCCTGCGGCTGAATCCCGGAGACATTGGCCCGTACCAACAAGAGGTGGATGATAACTTCTAGAGTGTCCGTAAAGTCGCAAGTAAAAAAATTGTCTCTATCAAGCCATATCATGCGGCTAAGGATCAAAAAGGTCTGTAGGTAATAAGACAAATATTAATACCATCTCGACTGTTATTCTGCATGTACGAATGAACAATTTGTCTCTGTCAAATTTTCCTTGTAAATATCAAGTATTGGTTGATAGTACAGATTTGAGTCTTCATACTGGTATCTCCCCTTATATAAATAATGAATTGCCCGCAGGACATTTAATTACATATTATGTATTATATGTTTATTCTGAATTATGTTTTGATAGAACGAAGACTGCAATGGAAATTTTTAGTTATCAGATTAAAATATTGAAAAAGAAAAATTCAAAAGAAAAAGGAATTCGGAATGCTTTAGAGGAAGTGAACAGTCTGATAAATCCAAGAGAGACTAAGTGGGATCGAAGAATGTTCTTCGTTAGGTTTGGCAAAGAATCCGCCGTGAAAAGTGGATGAGGTGGTCTAAAATCCTTTACTGGAATCTGTTGAACGACTGCCAATAGCTTTAGGGCTGTTTATCGTTATAGCAAGGCCCTGCAATATTTATACTTTCCTTCCAACACTATGCTGAAGAAAGTAGTGAGTACATGTATACCTTATGTTTTAAGAGCAAGAAATAGACAACTAATAAATACCTACACAGATAGCTGTGAGATAAACACACACACATATATAATAGCATATAATATATATATATATATATATATATATATATATATATATATATATATATATATATATATATATATACATATATATATATAAAGTAGAAAATTTATGATTTTTGCTTATTATTCATTTAGTGTTCTGTCTTGAAAACTACTTTACTATAAAATTATTATTGTGCACAATAAAAATAATCTGCACCTCAAATTATATTAAATTATCTAAAGTTTGAACCCTGTATTACATGCTCTTAAGATGTTCAATAGTTTCGAAGAAACCTAGACCATGATGATCATGAGTTTTAGAGCACCATGACCTAAGCAACTTTGACGTGAAATTTAGTAAGAAAAAATTATTTCTTACACCAAATAAATTCTATTTGGAACTAGAGTGCTAAACATATCTTTGGAATGTTATTGATACTAATAGAAACAAGAAAATCGGAGGTATGCGTCTAAGAAAGACAGACTGAACGAAAATCGATGAATATTTTCTACTTTTGATGCTAACTGAACATAATTCAGATTTTCGGTTTAGCTACACAAACATAATAGTTTGTACCTTCAGGAAAGGTAGATCCTACCGGAATAATGAGTATGAAAGATTTTGAGCTAAGCTTTACAGTCTATATATAGATGTAGATATAAAGACTGTGTTCCGGAAACTGTAGGGTGCGTGGTCACGACCTGATTTTATGCGTTAAGAGCAACAATGGCGAGTATCATAGGAATCCTAAAACTGAGTTTCAGTTGTCAGTGAGGACGATTTTCCACGGTTCAATTAATTCATAAATGGATGAAAGACGGCGGTGAGTCCAGCTCACTTTGGTATATCTCTCAGAGGAACAGGTGAAGACCTCCTAGACCTAGAGTCCTAGACCTAGACTCCTAGACCAGGTGAAGATTCTGGAAGCTAGTCCGAAGTCATCAATAACATAAGAAAAAAAAAGATAAGGAAAGAAAAAGAGCTTGCTGTGTGCACAGCCTTGGTCATGTTATAAGTAGTATGCAATTAAGTGATCATGCTTAAAGTCACACCATTGCAATATTATGTTTGATGTTCTTGAAATACGGATTCCCAAATAATTATCACACAATATGACACTTCGTTCAACCAAATTCTGCAGTTTGCTGGCAATTTTTTTTCTTTGTTCTATAACTAACTGACGAGTCTAAAAAGATTAAAGATTTTTCAGATCATGATTTTGTACCACTTAGGTTGACAAGACTTCATGGCAGAGTTTAACGAAAAATAAATTTTCAAAGAGAGTCTTGACCATAGAACGGTTGCATGGTGTGAAGTCTGTAAAAAAACAACAACTAAACAATGGAATTGGTAAACTTTAATCAATGGTAATCTTTAAAAGTATATTTTGAAAAAATTATACTTTTAATAGTAAAAGATAACACTAAAAAGAAAAAAAATGATGTTTACCATGAATTTCTGAAAATTCGATCAGAAGTAGGATAAGCGCACCAGTGATAGCCAAGGTAATTTTTTTTAGCTTATGTTGCCGTAATTATTATATTTATAAACTTCTGCGTTCGACATTTAGATTATCGAGGATCTCCTTTTTGTATTTAACACTTTAAAATTGAAAAAAACGCTGCAAATTATTTCACAATGGTTTATTATCTCCAAACAATTATACATCTAAAGTAACATTATCTTCCGAGTTACAAAGAAAAAAAAAGCAAAAGGTGATTCCAATTATTGGACTAAACTGTTTTGTCTAATCATTAGTAACTTTTTTCCAGCTTCTTTTCGTTGAAGTATGTTATATAAATAAATTTAAAGGGCGTCAAGAAAATGACTTTAGCGAAGTTTCATTGAAATCTGTACATTCGTTTAGGAGCTACAGTCTATAGCAACGCAGGTTTTTCCTCCGCCATTTTGAATGTTAAAGGCAGAGAGTAATGTCGATGAAGGAGGATCATTTTGAGAGGGGGTCATGTTTTTGAATTTTTTGGTCGATCACAATGTTTCATTATTGAACATAATAAACCTAAATATTCAGTTATGCAAGTATAATCTCCATTTTAGCTCCATAAGTAAGCTTGATAAAATTGTTATAATAGAGAAAAGGGGTGTAAGTAATTCTAGATGCCAAACACTTACTAATCGCTACAATTTGAAAACAGAATGAAAAGAAGTATAGAATAGAATAGAAAATTGAACTTTATTCCGGGACTAGGTATACCGGGTAATCACTGCAGTAATGTTTTCTGAATTGACACATATTAATATAACATATATATTATTATGTTATATTATATTAAAATAACATTTATTGAAAATAAATTTATAACTTAATCCTAACTTCTAGAAATATTCATCTTCTACTACAAGGATTTGGAACTAGAACTGTTAAGACTACAGAGGCCGATAAGCTGAGACTCATGCAAAACATGAACCCAAACCTAAGTACTTTGAACAAGTTAGAGTATTGAATTTTCCCCAGCTAGATTTGGTTTCTGGCCCATAGTGCGCCGATTCGAATCCGGTCTTAACGAGTTGAAATTTATTTCGTGGCGAATCCACTCTGGTTAAGATAGATTGGTAACCTGTGTAGTGCACCCCGTGTGCCACAAATTGCCAGGTAGGAGTGAAAGAAAATATCCGAGAAACAGTTTATCAAAGAATATTTCTTGTTTAAGGTACTATAAATAACTATTTGTTGAATTTATTTTAGCTGATATTTTTGGAACCTCTAGTAATTTCCTTTAGAAATTTTCAGATATTTCGAAACTGAAAGATGTTATGTTATGTTAAACTGATTAATGTATTTTTAGAAAATTGGTTCATGAATAACCATAGTCATATCCATGAATTAATTCGAACTTTATATATAAATGACTATATTTCACTGTTTGAATTCGACAAACATTGATGTCGAACGAGAAATCTATAAATTAAGGTTAGTAAAAAGTACGTCATTATTTATTAAAATGATAAATGATAACAAGTAAATGGCTGGAAGTATACTGGGGCAAAATAACAAATATTTGGGTGAGTCAGTGCTGAATCAGACAGGCTTAGATTATACACCCTCCCTCACTAAATATATTAATAAATACCCCACACCATTCCACCACCTAAGTTACTGAGGACGGACATAAATTAGGCAAAGGTTTCCATAAATAACTTCAAACCTAATACACCGTTTTTCACACCTGTTCCAATAGATGTCGAAGTTTATGTAAAGTGAGGCAGGGACATTGCCTAATATTTTTATCTGACTCATTACAATTTATTCATTTCATTTATCATTCTACTTTATCCAAAGTATAGAACGGTTTACAATTGTAACGGTTTGATATTGTTTTGTTATTATTATTCTGGTAAAGTGAAAAATTATCTGTCAATTTATTAGTAAATTTTCTTTATTTTAATACCCAATTATCAATAAAATATTTTTATTAATTTTATGCATTTTTTTTCTTAAATAGAATCAAATTCATTTATTTTAATAAAAAATTCCCGTATTCCAAGAAAATATTTAATTTTTGGACAAAAATTTTATTTTATAGGATGTTATTTTTTATATGCCTGTTTTATTTAATGCAATTTCCAGAACACCTATATAATTATTTCAGTATTACCCTTAATAACTGATTGAAAAGTTTTCCAAATTGGAAATGTATCTTTATGAAGGTATGCTCCATATTTGACATATTCAGAATATATATGGTTCAATACTGACTACTCCATTAATATGTATTTTTCGCGGGCCTATACGAAATAAAAATCATTGCGAAATACCTTAAAATGCTTTTTAGCAGTAAAATGGTTATCAAGGGTTAATAATATTAATTCAAAGCACAAGAAAATATATAAAAAAGAGACCATGAAAAAAAAAATGCTAACGTCGAGAACCAAGTTATTGAGAGGTAACTGTATTTCTTGAAACCCAAATATCTAAAATCTTTGACTGCAAGTCAAATAATATGTATTAATTGCTTCCAGGTTAGACCTCTTCAAAATATTTCTTTATTTGAGAAACATTTTGTGATTGAGTGAATATAGGCAAAATTACCGTGAAAAAACTGTTCACATGAACGTCAATGAACTTCTTCCATTTTTGTATTTTCCACTCATACAACAGACACATTATTAAAACTAACATATGCATATCTGATCATGCAAAAACGCTTGATTTCCCTCTTACATGAAATTATATATATTTAACTCAGCAAACTCCACAAAGATGAGTGAATCCAGGATAAAGTGGGGCTTCTACCTCCTCTCCCAACATTAATAATAACTTAGCAACAGATGTAAATAACCAATTTTCGGAATAACTGATTGGCAGCAACAGGTTGATTTGTTGTAATTATTTCAAATCCAAAAAAAAAAAATCTTTCTACTGAATGGAAATTAAATTTTTAAAATTGTCCGTTTCTGGAGCAAATTTCTATGGAGCTATACATATATTCTTCATACAGATTCTAAACGACTCATCGAGAATATTTTGTTGCTAAATAGTTCAACTTATAACTGATTACCATTAATAACTCTCTAAATTCATACATAATTAATAAATATTCTTCATTGTTGTAAAGAAGAAAATCCAGGTTGTGAGAAGCCTGAACTGATTTTTTTTTTCATCGAGGCTGGAAAATGAGTTGTTAAATCATATAGGAGAAGATAACCTTGCCATACTGGTCAAAAAAATTTTCACTTCTGTTAATGAATGTTATTCCGTAACAACGTGCATTATTAATCTATCTGATGTCCTAACGTTTGAATGAAAATACGACTACTGTGTATCGTTTAAAGTGTATATACATAGCGAATGATATAAATGTGTTATATCAGCTGATGAATATTTAAGTTAGATGAAAAATATTTTTTGTTACTTTATAGACGTTTATTCTTTATAAATAAGTTAAGGGATGGATAAATAAATAATTTTTGAATGGGTTTATTTAGGGATAATTACATATTACGGCAGTACGATGATTCGTATGGATTCGTATGGATGGTCTGCTGATCTGTGTGAAGGTTATAGTGGGTAGTTTTTGATCTTGTATTTAAATACTGTGTGGATGGTAGACTTCAAGGAATTTGATCAAGAATATTGAGTGTTTTTTTTTAGTTCTCGTGGGTTGGCATGTGAAAGCACCTCGGAGAACATTGATAAAGAACCTTTTGAAGCAAAATTAATCGTTTTAGTCTCATCTAGAGCTCGCTAGATAGTTCTCCCTACATCGGGCATCGTAGCTGAAGTGAGAGAGAATATGGGAAGATTCTAGAAGAAGTTGGGACGTATGGAAAACAATTCATGAAAATTTAGGAGTTGTTCAAGGATTAAGATGGATTTTTTTATTTCGGAAATATTAGTATTCTAATTTCGATATAGATCAAAGTTAAATTTCAGGTTTTTATAGAGTTTTGGAATTGAATAATCACACCGTTGAAGTATAATGCATATCAGGAAAAAACTTTGAGTCAGGTTCAACAATGAGAATCGCCTTAGTTTTCACATGATTCGTCATATGCTGCAAATATGGCTTAATGTATATCATTTATGGCGATATAATATATGTATCATCATGGCTTTAATATTGCTGCATCAAAAAAGATTTCTGTGTCTTCTAGCAGGATGTTAAGAGGTACACGGGGGCTATCACAAAACCAAAAGTGTACATGTTGGCTAGGATCCCGCTCAACCAACGGCCTGTCATTTATTTCCGTACCTGGTTTCGAAACCACGGTTGCACGGTCGAAAATTCCATTCACCATTCAGTCCTCAATTGACTTCAATGCTACGCACGATACGAAGCTAATTCATTGAAGCAATTACAACTGTTCACTCTAATGTAAAATTAGCTTGGGATAAAATTCAAACATATCCAGGTTCATTTATAACAAGAAGTTGAATATTTTCATTTATTAGTATTCATTTTCCCCATAATTTAATATTCATTATCTTAGGAAATCCCCTTGAATAGATTTCTGGATAAATTAAATGAAAATCGCTATCGTAAATTTGTATTTATGCTCCGTATGAAACGGATATTAAAAATAAGAAAACTTCCAGATCTGATGTCTCTGAGAAGGTAAAAGATAGAAGGAATAAGATAAAAAACAAACAATGGAGAATTTCACAAGTTCACCATCGTTTGAATGAATAATAGCTATTTAACGACATTGATAACTCTTTCATTACATTTCTATCTTTCTTCTTAATGTATTCGCTGTTTAATTGGCATCAGCAAAACATGCTTTATTGAAAATGCATTGTGATATTATGAAGATATATAATTTATTAGAAATGTCAAAATCAATCAGTCGAAAAGACAAGTGAAGTTATACAGGCTTAGATATCTAGTTAAAACCTGTATAAAGAGCAGAATCTTTCCAGAGAAGCAAAGATAAAACATTATGAAACCTTCAGTGTTCTATAGAATGAAGAGAATGAGATTTATAATTACCGGAAAGATACTGAAAACTGGTAGGAAGATACTGTGGTGTATTCATGGACCAAGAAAGATAGGAGATGAGTACTGGCTTAAAAAGAACCAGAAATTGTAAGAAGATACAGCAGATATCGTCAATGAGGAGAATGAAATTGAAATTCTTTGGTTGCATGAAGAGGATGAGTAAAGATAAGATAAATAAACAGAAATATGACAAAGTAATGATACTGAAGAACATCAAGGATACTCTGAACAGATACAGGAAGAAAGAGTAAGGGAAAAGTAGAGGAATACGTAGACAGGGATGAATTCAGGGGAACAGTGATTAAGATGAAGGTCCTTGGAGTAGAAAAGAAAAGAAAGGAAGGAAGGAAATGGACAGAAGAACCGAAAAAACAAACTTTGGGCTTAAATAAAAGCCAAGAAATAATGATATACGTGCGGTCCTCATATGACCTATATAGCGAAAAAATAAAAAATGCCAAAATGTTTGTTTCCATATTAGACAACGGATTATAGAGCTATTCTTCTCCATTCAATTTCTAAATAAATTTTTAGTTCGCTGAAGACTATCATAAATAGGAATATTTTAGTTTTTAGAACCTTAAATTTTTATAGGTATTCCATGACAACCATTGAACTTAAGAAGCTTTCAACAAGAATTACGATCTATCTAAAAAACAGTACTTCATATTTAATAGTTGACCGTTGCATTATAAAGGAAGGAGATGGTCCGGGGTTGCGGTCATAAATAGACTAAATAGTGGTAAAACTATTTTATTGAAATCCGACGTTTCGACCCGACTTTGTAGGTCTTCTTCAGGGAGGTGTATTCAGCTAGAAGTTTCCCTTAGGACTGAAAAACAGTACATTTTTGGGCGTTAAAATGCAGGGCCCAGAAATATATGTTTTGTCCTTTTGTTTAAAATTTAAAAAAAATATAATTTAGTTCGTATCGGTCCGTGGACCTTTTGAAACTTCTCAATGTTTTATGATTTTTACTACAGTTGTACTAAGTATTTACATTTTAATGTTGTGATTCGTTACTTTTCTATGAAATTCCCTTTCGATTAATACCTCATTCTTTAAAATTCATCTCTCTGGAGGGTCGGTAAAAGGATCTAAATTACCGTATATTATGTAGTGTACATTAATCATGTAATATAGTCCGTGGTACAGACACTCTTTTTATCGAATTATTAACATCCGCCTGAAACTTCGTAAATAGTTTTATCTAGTCGTAACCTACAACTATTTTACTTATGACAACTCTTGGAATTCTGGAATTTTTAATCTGGAGGGAGGCAAAGTTTGTGTATTTAATTAGGTACTAAAAACTCGTAAATACCGATTTGCTTTCTACTTGAATCGTAAGTAATTAATACTACTACTACTAATACTACTAATACTACTAATACTAATAATACTAATAAGTAATTAATAATACTACTTTATTTTTTTCGTAAAAGTGTATACTGGTCTATAAAAGCAAATAGCTTTAAGTATCTAGTCATAGTATTAATGGTTTTGTATATAGTTTAGTTTGTTTTTTATATAGAATTTTTACCTTATATTTTTTTTACATTATTTCTTTTTTTCGATTGATTTTATTTTGGCCAGAGGTAATATTTTAATTTTGTTCTATTTTGTCATTCTCAAGGGACTGTGTCCCAGAATAAAGTTATTTTTCTATTTCTATTTCTATTTCTAAGATAATTTAATCATCGAATCGATAAAAAAAAAGTGGCCTTCAAAAATATTGAGCCGTTTGGAGTGACCTACAACCCCAAATTTTCAAAATAAGAGAGTATATAGGACAAACGGCCCAATATATTTTAAGTTCACCTTTTTTATCGATTTTGTGATCAAATTATGTTACGATCCAAGTAGAAAGGAAATGGGTTTACGAGTTTTTAGTACCTAATTAAATAGACAACGTTTGCCCCCTCCCCCCCCTCCAGATTGAAAACGTCCCAATTCCGAGAGTTTTCGTAAATAAAATAGTTGTAGGTTACGATGAGATGAAACTATTTACAAAGTTTCAAGCGGAAGTTAATATATTCGATTAAAAAAGGGTCTTTATCACGGACTGATAGTAAATCTGTAATGATGTAACCTATAAGATCATTTGATATTTAATATGAACGTAATTTATTTTGTTAGATTAGTTTAGTATAAAATATAATGTATATTTATATACATTCACTTTTAGTATTATTATATTACTGTTTATTATTTTTATTGATTCAGTATACATAGTATGAATGAGCTACCCTTTATCACTATTACTATGGTCCTTGAATGTGACAGATTGATGTGATATATCTCAATAAAGAAATTACCTAAAAAAAAAAATATGAAAATATGAACGCCATTTATCATTATGTTCCTTTAGTCTTGTTAATTTCATTCATCAATGGATAATTTATAAATATAAATTACACACTTATTGCAGCATTGATGTTTTTTTTAACGTATGGTTTTCGTTTATAATAAAATATCTCCTTGGTGCAAAAACTAATTGGGACCGGTCGAAACATTTACACAGCTAAAGACGACTAACTGGTCCCATCTCGACCAATTTAATGGGAGCTCACGGCTATTAATATAGCAGAAAATATTTTTTTTGCATGGATCAACATCCTAGCACATCCGTGCAGATAAATTAAGGTAAATACGATTTGTCAGTTATAATTGCCTGATATAATCTAACTGGCAGGTGTGGGGCTGGGGATCAAACATCTCCGACTAAAAATACACAAATTGGGCTCTTATCACATCTTCCCAGGCGTTGGAGGGGCACTACTTTAATACGAGCGTATGTTTAATTTAATGTCACGGTTGTTACTCGAGTAAAGCGATATATTCGTCTTACCTCTCCAATTATTTGAACATAAAATCGTTAGTCACAAGGATATATTTAGTCAATGAATGTTACATAAATATATGTATATTTCTTCCATATCTAGTTGGATTCTCACTAATAAAATATTATAGTCCGTAATACTATAGGCCCCTTTTTATCAAATTAATAACATCCGCCTGAAACTTCGTGAATATCTTCATCTAATCGTAACTTAAAACTATATTGTTTACGAAAACTTTTAGAATTTTCCAAGGGCATTTTCGATCTGGAGATCGTCAACCTTTGTCTGTTTAATTATCAGAATAAATAAGAGATCACTATTGTGATATTATTATTAGTATTGTACTATTATTATAATTACTATTGTACTATTGAGATCACTATTGTACTATTATTTGTATTTATTTGTTCCACAGTTTACATGGTTGTTTGTAACAATTGGGGACCGAATAGGTCAACCAAATATTACATTCAGATATTTTCAAAATTATTTTATGTTTGTAAATTTAATAAAAATACTTGCGGTTCTCAACAATACTGCCATCTGCATTTTTTCCGTAGTCACAAACGGTAAGTCCAGCTCACGCAAAAAAGATGGAGATTCTTTTGGTCTTAATAGATTACATGAAATTACTAACAGTAAAATCCGTCTTTCCTTTAAATCATACAGTTGTTTTAATTCTTCTGCTAATCCTACATATTTTCTTCTTTTTTTTCCGCCACTACCTTGTGCAGATTATCATCTGAAGGAACTCCAATTTCTATAATAGACGCTATGCTCTTTTCTTTATCGATTATTAGAATGTCAGGCCTATTATGTGGGAGAGTGTGATATGTAAGTATAGGGTGATCCCAGAATAGTTTGACAGGGAGATGATTGGTTCAGAATGATATTTGTAATACGGACAAAGTTATCCCTCAGTTGCCTCTTCTGGGCCATGGCTTGATATACTATTTTAGCTGCATTGTTAAGCCTCAGTAAATATTCTTCACCCGCCATTATTGTGCACCCAGAAGTTATATGCTGTATCGACTCCACTGATTTTTTGCATAGGCTGCCTAAGTCATTTATATTTTCTCCACAAATATGCTTTCTATACGCCCTTGTGGCTATTACCTGCTCTTGGATAGCCAACAGGAATCCTTCGGTTTCTAGAAAAATATTGCAACTTTTAAGCCATGTTACCGATGCCTGATTGTTTATTCCTGTTCCTATGAGTGAATGATAAAAACGCACGTTTTTTATTTTTTTACCATTTTTATTTTTCCATTTATCTATTAATGTAGCTTATCATTAATCTTATCGATTAGCTTACCATTAGTAGCTTACCATTAGCTTACCATCCTTCTATTTAAATGGGATTTAAGTACTAATTTGATTATTTTCTCAAATTAGTCCTCAAAGAATATCTTGGAAATTTTCTTAAAATTCAGAAGTTGATGCATTCCTATGAACAGTAAGTACATTAAAATTTAAACAGAGTAAGCTAAGTAACAAGATCCTAAACTGAAGTAGATGGTAACAATTGTTGTAGTGTAATATATAATACATGTAAATGTGAATATACTTCTATAGATCTACAAGAGATATTATATATTATACACCCCGGACCATCACCTTCCTTTATTAAAGATGTTGGATTGTAAGGAGTGGGATACGGAAGGAATTCGATGGTTTAGAGAAGCCCCAAAGTTTAACTCCGTAAATACAAATAGGCATTAATATGGTCATATATGAACCTTTTATAATTATTTGGAAGTTTAAAGTGTTTGTCAAGAAGATGTTGGAATAATCGGAAACGTCGCGCAGTTTCTTGTCGCTTCTGTCTTATAGCAGGATTCCATGCGAGATGTTTGTCCAGGTGGAGTCCTAGGTATAGGATTTGCCTTAACTAGGATAAGTGGGGTATTATTAAAGGATACTGTAGGACAGGAAGTCATGGGTTTAAAACGATGGACAAAGGTAATTTGATAGAATTTCTTTTAATCCTGTGATTAAAGAGTTTTTATTTGTCATCATACTTAGTGGTGACAGTGACATTCATTATTAAATTGCAAAATATATCGATATCACCTATCTCAGTTATATGTAGATTAAATAAATAATTATATTCCTTCTTCGTAACCCACATATAATTAAGACAAGACTGGAATTTGCTGGTGATGACTTTAAAACTTTAGTTCTCGAATGCGCTAACACCCAGAATATCATTATAGACGTGACTCGACGGACTGACATCAACTATAAGATGAAAGGTAAATTTTTCAATTCATTAGTATGATTTAATTTGAAATCCGTCATTGTGTTTTTTTTTTGTGATTTTTATATATTTAAATAGATATAGTAAATTAATAAGTATACATTTATATATATATATATATATATATATATATATATATATATATATATATATATATATATATATATATACATATACATTTGTCATCAAAGTATAAAAATGATTATATAAAAAGAAAAAAAATATTCAGTACCATTTTATCTTCTGTTTCTCACCCAAATTTCTTCCATTTTTTTAGTCAGGTTCTTTCATCTGATTAATCACAACATCTCCTGAAAGCTCTATATCATTCCATTCAACAATACTTCCTCGTTTTACATACATTACAACAAATTTATCTATCCCCAGATCCATTCCTATGTCAGTGCGGAACATCTCTACTATTTTTAACGAATGCTTCGTTTCAGAATTGAGGTGGTATCCCTTACCTGTTTCTTCGAGAAGTTTACTAACCCTCCCCATACCTACAACCCTTATTGTACTATTATCCTTTTAGTTGGATATTAGCTACTGTACCAATCATATTAAATAATTGTGGCTCGCCCAATTTCTTGGGAGAATAAAATGTAGGTTAATTCTGTTTTTTAACAATTGTTATCAAATAATTTATACTTATTTAGGAAATATTGTTACTAGAGGGGTATCTCCTATACACCTAACGACCGACTAACCCCATTTTACAAATTAAAAAGTTGTATGGAAGATAGAAATTCTTAAAGAAGAGAATAATTGAAAACTTATTTTCTGAAGAGTTGTTATAGTAGTGAGAAGTTGGGCGCAGTATCCGTAAACCCGCATGGCGGTTGTGCTCTGCGTGCATTACGCCTTACGTTTAAAATAAAATATGGGCCACTAAAAACATTTTAATTAAATAGATAGATTTATTTTATAGTTAACAGTGACTGGCTCATGACTGAACATAAAACATATTAATTTTATTATTTTACAATGCTGAAGAGGAGGAAGAAATCTCCCCTAAACGCCCAATAAATTACATTCTAAAACTATTTTGATTATTCTGAACTTACCATAAGGAAAATAAATAAGTATGATTATTATATTTGTTTTTCGTAATACCAAACATGTATGAAGCTTAAGGCATCTGTCAAAACTGTTCTATTTATTTTATTATGACTTGGTGAATATGAAATAGAATACTTAGAATTCCAATTATTCTGCTAAAAAATAAATAAATGGGTAATAAAAAATATAGTTTTACTTTTATGATTTTGGGCTATAATTCTTCTCTATAAATAATGTTAGGCTAACTAGCCTTGTATTATGCCGGCACTGACACGCTAATCGACTGAGACGCACTTGGCTGGTTGCCAAATCCTGGAACTTCTTGCGGTATTTACCGGATATTTTATTAATTTATCTATTTAATCTAGTACTCACATCTGTCACATCCTTCTATCTTGCTCCTAAGCTTGATGCCAGGCCCAGTTTACCCTCATACATGTATTGTATATTATAATCGGCTTACAGGAAATATAAAAATAAAACTTCTGATTTACACTTTATTTATTGATTTTATTTTTCAATATTAGAACTAAAATTGTTGGAGCTAATGTAAACACTCATTAAACAAGTAGAATCATATGCTCATGAAATTGACCCCAAAAAGTCACTAAACGGTGAATATAGGTATGTCAAATGTAATAGAATGAGCGTAAGAAAAGAATATATTAAGGACTTAAAAATAATAATATATAATATTCTAGATGAACAATCTTAAATACTTGTTAACATAACAACTAGTACTTGTATTGCACACATATTCTTGTTCTTGGTCTTGGTCTTAGTATCTTGGTACCTACTAACTATTACCTATAGCTATTTAGTTTAAATCTTAGAGCAACTCAAAAGAGTAGATATTTTTTGAATTGATTTATTGACAAATTGACGTTGAATTAACTTATATTGACGTAGACATAGTAAAGTCCAACCAAATAATTAAAATTAATTTGACCCATGGAACATACTCATCACAGATATACGTTATCGCTAAAACTATTGACCAACACATACGTACTCTATACTCTCGTTTTCATCTCAAAATACACGTACAAAAAAAAAGACTTATAAACGACACGGCTACGACTGACATGCCCATCAGGAGGAGACTAAAAAGGAGCTGGATGAGAGATCTCCTCACCTAAATCAAAGTAATGACCAGGAAAAGGTACTGCTGGGCACTATCCTTCCTCATGCCTATAACGCCAACCTGATCATCACAACACATCTGCTGATTGTCAATACCATGACAAGTGCGGATAAATAGTTAAAGATTAAAAAAACTGACAGAATTATTGAAAATACTTATTACTAAAATATCAAAAATGCAGTTGATTTTACAACAAATGTCTTAAATATGAATACAATTTACAGAGATATAATAAACAAATTAAATATAATATATTACATTATAATCAACAATATATTGCAAAACTAAACTTGATGAACAAAAATTTATAGTAAACCATTTAATAATTAAAGTAACTAAGGAAATCACAAAAATGGAATAATTAAACCAATAGCAGAGGAGAGCAGATTTATAGTAGTTGGCAAGAAGGGACAAGAGATTATATGCCGATGAATAACACAAGTATAATTTTATATTACATGCTTAAAAGTAAGAGGTAGAAATTTTGGCAAAATATAATTTATAGTAAGTATATAATAATATATTTCTTATTCTTTTGATCAGTGGAACCTTATCACCCCTATCCTTGATTGGTTGCTATTTCACAAGGAAATTTCTTTACATCATGCAATGTTCTAATTTTAATATTTTCTGAAGGAGACAGTTTTTTTAAACTGGTCGTAATTAATGTTTTTATCCGGGCATTGGGTAGAACTGAACTGAGAAACATTGTTTACGTTATATTGTTATCTGAATAATTAAATAAAAACAAAAACATGGATCAATGGAATCAACATAACGCAATATATAAATTTTTAATAATACAATTTGCCACAATCAAGGGCCTTGGGTATTATGTGTGTACATCCGTACTATTATATAGAAATTGAGAAAAAGTAAAATAAGAAGAAAACGTGTATGCAAAAAAAAATACATACAATAAAAGAATGACGAAAATGATATAATTCTTGTAAATAGAATATATATATATATATATATATATATAATATATATATATATATATATATATATATATATATATATATAAAGGAAAAAAAAATATAAGCTTATCAACATAAGAATCAAAATAAATAAATGATTTTCTATGGTCCCGACTGTATATACAAACATTTGGTTTCTTAAAAGGTAAAAATAATTACTTGTACATATTTAATAAAAAATTAATTAATTCAGATGTATCTAATGATGGAAGAAACACATATCGTATATAAGTTATTTGAACTCAACTAATGAATGTTGAATAGGACGAGGCTGTTCATTTAAACACCATATATTATATTTTTTACTTATCCTGTTAATTATATAAAAACATTTTTATTTGTGTTTTGATTTGTTGTAGATTGGTAAATACCTAATCAATTATGAAATTATAATGAATACAAATGTTATTAAAACTAATTTCTTTAAGGATTAAAATATTTAATTAATTCTAGGAACGGTGCTATTTAAAAACCCTTAAAACGAATCTAACTTGCTTTTTCGTAACAAAAATTTACATAGTCTACTTTACTGGAAGCGCCTTTTGTTTTTTGTAATCATAACTAATTCAATGGAATAATGAATAATTTTTCTTATTCTGCACAAAAAAAGAAATTGATCGATATATTGAAACCTAAAAATCCCGGTAAAGCCAAGGAATAAATAAATAGCATCAAAATTGTTTGAAATTATATTAAATTTCATATTCGATTTTTGTTATGGACTCCTAGGGCCCATTGGAACGAACTCCGAGATATGTGTTCAATATTTATCGATGTAATATCACCAAAAAAAATATTTGTTGAAATCGGCGCCCCACTAACTGTAGCCTCCTCTTGGAAGAGACAAAAAAGTATTACAGGTCTATTTTTTTTTATAGTTACTAGGAAAATAAACAGGTGCATATTTATATCAATATAAATAAGAACAATAAGGTCAAAAAACTAATCAGTCAGTTTATTTTATCGCCATTAAAACCTTGTCAAGTTTCCAAGACACAAGAGAGAGGTCCGTAGCCATTCCTTATGTAAGGCGGTATATTCCTCTTTACCCAGATACTGTCTTCTCTTCTGTTCAACAGTTATAAATATACAACAAATATTGCTTTTATAATTTTGATTTAATACATATATAATCAATCAAATCAAATATAATAAGAAATAATAAAATAGAGTTATCTTTCTATTCTTTTTACTACAATCATCATGCACTAAACATTCCTCATATGGAAACTTAGATCCACTTTCAACTTGGCAGACATGCAGTAATATCGAAAAATAGCAAATTATATGAGAAGTATTAAGGAGAAGAAAAAACAATTTTCAATAGCAATTTTTTATAAACATAAAATATGTCAAAAGACTTATTAAATTATCATAGTTTCAATACAGTACTTTAGCCTACAAAAAAAAAAATTAGTTATATCATACACGGTGTCTCTCATTGGTCTCTTACGATATATATATATATGTTATTCTTTTTAGTGGACTAGGTAGAGAATTAAATTATTTTTCGAATGAGCATCTGGAATAATCCATTAAATTTTGAGTTATAAAAAAAAAAAACTAAACAAAGGAGTGAGGCCTTCCATGAGAAGAACAGAATACTTATAAAATCGCGTGTAAAAATTTATCACCGCCATATAATATGAGTGTCCTCATATCACACACAGACGGACATTCGTCATTTTTAAAACTTTGATAAAATGTTCTTATTTCTTTTTTTTTTTTATTTTGAATAGTTTTCTTTTAGATTTGAATTTTGAAAAATAAATTTTGGATTTTTATAATATGCCGTATAAATTTTTAAAAAATGTAATAATGACATAAAATATAATTTCATGAATTATATAATCATTTCGTTACTATAAGTACAATTCATTAATGTGATATTTATTAATTTCTGTTTTATTGCTTCATGTGCTGATATATAATTTTACATATATATTTATAATAATGTTATGTATATTATAGGTATAATTTTTGACTTGAAAATAGACAAAATTATCCGAATTATCGTCTAAATAAAAAAAATTAAATAAAAGATTTTCATAAGTAAGTAAGGATTAAAAACATTTTCCTCAAAATAATAGATTTTATATTGTAATATATACCTTTGGAAAATTTGAAGATTTTGTGATAAAAGTTCAATTTTCATATTAAGGATTCAATTTAAACAAATTCCGCCTTAATCATCATTTATTAATTCTGTGAAGGATGTGAATCAATATGATTGGAAAAGTTAGTCAAATTCAGATGTTCATTTTGAAAATGAATATTAACAGTTGTAGCAAATATGGTTGTTGTAGAGATCAGTTTTTGAAGGAACCTGGTTTTGATGCAACTGACTCCTAATAGTTCGCTTCATCACTAATTCATCTTCAAATGTATCAGCATATCCACAAAAATCATCTGGTAACATGCTGGATTTCTAGAATACGAGGAGTTTCGATAACGTTTCCATACTATGCTAATCATGTATTCTTCTTCCAGTTACTCTATTATTAAATAGAAAAGTTTGCGCCCCTCCAGTTTGAAAACGCCCCAATTCCAAGAGTTTTCATAAATAAAATAATTGTAGGTTACGATGAGATGAAGCGATTTACGAAGTTTCAGGCGGATTTTGATAATTCGATAAAAAAGGGTCTGTACCACGGACTATTATTATTATTAATTGTAAAAATTTATTTAAAAAAAAATGATCAGGATATGATATTTATCACTTATGATCAAAAATAAATTCCGTTCTAAAGAAAAATCATCATATGATTTTTAAAAATGTCAGATAAAAATTTTGATCAGAATTGAGTTGGATTTTTCAATTATTGATTTCAAAACCCTGGTTTTAAGTTGTTTATAGAAATATAAATAGAAATAGAAAATGACTTTTTTTTGGAACATAGTCCCTTTAGAATAACAAAATAGAACATAATTAAAATACTACATCTGGCCAAAATAAAACAATGATAAAAAAGAGAAAGCAAAGAAAATATTAGTTAAACAAGCTATATACAAAAAAAATCTATATACAAAACCCTTAAAACTATGATAAAACACTTAAGACTATGTACAGTAGGAACAATTATAATTATACTCTTTTGAAAAATAAAATAATAAAAAATACATTGAGTTCTTCTTTAAAATCAGGTGTATTTCTGCTAACAAAGAAAAGACAAAGCTGACAATATAAAATATCAGTGTCTTTAAATAATGATTAATATGTAGACTCATCATTGTCAAATGCTACAGATTTAACAGATTTAATGCTACAGGTACAGATTTAATTATATACCAATAACAAATAATAATAATAATAATAATAATAATAAACAACAGATGTGGTCAATGGCATTAAGAGCCGGATGATATTGTAATATCCCTAGTGAAGTTCATAGTACAGAATAGTACTATCGTTTGATGATGACTAGAAATGTATAATATCGAAAGTTTAGCAAGTATCTGACTGTTTTTGGGATAGGAATTGGAATAGGAGGGATTGGAATGTGGATATGGAGGGGGAATGTCGAATTTTGATAGGTAGAGAATTTCAGAAATTGACAGCGCGAGCTATAAAGGAATTCTGAAATGAGGTAGATCTGTGCGAAGGGATGTAGAGGTCAGAAGGTCGAGATCTTGTTGAAAGGGAATGGACTGAGGACTTGAATTGGAGAAGGTTGTAGGAGTAAGAAGGACGATGGTTGTTAATGATTTGATAGAGGAACGTACCAAGGAAATATTGTCTTGTAAAGGAGGGGAAGAGCCACCTTAACTCAGTGTAGTGGTGAGAGACATATTTATAGATATTTTTTTATAACTTTTTTTTTCATTTTTCCTCGGGATGTATCATAATTAAATTAATTTTCGTGATATTAGGCCAGTTTCGCCAGAATCGTTACAGATATTTTGATGGCACATTTGTCCATTTAAACTGACTATTTGCAGCCGCTACTTTAAATGAAATTATATCGGTAATGTCGAGTTGATATGATCGTCATAGAATGGACTTGGGTCTTTGATACACAGTTTTTTGTTCGTCGATTGCCATGATTTAATAAACTATAAAAAACCCGAATCCACATGTTAGATCCGTAAAGTAAAACGGATAATTTAGTTACGATAATAATGATGTGAGACATTGTTATGCCGTGCTTATGATTCGTCAAATGAATGGGAATTTCGCAGAATATATTTTATTTTTTAATTACAGTGCAGATCTTAAGGATATCCTTGTAGTAACAATAATGAAAACGACCCATATTTAGAGGTTATCCCGTAAATAGGGGGAAATATTTAAGCAGTTTATATTAGCTATCAAGATCTTCAAAAAAGTTCATATATACCATTGCCTAATTTCCAACAGAAAAGTGAGAAATTTAAGATTTGAGTTTTTTTAAAGTGAGTCACGCAGTTTGTTAAATAGGACGCGATAACTATGAAAATATTTGATTTAAGTAATTAAACATTTCTCCATAGTAAACTTGACAAAATTTACTTTAAACGAAAGTAAAGTTTGTCATTGTTAAAACTACTTAAACACTTTTGATCGGATAAACTCATCTAAGTTCTTTCTTTTCTCCATTTCTCATTTCTCATTTCTCCATAGTAAACTTGACAAAATTTACTTTAAACGAAAGTAGAGTTTGTCATTGTTAAAACTACTTAAACACTTTTGATCGGATAAACTCATCTAAGTTTAAAAAAAAAAAATCAAAAATGGTTTGTAATTTTTCTTTTTTTTAACACCCTTCAACATTTATCTCACTTTTAGAAAAACTTCCTCGTTTTATAAGCCTTAAGTCCATAATAATGAAGTTGAGGTTTATTTGGAAAAGTTTTAAGATTCACCTCAAGTTGTGTAAAGAATGATGTGATTTTCTATCCAGTTATCTTATAGTACCCGTGATTTAAGCAAAAATGACGGCAATTAACAGTTGAAAAGCTTTTATTTCTTGTTTTCTTGATATGGGAGGTATTTCAATAAAAATAGTTGCTTAAAAATATACTTTATTTATAAATATAGAAAATTAAAAATAATGATTTTTAAAAAAAATTTGTTTCTTGCACTAGGTATTTTAATGTGCTCCATTTTAATGCAATAGTTGCATGAGCTTGTCAATCATTGTTCAATTACAAAATTGGTATTGCAAGACTGTTCAACAGGACATAGGATAACGTCAGGAAAGAGAAAAGGATAGTATGTTTATGCTACTTCTATAATTCATTGTGCTACTATTATATTTTATATTTTATTATATTCTATTATTATTCAATCATTTATTATCTGTGTGAAGAAATATAGGATCCTCTGAGTATGCATTACTTACGCCCTGTTTCAATTCGAGGACAGAGATAGGTCGTCGTTTCTATCCTTGCTTTCTGGGCCAAGAACAAAACAAAATTATTGTCGAGACCAGATGCCAAAAAAACAAAAAAAAAAAAAAATTATCATCGTTACAAAATTATAATTATATAGTGTCTAACAGAATAATAATAATCATAAAAGTGTTAGTTTTTTAAGAAGGAAATAATTAACTTCAAAGAGGACCATGAATCCAGATGTCGCTTAAGCGTTGTGGCCAATAGTTTTGAGAGTGGCTAAATGGTTTATATATGTCGTCATAAAAATTCAGTGGATTTTGAAATCTAATGGACGGATTCTTGGATTGTTCCATGGTTTCATTAAAATTTTGTATATTTTATCTGATCAGCTCTTTAATTGCGGGGATTGAAACATCTCACTAAGGGAAAGACTGCATGCTGTTTTCAAGGACTGTGGACATGGTTCAATGCCTTCATAATTTATCATTGGACAGCAAAGAATAATATTTGACATTCCATTTCTTTATTGAATATCTTGACATACCAAACCAAATATAGGTGCATTGTAATGACAAACATTGTAACTCACTGCAGTAAATCACGAACAGAATTGAACAAGGACAAGAGGAAGGAAGAAAATAAAATAAAAATACAAAAATCCGTTTATCCAACTTTTTTATCCTTTATTATTTAATTTTTTTTTCATTTTTATTTTACATTTCGATTCAATTATCCCTTGATAGTGGGAGATATGTAACGTTCGCAGAAGACGTGGGTCGAATGAGCACTTCAAGAGTCCCCGCCTGGCTAAAAATGTCTACTGTGAGAGGCGCTTTCTGATTGGTGGAGGGGAACAGCCAATGAGCGCTCGCCTTAGATCCCCGTATCGTGTGTCCTACACTTATAACCCGGGCGATCCCTCCCCTCCGCGACACTAGACCACTGCAAGTAAGTGCGTTACGATCTGTTCTGTGAATGTTAGGGATATTGCATTTAGAATTAATTCATTTTTTATTTATTTATCTTAAATTAAATAAAATATTAATTTGAGTCGGTATTGAGAAACGACTGGATACCGCTTTTATTTGTGTGAGAAGCCACGACTGTCATAGTGACAACAGCACGCTCTCCAGTTGGGATTAACACAACTGATTGCCTGGGTATTTTAGTTTTGTACTGGACCTTATCAGACCGGTAAGTGATTTTTGACAATGCTTCTGTCACAGTTTTTTGGAGCTGTTATTAAAAAAAAAAAAAGTTCTTCAAAGTGATTCAATTATCCTTAAAAAAAAAAGTGATCCAAAACTGTGAAGAGGCCATAAGTTTGTGCAACTTTTAAATCAATAAAGTAGTATCTTCTAGAATGCTTTAAATTTGGATAGGGTTATGTAATATTATACGAGATATCATTTTAAGTGAATAGTTGTTTATTATTTTAAATTAAATGGGCTGAAATTTAAAAAAAAAATAAGATCGAGTTTCGAGTGGTTGTTTATAAAGACCTTGTAGACTAACCTGCCAGAGAGGTTGCTAACCATTGTGTCGACCGAGATGTAGATATGATTAAGGGCGGAAGTGGGACAAGAAGAGATTGAAATTCAAAAGGGTGACCCATATCAATTATACTGTGAGAGGGGTGGGGGTAATGGGTGGAGGGGATGAACTATTCATAGGGTTCAATCCGAGACTGGATCAGTCTTCCATAGGCTGTCTGTCTTACAGGTACGCATTGTCCTTGCAGATAACCTAACTATAATTGTAAATAATTTCAAAAGATTTTTTAATTTTTTTTTTTTTATCGGCCTAATACTTTCTTTTTTCTCTCTTCTTTCATTTTGATTTAAAGAGTAAACAAAACATTCCATATGGACTTCATTTTGAATAACTGGGGTGCAAAAAATATTCGTGGAAATTCCAGATAATGGAATAACCGTTTTAAAATGAAATAAACTTAAAAAAAAACACTAATAGCACTATGGGGCTGATTATTTTAATTTTGAATTATCAATTTTGGTTTATTATTTTTTTTAATGTACTGGTCCATTGAAATTTAGCCATAAGATATATTTAAAAAAAAAAAATTTTATTTTTAAAACATTTTAAATGTGGAATTTTATTTTACATTCGTCAATCTAGTCAATTTTTTTTTTCGGAGGGCGTTGCACAAATTTTTTTTTGTCAAATAATCTTTGTGTAATACCCAGGCAAACTTATCTGTGAGTTGTAGTTAACATTAACATAGAAGTATGCTTGATTCTAATACCTAACAATATAGTGTTTCTGTTTACTATTGAATGAAAAACGTATAATAATTTGGTGTGTGTTAAATATTGGGAATTCCAACGATTTTGAAGTGAAATAGTTTAATATATTTTTATTTGTTCCGAAATTGAAAAAAAAAATGAATAAATTACTTGAGAACTTTTTCGTATTTCGAATTCTTTTCAGAAACTTAAACAATAGTCTTACTTTTTTAAATATTATTTTTTTTTTTAATTTTTAAATGGGCACGCCTATGGAAATTCAAACTTGTCAGCCCTACTCCGTATAAGCTGATGGACAATAGTGTTTTCTAAATATAGATATTACACATCCAACTTCGGTTAGCAGAGATGGCAGCTCAAATATTATAATACGATAAACAAGGCTCTGAATACAGATTTAGAAGGCCCACTTCTTGCCAAATGACTGGCAGCCATCTTGTCTTCAAGCTTCCTTATGCTTTCAACACTTGGCTTTTAAATGCTGCATAAGCGTTGTTTAATTAATAAACATTCGTTGAAATTATGAATACTATTATATCTAATCAGCAACCGGACTTAATAAAGTAAAGTGAATAATCAAAATTATTATCACATCGAAAAACTGATAGTTGACCAGTATTCAATTGAGATAAAAGCGATAAAAGAATAGAAATAAAATATAATAACAATATTTACAAAAAATAAAACATATTCAGATAATTAAAATCATTCTAGTTAAATATATATGAAATATCTTTTGTTCTATCTTAGTTCATTATTAACAAAATAAAATCTGTTGATAACTATTAAATAAATATAGTAAATTAAAAATAAAATAAAATTCACCTCAACTGAAACCGAATGAAATTGTGCAAAAAAAAAAAAAATAAAAATAACATAAAAATTAAACAATAAAGAAAAAAATCTTTATCTATTAATAATGAATTTGATTTGCAATGAATGACGATAGTATTAAAAATAAAATAATAATAAATAAGTAAAAAAAAAAATCTTCCTGAATAATAATACCGGTAAAGAATCAATAATTAAAAAATAATGAATGATTGTTACATACCAAAAAAAATCGATTATACTGATAAGATCGATTGAAGGTATCGATTTTCTGTAAAAATCTAGCAACGACGGTTTGGAATTCCAATGGGCAGTTATTTCGGGAGCTCCTGCGTCAGTGCTCTGCAGAGAACGCGAATAACAGATCTAGAAAAGAAATTCAAATCCACTTAGCAATATCACTCTTTCCATTGTGTCAATAATTACATAATTAATTAAGTCAGCTTCTAAATGATCTAAAAAATGCTCCAATTATTATTTCGAATAAAAAATTAAATTAACTTACGAACTAAAAATGAGACTACATAGATTTTTTGTGATTTGGAAATTACAGTGAAATTGTGAATCAAAATGAATGATATGATTGCTACTGATAAGAGTGAATGGTGAATGATATAGAATGAATACTAACCGTCTTGGAAGAAAATATATTATAATGCATCATACATGTCAATGTATTTATTATGTTATCTAATAAGTTAATATAATGTCACTGTTGAACAACTGAGACATAAATGGACAAGAGACTAATTGAATTAGAAATTTATTATGCCCTGGTTGGCAGCGAAAGAAATGATCAGTGAATTTAAAAGATCTTTACTAATATTATGATTTACTCAAGTAAATTTATTCAATAATTATTCAATAAAATTATTTTATCATTCACTACAGTAAAATAATTTTGAGAAAAATATCATACAAAAAAATTTAAGTAAAAAAGTAATGATTAGAGTATTTTTTTAAAAATATTAATCTAGATTTATGTAAGAAAATAAATTAATTATAAAAAGCTGCAAATATTCAAACAATCGTATATTATTTCTAAATGGTTTTATTTATTTAATATCTGGTGTCTCGTCCCTATCTATCTTACTTTAACTTCTTGAAAAAAATTTCAATAAAACTATATATTTTTTATTTTACTTTATTTTTTAAAAATATAAATTCAAATTAATTTTTGAATTATAAAACCTTTACCTAATAGGCACTAGCCATATAAATTAATGAAGCATAATAATTTATAATTTTTTATTGTTTAGAAAATGATTCATAAAACAAAAATTTTTTTTTTTTCTCAAACTAGGAAAGTAATTTTTAGAAACAATAAATGTTATTCTCTTGTCCAATTATTGATTATGCATTGGTTATTCTTTTTTAGCCTGAAATAATTTAATTTAAAGTTATAATTAGTTGCTTATCTTTAGATTATTTAATTTTCCGTTCAAAATATTGTATGTAAACCATATTTTTATATTGTCAACTGATATAATTAATAATGCTTTTTTTCTTTTCGTATGAAGTATGAAGTGGAATAGAAGTAATTTAAAAAATAAAAAATAAAGTGACTAATTTTGTTCAAACTTTAGTGTGAATATATATATTTTTTTTGGATATTTATAAATATCATCATATTTAATAAATAAACTCTAAATATTTCATTTATTGCACATTTAATGAATAAAAAATAATTTTGTTCTTCTGATATATGTGGTCGAAAAGTGTAAATAATAATTAAAATAAGATATAATAAAATTTAATCATATTAATAATATGAAAATAACTTATCTCTTTGGAATATATTGTATGTCTCATGCCCATCATACATGTTAATCAACTTATTAACAATGGTGATATAGTATGTTCGTATATATACTTATTACAAACTTTATTTTAATATTACTATTATAGATTTAATATAATTGTATGAGAATTTAATTGTAATTAAACAATTAATAGAAAGTTTAAAATATATTTAACAGATTGATCGAAATATTTAAAGATGCATCAACTTACTGTAATTATTTTTCAAATAGGATCTAAAAACATATTTTTTTTTTACTATTTATTTTAAAAAAGGCAGTACTATTCTAGAAACGGGCCGTTTAAAAATAATATCTCTGTTAAAGAATGTCAAGGATGATAGAACAAAAACGAGCTAAAAAAGAAACGACGAAAAAAAAGAAGAAGAAATAAAAACAGACGCGAGCCGGCTCTGAGTCCTAAAAAGGCCCAGACAGCCGAAACCTCGTGAAGGTGCCAGCACCTCCGTGCCAACCCCTTTAGGGTCACTGGTTAAGAATAATTAGCTATTCCGGCCTATAATATATCTATATTTATAGCATATTAGCCCTATTATATAGCTCTCCGCTCAGCTAATATATCATATGCCAAAGTTATAGTTGTCTTTTGAAGAAACAGTTTGAAATAATGTGTGCACAATGGTTGAATAACTGTTGAAACGATTCAATCCTCACTGCCGCGATATCCCTATAACGAACTAAAAATGATAATAAATGAAAACAAAAAACGTGAAATAAAATTTGAAAAACATACCGCAATTTTTTTTTTCCCAAGAAAGCTTTTCAAAACATATGTATTGTTTTCCCTTCCATAGTAACCATATGAGAAGGTCACGTAGAAACCCGCTAAAAAAAAAAAAAAAAAAAAAAAAAAAAACATTTTAAACAGCATTATGGAAAAAAAATATTTTTTTATTTATTTAGACATAATATTCTGTCACGGGAACAATAATTATATTGATAAATGAACACATTCACACCATATATACAAAAAAAAAAATTAAATTAACAAAAGTAAAATATACAATAAAACTATATACAATAAAAAAATAAAATAACCTAAATATAAGTAAATTAAAAACATAAAAATACAAAAAAAAAATTAAATTTATAAATAAAAAAACTTAACAATTTTAACAGCATTTTGGAAAAATAATTAATTTAGCAAAATAATCAGCGTTTTTTTTAATTTATTTTTTCATTTATTAATTTTTAAAAATAATTTTTTTCCAAAATGTGTTTATAAAAAAAATAAATAAATTCTCAATTAAAATACTATTTTTTTCATTAAAATATAAATTTAAGAAGATGAATTAATTGATGCTATAATAAAAAATCAACTTTAATTCTAATCATAACAATAGTAATCATTTATGCTTGTTTTCTTAAAATGATGTTTTTTAATATCTTATTAAGTCATCACTATTTTAAAATATATATTTATTTCTATCGGGATCTCAAAGGTATTTCGATACTTTATCACCAATTTAAAGTAATTTTTTCCATTATTCAAATTTTAAGATCTTTTTTATTTTATATTTCGAAATATTACATTCTGTCACAATCAAGGACATTTATAATAGTGTTCAGAATGCACACTCACACTCTGTACGATCATTAAAAAAAATAAATAAAAAAATAAAAAATATATGAAAATTAATATTATTATCTGTTTTGCTGTATTTCCGCCTATGAAGTTCATTTTTAAGTATTTTAGGAACTGAAAGTCATTATTTAATCGTTATAGATGACCTCCTATTGAACAACAATAATAATGAAATAATGATGGGAATTAATTCAAAATCGTACATGAAAATAATGCAATATCACCAAACTAATGTTCTTAACTATTGAAATAAATACTTTATTAATGATTAATATTAATATATCTTTGTAAAATATAATCATATAAAAACAAATGCTTTAATATTGCTTTAGTAACACATACATTTATCTTATTTCATTTTTATCTTCAAATAAGTTTAAACAAGAACATGACAGTTTTTCAAAAAGTCATTCACTTAAAAACATTAATTGTTTATCACAGTAGCGTTTTATAAGTGTGCATAGTTTATCAGAAAATTAAATTAAATCATATGATGCAATAAATGTTATACGAAAATCGATAAAATATGTATTAATGGACACAAAGAATGATAGCTTATGTTGGTCACACATTGATTTTTATCATAAAATCTAACTAAAAACAGTATTAGACTCCAGATTAGCCTATAATTAACTTAATGTTTTATTAATTATGAATGATCGAAATGATATTACCAACATTCTAGTTTCAGATTGCTGTATAAAATTGCTCATAAAATATTTTTTATGTGTAGGATTGATAACAAAAATTAAATATCTGAATAGATTTAAAAATAATAAATAATATTAATTTTGATTTATCAAAAAAAAAAAAAAAAAAACTGTAAAATTGCTATGTTTATTACTATTATACGTGGCAATGTTCCTGTTATTATCATTTAAAACGGTAGATTATTTCCAAACGATGAATAGTTTTATTGGTAAATTTAAATAAAAGCTTATAGTCTCTGGTACAGATCTTTTTTATCAAATCATATCCATCCGCCTAAAACTTCGTAAATAGCTTCAGCTCATCGTAAACTACAAATATTTTATTTTCGGAAATTCTTGGAATCAGGGCGTTTTCAATCTGGAGATCGGCATACTTTGTCTATTTAATTATGTACCCTAAACTCATGAATACCCATTTGGTTTCCACTTGAATCAAAAGATAATATGATCACAAAATAAAAAAAAAGTCACCTTACAAAAATTTTGGGCCGTTTGGTCTGTATAACCTCGTTCTTTTGATATTTGGGAATGGAAGTCACATCAAAGGGACCAATATACTTGTTGGCCACTTTCGTTCTCGACGTTGTGATCATATTATCTTTCGAATCAAGTGGAAATAAAATCGGTATTCTTGAGGTTTTAATACCTAATTAAACTGACAAAGTTTGCTTATCTCCAAAGTGAAAATGCTCCAATTCAAGTATTTTCGAAAATAAAATATTTGTATGTTAAGATGAGATGAAGCTATTTACGAATTTTTTAATATAATGTTAATAATTTGATAAAAAGGGGCGTGGACTACTATGTTTGAGGGGTTGATAATAATCCAGTATGGCTAATGTTGCTGAATTGGGTGGTAGTTTGTTATGCAACCTTAAGCGCCTCATAGATCATTTTCTATTGAACAATGTATATATCAATTTTTGTGCCCCTGAGTAAAATCAATCAATGTATACTTTTAATTATTTGACTGCCATAGAAGTAGTAGTCTCCTCTCGTCTTATATTCATTGAGGACGTTCTTTTGATTATACTTTAAATATACTTCAATACTTTTTAAAATATTCCAAAGATCAATATCGTTTCACTTTGTTTCAGAAGGGCTGTCCTATATCTTTTAAGCCCGCTGCAGACAGGACAAGGACAGAATGGCGTCGAAAGGACCTGCAGGTATGCAAGTAGGGGCTGATGACCCCGATCCAACCCCATATCTCTTCGTATCTCTGGAACAGAAGAGAATCGATCAAACGAAACCATACGACGCCAAGAAGGCTTGCTGGGTCCCCGATGAAGCCGAAGGTTTCCTCCAGGGTGAAATCCAAGGAACCAAGGGAGATATTGTCTCAGTCAAGCTCCCCGGTGGCGAAGTAAGTATATTTCATGGATGGTAAAAAAAAAATAAAATAAAAAAATAAATCAGAAGTAAATTTAACATAATAAACAAGAAAATTTGGAATGAATCGATAAAAAAAAAATTGGATGTCAAAAAGTTTAATGATAAAAAATCTAAATAATATAGCTTTCAGGTATTAAATTAATTTATTAGTTGTCTACAAGATTTAAAAAATATATATTTTTTAATGAATATCTACAAAAATATATCATTATTGTCTTGATTTTGATTAAATTTTTCGTGATTTTGATCGAGGCTTCAAGTAACAACGTGTGATGACATTTAAAAAAATAAATAAAATAAATGTAATTGCTTTATGGAATAAACATCTGGTAATTCGGTCTATCTTCTTAGTTGCTTTGTGCAAATTAATTGTTAAGAAAATATATTTTAAGCTATTTAAATTCTTTTTTTTTTCAAAAAAGGAAAAAATAAATTAAAATAGATTTATCTCTTTTCGCTAGTGGAGACCTCAATTATTCTAATGATATATAACAAAAAAAAGTAATTAGAACACTAAAAGATTTTATTAAAACAAAACAAAAAAATACTATAGGTGACAGTTTATTTAACACTTATCTTGCAAAAAATATTTTAATATTTATTGCAAAAATAAATAAATCATTACCTGATTTCTCGAAGTATTGACGAAATTATAAGATTTAAAAATAAAAATAAAAAACAACAACTAGAAAATATTTTAAAGTTAACACCGAACTGATGGTTTCGATCGGTGTTTTAGTAGTATGTTTTCCAGTAGTATTTTTCATAATCATAGTTTAAATAGGCAATTATATACCGCTTATTATTAATTAATGTAGTACAAGCATTTCATTATTAACTTAAAAGCATTAAAGCATTTCATTATTAACTTAAAAGCATTAAATTGCTTATCAATAAGTTGAATGTTACTTTTACTGAGTGCAAAATTCATCTAGTTCTTGCTCCGTACACATCAAAGAAATACTTAATTCTATAGATATTTCAAAATGTTGAATCACTGAATTCTGCGTGTACATAGATTTACTTTTTAATAGAGGACTATTGTAAAAAAATAACTTTTTTATTTATTTATTGTCATTTGTTTGTATAGAGTTTTAATTTATTATTAATATTTATAAGTCAGATATTTTGGATTTGTCGGTATAATTATATAGGTTCGGAAGTTTGTACTATCTTGTTTCTGTATTCAAATTATATATTAGCTCAAAATATCATGTTCTGCAGGAGTTTAGATCATTTTTTTGTAATTAGTTTCTGGCTCATCATGTTTCAGCTGCTTCAGTAAAGCTTATTTAGTCATATCCTTGATGAAAATTCAATATTTCAGAAGTAGAATAGTTTGTTATCATTTGTCGTTGTAGTTATTTTATGTATTTTTTTTTTTTTTTGTATTTTTCTTTTCTCTTCATTTTGATAGTCTTATCTAAATAGTTATAGGGTATAAGTGAGTAAGTGGAAAAATGGTATTGATGAGTTATGTATAATTTATTCATCTTCTAGCCTTATACATAATTCAGGAAGATTGGGAGATGATATAAATATAACAAATTCATTGCAACCATTTTTCGAATTACCAACTTATTGCCTATGACCATCAAATTTAATGTAGTATAGTTAATCAAGAGTCATAAGATGATCTTAGTTTCATAAATTTAAATGTTATCTATGTTTTATTCGTTTAATTTTTAATCCCTACTTTTCTCTCCCTTAATCTTTGATGTTTTAGCCCTCAGTTTAATCAACACTCCATGAAGAATGTTTGTTAATTTTTCAATACTGTTTTCTCTATTTTTGATTCGATCCTTAGTTTGCAAATATTTTAAACATCGCTACATGAATTTATCGCTATTGTTTGCTTGGTCTGTTTCTTCCATTCGTAAGGCGAATCTATTTTCAAGCAGAATAAAGTTATATTGGGTAATGATATCTGATTACTAAATATGGTTACTTCCATTGAGCAGGAAAAGAACTTCAAGAAGGAACAAGTTTTCCAAGTTAATCCCCCGAAATTCGAGAAAGTCGAAGACATGGCTGATCTCACCTACTTAAACGACGCATCTGTCCTGTATAACCTGAAGCAGAGATATTATGCCAAGCTTATTTATGTAAGTCAAACTGATTTATTTTTATAACATATTTAACTAATTTTTTTTTTTACTTTTCAATTGACAGACAAAAGACTTCAAGAAAGATCTGGTCGGCCAAGTGAACCCACCCAAGTTCGAGAAATGTGAGGACATGTCCAACTTGACCTACCTCAACGACGCTTCTGTCCTGTATAACCTTAAGCAGAGATACTATCATAAGCTAATTTACGTAAGTTAGATCAACCCCGGTTGGAAGGAATGCTCCAAAACCTTCCCGGATTAAGCATGCCTTGGATAACCTGCAACTTGACCAGCAAGGTGAATCCATTGAATGAAGACGATCAGTGGCATCAACCGTCTTACCATTTTTCTTAAATCCTTTCTATTGACTTTTTTATTTCTTCTATCCTCCTTTAAAAACAAAATAAATGGACAGGCATCAAAACTGGTATAAGTATCAATAAGTTTCATTGCTCAAACAATTGAATTAAATTTCACTTATCGAATACGTTGAATGTAAGATCTATTGAGACTAGCCTGTTTTGATGCAACCCAAGTTCGATTGTCCATCACTTTCTGATCAACCAGAAAGTCTAACCTCCTTATATAATATTAATACGTAGTTATTTGGGTATGAAACCTGTAGTGAAAAAGGGCATGAACACCAATCACTATACCCTTTGTCATCTATTGTATCTCTCTTGGAATGATTATTTGTTGTTTATGCTATGTATGTGGTTCCTTAGTATTTGTTATCTATGTACTCCTTTAATATTTGTATTTACTATCTTCATCTCAACAGAAACACGTCCATTAGATGTCTAAAGACAATACTTAGCTATTTTTTTAGTTTTTCTGTTTAGAAGTAAATAAGTAAATTACCACATCCGCACTCTTTCAATCTGGTTGAGATGAAGTTCAATGATGATATTAGACTTGCAAAGTCTTTAAATAATTAATACTTTATTCACTTTATACAGACATACTCCGGTCTGTTTTGCGTTGCTATCAACCCTTACAAGAGATTCCCCGTATACACCATGAGGTGCGCCAAGTTGTACAGAGGTAAGAGGAGGAATGAAGTCCCACCTCACATCTTTGCCATCTCTGACGGTGCTTACGTAAACATGTTGACCAGTGAGTATTGATATATGTATTTAAATATATTTCATAATAACATCAAGATTAGTTAACAATCGAAAGTAAAAATAGTTGAATAACCATTAAAGCTTTTTTTTTTTTTTTTTTAATTTTCAATGATCTGTCAACACAATATAACAGAAAAATATTTAATTTTTTCTGATTAATAAGTTTTGCCTTTCATTCAACACATTTCACAGAAATACAAAATCTAAAAAAAAAAACATTGAGGATTGGTCAAAAGGTCTGAACAAATCATAATTTATATGAAATTAAAAAAAAAAAATGTTGTTTCGTCTTCTTGATGGTATAATTCTTTGTATAATTATCCATTTTGATTTGAACAAAAGATTTAACTCTCTAACTTCTATGTTAAATATTACTCGCCTGGGACTTACCTTTTTGTTCAAATATAAATGGTAGCTTTTTTTTGTTTTTTTTTTATCAAGAAGATATTTTTTTCTTTAAAAAAATAATTAACCCTTTTGATCAAGCACCAGTGGATTAGTTTGAAAAATATATTATACTGTGTTATTATTTTAAAATATTTTCGCTGTTTTTAATGCCAATTCTGTTTCTTTTTCAGACAAAGAAAACCAGTCTATGTTGATTACGTAAGTGTCATCGTTTATATGTCACGAATATGCTTAATATATTTTTATATCAAAGTGTTAATTTATAACTGATTATAATAAATAGTGTTAATTGTCACACTAAAAAATAAAACAAAAAATTATTAAAATTATCTCTAAAAATTACAAGTTATATTTATAAACATTATAGATTAAAATTGTTATATTATTTTCTATTGTTAAGACATTTTTGAGTTCTATAAATAATCTTCTTTTTATGAATTTTAATGTTAAATAACTATTAATAATATTGAAATTGTTTAATTCGGTATCGTATTATTTTTGTACTCTTATGAAACAAAGAGTATTTTAGCGTATATCAAAAAAGTTTTTGTTTTACCAAGCTGTTTGTAATGTATTGTCGAACGTCTAATAAAAGTTATTAATTTTTTTTTAAAAAGACATAGATAAATTTCTAAAATTTTCACATATCTTACATATGATAAAATATGAAAATAATTAGGTATTAGAGAAAATTAAAAATAAGTAATTCACTTAGATAAATTGGAAAAAAAAAATTAGGTCTGTTTCATACGATAATATTTCCCTTACCTTATTAATGAAACAAATTCCTTTATTAATAAAACAAATTTTAAAAATGTACAGATACGCATTAAGCTGTGGACACGGTATGCGAAAAAATGTAAATCGTAAACGTACAAGACGGAACTCGCGACAGACATTTCTTTAAAACGGAAAATATGAGTTTAGGAAAAAAATCAATGTATCCAACTTTTTCATAACGTTTCCCCAACTGCAAACTGCAATAAATCACGAAATAACGTTAATTTATATTTCATATACTGTAAAGACCAGCTTTAAACCATTTTTTTACCTGATGGAAATACTTCTTTCCTAAACGGTTCAGGTTGCTGTTGGAGAGACGTATGATACAATTTATGGAAGTTTGTGTGAGCGATCTAGAGTTAGTTTAAAAATAATGAAAATCCTCTTTTGACCCATAGTGGAGAGTCTGGTGCCGGAAAGACTGAAAACACGAAGAAGGTAATTGCCTACTTCGCCACCGTTGGTGCCAGCACAAAGAAAGAAGAAGTATCAGAAAAGAAGGTATAATTAGAAAAGAATAAATCCGATTAACTTATATCTGTCACTAAATCAAGTCCGAAGTTACCTAAATGAAGCGTTTCCTCAGTGTAATATTTCTTTCTATTCCACAGGGTACCCTAGAAGATCAAGTCGTCCAAACTAACCCTGTACTAGAAGCCTTTGGTAATGCCAAGACAGTCCGTAACGATAACTCCTCTCGTTTCGTAAGTATATACTTATTAACTTTAAACGAAGTATCTATATCTAGTTGAGCTTGTTGTAACTTTTCCTTCTTACTTAGGGTAAGTTCATCCGTATCCACTTCGGACCATCAGGAAAACTGGCCGGAGCTGATATTGAGACCTGTAAGTAAAACGTTACAATGTTAGATTATCTCGTGAATACAATTTAGAAAATATTATAATTATACTTATAAATACTACAGTATAATTTATTATAAAAATAACTGGTATCTTTATAGTTATATATCACTTTTCATTTTTATTAAAAAAACGATATTTTAAAAAAATCTCAAGAAATTAATTATTATGATGTAGGTCTTTAATGTATTTGATCATTAACATCAGTTGTATTTATTGTAATTAAATTTTAATCATTATTTTTATTTAAAATTAAAAAAAAAAAAGTGAAAATAAAAGAGTTTTGAAACTTATAACTTTCATTTGAATTAAATGAAGCTTCGTATAATTTCTTGAAACGTTTTTTATTGTTACAATATAATATATTTAGGTTAGAAGTTTCTAATTAACTGTGTAAATACGTCTGCATTTAGTTAATCTTTTAATTTCTATAATATTTCTATTTTTTATGACAGATCTACTGGAGAAGGCTCGTGTCATCTCCCAACAGACTCTGGAAAGATCCTACCACATTTTCTACCAGATCATGTCTGGTGCCGTAAAGGGAGTCAAGGGTATGCTTCTTTTTCTTTCTATTAAAAAAAAAAATTATAGTTATATACCTATATATAAATTATGTCTATACATAATAATATAACACATATAATCTATTTGATAATTAAGTGTTATAGTCATAATAACTTAGTTATTATTAAGTTAACTATTTTTAAAAAAAAATTATTGCCTTTATAAGTATATCTGTAGTAATAAGTTTTTGAACATGAAAATTTTAATGAGTCATTTTTATTAATAAATTAATTATTAATATCTAATGATTTTGGAAAATGTAGGATTATTTTTTTAGCTACTTAGACCATTAAGACTGTTATTTAATATTCAGAGTTATGTCTGCTGTCCAACGACATTTACGAATACAACTACGTCAGCCAGGGAAAAATTTCTATTGCGGGAGTCGATGACGGAGAGGAAATGCAGTTGACAGATGTAAGACTTGATAAAAAAAAAGTTTCCTCAAAAAAAAAAATACCAAGAACAAAAATTTTGAGTAGATTTGACCTAGACTTTTTTGACCTACTTTCAAAAACCGACTATACAAATCGTTATGACCCAGTTAAGACAGGGTATTTTCTATTTCTTTTCACTTTCATCTTCTCTTTTTCATCTTCTTCTTCTCTTCTCCTCTCTCTTTCTTCTGTATATATGAATCTATTTTCTATATTATTCTTCAAATTTCTCTTTCCTATTCTTCTTTAAAGAGACATGTCAGTCTTTTATATTTGTTTACTTTAGATGGTTGAAAAGCCAATAGTTGACAAATATACTTAGAATTTATTGAGTTTTTAGAACCTTACCCCTTCATTCGATCAAGGACAACAGACAGGTACTCGGTCCTTCAATAAAGTTCCTAAAAGGCAAAAATCCTGGAGAGCTGGGAATAGCCAATTAACTCCTCTCTATCTGTAATACAGACATGTGTTTGCTGTCGAATAACATCCAAGAATATTACTTCATCGCCCAAGGAAAGACGACCATCCCAGGTGTCGATGATGGAGAGGAAATGCAGTTGACTGATGTAAGGACAGGCGCAAAACTTGCATCAATCCAAGGCCCTTTAATGACTGGGTTATTTTGTTCGAAATGATTCAAAAGAATTGTTTTTTGTTTTTCTTGTTTTCTTTTATATTCTTATATATGTTATTGAGCTGAAAGAAGATGCTTTGAATTAGAATAGATAGCTTTCGTACTTTATGTTAGAATAGAATGTGAAACATATCTTTTTAAGATAAAAAAAAAAAATGATGTTCTGCTTTAGTAAAGCAAAACAAGACAAGCCAACAACCATTTGGAACTTGGTCTTGGCTATTAACCTCAATGTGTGTGTGTGTGAAATACAGAACAGTGCCTGCTGTCGAATAACATCTTGGACTATCACTTCGTCTCTCAGGGCAAGACCACCATTCCTGGTGTCGATGACCGTGAAGAGTTCCTCATCACCGATGTAAGTCACCACAGAAAGCAACAGGCAACCAGTTCATTGTCGCTTACAGTTCATTGTCTATAAATAGTTCACTCAACCTAAAAAAACTGAGTAAATGCTCGGATGGTAGGTGCCTCAATTTCGTCACAACTATGCCTCATGAATCCTGAATGGATATAATCTCAACCTAAACGTTTACAACTAAAAAGTTTACAACCTAAACGCTATAAAAAAATAAATATATTTTAGAAAAGATATTTCAGATTACACTTTTTTTTTTTTTTAAATCTGGTTATAGGAACAAGTTCTAATTTTTTTCTTGTTTCTTATGGTATTTAGGACCATTGTTATATATTTGTAATTTGGTCTAAAACCACTGGCATTTACTCGGTTTTGATACCCCAAAGTATTGGAAACTACTAGCTAAACAGAAATAACACAAAGTATACAATGTTGTCGTTGTTATAATCCAAGCAATTTAATTTTCTACAGAAAAGACTCTGTTGAGTAACAGGATTGAAGACTATAACTATATTAACCAAGGGAAAACGAGAATACCGGGAGTAAACGACTCTGAGGAGTTTCTTCTTACCGATGTAAGTTTGACTAACTAAGAAATTACTAAACACTTGACCAAATCATCGCAGCCCTTCAAGCCGCACAGCCGCATAATTTTATTTATTTATTTCAATGTCACATTCACAGCTAACAACCTTTGACCATCTTTTTATTTTATTTTTATAGCCAAGTGCTTGCTTTCTGACGACATTTACGAGTACAACTTCATCTCCCAGGGTAAGGTCACAATTGCAGGTGTAGACGATGCTGAAGAATTCACATTGACAGACGTAAGGATGTTAATGTATCCTCGACTTGCCCCCCTAAATTGTAGAACGTTGAGTGTCACAGTATTTTCTCTGTATGCATGAACCCATGTACCTTTGAGCCTTTTGGAATATTAAAAAAAAAAAAAATCAGTGTTTTAATTGCTCGTTTATTTACACCGATGTGATGTTTTCTCTGGAATATTTTCAGAGATGTCCTCAATATAATTTCTTTTTATAATCATTTCGAGGGCTGTCCATTTATCAGAACAAAATTAGAAACGTTGTGCCATAATATTCCCATCTGTGTGAAACTAAAAACAAATTATTGGATAGCAATAAAATGAAAATGCAATATTGATGCTGACATGAAAAAATACATTACCTGTAGATCAAATAGCCTGTAATCGGACTGAAAGATTAAAACACCTTGTTTAATTTTTTTCCATTTTATAATAAATTGATTTTTCTCAAGGTTGAGAAATTCATTCAAAAGAATTAAAGAAAATTTGAACGTTGGAAACAAGTTGTGGCCCCAAGTTTTGAAACCATACGAACCTACATAATTGACAATATCAGCGATAATACTTCTAATAAAAATAATATTTTTTTTATTAACTTTAAGAGCTTAGTACTAACATGACCGACCAGACAACATCAGAGACAAATTAACAAAATTAATATTTAAAAAAAAAAAGCCCTACTAATTTTTCCAAAAAAGACAACTAGCTTCGCTAAAATATGCTAAAATACAAAGAACAACAATTATCAGCTTATTCCATAAATCGCTTTCTTCCTCATCAGTAATTTATACAACTGTACAATGAAGGTATTTATGGACCCCTGGAGATTTACTTTTTTTTTCTTTTTAAAAAATAATTTTTGGTAAGTATATAATTTTTTTTGTTTTGTGTTTTCCTTTTTGTGTTTTGTAGTTTAGTTACGTGTTTAGATATATATGTGTTTTTTTTAATAATCCAAACTTCTTTTTCCTTTTGGTGTCATGTTTTTGTGTTTTGGTTCTTCAATAGATTCCTTCTGTCATGCCATAATACCCTCATTTTCAATTTAACTATACGTGTGAGTAGAATAGGTTAGAATAGACTTTGATAGTTTTTATTTGTCTGTAATCATATAAGCAATCATCTATAATTTTAAACTTTCTTTTGAAGACATTTGTAAAACAATGCTCTACAATACTTCTTTTACAAATAAGAAATATTTTGTGACTTTATTTCTTTTCTTATTTTATCATAAGATAAAATCATTAATTTTTAATCACAGATATCATTTGAGGTATTTTATATTGAATGAAAAATAAAAATTAAGATAAAAATAATTACCTTATCAGAGAAATGTAAATTGATTTCTTATACCATCTCTCATAAGTCCGAAAGTATCCTTATATTTTTCGTGGCAATATAGGAAGCCTTCAACGTCTTGGGTTTCACCCAGCAAGAGAAGGATGACATCTACAAGATCACTGCTGCTGTTATGCACATGGGTTGCATGAAGTTCAAGCAGAGGGGTCGTGAAGAACAGGCTGAAGCCGATGGTGTGGAAGTAAGTCTGTTTTAAAACTTATTGAAGTTCTCGGGCTGCAATATTGATTTCTGCCACTTAAATTGTTTCTGGCTTGTTATAGGAAGGTATCAGGGTCGGTAAGCTCCTCGGAGTCGATGGTGAAGAACTTTACAAGAACTTGCTGAAGCCCAGGATCAAGGTCGGTAACGAATTCGTCACCCAGGGTAGGAATGTATCTCAGGTAAGGAAACAATTTATTATACATGAATAACTATTTGTCCAATGAGGAACGATGCATTGTCTTATCATTTAAATTCCTTCCAGGTCACATACTCAGTTGGTGCTATGTCCAAGGGTATGTTTGATCGTCTCTTCAAATTCTTGGTCAAAAAATGTAACGAGACCCTGGACACAAAACAGAAGAGGCAGCACTTCATTGGTGTACTGGATATTGCCGGTTTTGAAATTTTCGACGTAAGTTATACAAATAAAAATAAGTTTTATAACAAAATCACATGCAATGGACATATAAACGTATACTTTATTATTTTCTGACCATTGCAATTGAGTCTATAGTAAAAAAAAAAAAAAAAAAAAAAGAAAATCTGATAGTAAATTTAATTTAAAAACATTTATTTAAAAATTATATAGTAATAGCTTAAGAAATGATTAAAAAAAATATTTATTCCTTACTTTTATATTCATATTAGTTTTTTTAATTGTTTAAAAAATAATTGCACAAGATAATTCAATTTATTGCTGGTTTGTATAAGTTTAGAGAACTCAAAGATACTTCACTTATTAAAATTAAAGTTTAATTTTTATAACCTTAGTCACGTTGATAAAATTTGTTTTTGCATTAAGGAGTTCTGTGATCTGATACATTATATTATATTTGTTATTATTTGTACCTGATTCAATGAGCTTAGAAATATTATTTTAATTTACCAGGTTATCAATGCTTTTTTAAATTGATGGAAAATATGGACAAAAAGGTCAATATTTTCCATCTGAAATTTTAGAAGGGATAATCGGAGAAAGGACAATTGTCAGTGTAAGAAATTGTTCAAGTTGCTAAACCTTTAATGCTTACCGGTTCGTCTTTTAACCCAAGCTTATATCCTTAAAAAAAAAAAAAGAAGGAGAAGGAATTAAAATCATTTTAAAACAACTTTTGTTTGTTCATCTAGTACAATGGCTTCGAACAATTGTGTATTAACTTTACAAATGAGAAACTACAGCAGTTCTTCAATCACCACATGTTCGTCCTGGAACAGGAAGAATACAAAAAAGAGGGTATCAATTGGGCTTTCATTGATTTCGGCATGGACTTGCTCGCTTGTATTGAACTTATCGAAAAGGTATCTCAGCCACATTTTATCCCCGGAATGCTGCCACAACTCGTAGATTTCTTATTCCTCTTGTCTGTCGAAGATTGCAAATACCAAGCATCCAACATTAATGTTCGATCCATTGTTTAATATTTAGTCCCTTTAGTTTATGTAGCACCTGAATGCTAGCCAATGAAAGCTCGAGATGAAACACGAATCGAAGGTAAACACCCCCAACCTCTTCCCCCTATTCCATAACTACCTTCATAACCTGTTTTGTATGTTCCCTATAGTACAACGGCTTTGAGCAGCTCTGCATCAACTTCACAAATGAGAAGTTGCAACAGTTCTTCAACCATCATATGTTCGTCCTGGAACAGGAGGAATACAAGAAGGAAGGTATCAACTGGGCCTTCATTGATTTCGGCATGGACTTGCTCGCTTGTATCGAACTGATCGAAAAGGTACCAATCCAACAATCTGTTATCAGATATAAGTCGGACAGCTGGTCACCATACGATCTTGCTTCAAGGTTATTATGGTCAATAAGACAGACCGTTTCTCTTTTTATATCGTCCATTTCCATCATCATTCTGGATTTCAAGTTCCATCTTAGTCATTCTATTTTCTTTCCAGACCTTCCAGTCGACATGCAGAAATGGTATTGTACCCACATGATAATGAAGGGCATTTGGAATTGTCCAATCTATCAGAGTTCAATTGAAACTGAACTGTTATTTTTCAATTTTTCTTCTTATTTTGATTATAATCCTGGTCGAACGAAGCTCGAAAATGGGTTTGTGCAACCATCTTGTTTTGAAAAACGGATGGTTGGCCCAGTTACTAACTCATTCTAACATGTCTGGCACGTGATTAATTATCCTCCTCTAACATTTTTTTTTGTCAACGAATTGAAATTCCTGACAAAGAATACAAAACATACAAAAGACAATTGTTTACCTTCTTCCTATTCTCTTTCTTAAATAAACTGACTTTGAGTCAGAATTTAAGAAAGCTCTCTCATCTATATGTTTTTCCCTTTTGTGTCTTTAACGCCGTTTATAGTTCAACGGTTTCGAGCAACTTTGCATCAACTTTACCAACGAGAAACTGCAACAGTTTTTCAACCACCACATGTTTGTGTTGGAACAAGAGGAATACACCAGGGAAGGAATTGAGTGGGCTTTCATCGATTTCGGCATGGACTTGGCCGCCTGCATTGAGCTCATTGAAAAGGTACTTTTGTCCAAGATGGGGACTCCGCCCTTCGGTGCCCCCGTGGGCCCGGGTGCGGGGTTGCCATCTGTTTTTTCACTATTTTGCTTTTTTTTGCTACAAACATCGCTTTGGATTGCTCCAATATAGTATAACGGCTTCGAACAACTCTGCATTAACTTCACCAACGAGAAGCTGCAGCAGTTCTTCAATCACCACATGTTCGTCCTGGAACAGGAGGAATACGCTAGGGAGGGTATAGAATGGGCCTTCATCGATTTTGGAATGGATCTTGCGGCCTGTATTGAGCTTATCGAGAAGGTGACCCCAGACCTCTCCAATTAATTCACGTTCTAAAATCGTAACTAATTATCAAGCTCTCTTTACACAATAACCAACAAATATTTTTTAATATTAGTTTCAATTGGAACAAATTTATGAAAGAACTATCCGTACAACTTATAGAGTTAATCTCAATTTCCTGATCACAATATTTTTTTTTGTGTTTTGAAATATTTAATAATTTTCAAAAATTGATGTAAAGAGAGATAATACATATGCATCTCTTGATTAACTTGACTAATTAACAATTTATTTATTTGCTTGGCTGCAACTCAGCTACTAACTTCATCATTAGCTTTGCTTCAACACCAGATTCAAGGTACTGTAGCTTTGTTTTATATTATATTAGATGTAATATATGTTATATGTATATGTGTATTTAGATTTTTGTCAAGAGTAGTCTTAGTTATACCAATCTATGTCTATCTGTTTACCTTCCTAATAGTTCAATTTTCTTTAAATATTTTTTAAAACTTTTTGTTTGCCTGTTTTTTCCTTCTTCAAAATTTTAAGTAGTGAGAATCCTTTGTATATAGATACATGTATGAAATTATATTATTTGTCACTTAAGTGTTTTTTTAATCCTATGTGTTTAGAGTAGAATATATCTATTTTCATATTTAAAATAATTTATCTTTGTCTATTTAACCTTTGAATTAATTTGGCTTTTTTATATCTATTAATTGAATAATTGTAGAATTACAATAATTATTCTAAAGATTTTTAAGAAATTCACTATCTGAAATTATATCTAAAAAATAGAGTGTTAGTTTTTCCTTTACCATAACATTTTTGCTCATACATTATTTGTGTATTTCAGCCCATGGGTATCCTCTCAATTCTTGAGGAAGAGTCTATGTTCCCCAAGGCTACTGATAAGACCTTTGAGGACAAACTGAACACCAACCATCTAGGCAAATCTCCCAACTTCCAGAAGCCCAAACCACCAAAACCAGGTTGCCAGCCCGCTCACTTCGCCATCGGTCACTACGCTGGTGTTGTAAGTACATCATCTTTTCATATAGCCAACCATGTCTCGGATGTTGATCCACATTTTAATATAAGCTTGAGGGAAGACTTAGCGGCATCCTTTTGCATTTAGGTATCGTACAACATCACAGGATGGTTGGAAAAGAACAAGGACCCTCTGAACGACACTGTCGTTGACCAGTACAAGAAGGGTTCCAACAAGCTGTTGTGCGAAATCTTCGCTGATCACCCAGGACAGTCCGGTGGTGCTACTCAGGATGCTGGTGGCAAGGGTACGTGTCCAAGAAATAAGGGAGGACGAAGAAAAACTTGACCTTTTTTAATTTTACAATAAACAAGATAAAAAATCACCAATAATATCTTTAGAAAAATTATAATCATCAAATCATAAAAAAATAAAATAAAATAAAAAAAAATAATAACAAAATCAATTGCATTTAATAGATTAAAAAAAATGTTGTTCCAAAATATTCATTCCTATATTTATGATTAACTTTACAGATATAACAGTTTAACCTATGGGAAATTGTTGAATAACATCTAATATTTGTCTGCACAAATATTTTGAGTTAATGTCAAATATAGATACAAATAAAATAATATATAAAAGTAAATTAAATCAATAAAGAAGGAATTGTATGATGTGATAAATAATTTATCAATTTTTTTACTCGAAACTATAAAATTTGTACGTACAACATTTGTGAAGTTGATCAACGATATATTATTTATTTATTTTATATATTATTTGCATAACATTTTATTGATAGATTTTTTTCTTTAATTTCTTCTAATAACTAGCAATGAATAAATTAGATCGATCCTTGAATTAAAATAAATAATTTAAAACGATTTAAATTACGTAAGTGAAGCATGAATACAACACAACTTTCAACTTTTTTTTGTTTAAATAAATAATATTAAATGTTTTCACAATATTTTTTTTTGATAGATCTTAAATAATATATAAATATGATTATTATTTATACATAATCAATTTTCTTCGGTTTATAATTTTATAAAGGTAAATAGTTTTAGCGATATATCTATCCATTCATTAAGTATAATAATTATATATATGAATACAAGATGTATACCTATGAATTATTTATAAATTAGTTGTTAATTTATTATTAATATGAACATGCTTCACTTATGGGATAATATATATGAAAATTTATTAATGTTTTCTGATTATTTTTACAGATATGTATACATATGTGTGTATGTAGCTGTTGCTTATGCAATATGCTTTTCCTATATGATATTCCTCAAATTCCTATATCATGCTAATTAATCCTTTTATTAATTTCACTTTTGCCTTAATCCTCTGTGCATTGCCATTCCATGCTTTAATAGCCTCTTGATAATTTAATTTAATTCTTTCAAGTTATACATTGCTTTATTATTTTACGCAAATATTCTTTTTGATATACTTTACTTCGTTTTTTTTTTTTTTTTTTTTTGTTTTTTTTATCGTCCTCGTATCAGCAATTTTGTAGAGATGTGGGTATTAAAATAAATTAATCGTTATCAAAACTCCATTGTTTATAATTAATTAAGTTTTCATTAGTTTCATTTTAAATTAATACAATTTCATTATATATATGTTTTTTTTATATGGTCATTAGAGTCGAACATTGTGTCATAAAAGATTAATTAATTGTAACGTTCAATACGAAATGCGAAGAATGATAGAATGATAAGTCGGATTTTTCTTCATTTGTGAAAGTCATTATGCTTGCCATAATAATTGAAAAAATAAACCAGTACTCGATTGTGGATTTAGTTTTTTTTTTTTTTTTTTTTTTTTAATAACGGTGCCTCTGAAATAATAAGAGTGATAATTGAAAGCTATTCTCTTAAACAATAGTAACAGGAACAACGATGTTTTAATGTATCATTTTTTATAATGATTTTCTTGATACCTGCTTACATTTAGTAGATGTTTTGCACAATATGTACTTATTATAATTTAATATGGTTAATTGGTTGATTATGTAATTAGTTCAGATCACTCACAGAAATAAATAGAAACCAAATTTAATCCCGCGAATCTGCCAGTGCCATTTCATGAATTGCGTTTACTGTTCCATGCATGCCAGCTTAGTTCTAACAGTATTCTTCTCATTGAATTTGCCTTTTGGTTACAAATGTTAAATCAGCTTTCCATTAATTTTTCTTCAAGCTATTCTCTTAAACATAATTTTATTTCTGCCTATATTTCGAAGTGATTAGTTGGTTACATTTTAAAAGCATATTTTTTTTTTTAATCATCATTTCTTTCATTAAGTCCATTCAAACATTATCGCTTCTTTATAAAATGTTGCTTTAAAATCAGATTTATTTTAAAATAAATGCGTAAATATATTTTTCATTTCTAACAGATACCAGCTTTTTATTTTTATTTTTTTACTTATATTCAGTCCTAACCGGCTTCAAAAATGTTATTAATACGTACCAGTTTTTCATTTGTCGTAACGAATAACAACTGTCAACAAGCCGAAAATACAAGATTGACATGAAATATCTTTTCCAGGAGCCAAGAGAACCAAAGGGTCAGCATTCATGACTGTTTCAGCCCTTTATAAGGTGAATAAAATCCCTTCACAAGAATGTGGATGGGAAAAACTCCCTTAACACGTTTCCCTCCTTCACCTTTCCTATCATATTTTATATTTATTTGTTCTGACCACTTTTCTCTCTTCTTCCTCTTGTAAAATGTTTAGTAAAACCTTTTTTTACTATAATAAATTATATTTTTACATATAAAATGAGTGCTATACAGAGTTGGCAAGAGGGAGAAATGGTCGTTATTGTTATAAGTGTGTGTGAAGAAGTGATGAACGAAACTTGTCAAAACAGCTAACTAAATTATGAGTTTTCTTCTGTTTTTCATTACTATAGGTGGCCGTGGAAAGAAGGGTGGTGGCTTCGCCACCGTATCTTCCTCCTACAAGGTATTTGACATATTAATGACCCGGGAGTATTCCGAACATAGGAAGCTCCCTGCACGCATTTCCTGCACCAGTTTTTATTTCTCTCATCTATATCTATTCTCCTTCACTAACGACAATCGTATTGTAGAAAATAACAAAAACCCATTAGAACCCTAAATACTATTGGTATCAAGAATAAAAAAATAATATACCAAAGTAAAAAAAACAAAACAAAGCACTACATAAGTGTGCACAGCAGTGTAGAACCCATATCCAGTATGCACAATTTTACCTTGTTTGAAAAAAAAAAAAACTAAGCATGTAATCTCCTATAGTCATAGAACTGTAAACAACTGTTAAGTCTACATTTCTTGTTTTATCTAGTATATTCTTTCTGAAATCGAAGCGAAATATCGATTATTATTTTTGAGATACCGAATAACAAATTAATCCCTCAGTACCCGATACACTTAATAACATTTACAAAACTTGCATGAGGGACAGCAAGTAATTCTTTTCATTCTTTCTGTGATCTACCCTGATACAAAAATGGGAAAAGACACAATACTAGAATAAGGTTGTGATCGTGAACTGCTGGCTATACTACAAGTCTTGTAACAGTAACTACATACTTTTGGTGTAACCACAGCTTACTAGTTTACATATCTTTGGTGGAACTGAAGAAAAAAATAAAATAAAACAGCCGAATGAAATCGGCAAACATTATGACATATGTACAATTGTGACACATGTGTGAGTGGTTATTGAGTCCTTGTGTTTATGTTTTTTTTTTTTTATTTATTTCCTAACTAATAAATATGAATTGTATTTTTTTTTTTCATGAAGTTCTCAGCAATATTGAAATATTTAAAATTCCTATTTTTTAGAAAATATTAGCGTTTAGTAGTGAAACCATTGCATATTATAATGATGATAATATAGTTAAAAAGTCATTTGAGAGGGATTCATTAAAAAAAAAATTCTTTAAATTTTAATATTACGAATTTTTAAAATAATTTAATACATTTTTAAAATTTATTTTCAGACTAATAAATAGGAATCATAATTTTTAAAATGTTGCATAAATGTTATTAACGGCGTTGAAATATTCAAAATTCCTATTTATTGGAAAAATATTATTTTAGTGACCGTTTAATAGTAAAACCATTACATATTATAACGATATTAATGAAATACTTAAAGTGATATCAGACGGATTCCGACGGATAACGAATTTTTAAAAGAATTTTATATATTTTTAAAATTTATTTTCTGACTAATAAGTAGGAATTATAATTTAAAAAAAATTGTTATATAATTGGTATTAGCGATGTAGAAATATTCTCAATTCTTATTTGTTGGTAGACATTATTTTAGTATTGATTTAGTAGTAAAACCATAATGTATTTGAAAAGTGATATCAGACGGATTCATTGAACGAATTTTTTTTTTCTAAATTTCTATAAATCTTAATACTACAAATCAGTGAAAATAATTTTTTATAAATCAGTAAAATATTCGTAAAAGTTGAAAATGCTTTAAATTCGTGTACGAAATACAAAAAGTGAGAATAATATCTCGAAAATATATATATCTGTTTATTTATTCGCGGTTATGTGATTTCAGGAACAATTGAACAACTTGATGACCACCTTGAGGAGCACACAACCCCACTTTGTCCGTTGTATCATTCCCAATGAATTGAAACAGCCAGGTAAATAACATAATATGATATGTAATTTGTAGTAATTTAAAATTATCAATAAGTAACGAAATAAATAAATAAAATTATTAATAAAAGTAATAACTTTTAATTTTTTTTCGGAAAATGATCGGTTAATTGAAGCATCGTTATTTAAACTTTCAATAAAGATTACAGTTTAACTTTTCAAATGTTTCCGGTGATTCATAAATACAGCATCTTTATTCTCAGGTATGAGGGCATCATCTAATAAAAAAAAATGGAAAATTAAATTTATTTATTTATTTTTATGAGATTAATCCATGAAGAACTTCAAATAAATCAGCTAAAATATAAAATTCCTAGCTGCTAACTAGTGACTGCTAAATGTTTCTTATCCTCAGAAATTTTCGGAAGGATGAGAAGGGAGGGGCGGCACATAGAAAGCATAATGAACTCCAACTGCCTTATTTCTTCTATATCTGATCCATGACTTTTTCCACCGAGATTTTCAACTTCACCTACCAGTTTTTGGTCCGAGAATAGTATTTGGGTTCGAATGAGATCAGAAAAGGATTCTTGCCAACCCGCATCATTCTTTATTTTATTTCTATTTATTATTATTATTATTTTTTTGTCTAAAGGAGACATTATTGCTAAGTTATACTAGTTGAAAGATAATATTTTAAAAGACTCTAGGAAAAGAATAACTAAAAATAAATTTCCGACGATAATCGTTTCAACTCTATAGGCTCTTACACACAGAATGCGGTATGTCTAGACGATATGGCGATATAGTTGTATTACTATCTATAACATTAGAGAAGTCACACAGAGCGCGATAATCCACAACGATACCGAAAAAAGCAACGGTATCGTATCGCCGGGACATATGTCGACACAGAGTGCGATAAGTCCCGGCGGTATGATTTTATGTCGGTGACAATACAGCGATATAATTACTATATATTACACTATTATACTATGCATTATTTCAGTAACACAGAGCACAATAATTCGCAGCGATACCGACAAAGGGATATCGTATCGCCGTTATCGCCGGTACATGTGTGTAGGAGTATTATAATTCCGTGCTTATAAATTTGTTTTTTTAATACGGTATCATTCAAATATTTAAGTTTGAGATCGGTCGAAATCTGACAACTTCGTTATACGATTTTAATAATCTTAATCAAAGCACTTCGTTTCATGTTTTTTTGGGGAGACTCAAATCTTGTTCTGTTTGCAGGTGTCATCGACTCTCACCTGGTCATGCACCAACTGACCTGTAACGGTGTACTTGAAGGTATCCGTATCTGTCGTAAAGGTTTCCCCAACAGGATGGCATACCCCGACTTCAAGCTCCGGTAAGGCTTCTGAAATAATATCTGAAATTATATACCACTTATATCAAATACAAATTTTACTCATATTTTATAATACAAATTATATTTCTTCAGTCATGATAAACAAGTGGTTAAGAAAAGATTCCAATTATTATTTGATTAATTTCCAAACAAAAAATGTTCTTCAGAATAAGCTTTAAGTTTGACAATACTATATGCCTCAACATTATTGTTTCTGACTAATTTATGAAATAAATTTATTAGATGATATAATACACTTAATTTTTTTAATGGCTGAATCAACCACTTATTTATCGTTAGCCCATTGAACAATTAATTCAATCACTATTTTTTTTTTTTATATTTTACAATATTCATACATTTTATAGTTGTAACTTGAATCTTAGCATTTCATCAATTCATTTCCCTGCCTCAAGAGGTAACATGTACCACATCTTTGAGTTTAAAGATGGAACATGAACAACGAAAATCTATTGAAGAACAATGAATCTAATTTATTCTTTATTGGTGAAGATACATGATTCTGGCTCCTGCGACCATGGCTAAGGAAGCTGACCCAAAAATGGCCGCTTCTAAATGTCTCAAAGAAGTAGAACTCGACCCTGAGAGTTACAGGATAGGACACACTAAGGTTTGAACAACACTGTCCGGAGTAATGCGTATATTTCCCCTTAGATTAGCTATTGCATAAAAATATTTCCCATGGATATTTCCCAAATAATAGTTTATCATTATCACTCAGATAGTTCTTAGCACCTTTAAAATATCCTAGCACTTTTCACCTAGTATTCGCATCTTGACCATAGTGATGTAGTTTTTCCTTTTCTTTTATATTATAATTAAACTTGATTATCCCTCTTATCTTCTGACGTTCTTGTCAAAATTATTTGAGGATGAATTACACGCAACTCGATGCACCTAATATAAATGGAACCCTGCATCTTGAACATTACATCCTTTTTTGCACGAAATGTTTTGTCATTAGCTAGTAAAATGATGTATGTGAAGTTATGTTGTATTACAGATCACATAGTATGATAGACCCTTGTAGTTCAGCTCCCAAAACACAATCACAACACAAGAGTACAAAACGCACTTTAGTGTTTATTTGATGAATGAAACTTGTCCATTGAGTGATCCCATTTTTCCTTTAGATACAAGATCCTTAATCCAGCTGCCGTTGATAAATTAACCGACGAGAAGGCCATGGCTGGAGTCATCTTGGAATCCACAGGGCTCGATCCCGACATGTACAGGCTTGGCCACACCAAGGCATGTAACCTATTGTCTACATAACTAACTCGACAAAAACTGTTGTAGCAGTTACTGTCACCGGGCGGGTGGCAGCCTCCTTAGAGTTATTGAACGATGTATTTAATTTGATTTGTTTTTTTGCTTACAGTTTTAGAGGAACCAACCGGTACAAAGAGTCAGTTACCGGATTTTGTAAAGATGCTTTATTTCCAATATAGTCACCAACAGACTAGTGACTAGTGTGTTTTGCATGTTTGAATTAGATACAAAGTCTTGAACGCCAAGGCAGTGGAGCAATCCACGAGTTTGGAAGAAGCAGCCAAGCTCATTCTGGAAGCTGTTAATCTGAACCCAGACTTGTTCAGGCTCGGTCATACCAAGGCATGTACAGATTGGAAACCAAGCCAACAAATAGCCTTTCTGTAGAGTCGGCCTCAATTTGTAGAAGTAGATTAGTTTTGTAGTTTTAGAGTATTTTGCTTTTAGAAAGCTAGCGTAGAGTTTAGATCGATTGCCGGTCTCGAAAATTCCTCCTCAATTTCAAAAAATCAAAGGATTTGTGTCCGATTTGTCTTTGCATGATTTATTGTATGACCTAGATACAAAATCCTCAACGCCAAAGGAGTCAAGGATTGGATGAGCCAGGAGGAAGCCGCCAAGGTGATCTTGGAGAACATTAACGTCGACCCAGAACAATACAGGATGGGGCACACAAAGGTAGTCAATACAACTACCTCTGACAATAAAAATAAATAAATAATACAAACATTTATTTAAAAATAAATTAATCTCTGTAAATATTCCTCTCACTGTATTTAACCTGATGTAAAATGTTAAAAAAAAAAAAAAAAATGTGAACGAAAATAGAATGGATTCATTTCACAAAATCACAATAAAAATAAAATTTCCAATGTTAAATAAACAATAGTTGCTAAAAATAAAAAATAAAAAAGGAATAAAAAGATAGTAAACAATGGTAAATTATATTGCTAATTGTTGATATCATATAATAGTTTTGTTAAAATTATTAATCGGGTATGTTATATTATAATTCTAAATATTATTATTAATGAATAGAATGGATGGAATTTTAATACGCTATGTTAAAAAAATACGAATTCTTTCGATCTCCTGTCCCACAATTTACTCCTTATTCTATAAACATTACTTTATACAGAAGTTTCAGCGCCTGGCCATCATCAGCATATCTGAAAAAAAATGCTCATTTATAAAAATACATTCTGCTTAATTAATAATCTTTTGCGTAATCTCTACTTATCTTTAAAACAATTTTTTTTTTAAATTAATAATAATTACCTGCTATTCCTATTTACATAATGTCTTTTTCTGAAAAAATAATTCCCACTTTATAAAGGTATATTTTCTATGTCGAATAGACAATGGTCAGTTTATTTAAAAAAAAAACAATTTATATTTAATTCGCATATAAAATTATCAAAATACTTAAAAACAAATAAATAATAAATTAAAGGATCTAACAACATTAATTCACATTAAAAAATGTAAACCATCAAAACCTGGCATTATTATTAATTGACATAATTCTTGGGGAGGGGGGGAGGTATATAATAAGGTAAACATTGAAAATGAAAAATGAAAATATAACATTCTTTGAATGTTTGGTAATCGAAATTTTATATCTTGCCTTTATATATATATTAAAAAATTTCTGAAACAAAGAAGCAAATGAAATCATTCTATTATTAAAGCTAATACGAATTCTCATCTACTTCATTCTTCAATTCACCTAATGGACTCAAGAAGTCGATTTAACACAAAATTCTAAACTACTGTCGTCTATGCCCTGGTGTCAATCGTCTTTGCTTGAAAACATGCATGTGAAGATTCTTCTGAGTAATTGCAAAACTGTAGATGCATATTGGTAAAGATGCATGCCAAGATTGTTGTATGTAAAGAAAATCCTGCATGAGAATAGCGTATTAAGGCAATACAGCATGGTTGCATGATTTTAATTTTTTTTATTTAGTCTCACTAAGTTAATTTAGTTTTTTCTACTATATCGTTTACTAAAATAACTTTTTTGTAGTTTTTACCTAACTAAAATATGTATCTATAATTTAAAACAACAACTGGACTGATTCGGTACCAATTTTAACAGGCACTTCTAGAACAGATAATTTTTACTGCAGTTTTAGAAATTAATTTTGAACATGACAGTAGATCAATATTAGAAAGATAGAAACATTTCAATATTTTCACAAAATCGTTATATTCAGATGAATCTATTCGTGGATACAGAAGGCTTATTGAAATAAAAGTAGATATAGGACTTCTACAATGATAAAAAAAAAAATATTTTTGTCACCCATTTATTTAAAAATCGATTCATTCTTTTGAAGATAAAGTAAAAAATGATATAATGAAATGAACGGTTATTTTTTCAAAATAAGGGTTCGTGATCAATCTGTTTTTAAAGAACGGTCTCTTATGCCTTATTTGTTGGTAAATTCATATTGGGTCTATTGTCTAATATCGATTTTATTTAAATCAAGGCTTGAAATAAAATTTTAAGTTTTATTTTTAAACAGTTTCGGTACCACTAGAAATTTTTCTCTTGCGATCTTTCAAATTACAACGTTTTTGTAAAACCTTTATTTTTAAAAATATTTTATTTCAAAGTTTCGTTAATTTCACCAAAAAATCTATCGAAAATTTATTTCCTATTCTTAGCTACTCAAACAGACGACACATCAATTAATGATCGAGTTATTGATCGAGTAATTTATTTACGAAAAATTATAACTCTTTTTTACTTATATAGTCCAATTGCTGTTTATTTCTTAATTAACATAACAAGAACTTACATAATTAAAAGTTGATACTTTTACCATAAACATAAAACTTTATTACAAAAACATTTTCTAAGAACTTCTATTTTAAGAACATTTTCTCCTTAAGAGTTTCACACGAACTGTTGGAATGTTTTGAAAAAGTACCATCAAAGTTTCAATCTCTGATTTATTTTTACAGCACAGACAAACAACTTTATGAACAGAAACTGAGTTATCGTGTTGAATTTAGTGCCATGAAATAATCAAAGATTTACAAGTAGCTTATTCCTTCAAACCATTAAGGACAAGATCGCTCGATTAATTTCGATTACGTGTTAAAATCTCATCAATGACCCAATCTGGCAGAATACCAGAGAAACACAGCCCGGCGTTTAGGAGCTCTTAAGAGCACCGATTTTAGATCCAGACGATGAATGAGAACTGTTGAGGGCATTTAGTTTTAATTGGAGATAAAAAATTGAGGGCAGGTGTCAGGGCCCCAGGCCAGGAAATCTGCCGTTCGCGACGAACGGAAAAGCTCGAATCGAAAATAGAAAAGTGCAATAGCATTAATTCCACAGCCTGGTGACTGACATATTTACAGCATTGCTGGAAAGGGGGGGGCGAGAATGGCGGGTACTGACAAGTTTATTTAAAGCACCATCGACCGAAAGGGGCGATTAATAACGACTAAGCAAACGTCTAAACAGAAACCGTGTTAAATCTGAACGATTTAAAATAAATTTGGAGAAGTTATTTTTAGAAAATAAATCAAATAAATTTTCTTGACTTGCGCGTCAGTTTCTCGATGATTAATCATCTAAATGAAGAAAAAAAAAATTCTAATTTCGAAAACTGGCAAATCAGCCAATCTTTTCCCTGGAAAATTTATAGATGTGGCTAAAAACAGATAAGTATAATTTTAAAAATAAAATCGTCGATTGGTATCCCATCTTTGTACTTCTAAAGAAGACACGTTATTAACTCAAGAAACGTTAGATATTATAGACAGGGACCTTTCTCTTATACTGCAGGAAAAACTCATAAAGCCGCAAGAACTTTTTAAAAATATTAAAAATAAAAGCTAAAGCAATAGAAATACATTCGAACGTGAAACAAGGGTTTTTAATAAATATCAATAAGGGGCAGTATGCTGAAAGAACAAACGCAACTGATACTACGTACATTAAGAACTAAAAGAATATCGCCAGTTAAAATGAATTTGCAGAAATAAGAGAAGCAAAAAATAAAATAAAAATATGTAGTTTTTATATCAATTTTATCGCCATTTGATCTTGGCAATGTATCTTTTGAACATTTTTGATAAAAGTTCTATAAAGACAAAATTAGAGAAACCTCTGAGAAAATATGTTAGGGATGTTACAAATTAAAAAATATGTACATGTATATTTTATTAATAAATTCCGAGTCTATTTTAAAATAAAATCGAGATATCTGAAGCTGATATCCTCTGCAGCATACTTTAGTTTTTATTTATAAATTCTTCTCATATTTAGGATTTTAGGTTTTCATCGTTCCATGGAAATTTAGTCTAGATTTTTCCGAAAAATAGATTTATCACTATTATTTACATAAAAATGTGGATTATTTAAATTCATACGTTCGGAAATGAATTTGATTAATGTGTTAGTTAAGTTGAATAAGAAATGTCTACGGAGACTAGAGAACCCTGCAAATGCTTTGAATAGCAGCGGATACGATTCCGAGGCAGGAATATTTTCTATTTCAGAAATACCTCGGCCCCTCAGATATATGTGTTTTATCAATCATTGAGAATATCTCACACCAATGTAGGTGTGAGTTTCTACTAAAAGAGAACAAGCGAGAACATTGTTCCCGCACCTGCAGTTTTAAATAAACGGAACCCTCGATTGGGATCTGGTTTATGTTTGGATCAGGTGTGGCCATCCTTAATAGGCCCAGACACTGTACACTTAGCTTGGAAACTCGAACTCAACGAAATGCCAAAAAAGTTAGACCCGCACTGAAGCCAATTTTATTTCGGGGTCTTATCTTTCTGATTCATATGATATTCGGAACCGACTCTGATATTGAGGGAAATCGACCTTGTTGAACGACACGTTTGATTTTTATAATAATTAATTAACTAAAGAGGTCAACTATTTTAACGACTTCTCTGGCACCACGTCATTCATAACTGAATACACTTCAACAATCGACTTACTTCACTTGAGTACGATATAATAACACTTTTCGACATATCCTCGCTCATTGAGACTAAATGACTTTGCCCTTTTGGGATGGATGTAGGTCTTCTTCAGGGCTGGTGTCCTGGGTCAGATGGAAGAACTTCGTGATGAAAGGCTCAGCAGGATCATCTCCTGGATGCAGTCATACATCCGTGGTTACCTCTGCAGAAAGGAATTCAAGAAACTCCAAGAACAGAGGTATGTCATGATTTTAAATTTTAGTACTCGGTGTTAGGTATATTGTAGTAAGAGAACATAAGACATAAATAGATAGCTTTGAAATATATAAATTAAATGGTAAAACTCTTTTCAGATCTAATTTTATATTCTAATCATAAGATTTTATCGACTCAACTCGCTGATTCAGACGCTTTTTCTTACTTCTTTATTCATGAAATTAGAAATAAAGAGTTCATATAAACATGTAAAAAATAAATGTATATGCAATTTCATATCATAACAATGAAAATCAAAAGTAATTTTTATTATCATTTTTCGACATTTAATTGGTTTCATGATTCTATAGATGCAATTAATTTGATTCTTGTTTTATAGGTATATTTTTAAATAATAAATTCATTATAATTTCATTTTCTGCACTTAAATTATAAAGTATTAAATATTTAATATTTAAGTTACATGGAATGGAATTAATCTAAATATCGAGACATAATTAACTTCAAACGATTCTAGTTCAGCTTATAAACGATACGTTCGAACTGTTTTATGTAAGATGATAAAACTTGTTTGCGACCAACTTAACTCAACTAGTTTTTCATCTTTTCGAAATGTTCTTCATTTTCTATTTTTAGAACATGATTCAATCAAAGGAAAAACTATTTGTGCTATTTATAAACTAAGAGACGATGAATCAGCCACTGTTTCTTTATGTAGACTGTAAACTTTCTCGCAGACATTTTATGGCCGACAAAGCTAAATTCCAAATTGCAAATAAATGTTTACCCCATTATCGCTAACCGAAATAAGCAAATTATTTTCTCATCAAAATCAGAAAATAGTTTGAAAAGGAAGGATTAGTCACATTAAGTGATACCATGATCCGAATATTCGCAGGCTTCCTTATTCTAAAGTGAAACTAGATATACAAAGCAATACATCAAGTGAAACGTTTCTGTTCTCGAACCATCCCCTTCTTCAGGGCCTGAAAACATGATCCTCGTCTTTTCTGGTCGGCAATCCCGGAGTGTGAGTCACCGGAGTGGTTATTTCCGTTGCTAGGAATTCCTGGTGTTCGGGGAGGTGTTAATTTTGGAACAAGTTAGGAATTCGATTGAAACAATTTCTGTTTCCCTTTATTTTTTTTTTCTTCTCCATTCCCTTCTCGGTGTCCTTATTTAAATGGGATCCTTAGTAGTAAAAATAGTTCTTATTTGGCATAGCTCATGTTGCTCGAATCCTATTTACTATCCTCAATACTTCGTTTTGTGGACCGATATGCGAATAAACAATTCAGCAATATTGAGTTGAAATAATCATATAAGCAATATACAATCAATATATTATTTAAATTAGTCTAGTTATAATCTGACTATACAATACTAACAATCAACTTAGCCCTCGTATTAGAATTCACCCTTTCAGCCATTCCTTTCTCAACACAAGATCGGCAATAAGTAATTGGAAATCACTAAGTTCCTTTTAACTCTATCGAAGTTTTATGAACTTAGATTACTGACTTGACCATTGCACTTACAGACTCGCCCTCCAGATCGTCCAGAGGAACTTGAGAAGGTACCTGAATTTGAGAACATGGAACTGGTGGAAGATGTGGTCCAAAGTAAAGCCCCTGCTCAACGTAGCCAACGTAGAGGAAGAGATGAGGGTACATTACAATTTTCATCATCAAATAGAAATCAATAAGTTGAAATATTTAAGTTTATCCAGTCATTGTGGGGTCAAAGTCACATCGTATTACAAAATTAGATACAAAAGACTCTCCGTGATTTTTAACTCTGGCATTCCACAGAATATAATTATCTAATTGAAATATTTCGTATATGTAATTCAAATATTTATATTCTTGACTAATGTTCAAATTTGATATCAGACATATAAAATTAATAGTCAAATTCTTGTTCTTGAAAATCAAAATTAATTAGAATGTATAATTCAGCCTTCCAGTAACCACGAAGTTCAGTTACTAAATCTCATTTGAAATAATTCTAAGGATTTCAAAAAGTGGGAGGAAAGATTAATCTTTTAAATAAAAAAACCTAAAAATGGATTTTAATCCAGTGGGTGTGGAGTTGCGGTGTGCCCGAAATATCCTCCGTGGGGTAGCCCCCTCCCACTTCGGGGTGGGGCGGATGGGCTATCGTGGTGGCCCCTGGAAGACTTGGGGTCTCAGTCGCGGTCCGGACTCCAAACCACAATGATGGATAAAGTAATGGATAAGATTAACTTAGACTTGTTACCGCCAGCTAAACGCGAGCAATTGCAGAAACTGGAGGAGTTGGTCGCTCAAACCCAAGCCGCCCTCGAGAAGGAAGAGAAAGCAAGGAAGGAGGTTGAGGCCCTCAATGCCAAGCTGCTCCAGGAGAAGACCGAGCTCTTGAGGAACCTCGAGGGAGAGAAAGGCACACTTGGAAGCCTTCAAGAAAGGTCTGCCAAGCTCCAGGCCCAGAAGGCTGACTTGGAGTCCCAGCTTATGGTGAGTTCCAACTTTATTTATTAAGTTTAAGCTTATATTTAAAATTTATAATTGGAAATATCTTGATAAAAATTATTTTATTACAATTTTAGATAGCAAAATTTTAAAGTTTGTTAACCAATTCATTGAGAAGTCAAAGAATATTCCAAAATCCTTTTGACTTTGGATTTGCATTGTTTCCGATGATCTTATTTAATTCAATATTTAAATTAATTTTGGAAATAATACGTTGCATTATAATAATCCTTACTTTTAATAAATACACTAAACTTAGTTATCATTAAATACAGTTATAAATTGCAGTAAAAATAACATGGCATTCCAACGAATGCTATAGAAGCAATATTGTTCATTTTTAATTCAATGAAATTTGTTCCAAACTTATTATACCTGCATTTTCATATGACAGAAATCTTAAAATATAAAACACCTTAATAAATATGGTCTAAGTAATCATTATTTCAATCTTTTAAATGAGCCCAAATTTATAAATCCACTGAAAACGTTTGAATATGGAATCATTCATTTATATACTTCTTTAAGATCTGAATGACTAAGATTCCAAAAAAAAAATGATAAATAAATCTTACTAGTACTGCTCAGTATTCGAAATATAACCAATATTTAATCAAAGAAAATTTCACTTCAGCTAAAAAAAAAAAATCAAATTTTAGAAACTGACTCTAACACAAATTTACTAGAATAAACAGGAAACCGAATCAGAGGAAAAAATAAGATCCTAAAAAATTCTATTTATAACTCCCGGAATAACATAGATTCTTGAAATATTAAAGTTAAAAAGAAATCTTGATCTTCCAAAATAAACACTCGGAACCCATCCTGAATTTATCCAATATTTTATCTTTCTAAATATATTTAAAATTAGACAATTTAAAAAAAATATGAACTATTAAGCTATGTAGGAACTATGGAATTTCTAGTTTTAAAATAATATTCTTAAAAAATGTGTGCTTAATTTATAGGAAATAATATATTTGTTTTATTTAATTACTAATTTAAGTATGAAAAAATATATCCATTCTACGTGGAATACAATTTGGGTAATTTTAAAGAAATTGTGCTATGAATCATTACTTTTAGGATAAAATATATGTTCACTTAAGCATAATTTGAGTTGTGAATCATCCATCGTTAAAAATACCACAATTTTGTAAATTAGATGATTCCTTTAAAGTAGGATTTATTTATTTTCACTTAAGCAGGTATTAGAGGAAATAAATTGATATATTTGAGTTTCAAATATACAATTTTAAATGTATTTTAAGACCAACTTTCAATTACCGCTTCAACGACAAGATCTCGGATGTACGAACTCACTTTTAATTTCCGGCACGTGTTGAAAATCTGTCTCATGTGTCGAGTTTAATTTCATCAAGTTAGGCATCTAGGGCAAATAGCAGAATATCCTTCTGTCTAAATTTATTCCAAGAGTGCGAATATAAAATTACATATGAGGCCCCAAATATAAATTGTGTATGACAGGTGCTCAGGAACGTTTCCCAGTTAGCGAGTTCACGACAGATGACTTTTTTTTGGTTCGCCGATATTCTGCACGGCTCTCGATGACTAAGGCGTCCAAAACACAATACTCGAAAAGCAAAACAAAGGCTATTGTTTATCCAACCAGCCTTGAACTTGCTCGCCAAACATTTTGATTCATCGGAACGTCTGCTCAACTGGCCATGAAGTTTGGCACCGGCCTCTTACTACGATGATTCGCCGGATGACATTGAGATGGATCCTATATGGGCACGGAAAGTGGAGAAGCGGGGACTGCCTGGACTTAGGCCAGCCGACTCAAATAGACCTCTGACTAATAGTGTTCCGCCGTGGGGACCAAATATGACCCCTTGCAGGAACTCCCTGGAATAGTCCCTGGAAATATAATTCTTCTGCTACCTTCGCTTCTTGAAATATCTTAGGTACTGAGACATAAAATAAAATGAACATATAGAAGTATTTGGAACATAATAATTTTAATACCTCCACACCATTAACATTACAACTGTACAAAATATACAGTTTTTCTATTTACACAATTTATTATTTTCTAAAATATTTAGAGATGGAATTATCTCTAAGTTGATTTAATATTAAGATTATTCAATATAAATGATAACATAAAAGTATTCATGTGAATATACCTTTGTAAGATTCAGCTTTCCAGAAAAAATCAATATTAGTAAAAATTAAAACAAAAGTTGTTTATATGTTTTTTAATTGTAGAGTGATAATAATAAACATTGAAAATATATTTTGTTTTTTAGGACACACAAGAAAGACTTCAACAAGAAGAGGACGCAAGAAACCAACTGTTCCAGCAAAAGAAGAAACTTGAACAAGAAAACGGCAGTCTCAAGAAGGACATTGAGGACCTAGAGCTTTCCGTCACCAAGGTAAGAGAACTGAATATAAATTCATCAATTAATAATATTTATAAATTATAAGTATTACTTTTATTGAAAAACATTTTCCTTATTTTCGTTACCCAGAGCGACCAAGACAAGGCTAGTAAGGAACACCAAATCAGAAACCTCAATGATGAGATTGCCCACCAAGACGAACTCATCAACAAACTCAACAAAGAAAAGAAGATCCAGAGTGAACACAACCAGAAGACTGCCGAGGAACTCCAAGCCGCCGAAGACAAAATCAACCACCTCACCAAAGTCAAATCGAAACTTGAACAGACTTTGGATGAACTCGAAGACTCACTCGAAAGAGAAAAGAAACTTCGGTGAGTATTAAATAAGATATACACTGCTAAGATAACTTAAGAATCGTCGAGTACAGTTCTAATGTCATGCATGTTTTTACAGTGGAGATGTTGAGAAGGCCAAGAGGAAGACTGAAGGAGACCTCAAACTTACCCAGGAAGCTGTTGCCGATCTTGAAAGGAACAAGAAGGAACTTGAACAGACCATCCAGAGGAAGGACAAGGAAATGGCTTCCCTCACTGCCAAGCTTGAAGATGAACAAGGTATCGTCAACAAGACTGGCAAACAGATCAAGGAACTCCAGTCCCGAATTGAAGAACTTGAGGAAGAAGTTGAAGCCGAGAGACAAGCCCGCGGAAAGGTCAGTAAATAAATTGTATCATTTCAGATATCAATTTAATCTTATGTTCTCTTTTATGGTTTAAGAAAATTAATATTATTTTTTGTTTTATTTTCAATTTAAACCGGAATAATAATTTGGTTAAATACAATATAGGCCGAGAAACAACGTGCCGACCTCGCCCGCGAACTTGAAGAGCTCGGTGAGAGGTTGGAAGAAGCTGGTGGTGCTACTTCCGCCCAAATCGAGCTCAACAAGAAGCGAGAAGCTGAGATGAGCAAACTGAGGAGGGACTTGGAGGAAGCCAACATCCAACACGAAAGCACCCTCGCCAATCTCCGCAAGAAGCACAACGATGCCGTCAGTGAAATGGGTGACCAAATTGACCAGCTCAACAAACTCAAGACCAAGTGAGTACTTACTAGAAAATTAATAATTTTATCTATAGAAAAAAAAAGAATTTTGTATTTGTTTTTCTGTAATAAATTACTCAATTACAGCAATCTGTTAATACAAATATTTAAAATATATATATCTAAATGATATTTTAAAATATAGGGCTGAACACGACCGTAACCATACAAATAACGATTTGAACAACACTAGAAGCGCTTTGGACCAAATGTGCCGAGAGAAGGTACAATTCGTACCCAAAGCACGTTGTTTATCCCATTCCAACGTTTTGTATTTTGTTTGAATTTCTAATGTGAAATCCCGCACACTAAATAATTTATGTATATCACCATTGTAAACCTTGTTTGATGTGTTTCCCAGGGTTGAGAAGGAAAAATGCCAATACCTGTGTGAATTGAACGATCTTCGTGCCTCCATCGACCATTTGACCAACGAGAAGGTTTGTCGAACACAAAAGAGCAGCTTTGCCAACGCAAACAAATTAAAAAATAATCAAAAAAATAAATCAGACTAAAGCTTATGCTAAATGTGGATTTCGAAAGCTAATAAATTTAATATTAAATTTTTTTTTCTTATGATATTTAGAGAGAAAATTGTCTTCGGAAAAAAAGTGTTCGAAAACACCTTCCGAATATCAGTCAATTAGTTGTATTTTCCATTAACTGTGTATGTTTGTGATTGTCATATATGATTTCCTAATATATAATAAACTTTCATTCCTTAACTCTGAATGGTGAGCAGAAACTTACTATAAATTATACAACTAAGGAGCAGTGATATTAACCATGTAACTCACCATAACCGTTAATAAAACATTAAGGCTTTAACCTGTGTTGACTCACTAACAAAGAAGTGAAATGATGATAATCATATTTTTAATACACTATTTTAACAATTAGGCTGCCACTGAAAAGATTGCCAAGCAACTCCAACACCAACTCAACGAAGTCCAAGGAAAACTGGATGAAGCCAACAGGTCTCTCAACGACTTTGATTCTGCCAAGAAGAAGTTGTCAATTGAGAACTCAGATCTCCTCAGACAACTTGAGGAGGCTGAGAGCCAAGTATCTCAGTTGAGCAAGATTAAGATCTCCCTCACCACCCAATTGGAAGACACTAAGAGGCTTGCTGACGAAGAGGCTAGGGTTAGTTATATACTTTTTATTTAATAGACTTTTTTAAAAATACAATTGATAACAGAAAATTAAATAATTATGTTATTGCAGGAAAGAGCTACCCTTCTGGGCAAGTTCCGTAACTTGGAACACGACCTGGACAACCTCAGAGAACAGGTAGAGGAAGAATCTGAAGCTAAGGCAGATATCCAGAGACAATTAAGCAAGGCTAATGCTGAGGCTCAACTCTGGAGGCATAAGTACGAGAGCGAAGGTGTTGCCAGGGCTGAAGAACTCGAAGAAGCCAAGAGGAAACTACAGGCCAGGCTCGCTGAGGCTGAGGAAACTATTGAATCTCTTAACCAGAAAGTCATTGCTCTTGAGAAGACCAAGCAGAGGCTCGCCACCGAAGTCGAAGATCTTCAACTGGAGGTTGACCGTGCCAATGCCATTGCCAATGCTGCCGAAAAGAAGGCCAAGGCTATCGACAAAATCATTGGTGAATGGAAACTCAAGGTTGATGACCTTGCAGCTGAACTTGATGCTAGCCAAAAGGAATGCAGGAACTACTCGACTGAGCTCTTCAGGTTGAAAGGAGCATATGAGGAAGGACAAGAACAACTTGAAGCTGTCCGCAGGGAGAACAAAAACCTTGCTGGTGATTTTTTGTATTTATTTTTATAAATTTACAATAAAAAAATAAGTTCATTTTTGATTAATTATTTTGGATGATAATTCTTTAAGATAAATTCGAATAATTGTTCATGGAATGAAATTTTAAGACCATTTTTTGTTTATTTTTCAGATGAAGTCAAGGATCTCCTTGATCAAATTGGTGAGGGTGGACGCAACATTCACGAAATTGAGAAACAGAGGAAGAGGCTTGAAGTTGAAAAGGATGAACTCCAAGCTGCTCTCGAAGAAGCTGAAGCCGCCCTTGAACAGGAAGAAAACAAAGTCCTCAGGGCTCAACTTGAACTCAGCCAAGTTAGGCAAGAAATTGATCGTCGCATCCAGGAGAAGGAAGAAGAATTTGAAAACACCAGGTATATTCTTTGAATAAAAATGTGTTGTCAAATATATTATATTTAAAAAATCTAAATTATTTTAATGCAAATTTTTTACTCTTGCAGGAAAAATCACCAACGTGCCCTCGACTCTATGCAAGCCAGTTTGGAAGCAGAAGCCAAGGGTAAGGCTGAGGCACTCCGCATGAAGAAGAAACTGGAAGCTGACATCAACGAACTTGAAATCGCTCTCGATCATGCCAACAAGGCTAATGCTGAAGCTCAGAAATCCATCAAGAAATACCAGCAACAACTTAAGGATGTCCAGACCGCACTCGAGGAAGAACAAAGAGCTAGGGATGATGCCCGAGAACAACTGGGCATTGCCGAAAGGCGAGCCAATGCTCTTGGAAACGAACTCGAAGAATCAAGAACTCTACTGGAACAGGCAGACCGCGGCCGTCGCCAGGCAGAACAAGAACTTACCGATGCTCACGAACAAATCAACGAACTCGCAGCTCAAGCCACAAGCGCTTCTGCTGCCAAGCGCAAGCTCGAAGGAGAGTTGCAGACACTCCATGTAAGTATTTCTTTCCCCCGAATAAATAAAAATATAAAACGTAGAATTTATAAACAATTAACTTATTATTTACAGGCCGACCTCGACGAACTTCTCAACGAAGCCAAGAACTCAGAAGAGAAGGCTAAGAAGGCTATGGTTGATGCTGCGAGGTTAGCAGATGAACTCAGAGCTGAACAAGACCACGCCCAGACCCAAGAGAAACTCCGAAAGGCCCTCGAGACACAGATCAAGGAACTCCAAGTCAGACTGGACGAAGCCGAAAACAACGCCCTCAAGGGAGGCAAGAAGGCCATTGCCAAGTTGGAACAGAGAGTCAGGGAACTCGAAAACGAGCTTGATGGAGAACAGAGGAGACACGCTGACGCCCAGAAGAACCTCCGCAAATCTGAGCGCAGGATTAAGGAGCTCAGCTTCCAATCTGATGAAGATAGGAAGAACCACGAACGCATGCAAGACCTTGTAGACAAACTCCAACAGAAGATCAAGACTTACAAGAGGCAGATTGAAGAAGCCGTAAGTTTTTCTTGAACTTGTTTATTTTATTTCATGTTTACAATAAATAAATTGTTGTCTGTTATATAAATCTAGTATATAGTATCTAATAAAATACCCACATTACATTTACAGGAAGAAATCGCTGCCTTGAACCTCGCCAAATTCCGCAAAGCCCAACAGGAACTTGAAGAAGCTGAGGAGAGAGCAGACCTTGCCGAACAGGCTGTTACAAAGCTGAGAACGAAAACTGGCGGCAGAGCTGGATCAACTGCAAGAGCCATGAGCCCAGTGGTCAGTATTAACTCCAAAATCATAATATCTTAACAAATAACTGGAAAACTTCGAATAAACAAAACAGCTGCAATTTACCAGAAACAAAAATGTTATTACTAGTGAAATTTAAAGTTGTTTCCTTTTATTCATGTTCTGCTTACTCTTTCTTTCTTTCACTTTTATACTTTCTCTCTAATTACATCTGAGACTAACTATTTTGAAACTTCATTTGCACCATTTTTTAACACTAACACTTCAGTGTTCCAAGTTCAATTAGACAATAAGAGCACCTGACACGTTTACAATACCAGTCTATTCTACAAATAATTCTGTTATTTGTCTTTATCAAACTAAAAGATAATGGTAAATTTTCAACAGGGCCAGAAACAAAGGAGAGTACCAATTGATTTGGAGTAACTTACAAATTTCGTAAGTGGCCATCGAATTTAAGGCCTGCTAATATATAGATTATTAGATGCTTGATCCACATTTAACTGGAGAGCAGAATTTTTGAAATTATAGTATAGATCACTCTTTCTCATTCATTTATCATCATGCTTATCCGATTAACATCATGCCTGCATTCTGTTACTTCATTTATAATAGACCTGTTTTCACTGAGTTGGATCAAACAAGATGTAAATTTATCTAAAACACAAAGGATTGTGATTTGTGATTTAACCATCATCAATACCACTAGTATATCATCCATTGATTGACATTAATGTAATATCTATAATTAACTAAATAATTGAATATAAATTTGTTTGTAAGGACCAATGTTTGTGTGTAAAATAATATTGAAACAAATTTTTATTTAGAATATCACATACAAGTGGTAAAAAGTGTTGAATGATTTTCAGTAATTGTTATGATAATTCTTTTTTTAGTATATTAATGTACCTGTTAAAATGTTAGAGATGTAAGAAATATTCATTACAATTAAACATCTTCTACTATTTTTTTTAAGTTTAATATATATACACAAACATTCACTACTGAAAAATCTATATATTTTTTTCTTTTTTTTTTTAATGTATGAGCAATGATATTCCTCAACTTAATTGAAGTATATTTTGGAAGAGACTATTAACTTAAGAGAAACTGTTTGATATAGAACTTTATAAAATATTCAACATCTATTTAGCTGTAATATTATTTTAAACAATAATCAAGTTAGCTTTATAATGCTATTGATTTTTTAACTTATAAAAAATTCAGTTAGTAGGCCAAAATCATATAATTTATCAACAAATTTTAGCTTTGAAAATGGACTCAATAAAGTTTGTCTTAGTGATATGAACAGTAAGGATAATATTTTAAAAATAAACAAATAAAAAATTGGTGAAATAACAATCAGAATTTTTTCTTCTAATTGATAATGTATCATCAAATAATGGATTTGAAAAATCTCTTCTCCTACCACTTTGGTTTTTAAAAAATCTTGAGTGTTCATGTCAAACAAACAAAATGAATAATTATTAATGAATTAATATTAGGAACTAATATTTAAAAACATTTTTCAGAATCGCAACCCAATGAGGCCTCTGCTGGATGGCTCAGCTTTTCCACCACGATTCGACCTACACCAGGATGACTTTTAAATATTATTTATGATAGCTACGCAAAACAACCCAAACACAATTATGTATTTATTTTAAAATATGTAATTTAAGAATATTGTTAATAATTCCATAGCTAGTGTCCGCTAGCATCGAAATAATATTCACGATTAGCGAACTGTACCTTATTTCAAGAAAATGGGAAAAAAAAGTTTTTATGTACAGTAAGAACATTAAAAAAACAATAAGAATAAAATATTTATATCGTGAATAATTCCAGTTGTATTTATTTCATCCCAATAAATGAAATATATATATATTAATTAATAAATAATTCATTACTGAAATTTGTCTTGTTTTTTACAACATCCTTTTATAGTACCACTTTTCAAAAGTAAAATTAAACATTTTATATGTGCTAGAGAAAAAAAATATTGTCTAAAATAATATTTAAATTCATAAAATGTAGTAATAAAAACCTATTGATCTATATTTACTGTAAGTTTCAAAAATCCTTATTATTGATCAATTTGTTTTACATGAATATTTTGAACACATTCTAAAATGTATGCTAAAATTATGTTCCAGTATCCCATTATTGAATAAAAATTAACATTATTGCTTCATTGAAGGTGTAAACATTTGTCTTACTACTATTATGGTTACACTTAACCATTTAAATTATAAATATTTCTAGTTTTTAAAATTATTTTTCATATGATATATAAGAAAAATCTGGTGAATGCATCACACGACTTTCACTTACCATCCTCTCAGTAGAAATAACTATTTTCAGACAAAGGCACTTTAAATGAATTAACTCACCTTATTTGTTATTCTTCAATTGTGAGGCATATGGAACAACTAAATAAAATGACTTTTCACTCCTGTATAATAAAACAATTTATTTTATCAACTGTAATAAATTAATGTATAAAAGTCTTATAACTCTAGGCTTGATATTCTTAGTCTTCAATTTAGCAAGCCTCTCTTCCTAGATGACGTCTTCTCGTCTTCATGTCCAGGCCTCAAGTGCTCTCCCTGGAGTCCTTTTCCAACTGCTTCTTCATCAAATGTTTATCGATATGAGACTTTTCAATGAACAATTTGCCCACTGCACAATTGAGTTCAATTCACAGTACAACCTCACATTCCTATATATATTATATATTCCTTCTCATTCCCTCACACATGTCACATAAAGGAGTAAATACCGGGAGATGTCTACTACAAATGATAGACACTATATTTATTTAAAGTTCATTGTGGGTATTTTTATTTGCTTAATTACCCTTATAAATACAAATTTTAATTTTTATATCACTGAATTCTATGCAATTAAATATTAAGTAATACCAACGATAACATTTTTGGAAACCGCATATATATATATATATATATATATATATATATATATATATATATATATATATATATATATATATATATATATATATATATATATGAACATAATATTGTCGGAGTCCATATGATATTAAGTTTATGTTACATATGTATGTATCATTGTTCCCACCACCTTTATGCAGACGATTCACAGATGTACCTATCATTTTCCCCTCCTCAGTTACTGGGGGCATGTAGTCCTCAGTGCCTGGCAAATGTAAATGGATTAAGGTTGAATGCTGTCAAAACTCAGGCCATTGTCATTGCTTCCAAGCCCCTTCTTAGATCCCATACAGACTTTCCCATCCTTCACCTTAATGACCAGCCAATCTCCTTCTACTCCTCTGTTAAAAATTTAGGATTTATCATTGATCAAAACCTCTTTTGGAATCACCATATTTCTCATATCTCTCGAAGGACAATTTCCACCCTCAAACTATTCCATCACTTCCGCCATCTCCCACCTCAACATATGCGTAGACTCCTAGTTTCCTATCTCATTTTCCCCCACTTTGACTATAGCTGTGTGGTGTACGATGGCCTCTCTGTGGAGCTCCGCGATAGACTGAAAAGACTAATGAACAGCTGCGTAAGATTTGTGGTCGAGGCCCCAAGATACTCCCATGTTTCTCACCACTCTGCTGAGTTTAAAGTGGCTTTTCCTCTCCTTCCGAAGACAATATTTCCTAGGTACGTTCCTATACCAAATCATCAACAACCATCGTCCTTCTTAAGCCTTCAACCTTCTACAGTTCAAATCCTCAGTCCGTTCCCTGTCCACAAGATCTCAACCTTCTAACCTTTACATGCCTTCTCACAGATCTGCTTCATTCCAAAATTCCTTTATTGTTTGCTCTGTCAATTTCTGGAATTCCCTCCCTATCAAAATTCGACATTCCCCATCCATATCCACATTCAAAACCCTTCTATTCCAATTCCTGTCCCAAAAACAGTCTGATAGTTGCTAACCATTCGAGCTGATTTTAGTAGAGAATTTGATATATTTTTATTTATTAATTCTATATTATTTCTTAAAAGTGAATACTATCAGTGCAAAAAGCTTTAAGTGTCTTGTCATAGTATTAATTATTTTGTATATAGTTTCATTTGTTTTGTATATAAAATGTTTACCTTATATTTTCTTTACATTATTTCTTTTTTTTGATTGATTTTATTTTGGCCAGATGTAATCTTTTTATTTTGTTCTATTGTATTATTCTCATGGGACTGTGTCCCAGAATAAAATTATTTTTCTATTCTATTCTATTCTATGAATGCCTGTTCTAATCTTTCAGATGAGCTTGGGCGCACTCGTATTCCTTCAATTCCTCTATTACAACTATTATCCGTTACGATCTCTTATTTCTCCTTTAATTAATTATCAAATTTTTTCATACTTTTTATTTAACTGTTTTTTATTTCACAGATTAATGTGAAATGGTTAATTATTTCAAATTTAAAAAATTAAAAAATACTTTAAAGGAAGTTGATATTGAAAATTTTATATTTAAGCCATGTTAGTGAACATCAATGAGAATAAAATCTACATTATAAAAACTGCTTAATAATACACTGATGCACTGAGTTTAATAAAAAATCTGTTATATGGTGTACTGTATGGCTATACAATAATAACTAAAAAAAAAAAAAAAAAAAAAAAAAAAAAAAAAAAAAAAAAAAAAATTACTCCAATCCTCAATCCTCTAAGGTAAATATCATAAAGATGTCAACCCTTTGTTAACTTTCTGTTATTACCGCTGTAGTTTATGATGAATCTATTGTCCTGGGTACCTTTCCTCCCAATCTTTATAACCTAGAACCCCCAATTCCTCAATCCTAATTTCAACATTGTCATTAAAGTCAGTCTATTCTGGAAGGATATTCAGAGACCCTTCAACTAAATTAGGGCCTTTTTCATACAGCAGAGTAGCTCTGTGAGTTAAACATTAGGCCGCTAAACTTAAGGTCCCAAGTTCAAATATTGAAACAATACTTCCTAACAAAATACTAATCTGAAAACCCTTCATGGGTTTTGTTTGTACTGTTTTTTGTTTTTTTAATAGCACAACCTTTTATATATAAAATTTAAGTGGATTTTCAAATTTTAAAAATTAAATGTTGGTCCCTGTCATTAATTCCATTAAATAAAATTTTTCGAATGATGAACTTTGTAACTTTGTTGATTATTTTTTTTTTAATGAATTTTATTTTAAATTTAAGTAAATTACCAGTATGCTTCATTAATCATGCTTAATTTTACAGCAGACCATTCTTGAGATTTATGTATTTAATGTTTACTTTTTCATGCTTTTACAACCAATTTTTAAACAATTTTATTAAGCTTCTGGGAATTTGAGGGTTCTAATAATTTTATTTGATCTGAAACAATAATATTTTCATTTTATAAATTTTTGAAATTTGCTAGAGTTAGAGAAAAAATATATCCATTTCCTGATACAGTGAGCATTGAAGGTATATATGTTTAATAATGGAGTTATATGTTTAGCTGCTTGAGGATATCATTAAATATTTTTACTTTTCCACTAAACAAAATTTATTTAAAAATAAAAATGTAACTTATTATTACTAAATTTATTTGTTGTGGAACTAAGAATTTTCTTTCTTGATTTTATTTATATCTGCTAATAATTTTGTTAATGGGATTTTATTCAAGCAATTAACCCAATGAATCTTATTGTTACGGAAACCCAAAATTGAGCGTTAATGTTATGGACTTGTCATGTAATAAAGATAAGGCTTCCTGTATTTTATTTGAAATTATATTGTTCCTTATACTGTTAAGTAGTATATTTAAAGCGAATAAAGTTAAGGCATATGCTATTTATTTATTTAATATATTAATTAAAAACATGTTTTTTCTTATTAAAAGCGTTGGTATCTATCATATTCCATGATATTTGAATAAATGGTGCAACCAGAACAGGATTAAAAATTAAGTTTAATAGTAACCTCATGGATACTGTTTGGCAACCTATAAACTTCTGGTAGTAGATAAGTTCTTATTGTTATAAGTGTGATGCAAAATAATACACTATAATAGAAATTTCTTTCTTTATCAAACTGAAAATTTGAAAATATTTAAAAAAAATTCGTTATTGGAAGAATTATTTAGAAGCTATGAAATTAATTATTAATTAATTAATCGTTATAATTAATAAAACTAGATTTCAGCCATTCGTATTTTATTCATGTCATCTTCAAAAAATTGACATTTTATATAATCTAACCAGTTAATAATATAATGGAACATTTTAGACAAGGAACCATGAGATAATACATAATAATAAAACTAATTGAAAACATTTTATTAGCATATTAATTTAACAACATTTTTCTATATAAGGCCTTGCTCTTCTAGTTTGAGAAATTCAGGCCCCATCCTTTCTTTAAAGATATCAGAGGTGTAGAGGTATTCGTTAAAGCCATCAGAACCCTCAGAACTTAAGACTTTTTCAAGATCCATGGCATCTGTTCCCTCAGCAGTCATCACAGGATGAAACACTCCAATAAGTGTCAGCCTGAAAAAAGCAATCCTCTCCATTTCAGCTGCTATTTCTTCATAAGTTGGTTGCCTTCCAGAATAATGATACTTTTGGAGCGTAGACAACAGACTGTTTGTATATGTTCTCAGGAGACTGTCATAATGCGCACGCCGGAGCTTGGGTTCAATAGAGGCAAACATGAAGTAGGTTAGGTCCCAACAAGGTGAGTTGTAATGGCTGACCTGGAAGTCAAGGAACCTTCAACAGAAAATTGGATGTTATAATTTGAGGATCTGATATAACTTCCTAAACCACCTGAGGTGGAGGAGCTCAAAAATGGAATTTTAAAATATTGTTTTGTCATTTTGTCGTTTCCATTACATTTTGTTTTTTGTGAGTCACTAGCTAGATTCTAAAGGAACATTAGGTTTGTTGCTGTTAATTAATAGTCATGCAGAAAAAAAAAATCACAGTTGCAGGAAAAATTGACAGTCAAAGAACAATCATTTATACAATGCATAACCACTTTTATAATAACTTGGTCGAATAAGCAAATATTTAAGACCTGTAAAGATCAAAAATCTTTATAAAGATGAACTTAAAGAAAAAATTAATCATATCATAACTATCTTATTACTAACAATTATTATATATAAAATTTCTAAAATAAGGTAATTATATTCCCTTATTATAAATTAAAATTAAAAAAATAAAATTTAATGCAAACTTAAAACAAAACAGAAATTTCTGTATCAAACATTAAACTGACTAAAAGAGTTAAATCATAAACCAGCATGAATGATTTTTCAAATTTTCTGAGAAAAAACAACAATATATAAATTAAAACAATGGATTTAAAGCAAATGTGTCCTAATTTTAAGGCACTAACTTATTTACAGATGGATCATTTTAAGATTGATTTTTTTTTTTTTTTTTTTTTTTTATCGCACATCTTCCAGAGTCTGATTCACAAAAACAACAATATTAAATTTATACATTTTGTGATTATGTTAGCTGATGTTTTTCATTATTAGCAGCTCTTATTTATTATTAATAGCTATGTACCCATATAGTTTATTGGAAATTATACAGCTACTTTGGAAAAGGTGGGCAATTAGATTTTTTTTTTTAATTTGTTTTTTGAACTAATACTATCATATATAAGTGTTATGTGACATCATGAAAAAATATTTTTGAATCCTCAACATGGTAGATGAATAAGTAAATTCAAATATATATTTTTGCTTTTCTATAAAATTGTTCATGATTAGTTTGGCGCACAGTTACAATTGAACTATTAGGTTACTATATTATTCTAAATTTGCTATAAAATAATAATAAACTATAAATATGATAAACTGTCTATTCTAAAGACCAACCTGACTGCGATGGGACGATTACTCCAGTCATATTTGAATAACATATTGTTTGACCAACAATCCCCATGGTTGAGTACATTAAATCTAGATTCATCTAATTTCCCTATGTCTATCATTTTACTTTGAAAAACTTCCAAAGGCATAATAAGTTTGTTAGCCACTCTGTGCCTAAAATATGAAAATCATTAATATTTTCTATAAATAAGTTGTTTATTTATTATATATATTTTTTCATTTTATTTCAATGAAGAGATAAAATATATGTTTTTTTTATTACTATTATTTTGTGTATAACCCATGTCAGGTCCAATAGGATCAAAGAAGAGATTAAATTTTAAATTGATATAGTTCTATTTCAACATAATTCTTTTAAAGTTTAAAATCAGTGAGTGTCCTTAATAAAAGGTTTAGAATTTATTTTCAAAGTAGTTAATATTGACTTGAAACATCTTCTTACCAGGCTGATCCCCAGGATTGATGCATCGCTTTGCTGAGGTTTTGGAGACCATTGTAAACCAACCTTTCAATAAGTTGCTTGTCATTGACAATCGCATATGGCTTGTAGTCCTTACCATTAATAACCCCTCGCTCCTCAAGGATCTTGGACATGGCATGAAACCTGGCTAGGCTGTGTAACACCAGATGCCCATGTTCAAGGTCCAAGCAGGATTGACGAGGACTCATTATAAATCCTTTAACCTAGAAAAGTAGAGAAAAGTTGCAGCATAAGTATATTAATTATTAAAATTGATATAACAATCTGAATATTATAAGCAAATGTCACATCAAAAAGGTTACAGTTAATTTTAAATGTTTTAGATCACTTTTAATTTTTATTAAACAAAACTAGTGATAGATAGATAGAAGTATTTATTTTATGAATAACATACATAATGTTATTTTTTATGCCGCTAAACAAATTTTCGACAATGAATTTATTTAATCTGACTGTGTGTTCCCCTATATACATGTTCATATAACCAATCTTAAAAATTTACTCTTTAAATATAAGAAGGTAATAATTTCAATAATATCTATGTAATTAACACAAAATAAAGCTTAAAATTTGACTAAAAAGTCTTTCAAAATACATATAAAAGTCCATACAATCACACATAATAATTACATATATACATGAACACACACATAAATTTATTTTATCATAAATTAAACTCGCTAACCATTTCACATCCGTAGTTTGTGTATTTTAAAAAAAATATAAATAAACATTTCTGTAGTTTGAGCCATTTAATATTGTTACAGTTTCCAAAAAAATTAGTTGCTCTTCTGAACCCATAAAAATGCTCTTCTGATTTCATTAAAAATAATAGACACATCCATATAAAATAAAATATATCTTTTGGTGTATTTATGGTTGCATAAAGAACAATCACCCTTTTCATCTTATGACTGATGGGGTACAGTAATTTTTTTATTTATTTTAATGAATTTTTTTTTTTTAACTTTTATTATGATATTTACAACTGTATTAGTATGAATATATCAAGTAAAAATGAAATTTACAACTGTATTACATAAAAAATACAACAAGTAAATGTGACATTGGTAACATGACATGTACAACATGAAGAGAAACTACCCATTGGTAGAACTCAAATTAAAATTCTATATTAGAAGGTCCTGAGGCTGTCTTCTTTTCAGACGCCTAGGAGGGTTATCAGGGATTGAGGAGGAAGCAAGGTTTGAAACGCGAGGGTTCAGATGGTTCTGCAGTTTTTTATGGAAGGATAGGGATCTGGATTGGGCCAAATCGGAAACGTATGGAACATTAAGGTCTTTGTGGATGATTTTATTTGTGACAAAGTAAGGAGTGTTGAGGATTTTACGAAGGATTTTGGATTGAAAGGATTGGGTACGAGAGGAATTTGATGGTTTAGTGGAGCCCCAAAGCTCATTTCCGTAAATCCAAATAGATCTTATTTTTGTCATATATATGAGTCGTTTATAATTGATTGAAAGCTTAAAGCGTTTGTCTAGTAAGTGCTGCAGTAGTCGAAAACGTCGAGCGGTTTCTAGTTGTTTCAGTGTGGTATGGGGGTTACAAGTGAGTCGTTTGTCCAGGTGGAGTCGTAGGTATCGGATTAGTTCGACAGATATAAGAGGGTTATCGTTGAAGGATACTGTCAGACAGGAAGTCATAGGTTTACGACGAAGAGTGAAGATAATTTGATGGAATTTATTGGAATTTATCAAACTCTTGATAACAATTCCGAATTGTGCCTCAAAACATATTGTATCTCATAGTGTGGAATTGAAGATGGATGTTTTTTGTTTTAGAAACTCTTGCTTATTTAATATGAACTTCAATCAAATCATGTTAAGTAAACTTTTTTCATATTAATATTATTTATTTCTATAATTCCTTTAATCTTATGTTAGTCTTACCATAGCTGGCTCTGGTAAAGTTAAAATCATTAGTTTGATTCCACGAATAAATATAATGTCTCATAGATTGTCTTATTCTCACTTCTACACAGCATATCTATCATGGTTATGATAAAACAATGAGATGTTCGAATATATACTAAAAGCACTATATCAGAAATTCGACAGTGAAAAAAATAAGTGAACTATAAGATTAGGAAACCTATAGAGTAAAACAAATGATCTTAACTTGACAAGATTCATCTGTGGTTAGAATCCTCTAGACACATTTTGGGCTCTACTTTTATACATTTAAAGAGTTATTCAGTCTCCAATTTAATAAATACAAACATTAATTTGTTGACCATACCGAAAATACACAGAAATTATTTTATTTATTTATATTATAATAAATCTCATAAACTGGATAGGCCCCTCTAATGTTCTTTTATCATTTAGAAGACTATTGCATGTTATTTCAAATAATATATAGTTTTATTCGAAGAGAGATTATAGCAATTTATATATGTGAAAATTGTGACAATCTCTCTCTCTGAATACAACCATACTGATAAATTAAATTTTATAGAATTAGGTTTAAGTTGCAATATAACTCTTCAAACTCAAAATATCACTAATATTACTTTTTCATATGATAGAGAATTTCATTCTTTTTCCCAATAACATATAGTATTGGAGTATTCGGAGAGAGATTTTAGCTACAAGTGTTTTTGGATATCGATTAGCACACCATTTCCGTATCACACAAAAACTTAATTGATTTACATTATAATAATTCTCTTATTATTAACTCAAAATTCCACAAATATTATTTCATAATCTGATAGACAATTTCATGCTCTATTAACTGATATGTGGTTATACTATGATATTTGGAGAGCCATGATTGCAATTTTTATTTGTATTTGTAACTAATAAATTAAATTTTACTGTGTTGGGTTTAAAGTGTAATAAAACTCTTCAAACTCAATATTCCACTAATACGATTTTTCATTTGATACAGAATTGTATGCTGTTATCATTATTATATGGTTGTACAGGGGTATTTGAAGAGAGATTTTAGCTACAGGTAGTTTTAGATATTTTTATCACTATTTTGAAATTTTATGTTCAAGAATTTTTTTATACACGAAGAAACATTATAATACTAAGACTTATGATATCAGCAGATTCTATATTAAATTTATAACAAATGAATAAATTTATAAAGCTCTTGGTCAATAAATATTGGTTCAATAAATCAAAAACCAAACAGGTACATGCTGGTTTTGGGACTAAAATGTCTTTCCAACTTCAAAGATTTCAAATGTATAAAAGCTCATAATTCTGAAACTAATTGTTAGAATTGGCTAAAATTTAGAATTTTACTTACATGTTATATGCTTAATTAATATATGTACTTAATATTTACAAATTTTCATTTAGATCTGAGGGAAATAGGTTACAAATTGAACTTTTTCTGAATGATTTGACATGAAATGATCCCATTTTAAGATGTATTAAAAATTTTACAGCTACATTAATACCTTCAGATCCTCTAAAAGAATAGAAGTATAAGGTTGGTAGGATACGAGCTTGCACCAGAGAAAATCTTCAGTTTCATGATACTCGTCCATCAGTGCCTCCATCTGCTTGAGGATTTGTGTGTAAATCTGATAACAGTTCATTAATTATAGTTTAATACAAAATGCATCTCACATTTCTATTGTCTATTATTGGCATTTTGCTTTTTTTAAGCAAATAAAAGAATTAGTACGTGGTCAGGATCAGAGACATTCTTTCTCAAGCTGGAGCATGTTTTAAGTTACTATGCCTTAATAATTAATAAAGAATAAATTCTTATAAATGTAGACCAAATTTAGCACTTCTGAAATCAACTGTCTAAAAACCAATGAATCTGTTTCTTTTTTTTTTTTGTTTTTGGAGAAACTAAAAATTAAATATGTTTACAAAGTATTGTAGAAAAGTGCAGAATATTCAGACTGAAGAAGGATGAGTCAACCAGAGAATTTAGGCAGTTCCCCAACGCTGAATTGCATGAACTGTGGTTACAGTAACTAGGTAGTTAACATAATTGAGATGATTGAGTGTGGAAGAATAAAACAGACATATAAAATCACTGGGCTTAGTGATGAAAGAATTCCTACAAAGTTAATATGCACTGTGCTGAATAGCAAGCATCCGAGGTGTAGACCAAAGCGAAAGTGGGAAGATTGTTTAAAGGATAATGTGGAGGGGTTGGGTTTAGAAGGTATCCGGTAAATGGAAGAATTTAGACATCGATTAATGGTATCAGCATCGAACCTTCAGGCTCGCTAAGCCTTATTATTATTATTAATATAGCAGAAAAAAATTAAGGTACAATTCCAGCACTTTTGACTAATTCAAACTGAATGTTCTAAAAATACATCAAACTACCTATAAAAACCAAGGAGTGGAGAATAATTTTAAACTGAACAAGGGGATTGTAATTTAGCCTACCATGAACTATTTTTGTGAAAAGAATACAATGATATATTTTAATCTAATCTATTTTAATCTAATCTATTTTAATCTAATCTATTTTAATCTATTTTATCTAGTCTAACTAATCTATTTTAAAAGCTATAAAATGATAAGTAATGCCACATATAATTGATAACTAATGCTGACACAAGAGAACAATTTGTTATTTTTTAAAATTGATTAATATTATTTATTACTGAATATCAGACAAAAATAAATTATGAACATACATCAGTTTCTATCTTGAAGACACCCAAATTGTGGACAAATTCAAAATTGTTTTTCTCAAGTGGTACTTCCTTCAAGATCAAGTCCTTCTGCGATTTTCTGCCATTACCAAGCACCACATCCAGTGTTATCCTACTGACCCTGGACAGGTAGTTTTCACCCTTTGGCAAGGCAGGCTGGGCATGGCACCTAAGCACTCTCTGAACAGCTAATTCTTGATTCTGCATTTGAAGCACAGCCTCCATCATAGTAGGCTCCAAGTTTCCTGCTATATCGGTTGATGACATCTAAATTTTAAACAACACTATTAATTGCCAGGTTAAAACTTGACTGATAAAAGAAATGGGCTTAATTACATTAAAATTAAATTAAATGATTTATTATAATATTCTTAATATCAGTAAACCCTTTTTACACTATGATACCAAGGATAGAGAAAATATTTTCATTATTCATTTTTTTCACTTTTGAGATCTCACTGAATTACTTTGAAACAGTCATTGGACGAGATCCCGGGCACTTATCCATGTCCTACTCAATGTCTGACAGAGCAAAGGTGTGTATAAAAAGTTTAAATAAATTAAACCAACATAAAAATTTAAATAAAGAAAATAATAGTAAAAGTAGAAAATTCTTAGAATCATATATATTTTTAAAAATATTTTTAAAAAATGTGGTAGATTTTAAAACAGAAGTAAAAGGCATAGGTTAACATTATCCAGGTAAAATCAATATATTTATTTATTTTTTTAACTACAAATTATTTTTATACATACATAAAAATATTTTTTCATTTTATACAAACGATTTTATTTTATGATTTATTGTTATATAAAATATCTGGAAAACAATTTCAGTTTTTTTAAAATTTATTGATTTATTAAAACAGTAAACATTTTGGACTTAATTATCCATCTTCAAGTTTTTCAATGGCTTCTGACCTGTTTTAAAAGAGAAAAGAATACTGCACCTTTGACTCAATGAGGCCAAGGTGTATTATTGAGAGGAAAATAAAATAACAACAACAATTACTTGTTGGATGGTTAAGATCCCTTCAGCAAGATCCCATTAAGCACAAGGATATAGGGCTGTGTAAATTAAAGTGAGATAAGCTATACATTTTGCATTTGAGGTAATGAGGTCTTAAAATTGTTCAATTTGTAGGATAATGTTTTAATTTAAAATAGTTAAATAAATAATTAAGCTACTATTATAGATTATTGATTTTTTAAAATAATGAAATAGAATTAATATTACATAATATAAGTATTTATAAATATACAAATATCCCAAATTGGAAATTATTAAAATATGAAAACCTTTTAGAAAAACATATAATTATAATTTATACTTATATTGAATATGCACCGAATTTATATATGTTTAATAATGTTACAATTTTTTTAAATTATTGAGATAAATTTTACTAAAGCATTAAATTATTTTTAAGGATTTTAATAATATTATTGTTAAAAATAATTTTATTATTTAAATAGGGTGTATAAAAAAAATTACCATTTCATTAAATTCAAGATTTCAAATGACATGTAAATATTTTAGTCCTATTTAATACTTACCAATACTTTATAGTCCTTTTAGAGCATTCTCTAAGCTCATTTAATCTGAATCGAGTTCTTCAAAAAAATCCTCAGTTTAAATATTTGTTTAGAAGAAAAAACATGACAGTATTTTCTACAAAATTCTTTTAATTTTAAGGCATTACTGGAAAAAAAATTTCAAATCCGCTAAAGCAACTCATGAATTTATTAAATAGAAAGGGGGAGGTGTCCTTGACAGGGAGATATGACATTGGAAAGGAAGAAGAGCTGCGGGCGACCATTGATGGATATTGAATGGTTCTGCAGGCAGCTGTTGAGTCAAATGCGTCCATAAGTACTCGAAAATTTGCCAGGGAGTGTGGTGTGTTGAAATATACTGTTAGTCACCATCTCTCTCCACAGGGAAGGTGAAAAAGAGCAGTAGATTTGTCCCTCACAAATTTATTCCTCAGCAACCAGCTAAAAGGTCAGAAATTTGTGAAAATTTATTGATTGAAAAATCATTCTGATTTTACTGGAAGATTGTCACCTGTGATGAAAAGGGGGATTACTGGCGAGATCCAAATATCCTTGAGCGATGGCTAGATCACGGTAAAACTGCTTTTCCGGTTGCTGCAAGGGGGAAATTTGAAAAAAAATTTCCATTCTTTGCAGTTTTTGATATTTTGAAGGTGTAGTTCATCACGAACTAGTTTCTGAGGAATACTCTATGAATTCTGAACTCTACTGTGAACAACTGGAAAGATTGTATGCGAAGTTATCAGAGCGTTATTCTGCTTTGATCAACCAAAAAGGAATTTTATTCCAAAAAGATAATGCTCATCCTCACACTTCCTGTCGAACCAAAGAAAGGTTTAAAGAACATCATGGGTTCGCACTCCTACCTCATCCACCATACAGTCCAGATCTCACACCATCTGATTAGAACTTATTTATATCCATAGCCCATTTTCTTCAAGGGAAAAAATTGATAATTTTGTGGAAGGTGAAATTGTGCTCTAACAATTCTTTGACAGCCACCCCAAAGAAAGGTATCAGCGTGGGATCGAGCAATTGGCTATCAGATGGCTAATGACGGTAGATAACAAAGGACTATACTTTGAGTATTAATTGTATTTTATATCAAAGAAATAATAATACAAATATTTGGAAAAAAATGTCATTTTTTTTTTTTTTTATACAACCTATTAGAATATTTGTATAATTGATATAAATTTATTAATTACGTATAAACTGATACAATTAAGTTTAGTGTATCATTATTGTTTTTAAAAAATACATAAATAGGATGATATTGGAGTTAATAAGTCGAGACGCACAATTCATTATTTCTGTCAAAATGTTGTTCCTTAAAAATAATTTATTATACATACATGCTGAGTTAGACTGTTTAGTTAAATCCTATGAAGATAATAAAGTTAAAAAGTCAATCATTGTTATAAATATATATTTAATTAAAATGAGAAATATATAAACTAGCATATAAATTATTCAGATAAAATATATTTAATGTTTTTTGACAATATCTAATGAAATGATTACATAATAAATTATTTATACTATTACATAAATATTTCCATAAATAATGGAAAATCACTTTAATTAGATAGTTGAATGTACATTTTATCAAATTGTTCATTAACAGTCATTCAAGGCTAAGTTGATATAGTCTTTTATTCTCAAATAGCATTTTGTTTAATTTTTCAAATTTTTATTTGACCCTAAAATTAAGAATTCTTCCTGGAGTGTTATGGTTGTCTTCCAGCTATGAAGGGGATTGAAGTTGATCACACTAGATGATAGTTTCATTTCCCACCATAACTTTTATAGACCAGGAACCCAATTTTATACTGAGTGAGCTCATAAACCGAGCTTGGTTTTTTTTTTTTATGCAGTAAAAACTGGCAGAACATTACATTAAATATCTAGTTAAAATCATTATATATATAGTTGTGAATTAAGAACGAATTAGAGAAACTATTTAAAAAAAATTATATGTATATTTTATATTACAAACCAAATATAAAAATTATCAAAATGTAATGAAACGAACAAGAAAAAGTATATATATGTTGTAAAGATTTTTTGATTTTTTAAAATAATTTCTTTCAAAATTTAATTGTTCAAAATAGGCAAAATTAAATATAAAGCAAAATTTATTCATTACAACACGAACCAAGGAAACTAAAGGAGAGTTCACATTAAGAACATAAAAACATCTTTCAGTGACAAGGTTAATTTTCAAAGTTGTTCAGAAATATTTTCATAGATTTATAGTTTTCAATCAATCAAAAAACGAAACAAAAGAGATGATATTTCCACTGGAATATTTGTGTCAAGTCCAAAATACCTCTCCACACCAAATGCAACCTCCCACCTGGGGAGAGTTAACTCCAGGGTTGGACATAGGGTTTGGGGGGGGGGAAAAAAAAGGTGGAAGTTTCACTGCATTGGTGACAAACTAATATCGTTTTCTGTTCATGTCCAGTAATTTTTAACTCAACTATCCCATTAATAATGCCCTGGTGTGAGATAATAGGTGAAGAAATGAAAACCATATTTTTATATGGTTTTTAAATATATGCATAGTTGTTACAACATTTCAAACAATTACAAGCAATTTTGGTCTGTCTCGCAAATCGCCCGCAATCGCCCTAAAAACAGATATACCCCATTGTTAACAAAGGTATGAACTTCTGAACACTTTTCAGACCTTGCCCCAACCAATCACTCCGGACGTTATTGAGGATTTAACACGCGGTGATGTTAAATTTAGAGTGACTTTTTATTTATTTATTTCTTTTTACCAGCCTGATTGAGTTACTATCAACCCAAGTTTTGACTAAATAATATCTAATTGTATATATTGACCAAATGAATAACACAACGAGTTTAATAGCTAATTTAAAAAGAAAAACTAAATAATTTTTTGTTATTGGCAAATAAGTCCTTTCGGTTTTTCAGAGTGTATATTAAACTCGTTATATGTTTGTAATTTGGTCAGCATAGCAAATTATGTATTAGTCAAAACTTGGGTTGATAGTAACTAGAACACGCAAGTTACAAACGATATTAGTTTGTCACTAATGCAGTAAAACATCCAAATTGTAACTTTTGTTTATTCTCCCAATGTCTAACCGTAGCGTCAGCTCGCACCGGTGTGCTCCGCAATGATGGCCCTATTTCAAGTATTTTATTTCTGTTTTGAAAATTTCAATATCTAAGACAAATATGATAATCAAATAAAAAAATTCTTAGCATTTGAATTATTCGAAAATAAACTTTTCGTCGTCTTATAAACTTTTTTTCTAGTTCCTTTTCGTTGTTTCATATTATTTGCACCTAGAAATTTAAGGTGATTCAAGGTTATAACTTTAAGGGAGTTTCAGTAAAATGTACATATAGAAAATTACGATTTTCTGATGATAATGAGTTTTCTCCAACTAGGAGTTAATTCAAATTCAAAATATCAACCTTCTGACTTTATTTGAAGGGACTGCTTAACCCATTAATGTCTCAGAAGTCAATACTCAACCCACTGTTATACATCATATAAACATATAATATTCTAGACTGCAATAGGACTGGTACAAGGACCTAAGCAGACAATACAACATCCATAACGAAACATAAAAATTGTAATACATTATCTTGAACTTCTAAACTTCAAGCTTCGTCTGCCTGTCTAAAAGAATGGTTCACAGATGGCAGACAACATATTATACATACTACTTTGTAATGCCAGACAAGGCTTATTTGACCTAGAATGTATTAAAACTTTCATTATTTCTATTCTAAATTCTTCTCATGAACGATTACCCTATTTCGTTCCTTTGTTTCAGGATTGTAAAGGCCCCTACCCACAGAGTGCAATATGTCTCGACGTCTCGACCGTTTTTCGACCAAATATTTGTATTATTATTTCTTTGTAATAAAATACAATTAATATTCAAAATATAGTTCATTGTTATCTACTGTCATTAGCCATCTGCTAGCCAATTGTTCGATCCCACGCTGATATTATTCTTTGGGATGGCTGTCAAAGAACTCTTGGACCGTAATTTCAATTCCGCAAAATTATCAATTTTTGAAGAAGTCGAATGGGATTAAACAAGTTTAGAGAATGCTCTGAAGGGATTATTAAATATTGGTAAGTATTAAAATATTTACAGTCCTTTAAAATCTTGAATTTGGTAAAACTTTTATTTTTAATTTTATTTTTATACACCCTATTGCTATCTATTGCATTAAAGGAGACGCACAGAGAGCGACAACCGTAGCGATATTTACAAACGGCATTGTATAGTCGAGACATTTCGCGCTCTATGTATGATCTCGGATACCATGCTATCCAGTGCCCTATGGGACCAATTCATGTACTTGCCGTTTAATTCGTCCCAGTATAAATTAAATTATATACATTGATAAATATAGCAGAATTAAAAATTGCTTATTGACTGACACGATAAATGATTTAAGTAATGACTAATGTATTCAAATATGCATTAAAATATATCATAAATGTATTTTTACTGACGACAATTATTCAATTGAGATATAAAATACTAAGTGAGTCGTTATAATAAGCCTAAGAGATATAATCCAAATTACAAATTAATATTTGAGGATAGCGTTTCGTAGTTTTTTAATTCAACACCTCTAGGCCTGAAAATGGCCAACACAGTTTGTCCGAAATTGGCCTCAGTAATAATTATACAAAAATAAAACTTTTACCATTCTTAGTTCTAAGTGATCCTCAATATGACACAAATGCGTTAAAAAATTTGTATTTTACTTGAACGATCTACAGTATATGGTGCGTGAATTATATATGTGATACTGTTTAGGAAAGATAAAAAGATATACGAACGTGTCTAGACAAATATTTCTGTTAGAAATTCCAACTAGAATCATAAATTGTGGTGAAATTTTAGGATTAAACAATGAAACCGTAATTCGCTATCATATTACTATCATTATTTGTTATTTAGTAATCATTACATCTCAAAACGACAGCATTTCACATTTCATCGCAACTTCGCGATAAGCTAAATGTTTCATAATAATACTCAAGGGTTCGTACGTTTTCAGCATATCATTGATTACGAGTGAATTTAAAAACAATTAGTTGCCTATAAAATTCGCTGATTTAAATGTATGTGGAGATAAGTAGATTTAAGATATATCCTACCAGCCAGTTTTTTTTTGTTTGTTTAATAATTGTTTCCTTTACTCAAAAGAAGTGCTTGTTTATTAATGATACTTCTGTAAACCTATATATATATATATATATATATATATATATATATATATATATATATAAGAATCTATGTCCATTTGTCCTTAATACATTACTAAACCATTCATCCGATCGCTATGAAACTTTGGGAAGTTGTTGGGTACAATCTCGCGAAAGATTCTGACATAGTACATCCGTTCTACGATAATTATATATGTGTAAAAAAAAAAATATCGCTATAGACTGTTGCGCCAAAACGGCTGGAACGATTTTAACGAAACTTGGCAAAAGTCTTACCCTTAATTTATGTGTATAACATACTTTCCCGAAAACAGGCTGTTACGATGAATTCAAAATTTTATTTGTCGATAACTAAAAAAGTACACACATTTTGATTTTTGACCGTTTATGTTCTTAATTCCTCTTAGAAATAAGTTTTTCATTGATTTTAATTTAGTTTAATTTTTAATAAATTATTTTCTTTAACATTGCATTTGAATAAGAATGAAATCTATATTAAATCAAGTTGTTGTTAAGAAAACGCTGGTAATCAAATGTCTTGGGAAGGATAGGCGAAATCATTTGAAGGAGGTGGAAAGCAGCCAGCTCTAATGAACACGAAACGAACGCTATGGTAAGCGATATAACACAAGTGCAATGCATTGCAACGTTTGATATTTGAAAATCTTAAAGAATGAAACGGCATCTTAAAATATTTTGAACAGCATGTGTTGCTTTTAGATCCAACTGATATTGCGTTTTTAATTAATATATATAGTTTTACTTTATATTCTATACCAGTAGGTATATAAAAACAAGTGCGTATTCGAATGCAGCTTTAAGCCAAAATTTCAAGGCAATCTGTGAAGAACTTTCGGAAATTTAAGATTTTGAACAAACGAACATTTTTCATTTTTATTCACCATAAAATATCCAAACAAAGTTGAAAATTAAACAATACGTCAAATTTAAAAAATATTAATAACAAAACCCAAAACCCAATTGCATGCCCATCTCTCAAATGTATGTGGTAACTGTTCAATTTAAAACAATTGAGGATGTAGCTATAATAAAGACATTTAATTTTAGATGAATAAATCGAGTTCTTGTTTCGACTCCCAAACGATAGCCCTGAGGATGACCCACATGTTTATAGGTCGAAACGTCGCCTAACCTAATACAATTCCTGACAATTTCATTTCATCCCAAATTGAATAAATTGCAATAAATACTTCAAATGTTAAATTGAAAGTTAAAATTTTTTGAACGACCTGTACATAATGTTCTAACGGTGTTACAATGTCTTTTTTTATTTTTATTTCTGTTTATGAAACATTCATCAAGAGAATTAAATAAATAAATAGAAACCGTTTTTATTCCTTTTTTTGGGGTATATGAACATATGTAGATTTAAAAATATCAATTATATTTATTCTAAAATAAAGGAGATTCGTTAGCCTTATAGTTGCTCATTTTATAGACAAATCTTTCTAAATCCTTCAGAGTAAGTTCCCAGAATTATTGCTAACCGAGTCTGTTTGAATAGGAATCTTAAATTGATAATCCACTAACTAACTTGTTCTGTTCTACTCTAGCCATTTTACTAGAAATTTGGAGTCTTTTTTTTAAAAAATCGATGGCGAACTTTCTTAGTTTCAGCAAAACTTTATTTCTTTTGTTTACGTTCTTTTTCCAATTATCATTCAGTTTTTTTTATTGATTGTAACACCACGGATCAATTCTTATAAACCAAATTAATGCAATATATGTAAAAAGTCATATAAAACGAGGTTACAGTAACCGTTCTATTTTTTTGTGTAAATGAATAATCAAAGCTAAATTTAAAAACAACTTCAAGATCGATAAGAAACATTTTTCAAAAAAAAGGGCCAAAGGGCATAGCCATTTCCTTGATTTTTTTTTTTTTTTTATTAAAGAAATTTACTACTGTATTAAATAATAAATACAACAAGTAAATATGAACAAGTAACATGACATGTACAACATGAAGAGAAACTACCCATTGGTAGCAGTCCAATTATATTTCTTAATTAGAACGTCCCGAGGCCATCTTTTTTTCAGACTCGGAGCGTTATCAGGAATAGAAGAGGAAGCAAGGTTGGAAACAACAGGGGTTGGGATGGTTCAGAAGTTTATTATGGAAGGATAGGTATCTGGATTGATCTAAATCGGAAACATATGGTACATTAAGGTCCTATATGGTAAATTATGGATGATTTTATTTGTGACAAAGTCGGGAGCATTAAGGATTTTACGAAGAATTTTGGATTGTAGGGATTGCATACGAGAGGAATTTGATGGTTTAGTAAAGCCCCAAAGCTCTTCCTTGATTATTCTGTAATTTTAGTCAACGAAAAAAGTGGAAAATTATTAATTATTTTTAATGACTATGTTTAATAAAAAACGCTGCAAATTATTTCACAATGGTTTATTATTTCCAAACTATTACACATCTAAATTAACATTACCTTACGAGTTACAAGTTAAAAAAACAAAAGGTGATTCCAATTATTGGACTAAACTGTTTTTCTTTAATCATTAGTAAATGCTAAAAACAAATAGCATTAATTCAGTAACACATTCAAAATTTAAAAACAAAACCAAGGATACAATATTTGGAGTAGAACATATAAAAAAAAAAAAACGGAGACCATATCTTTGTTCCTATTTGTTCGATTTTAACGATTTTTTTTTTTTTTTTTTAGGAAATTTAGGAAAAAAGAGGCTCGCCACCGAAGTCGAAGATCTTCAACTGGAGGTTGACCGTGCCAATGTCATTGCCAATGCTGCCGAAAAGAAGGCCAAGGCTATCGACAAAATCATTGGTGAATGGAAACTCAAGGTTGATGACCTTGCAGCTGAACTTGATGCTAGCCAAAAGGAATGCAGGAACTACTCGACTGAGCTCTTCAGGTTGAAAGGAGCATATGAGGAAGGACAAGAACAACTTGAAGCTGTCCGCAGGGAGAACAAAAACCTTGCTGGTGATTTTTTAAATTTATTTTTATAAATTTACAATAAAAAAATAAGTTCATTTTAGATTAATTATTTTGGATGATAATTCTTTAAGATAAATTCGAATAATTGTTCATGGAATGAAATTTTAAGACCATTTTTTGTTTATTTTTCAGATGAAGTCAAGGATCTCCTTGATCAAATTGGTGAGGGTGGACGCAACATCCACGAAATTGAGAAACAGAGGAAGAGGCTTGAAGTTGAAAAAGATGAACTCCAAGCTGCTCTCGAAGAAGCTGAAGCCGCCCTTGAACAGGAAGAAAACAAAGTCCTCAGGGCTCAACTGGAACTTAGCCAAGTTAGGCAAGAAATTGATCGTCGCATCCAGGAGAAGGAAGAAGAATTTGAAAACACCAGATACATTCATTCAAATAATAGTGTGTTGTCCAATATATTATATTTAAAAAATCTATATTATTTTAATGCAAATTTTTATTTCTTGCAGGAAAAATCACCAACGTGCCCTCGACTCTATGCAAGCCAGTTTGGAAGCAGAAGCCAAGGGTAAGGCTGAGGCACTCCGCATGAAGAAGAAACTGGAAGCTGACATCAACGAACTTGAAATCGCTCTTGACCATGCCAACAAGGCTAATGCTGAAGCTCAGAAATCCATCAAGAAATACCAGCAACAACTTAAGGATGTCCAGACCGCACTCGAGGAAGAACAAAGAGCTAGGGATGATGCCCGAGAACAACATGGTATTGCCGAAAGGCGAGCCAATGCTCTTGGAAACGAACTCGAAGAATCAAGAACTCTCCTGGAACAGGCAGACCACGGCCGTCGCCAGGCAGAACAAGAACTTACCGATGCTCAAGAACAAATCAACGATGTTGATTATTCATTTACACAAAAAAATAGAACGGTTACTGTAACCTCGTTTTATATGACTTTTTGCATATATTGAATTAATATGGTTTATAAGAATTGATCCATGGTGTTACAATCAATAAAAAAACGGAATGATAATTGGAAAAAGAACGTAAACAAAAGAAATAAAGTTTTGCTGAAACTAAGAAAGTTCGCCATCAATTTTTTTAAAAAAATACTCCAAATTTCTAGTAAAATGGCTAGAGTAGAACAGAACAAGTTAACTAGTGAATTATCAATTTAAGATTCCTATTCAAACAGACTCGTTAGCAATAATTCTGGGAACATACTCTGAAGGATTTAGAAAGATTTGTCTATAAAATGAGCCACTATAAGGCTAACGAATCTCCTTTATTTTAGAATAAATATAATTGATATTTTTAAATCTACATATGTTCATATACCCCAAAAAAAGAAATAAAAACGGTTTTATTTATTTATTTGATTCTCTTGATGAATGTTTCATAAACAGAAATAAAAATAAAAAAAGACATTGTAACACCGTTAGAACATTATGTACAGGTCGTTCAAAAAATTTTAACTTTCAATTTAACATTTGAAGTATTTATTGCAATTTATTCAATTTGGGATGAAATGAAATTGTCAGGAATTGTATTAGGTTAGGCGACGTTTCGACCTATAAACATGTGGTCATCCTCAGGGCTATCGTTTGGGAGTCGAAACAAGAACTCGATTTATTCATCTAAAATTAAATGTCTTTATTATAGCTACATCCTCAATTGTTTTAAATAGAACAGTTAGCACATACATTTGAGAGATGGGCAAGCAATTAGGTTTTGGTATATTGGAGGAATTATTCGTTATTGCCTCAATCATAATGGTCCACACAGAATACATAGCAGTCTTGGACTATTAGCTTAGTTTTAATATAAAGTCTTTGAATGGTATGCTATTTAAATAACTATTTTGCCCTGAAATGTAATGAAATTTCTATTATATATTATTAAGAATTAGCTTTACCTGGCCATGTGCTGCTCTGGCTCAGTATGCAAAACGGGAAAGAAAAAAACACATATGAGTGGCTTAATATCAAAGGATATCTGTCATTTTTTAAAATTGATACAATAATTTTTTTTGGAACACTAATTAATTAATTAAGCTTCAATTTAAACTAATTTTAATGATTTTTTTCCAGATTCAGCTTGAATATCGTTAAATAAAATCATCAGAAACAGTTTGAATCGAACTGTCCATAAACACAACTGGAAATTTTCTCTGCTTTTTGAAAATGATAGAGATCCATCATACGAAGCCACTCATTCTTTGATATCACATACAAGTGGTAAAAAGTGTTTAATGATTTTCAGTAATTGTTATGATAATTCTTTTTTTAGTAGATTAATGTACCTGTTAAAATGTTAGAGATGTAAGAAATATTCATTACAATTAAACATCTTCTACTATTTTTTTTAAGTTTAATATATATACACAAACATTCACTACTGAAAAATCTATATATTTTTTTCTTTTTTTTTTTAATGTATGAGCAATGATATTCCTCAACTTAATTGAAGTATATTTTGGAAGAGACTATTAACTTAAGAGAAACTGTTTGATATAGAACTTTATAAAATATTCAACATCTATTTAGCTGTAATATTATTTTAAACAATAATCAAGTTAGCTTTATAATGCTATTGATTTTTTAACTTATAAAAAATTCAGTTAGTAGGCCAAAATCATATAATTTATCAACAAATTTTAGCTTTGAAAATGGACTCAATAAAGTTTATCTTAGTGATATGAACAGTAAGGATAATATTTTAAAAATAAACAAATAAAAAATTGGTGAAATAACAATCAGAATTTTTTCTTCTAATTGATAATGTATCATCAAATAATGGATTTGAAAAATCTCTTCTCCTACCACTTTGGTTTTTAAAAAATCTTGAGTGTTCATGTCAAACAAACAAAATGAATAATTATTAATGAATTAATATTAGGAACTAATATTTAAAAACATTTTTCAGAATCGCAACCCAATGAGGCCTCTGCTGGATGGCTCAGCTTTTCCACCACGATTCGACCTACACCAGGATGACTTTTAAATATTATTTATGATAGCTACGCAAAACAACCCAAACACAATTATGTATTTATTTTAAAATATGTAATTTAAGAATATTGTGTTAGTGTCCATAGCTAGTGTCCGCTAGCATCGAAATAATATTCACGATTAGCGAACTGTACCTTATTTCAAGAAAATGGGAAAAAAAAGTTTTTATGTACAGTAAGAACATTAAAAAAACAATAAGAATAAAATATTTATATCGTGAATAATTCCAGTTGTATTTATTTCATCCCAATAAATGAAATATATATATATTAATTAATAAATAATTCATTACTGAAATTTGTCTTGTTTTTTACAACATCCTTTTATAGTACCACTTTTCAAAAGTAAAATTAAACATTTTATATGTGCTAGAGAAAAAAAATATTGTCTAAAATAATATTTAAATTCATAAAATGTAGTAATAAAAACCTATTGATCTATTGACGTCTTCTCGTCTTCGTGTCCAGGCCTCCAATGCTATCACTGGTGTCCTTTTCCAGCTGCTGCTACCTGACCGGACTTTTTCCCTTCTTCATCGATTGTTTATCGATATGAGACTTTTCAATGAACAATTTGTACACTGCACAATTGAGTTCAATTCACAATGCAACCTCACATTCCTATATATTATATATTCCTTCTCATTCCCTCACCCAATGTCACATAAAGGAGTATATACCGGGGGATGTCTACTACAAATGATAGAAGCTATATTTATTTAAATTTCAGTGTGGGTATTTTTATTTGTTTAATTACCCTTATAGCTACAAATTTTAGTTTTTATATCACTGAATTCTATGCAATTAAATATTAAGCAATACCAACAATAACATTTTTGAAAACCGCATATATATATATATATATATATATATATATATATATATATATATATATATATATATATATATATATATGAACATAATATTGTCGGAGTCCACACATGATATTAAGTTTATGTTACATATGAATGCCTGTTCTAATCTTTCAGGTGAGCTCGGGCGCACTCGTATTCCTTTAATTCCTCTATTACAACTATTATCCCTTACGATCTCTTATTTCTCCTTCAGTTAATTATAAAAAATTTTCATACTTTTTATTTAACTGTTTTTTATTTCAAAGATTAATGTGAAATGGTTAATTATTTCAAATTACAAAAACTAAAGATACTTTAAAGGAAGCTGATATTGAAAATTTTATATTTAAGCCATGTTAGAGAACATCAATGAGAATAAAATCTACATTATAAAAACTGCTTAATAATACACTGATGCACTGAGTTTAATCAAAATTGTTAGAGCCAATTTTGAGAAAATTGTAAAAATATGTTAAATCGGTGATATTATTTACCACTTCCAGTTTGCCGATTTTTATGAAAATGTTGCTGTAATACCTCAAATAGGCAATTGCAGTTTTGTACAACTTTTCATTTTTGAGCTAGGCTGTTCACATATATAAACACAGACACACACACACAGACCATTTTATGGGACTTGGTTATTTGGACTCAGGTAACCTCAAAATGTATATTTCCGTTGAAAATTCAGACTCAAAAATTTTCACGATTCCAATTATTACCCATACTATGTATTACATATATAGATAAGTGAAAGTAAAAATATATTACTAAGGAAAGTATAAATAATAAGCAGAATAAATTTATTACAATAAAGGATTTAGATATATGATGAGTCATAAAATATATCCAGAATTTGTCATTCATCAAAAACAAGATTAAACCATAATTAAGAAAACATATATTTAACTTGATTATTTTAACTGTTCTAATTTAGCAAACTATTTCAAAATAATGGGATTAAATGATGGTGATCTCAGAATATGAAGTTCTAAAACCAAATTATTGTACTTTTATGGTGTATAATGCAGAATTCTTCCACTGACCATTTATGATTCAATTGATGATCAATTATGATTGATCATAGACTTAAAAGTCTACGATTATTAAAACAATTTATTACTTACAAATTCATTATGTGCATGTATGGGATTGAGCTATGACGCTCTTGGGAAGTATTAAATATGATATATAAAATAATTAAGTTATTCCAGTCAAGTGGACAGTGAACACACCATTTTATGTGTCAAACCACTAACTAAACAATTCCTTAAATATCCTAACAACCAGATACAGCTATTGGTTTATTTCAAAAATACTTGGTAATGGCAAGTATATTATAAAAATATTTTTTATATACCATAATATAATAAATTTGCTGATTTTATATTACAAAACTAATTTTAGGATAAATTTCCATTATTTTGATGTTTCATATGTATAATTTAATTTAATTCACCTAATATAACAAGTTTTATTTTTCATTAGACATAGAAAAAATGGATTGAAAAATGAAGTAGTTGTAAGAAAAGGATTTATTTTCTTATCACTATTATTAATTAATTTATCTCATAATTACGGTCTAAAAACTCGATTTAATTTAATCATATTATATTATTAAAAACACATCATCATATTATATTAATAATACATAGTTGTCATAAAAAATATCATGAATTCCATTGTCAATAAAAAAAAAAAAAAAATGGCACCTAAAAAGACTACAAGATAATTCATATTTGAAGTCTGAGGGGAAAATAATAACTATGAGTTATCTCATAGATCAGTAGTGAACTTGTCAATCTCTAATTTATTTATAATTAATAAAATCTTTTATTTAATATTCTTCAGTTGGAATTCCCATTTACATTTTTTAAACTATTTCTTTTAAACTATTAGAAATATCAGTTTTGTCCATATCATCAACACAATATGAGATAGTATGATAGTAATTTATTAATTCATAGATATGCAAACCAAATTTTCAAAACAAAAAAATTACTAAACTATATGGCTATACAATAATAACTAAAAAAAAAAAAAAAAAAAAAATATTACTCCAATCCTCAATCCTCTAAGGTAAATATCATACAGATGTCAACCCTTTGTTAACTTTCTGTTATTACCGCTGTAGTTTATGATGAATCTATTGTTCTAGGTACCTTTCCTCCCCATCTTCTAGAATCCCCAATTCCTCAATCTTAATTTCAACATTGTCATTAAAGTCAGTCTATTCTGGAAGGATATTCAGAGACCCTTCAACTAAATTGGAGCCTTTTTCATACAGCAGAGTAGCTCTGTGAGTTAAACATTGGGCCGCTAAACTTAAGGTCCCAAGTTAAAATATTGAAACAATACTTCCTAACAAAATACTGATCTGAAAACCCTTCATGGGTTTTGTTTGTACTGTTTTTTGTTTTTTTAATAGCACAACCTTTTATATATAAAATTTAAGTGGATTTTCAAGTATTAAAAATTAAATGTTAGTCCCTGTCATTAATTTCATTAAATAAAATTTTTTTGAATGATGAACTTTGTAACTTTGTTGATTTTTTTTTTTAATGAATTTTATTTTAAATTTAAGTAAATTACCAGTATGCTTCAATAATCATGCTTAATTTTACAGCAGACCATTCTTGAGATTTATGTATTTAATGTTTACTTTTTCATGCTTTTACACCCAATTTTTAAACAATTTTATTAAGCTTCTGGGAATTTGAGGGTTCTAATAATTTTATTTGATCTGAAACAATAATATTTTCATTTTATAAATTTTTGAAATTTACAAGAGTTAGAGAAAAAATATATCCATTTCCTGATACAGTGAGCATTGAAGGTATATATGTTTAATAATGGAGTTATATGTTTAGCTGCTTGGGGATATCATTAAATATTTTTACTTTTCCACTAAACAAAATTTATTTAAAAATAAAAATGTAACTTATTATTACCAAATTTATTTGTTGTGGAACTAAGAATTTTCTTTCTTGATTTTATTTATATCTGCTAATAATTTTGTTAATGGGATTTTATTCAAGCAATTAACCCAATGAATCTTATTGTTACAGAAACCCGAAATTGAGCGTTAATGTTATGGACTTGTCATGTAATAAAGAGAAGGCTTCCTGTATTTAATTTGAAATTATATTGTTCCTTATACTGTTAAGTAGTATATTTAAAGCAAATAAAGTTAAGGCATATGCTATTTATTTATTTAATATATTCATTAAAAACATGTTTTTTCTTATTAAAAGCGTTGGTATCTATCATATTCCATGATGTTTGAATAACATTATTGAATTATTAATTAATTAATCGTTATAATTAATAAAACTAGATTTCAGCCATTCGTATTTTATTCATGTCATCTTCAAAAAATTGACATTTTATATAATCTAACCAGTTAATAATATAATGGAACATTTTGGACAAGGAACCATGAGATAATACATAATAATAAAACTAATTGAAAACATTTTATTAGCATATTAATTTAACAACATTTTTCTATATAAGGCCTTGCTCTTCTAGTTTGAGAAATTCAGGCCCCATCCTTTCTTTAAAGATATCAGAGGTGTAGAGGTGTTCGTTAAAGCCATCAGAACCGTCAGAACCTAAGACTTTTTCAAGATCCATGGCATCTGTTCCCTCAGCAGTCATCACAGGATGAAATACTCCAACAAGTGCCAGCCTGAAAAAAGCAATCCTCTCCATTTCAGCTGCTATTTCTTCATAAGTTGGTTGCCTTCCAGAATAATGATACTTTTGGAGCGTAGACAACAGGCTGTTTGTATATGTTCTCAGGAGACTGTCATAATGCGCACGCCGGAGCTTGGGTTCAATAGAGGCAAACATGAAGTAGGTTAGGTCCCAACAAGGTGAGTTGTAATGGCTGACCTGGAAGTCAAGGAACCTTCAACAGAAAATTGGATGTTATAATTTGAGGATCTGATATAACTTCCTAAACCACCTGAGGTGGAGGAGCTCAAAAATGGAATTTTAAAATATTGTTTTGTCATTTTGTCGTTTCCATTACATTTTGTTTTTTGTGAGTCACTAGCTAGATTCTAAAGGAACATTAGGTTTGTTGCTGTTAATTAATAGTCATGCAGAAAAAAAAAATCACAGTTGCAGGAAAAATTGACAGTCAAAGAACAATCATTTATACAATGCATAACCACTTTTATAATAACTTGGTCGAATAAGCAAATATTTAAGACCTGTAAAGATCAAAAATCTTTATAAAGATGAACTTAAAGAAAAAATTAATCATATCATAACTATCTTATTACTAACAATTATTATATATAAAATTTCTAAAATAAGGTAATTATATTCCCTTATTATAAATTAAAATTAAAAAAATAAAATTTAATGCAAACTTAAAACAAAACAGAAATTTCTGTATCAAACATTAAACTGACTAAAAGAGTTAAATCATAAACCAGCATGAATGATTTTTCAAATTTTCTGAGAAAAAACAACAATATATAAATTAAAACAATGGATTTAAAGCAAATGTGTCCTAATTTTAAGGCACTAACTTATTTACAGATGGATCATTTTAAGATTGATTTTTTTTTTTTTTTTTTTTTTTTATCGCACATCTTCCAGAGTCTGATTCACAAAAACAACAATATTAAATTTATACATTTTGTGATTATGTTAGCTGATGTTTTTCATTATTAGCAGCTCTTATTTATTATTAATAGCTATGTACCCATATAGTTTATTGGAAATTATACAGCTACTTTGGAAAAGGTGGGCAATTAGATTTTTTTTTTTAATTTGTTTTTTGAACTAATACTATCATATATAAGTGTTATGTGACATCATGAAAAAATATTTTTGAATCCTCAACATGGTAGATGAATAAGTAAATTCAAATATATATTTTTGCTTTTCTATAAAATTGTTCATGATTAGTTTGGCGCACAGTTACAATTGAACTATTAGGTTACTATATTATTCTAAATTTGCTATAAAATAATAATAAACTATAAATATGATAAACTGTCTATTCTAAAGACCAACCTGACTGCGATGGGACGATTACTCCAGTCATATTTGAATAACATATTGTTTGACCAACAATCCCCATGGTTGAGTACATTAAATCTAGATTCATCTAATTTCCCTATGTCTATCATTTTACTTTGAAAAACTTCCAAAGGCATAATAAGTTTGTTAGCCACTCTGTGCCTAAAATATGAAAATCATTAATATTTTCTATAAATAAGTTGTTTATTTATTATATATATTTTTTCATTTTATTTCAATGAAGAGATAAAATATATGTTTTTTTTATTACTATTATTTTGTGTATAACCCATGTCAGGTCCAATAGGATCAAAGAAGAGATTAAATTTTAAATTGATATAGTTCTATTTCAACATAATTCTTTTAAAGTTTAAAATCAGTGAGTGTCCTTAATAAAAGGTTTAGAATTTATTTTCAAAGTAGTTAATATTGACTTGAAACATCTTCTTACCAGGCTGATCCCCAGGATTGATGCATCGCTTTGCTGAGGTTTTGGAGACCATTGTAAACCAACCTTTCAATAAGTTGCTTGTCATTGACAATCGCATATGGCTTGTAGTCCTTACCATTAATAACCCCTCGCTCCTCAAGGATCTTGGACATGGCATGAAACCTGGCTAGGCTGTGTAACACCAGATGCCCATGTTCAAGATCCAAGCAGGATTGACGACGACTCATTATAAATCCTTTAACCTAGAAAAGTAGAGAAAAGTTGCAGCATAAGTATATTAATTATTAAAATTGATATAACAATCTGAATATTATAAGCAAATGTTACATCAAAAAGGTTACAGTTAATTTTAAATGTTTTAGATCACTTTTAATTTTTATTAAACAAAACTAGTGATAGATAGATAGAAGTATTTATTTTACGAATAACATACATAATGTTATTTTTTATGCCGCTAAACAAATTTTTGACAATGAATTTATTTAATCTGACTGTGTGTTCCCCTATATACACGTTCATATAACCAATCTTAAAAATTTACTCTTTAAATATAAGAAGGTAATAATTTCAATAATATCTATGTAATTAACACAAAATAAAGCTTAAAATTTGACTAAAAAGTCTTTCAAAATACATATAAAAGCCCATACAATCACACATAATAATTACATATATACATGAACACACACATAAATTTATTTTATCATAAATTAAACTCGCTAATCATTTCACATCTGTAGTTTGTGTATTTTTAAAAAATTATAAATAAACATTTCTGTAGTTTGAGCCATTTAATATTGTTACAGTTTCCAAAAAAATTAGTTGCTTTTCTGAACCCATAAAAATGTTCTTCTGATTTCATTAAAAATAATAGACACATCCATATAAAATAAAATATATCTTTTGGTGTATTTATGGTTGCATAAAGAACAATCACCCCTTTCATCTTATTACTGATGGGGTACAGTAATTTTTTTATTTATTTTAATGAATTTTTTTTTTTTAACTTTTATTATGATATTTACAACTGTATTAGTATGAATATATCAAGTAAAAATGAAATTTACAACTGTATTACATAAAAAATACAACAAGTAAATGTGACATTGGTAACATGACATGTACAACATGAAGAGAAACTACCCATTGGTAGAACTCAAATTAAAATTCTATATTAGAAGGTCCTGAGGCTGTCTTCTTTTCAGACGCCTAGGAGGGTTATCAGGGATTGAGGAGGAAGCAAGGTTTGAAACGCGAGGGTTCAGATGGTTCTGCAGTTTTTTATGGAAGGATAGGGATCTGGATTGGGCCAAATCGGAAACGTATGGAACATTAAGGTCTTTGTGGATGATTTTATTTGTGACAAAGTAAGGAGTGTTGAGGATTTTACGAAGGATTTTGGATTGAAAGGATTGGGTACGAGAGGAATTTGATGGTTTAGTGGAGCCCCAAAGCTCATTTCCGTAAATCCAAATAGATCTTATTTTTGTCATATATATGAGTCGTTTATAATTGATTGAAAGCTTAAAGCGTTTGTCTAGTAAGTGCTGCAGTAGTCGAAAACGTCGAGCGGTTTCTAGTTGTTTCAGTGTGGTATGGGGGTTACAAGTGAGTCGTTTGTCCAGGTGGAGTCGTAGGTATCGGATTAGTTCGACAGATATAAGAGGGTTATCGTTGAAGGATACTGTCAGACAGGAAGTCATAGGTTTACGACGAAGAGTGAAGATAATTTGATGGAATTTATTGGAATTTATCAAACTCTTGATAACAATTCCGAATTGTGCCTCAAAACATATTGTATCTCATAGTGTGGAATTGAAGATGGATGTTTTTTGTTTTAGAAACTCTTGCTTATTTAATATGAACTTCAATCAAATCATGTTAAGTAAACTTTTTTCATATTAATATTATTTATTTCTATAATTCCTTTAATCTTATGTTAGTCTTACCATAGCTGGCTCTGGTAAAGTTAAAATCATTAGTTTGATTCCACGAATAAATATAATGTCTCATAGATTGTCTTATTCTCACTTCTACACAGCATATCTATCATGGTTATGATAAAACAATGAGATGTTCGAATATATACTAAAAGCACTATATCAGAAATTCGACAGTGAAAAAAATAAGTGAACTATAAGATTAGGAAACCTATAGAGTAAAACAAATGATCTTAACTTGACAAGATTCATCTGTGGTTAGAATCCTCTAGACACATTTTGGGCTCTACTTTTATACATTTAAAGAGTTATTCAGTCTCCAATTTAATAAATACAAACATTAATTTGTTGACCATACCGAAAATACACAGAAATTATTTTATTTATTTATATTATAATAAATCTCATAAACTGGATAGGCCCCTCTAATGTTCTTTTATCATTTAGAAGACTATTGCATGTTATTTCAAATAATATATAGTTTTATTCGAAGAGAGATTATAGCAATTTATATATGTGAAAATTGTGACAATCTCTCTCTCTGAATACAACCATACTGATAAATTAAATTTTATAGAATTAGGTTTAAGTTGCAATATAACTCTTCAAACTCAAAATATCACTAATATTACTTTTTCATATGATAGAGAATTTCATTCTTTTTCCCAATAACATATAGTATTGGAGTATTCGGAGAGAGATTTTAGCTACAAGTGTTTTTGGATATCGATTAGCACACCATTTCCGTATCACACAAAAACTTAATTGATTTACATTATAATAATTCTCTTATTATTAACTCAAAATTCCACAAATATTATTTCATAATCTGATAGACAATTTCATGCTCTATTAACTGATATGTGGTTATACTATGATATTTGGAGAGCCATGATTGCAATTTTTATTTGTATTTGTAACTAATAAATTAAATTTTACTGTGTTGGGTTTAAAGTGTAATAAAACTCTTCAAACTCAATATTCCACTAATACGATTTTTCATTTGATACAGAATTGTATGCTGTTATCATTATTATATGGTTGTACAGGGGTATTTGAAGAGAGATTTTAGCTACAGGTAGTTTTAGATATTTTTATCACTATTTTGAAATTTTATGTTCAAGAATTTTTTTATACACGAAGAAACATTATAATACTAAGACTTATGATATCAGCAGATTCTATATTAAATTTATAACAAATGAATAAATTTATAAAGCTCTTGGTCAATAAATATTGGTTCAATAAATCAAAAACCAAACAGGTACATGCTGGTTTTGGGACTAAAATGTCTTTCCAACTTCAAAGATTTCAAATGTATAAAAGCTCATAATTCTGAAACTAATTGTTAGAATTGGCTAAAATTTAGAATTTTACTTACATGTTATATGCTTAATTAATATATGTACTTAATATTTACAAATTTTCATTTAGATCTGAGGGAAATAGGTTACAAATTGAACTTTTTCTGAATGATTTGACATGAAATGATCCCATTTTAAGATGTATTAAAAATTTTACAGCTACATTAATACCTTCAGATCCTCTAAAAGAATAGAAGTATAAGGTTGGTAGGATACGAGCTTGCACCAGAGAAAATCTTCAGTTTCATGATACTCGTCCATCAGTGCCTCCATCTGCTTGAGGATTTGTGTGTAAATCTGATAACAGTTCATTAATTATAGTTTAATACAAAATGCATCTCACATTTCTATTGTCTATTATTGGCATTTTGCTTTTTTTAAGCAAATAAAAGAATTAGTACGTGGTCAGGATCAGAGACATTCTTTCTCAAGCTGGAGCATGTTTTAAGTTACTATGCCTTAATAATTAATAAAGAATAAATTCTTATAAATGTAGACCAAATTTAGCACTTCTGAAATCAACTGTCTAAAAACCAATGAATCTGTTTCTTTTTTTTTTTTGTTTTTGGAGAAACTAAAAATTAAATATGTTTACAAAGTATTGTAGAAAAGTGCAGAATATTCAGACTGAAGAAGGATGAGTCAACCAGAGAATTTAGGCAGTTCCCCAACGCTGAATTGCATGAACTGTGGTTACAGTAACTAGGTAGTTAACATAATTGAGATGATTGAGTGTGGAAGAATAAAACAGACATATAAAATCACTGGGCTTAGTGATGAAAGAATTCCTACAAAGTTAATATGCACTGTGCTGAATAGCAAGCATCCGAGGTGTAGACCAAAGCGAAAGTGGGAAGATTGTTTAAAGGATAATGTGGAGGGGTTGGGTTTAGAAGGTATCCGGTAAATGGAAGAATTTAGACATCGATTAATGGTATCAGCATCGAACCTTCAGGCTCGCTAAGCCTTATTATTATTATTAATATAGCAGAAAAAAATTAAGGTACAATTCCAGCACTTTTGACTAATTCAAACTGAATGTTCTAAAAATACATCAAACTACCTATAAAAACCAAGGAGTGGAGAATAATTTTAAACTGAACAAGGGGATTGTAATTTAGCCTACCATGAACTATTTTTGTGAAAAGAATACAATGATATATTTTAATCTAATCTATTTTAATCTAATCTATTTTAATCTAATCTATTTTAATCTATTTTATCTAGTCTAACTAATCTATTTTAAAAGCTATAAAATGATAAGTAATGCCACATATAATTGATAACTAATGCTGACACAAGAGAACAATTTGTTATTTTTTAAAATTGATTAATATTATTTATTACTGAATATCAGACAAAAATAAATTATGAACATACATCAGTTTCTATCTTGAAGACACCCAAATTGTGGACAAATTCAAAATTGTTTTTCTCAAGTGGTACTTCCTTCAAGATCAAGTCCTTCTGCGATTTTCTGCCATTACCAAGCACCACATCCAGTGTTATCCTACTGACCCTGGACAGGTAGTTTTCACCCTTTGGCAAGGCAGGCTGGGCATGGCACCTAAGCACTCTCTGAACAGCTAATTCTTGATTCTGCATTTGAAGCACAGCCTCCATCATAGTAGGCTCCAAGTTTCCTGCTATATCGGTTGATGACATCTAAATTTTAAACAACACTATTAATTGCCAGGTTAAAACTTGACTGATAAAAGAAATGGGCTTAATTACATTAAAATTAAATTAAATGATTTATTATAATATTCTTAATATCAGTAAACCCTTTTTACACTATGATACCAAGGATAGAGAAAATATTTTCATTATTCATTTTTTTCACTTTTGAGATCTCACTGAATTACTTTGAAACAGTCATTGGACGAGATCCCGGGCACTTATCCATGTCCTACTCAATGTCTGACAGAGCAAAGGTGTGTATAAAAAGTTTAAATAAATTAAACCAACATAAAAATTTAAATAAAGAAAATAATAGTAAAAGTAGAAAATTCTTAGAATCATATATATTTTTAAAAATATTTTTAAAAAATGTGGTAGATTTTAAAACAGAAGTAAAAGGCATAGGTTAACATTATCCAGGTAAAATCAATATATTTATTTATTTTTTTAACTACAAATTATTTTTATACATACATAAAAATATTTTTTCATTTTATACAAACGATTTTATTTTATGATTTATTGTTATATAAAATATCTGGAAAACAATTTCAGTTTTTTTAAAATTTATTGATTTATTAAAACAGTAAACATTTTGGACTTAATTATCCATCTTCAAGTTTTTCAATGGCTTCTGACCTGTTTTAAAAGAGAAAAGAATACTGCACCTTTGACTCAATGAGGCCAAGGTGTATTATTGAGAGGAAAATAAAATAACAACAACAATTACTTGTTGGATGGTTAAGATCCCTTCAGCAAGATCCCATTAAGCACAAGGATATAGGGCTGTGTAAATTAAAGTGAGATAAGCTATACATTTTGCATTTGAGGTAATGAGGTCTTAAAATTGTTCAATTTGTAGGATAATGTTTTAATTTAAAATAGTTAAATAAATAATTAAGCTACTATTATAGATTATTGATTTTTTAAAATAATGAAATAGAATTAATATTACATAATATAAGTATTTATAAATATACAAATATCCCAAATTGGAAATTATTAAAATATGAAAACCTTTTAGAAAAACATATAATTATAATTTATACTTATATTGAATATGCACCGAATTTATATATGTTTAATAATGTTACAATTTTTTTAAATTATTGAGATAAATTTTACTAAAGCATTAAATTATTTTTAAGGATTTTAATAATATTATTGTTAAAAATAATTTTATTATTTAAATAGGGTGTATAAAAAAAATTACCATTTCATTAAATTCAAGATTTCAAATGACATGTAAATATTTTAGTCCTATTTAATACTTACCAATACTTTATAGTCCTTTTAGAGCATTCTCTAAGCTCATTTAATCTGAATCGAGTTCTTCAAAAAAATCCTCAGTTTAAATATTTGTTTAGAAGAAAAAACATGACAGTATTTTCTACAAAATTCTTTTAATTTTAAGGCATTACTGGAAAAAAAATTTCAAATCCGCTAAAGCAACTCATGAATTTATTAAATAGAAAGGGGGAGGTGTCCTTGACAGGGAGATATGACATTGGAAAGGAAGAAGAGCTGCGGGCGACCATTGATGGATATTGAATGGTTCTGCAGGCAGCTGTTGAGTCAAATGCGTCCATAAGTACTCGAAAATTTGCCAGGGAGTGTGGTGTGTTGAAATATACTGTTAGTCACCATCTCTCTCCACAGGGAAGGTGAAAAAGAGCAGTAGATTTGTCCCTCACAAATTTATTCCTCAGCAACCAGCTAAAAGGTCAGAAATTTGTGAAAATTTATTGATTGAAAAACCATTCTGATTTTACTGGAAGATTGTCACCTGTGATGAAAAGGGGAATTACTGGCGAGATCCAAATATCCTTGAGCGATGGCTAGATCACGGTAAAACTGCTTTTCCGGTTGCTGCAAGGGGGAAATTTGAAAAAAAATTTCCATTCTTTGCAGTTTTTGATATTTTGAAGGTGTAGTTCATCACGAACTAGTTTCTGAGGAATACTCTATGAATTCTGAACTCTACTGTGAACAACTGGAAAGATTGTATGCGAAGTTATCAGAGCGTTATTCTGCTTTGATCAACCAAAAAGGAATTTTATTCCAAAAAGATAATGCTCATCCTCACACTTCCTGTCGAACCAAAGAAAGGTTTAAAGAACATCATGGGTTCGCACTCCTACCTCATCCACCATACAGTCCAGATCTCACACCATCTGATTAGAACTTATTTATATCCATAGCCCATTTTCTTCAAGGGAAAAAATTGATAATTTTGTGGAAGGTGAAATTGTGCTCTAACAATTCTTTGACAGCCACCCCAAAGAAAGGTATCAGCGTGGGATCGAGCAATTGGCTATCAGATGGCTAATGACGGTAGATAACAAAGGACTATACTTTGAGTATTAATTGTATTTTATATCAAAGAAATAATAATACAAATATTTGGAAAAAAATGTCATTTTTTTTTTTTTTTATACAACCTATTAGAATATTTGTATAATTGATATAAATTTATTAATTACGTATAAACTGATACAATTAAGTTTAGTGTATCATTATTGTTTTTAAAAAATACATAAATAGGATGATATTGGAGTTAATAAGTCGAGACGCACAATTCATTATTTCTGTCAAAATGTTGTTCCTTAAAAATAATTTATTATACATACATGCTGAGTTAGACTGTTTAGTTAAATCCTATGAAGATAATAAAGTTAAAAAGTCAATCATTGTTATAAATATATATTTAATTAAAATGAGAAATATATAAACTAGCATATAAATTATTCAGATAAAATATATTTAATGTTTTTTGACAATATCTAATGAAATGATTACATAATAAATTATTTATACTATTACATAAATATTTCCATAAATAATGGAAAATCACTTTAATTAGATAGTTGAATGTACATTTTATCAAATTGTTCATTAACAGTCATTCAAGGCTAAGTTGATATAGTCTTTTATTCTCAAATAGCATTTTGTTTAATTTTTCAAATTTTTATTTGACCCTAAAATTAAGAATTCTTCCTGGAGTGTTATGGTTGTCTTCCAGCTATGAAGGGGATTGAAGTTGATCACACTAGATGATAGTTTCATTTCCCACCATAACTTTTATAGACCAGGAACCCAATTTTATACTGAGTGAGCTCATAAACCGAGCTTGGTTTTTTTTTTTTATGCAGTAAAAACTGGCAGAACATTACATTAAATATCTAGTTAAAATCATTATATATATAGTTGTGAATTAAGAACGAATTAGAGAAACTATTTAAAAAAAATTATATGTATATTTTATATTACAAACCAAATATAAAAATTATCAAAATGTAATGAAACGAACAAGAAAAAGTATATATATGTTGTAAAGATTTTTTGATTTTTTAAAATAATTTCTTTCAAAATTTAATTGTTCAAAATAGGCAAAATTAAATATAAAGCAAAATTTATTCATTACAACACGAACCAAGGAAACTAAAGGAGAGTTCACAATAAGAACATAAAAACATCTTTCAGTGACAAGGTTAATTTTCAAAGTTGTTCAGAAATATTTTCATAGATTTATAGTTTTCAATCAATCAAAAAACGAAACAAAAGAGATGATATTTCCACTGGAATATTTGTGTCAAGTCCAAAATACCTCTCCACACCAAATGCAACCTCCCACCTGGGGAGAGTTAACTCCAGGGTTGGACATAGGGTTTGGGGGGGGGGAAAAAAAAGGTGGAAGTTTCACTGCATTGGTGACAAACTAATATCGTTTTCTGTTCATGTCCAGTAATTTTTAACTCAACTATCCCATTAATAATGCCCTGGTGTGAGATAATAGGTGAAGAAATGAAAACCATATTTTTATATGGTTTTTAAATATATGCATAGTTGTTACAACATTTCAAACAATTACAAGCAATTTTGGTCTGTCTCGCAAATCGCCCGCAATCGCCCTAAAAACAGATATACCCCATTGTTAACAAAGGTATGAACTTCTGAACACTTTTCAGACCTTGCCCCAACCAATCACTCCGGACGTTATTGAGGATTTAACACGCGGTGATGTTAAATTTAGAGTGACTTTTTATTTATTTATTTCTTTTTACCAGCCTGATTGAGTTACTATCAACCCAAGTTTTGACTAAATAATATCTAATTGTATATATTGACCAAATGAATAACACAACGAGTTTAATAGCTAATTTAAAAAGAAAAACTAAATAATTTTTTGTTATTGGCAAATAAGTCCTTTCGGTTTTTCAGAGTGTATATTAAACTCGTTATATGTTTGTAATTTGGTCAGCATAGCAAATTATGTATTAGTCAAAACTTGGGTTGATAGTAACTAGAACACGCAAGTTACAAACGATATTAGTTTGTCACTAATGCAGTAAAACATCCAAATTGTAACTTTTGTTTATTCTCCCAATGTCTAACCGTAGCGTCAGCTCGCACCGGTGTGCTCCGCAATGATGGCCCTATTTCAAGTATTTTATTTCTGTTTTGAAAATTTCAATATCTAAGACAAATATGATAATCAAATAAAAAAATTCTTAGCATTTGAATTATTCGAAAATAAACTTTTCGTCGTCTTATAAACTTTTTTTCTAGTTCCTTTTCGTTGTTTCATATTATTTGCACCTAGAAATTTAAGGTGATTCAAGGTTATAACTTTAAGGGAGTTTCAGTAAAATGTACATATAGAAAATTACGATTTTCTGATGATAATGAGTTTTCTCCAACTAGGAGTTAATTCAAATTCAAAATATCAACCTTCTGACTTTATTTGAAGGGACTGCTTAACCCATTAATGTCTCAGAAGTCAATACTCAACCCACTGTTATACATCATATAAACATATAATATTCTAGACTGCAATAGGACTGGTACAAGGACCTAAGCAGACAATACAACATCCATAACGAAACATAAAAATTGTAATACATTATCTTGAACTTCTAAACTTCAAGCTTCGTCTGCCTGTCTAAAAGAATGGTTCACAGATGGCAGACAACATATTATACATACTACTTTGTAATGCCAGACAAGGCTTATTTGACCTAGAATGTATTAAAACTTTCATTATTTCTATTCTAAATTCTTCTCATGAACGATTACCCTATTTCGTTCCTTTGTTTCAGGATTGTAAAGGCCCCTACCCACAGAGTGCAATATGTCTCGACGTCTCGACCGTTTTTCGACCAAATATTTGTATTATTATTTCTTTGTAATAAAATACAATTAATATTCAAAATATAGTTCATTGTTATCTACTGTCATTAGCCATCTGCTAGCCAATTGTTCGATCCCACGCTGATATTATTCTTTGGGATGGCTGTCAAAGAACTCTTGGACCGTAATTTCAATTCCGCAAAATTATCAATTTTTGAAGAAGTCGAATGGGATTAAACAAGTTTAGAGAATGCTCTGAAGGGATTATTAAATATTGGTAAGTATTAAAATATTTACAGTCCTTTAAAATCTTGAATTTGGTAAAACTTTTATTTTTAATTTTATTTTTATACACCCTATTGCTATCTATTGCATTAAAGGAGACGCACAGAGAGCGACAACCGTAGCGATATTTACAAACGGCATTGTATAGTCGAGACATTTCGCGCTCTATGTATGATCTCGGATACCATGCTATCCAGTGCCCTATGGGACCAATTCATGTACTTGCCGTTTAATTCGTCCCAGTATAAATTAAATTATATACATTGATAAATATAGCAGAATTAAAAATTGCTTATTGACTGACACGATAAATGATTTAAGTAATGACTAATGTATTCAAATATGCATTAAAATATATCATAAATGTATTTTTACTGACGACAATTATTCAATTGAGATATAAAATACTAAGTGAGTCGTTATAATAAGCCTAAGAGATATAATCCAAATTACAAATTAATATTTGAGGATAGCGTTTCGTAGTTTTTTAATTCAACACCTCTAGGCCTGAAAATGGCCAACACAGTTTGTCCGAAATTGGCCTCAGTAATAATTATACAAAAATAAAACTTTTACCATTCTTAGTTCTAAGTGATCCTCAATATGACACAAATGCGTTAAAAAATTTGTATTTTACTTGAACGATCTACAGTATATGGTGCGTGAATTATATATGTGATACTGTTTAGGAAAGATAAAAAGATATACGAACGTGTCTAGACAAATATTTCTGTTAGAAATTCCAACTAGAATCATAAATTGTGGTGAAATTTTAGGATTAAACAATGAAACCGTAATTCGCTATCATATTACTATCATTATTTGTTATTTAGTAATCATTACATCTCAAAACGACAGCATTTCACATTTCATCGCAACTTCGCGATAAGCTAAATGTTTCATAATAATACTCAAGGGTTCGTACGTTTTCAGCATATCATTGATTACGAGTGAATTTAAAAACAATTAGTTGCCTATAAAATTCGCTGATTTAAATGTATGTGGAGATAAGTAGATTTAAGATATATCCTACCAGCCAGTTTTTTTTTGTTTGTTTAATAATTGTTTCCTTTACTCAAAAGAAGTGCTTGTTTATTAATGATACTTCTGTAAACCTATATATATATATATATATATATATATATATATATATATATATATATATAAGAATCTATGTCCATTTGTCCTTAATACATTACTAAACCATTCATCCGATCGCTATGAAACTTTGGGAAGTTGTTGGGTACAATCTCGCGAAAGATTCTGACATAGTACATCCGTTCTACGATAATTATATATGTGTAAAAAAAAAATATCGCTATAGACTGTTGCGCCAAAACGGCTGGAACGATTTTAACGAAACTTGGCAAAAGTCTTACCCTTAATTTATGTGTATAACATACTTTCCCGAAAACAGGCTGTTACGATGAATTCAAAATTTTATTTGTCGATAACTAAAAAAGTACACACATTTTGATTTTTGACCGTTTATGTTCTTAATTCCTCTTAGAAATAAGTTTTTCATTGATTTTAATTTAGTTTAATTTTTAATAAATTATTTTCTTTAACATTGCATTTGAATAAGAATGAAATCTATATTAAATCAAGTTGTTGTTAAGAAAACGCTGGTAATCAAATGTCTTGGGAAGGATAGGCGAAATCATTTGAAGGAGGTGGAAAGCAGCCAGCTCTAATGAACACGAAACGAACGCTATGGTAAGCGATATAACACAAGTGCAATGCATTGCAACGTTTGATATTTGAAAATCTTAAAGAATGAAACGGCATCTTAAAATATTTTGAACAGCATGTGTTGCTTTTAGATCCAACTGATATTGCGTTTTTAATTAATATATATAGTTTTACTTTATATTCTATACCAGTAGGTATATAAAAACAAGTGCGTATTCGAATGCAGCTTTAAGCCAAAATTTCAAGGCAATCTGTGAAGAACTTTCGGAAATTTAAGATTTTGAACAAACGAACATTTTTCATTTTTATTCACCATAAAATATCCAAACAAAGTTGAAAATTAAACAATACGTCAAATTTAAAAAATATTAATAACAAAACCCAAAACCCAATTGCATGCCCATCTCTCAAATGTATGTGGTAACTGTTCAATTTAAAACAATTGAGGATGTAGCTATAATAAAGACATTTAATTTTAGATGAATAAATCGAGTTCTTGTTTCGACTCCCAAACGATAGCCCTGAGGATGACCCACATGTTTATAGGTCGAAACGTCGCCTAACCTAATACAATTCCTGACAATTTCATTTCATCCCAAATTGAATAAATTGCAATAAATACTTCAAATGTTAAATTGAAAGTTAAAATTTTTTGAACGACCTGTACATAATGTTCTAACGGTGTTACAATGTCTTTTTTTATTTTTATTTCTGTTTATGAAACATTCATCAAGAGAATTAAATAAATAAATAGAAACCGTTTTTATTCCTTTTTTTGGGGTATATGAACATATGTAGATTTAAAAATATCAATTATATTTATTCTAAAATAAAGGAGATTCGTTAGCCTTATAGTTGCTCATTTTATAGACAAATCTTTCTAAATCCTTCAGAGTAAGTTCCCAGAATTATTGCTAACCGAGTCTGTTTGAATAGGAATCTTAAATTGATAATCCACTAACTAACTTGTTCTGTTCTACTCTAGCCATTTTACTAGAAATTTGGAGTCTTTTTTTTAAAAAATCGATGGCGAACTTTCTTAGTTTCAGCAAAACTTTATTTCTTTTGTTTACGTTCTTTTTCCAATTATCATTCAGTTTTTTTTATTGATTGTAACACCACGGATCAATTCTTATAAACCAAATTAATGCAATATATGTAAAAAGTCATATAAAACGAGGTTACAGTAACCGTTCTATTTTTTTGTGTAAATGAATAATCAAAGCTAAATTTAAAAACAACTTCAAGATCGATAAGAAACATTTTTCAAAAAAAAGGGCCAAAGGGCATAGCCATTTCCTTGATTTTTTTTTTTTTTTTATTAAAGAAATTTACTACTGTATTAAATAATAAATACAACAAGTAAATATGAACAAGTAACATGACATGTACAACATGAAGAGAAACTACCCATTGGTAGCAGTCCAATTATATTTCTTAATTAGAACGTCCCGAGGCCATCTTTTTTTCAGACTCGGAGCGTTATCAGGAATAGAAGAGGAAGCAAGGTTGGAAACAACAGGGGTTGGGATGGTTCAGAAGTTTATTATGGAAGGATAGGTATCTGGATTGATCTAAATCGGAAACATATGGTACATTAAGGTCCTATATGGTAAATTATGGATGATTTTATTTGTGACAAAGTCGGGAGCATTAAGGATTTTACGAAGAATTTTGGATTGTAGGAATTGCATACGAGAGGAATTTGATGGTTTAGTAAAGCCCCAAAGCTCTTCCTTGATTATTCTGTAATTTTAGTCAACGAAAAAAGTGGAAAATTATTAATTATTTTTAATGACTATGTTTAATAAAAAACGCTGCAAATTATTTCACAATGGTTTATTATTTCCAAACTATTACACATCTAAATTAACATTACCTTACGAGTTACAAGTTAAAAAAACAAAAGGTGATTCCAATTATTGGACTAAACTGTTTTTCTTTAATCATTAGTAAATGCTAAAAACAAATAGCATTAATTCAGTAACACATTCAAAATTTAAAAACAAAACCAAGGATACAATATTTGGAGTAGAACATATAAAAAAAAAAAAACGGAGACCATATCTTTGTTCCTATTTGTTCGATTTTAACGATTTTTTTTTTTTTTTTTTAGGAAATTTAGGAAAAAAGAGGCTCGCCACCGAAGTCGAAGATCTTCAACTGGAGGTTGACCGTGCCAATGTCATTGCCAATGCTGCCGAAAAGAAGGCCAAGGCTATCGACAAAATCATTGGTGAATGGAAACTCAAGGTTGATGACCTTGCAGCTGAACTTGATGCTAGCCAAAAGGAATGCAGGAACTACTCGACTGAGCTCTTCAGGTTGAAAGGAGCATATGAGGAAGGACAAGAACAACTTGAAGCTGTCCGCAGGGAGAACAAAAACCTTGCTGGTGATTTTTTAAATTTATTTTTATAAATTTACAATAAAAAAATAAGTTCATTTTAGATTAATTATTTTGGATGATAATTCTTTAAGATAAATTCGAATAATTGTTCATGGAATGAAATTTTAAGACCATTTTTTGTTTATTTTTCAGATGAAGTCAAGGATCTCCTTGATCAAATTGGTGAGGGTGGACGCAACATCCACGAAATTGAGAAACAGAGGAAGAGGCTTGAAGTTGAAAAAGATGAACTCCAAGCTGCTCTCGAAGAAGCTGAAGCCGCCCTTGAACAGGAAGAAAACAAAGTCCTCAGGGCTCAACTGGAACTTAGCCAAGTTAGGCAAGAAATTGATCGTCGCATCCAGGAGAAGGAAGAAGAATTTGAAAACACCAGATACATTCATTCAAATAATAGTGTGTTGTCCAATATATTATATTTAAAAAATCTATATTATTTTAATGCAAATTTTTATTTCTTGCAGGAAAAATCACCAACGTGCCCTCGACTCTATGCAAGCCAGTTTGGAAGCAGAAGCCAAGGGTAAGGCTGAGGCACTCCGCATGAAGAAGAAACTGGAAGCTGACATCAACGAACTTGAAATCGCTCTTGACCATGCCAACAAGGCTAATGCTGAAGCTCAGAAATCCATCAAGAAATACCAGCAACAACTTAAGGATGTCCAGACCGCACTCGAGGAAGAACAAAGAGCTAGGGATGATGCCCGAGAACAACATGGTATTGCCGAAAGGCGAGCCAATGCTCTTGGAAACGAACTCGAAGAATCAAGAACTCTCCTGGAACAGGCAGACCACGGCCGTCGCCAGGCAGAACAAGAACTTACCGATGCTCAAGAACAAATCAACGATGTTGATTATTCATTTACACAAAAAAATAGAACGGTTACTGTAACCTCGTTTTATATGACTTTTTGCATATATTGAATTAATATGGTTTATAAGAATTGATCCATGGTGTTACAATCAATAAAAAAACGGAATGATAATTGGAAAAAGAACGTAAACAAAAGAAATAAAGTTTTGCTGAAACTAAGAAAGTTCGCCATCAATTTTTTTAAAAAAATACTCCAAATTTCTAGTAAAATGGCTAGAGTAGAACAGAACAAGTTAACTAGTGAATTATCAATTTAAGATTCCTATTCAAACAGACTCGTTAGCAATAATTCTGGGAACATACTCTGAAGGATTTAGAAAGATTTGTCTATAAAATGAGCCACTATAAGGCTAACGAATCTCCTTTATTTTAGAATAAATATAATTGATATTTTTAAATCTACATATGTTCATATACCCCAAAAAAAGAAATAAAAACGGTTTTATTTATTTATTTGATTCTCTTGATGAATGTTTCATAAACAGAAATAAAAATAAAAAAAGACATTGTAACACCGTTAGAACATTATGTACAGGTCGTTCAAAAAATTTTAACTTTCAATTTAACATTTGAAGTATTTATTGCAATTTATTCAATTTGGGATGAAATGAAATTGTCAGGAATTGTATTAGGTTAGGCGACGTTTCGACCTATAAACATGTGGTCATCCTCAGGGCTATCGTTTGGGAGTCGAAACAAGAACTCGATTTATTCATCTAAAATTAAATGTCTTTATTATAGCTACATCCTCAATTGTTTTAAATAGAACAGTTAGCACATACATTTGAGAGATGGGCAAGCAATTAGGTTTTGGTATATTGGAGGAATTATTCGTTATTGCCTCAATCATAATGGTCCACACAGAATACATAGCAGTCTTGGACTATTAGCTTAGTTTTAATATAAAGTCTTTGAATGGTATGCTATTTAAATAACTATTTTGCCCTGAAATGTAATGAAATTTCTATTATATATTATTAAGAATTAGCTTTACCTGGCCATGTGCTGCTCTGGCTCAGTATGCAAAACGGGAAAGAAAAAAACACATATGAGTGGCTTAATATCAAAGGATATCTGTCATTTTTTAAAATTGATACAATAATTTTTTTTGGAACACTAATTAATTAATTAAGCTTCAATTTAAACTAATTTTAATGATTTTTTTCCAGATTCAGCTTGAATATCGTTAAATAAAATCATCAGAAACAGTTTGAATCGAACTGTCCATAAACACAACTGGAAATTTTCTCTGCTTTTTGAAAATGATAGAGATCCATCATACGAAGCCACTCATTCTTTGATATCACATACAAGTGGTAAAAAGTGTTTAATGATTTTCAGTAATTGTTATGATAATTCTTTTTTTAGTAGATTAATGTACCTGTTAAAATGTTAGAGATGTAAGAAATATTCATTACAATTAAACATCTTCTACTATTTTTTTTAAGTTTAATATATATACACAAACATTCACTACTGAAAAATCTATATATTTTTTTCTTTTTTTTTTTAATGTATGAGCAATGATATTCCTCAACTTAATTGAAGTATATTTTGGAAGAGACTATTAACTTAAGAGAAACTGTTTGATATAGAACTTTATAAAATATTCAACATCTATTTAGCTGTAATATTATTTTAAACAATAATCAAGTTAGCTTTATAATGCTATTGATTTTTTAACTTATAAAAAATTCAGTTAGTAGGCCAAAATCATATAATTTATCAACAAATTTTAGCTTTGAAAATGGACTCAATAAAGTTTATCTTAGTGATATGAACAGTAAGGATAATATTTTAAAAATAAACAAATAAAAAATTGGTGAAATAACAATCAGAATTTTTTCTTCTAATTGATAATGTATCATCAAATAATGGATTTGAAAAATCTCTTCTCCTACCACTTTGGTTTTTAAAAAATCTTGAGTGTTCATGTCAAACAAACAAAATGAATAATTATTAATGAATTAATATTAGGAACTAATATTTAAAAACATTTTTCAGAATCGCAACCCAATGAGGCCTCTGCTGGATGGCTCAGCTTTTCCACCACGATTCGACCTACACCAGGATGACTTTTAAATATTATTTATGATAGCTACGCAAAACAACCCAAACACAATTATGTATTTATTTTAAAATATGTAATTTAAGAATATTGTGTTAATGTCCATAGCTAGTGTCCGCTAGCATCGAAATAATATTCACGATTAGCGAACTGTACCTTATTTCAAGAAAATGGGAAAAAAAAGTTTTTATGTACAGTAAGAACATTAAAAAAACAATAAGAATAAAATATTTATATCGTGAATAATTCCAGTTGTATTTATTTCATCCCAATAAATGAAATATATATATATTAATTAATAAATAATTCATTACTGAAATTTGTCTTGTTTTTTACAACATCCTTTTATAGTACCACTTTTCAAAAGTAAAATTAAACATTTTATATGTGCTAGAGAAAAAAAATATTGTCTAAAATAATATTTAAATTCATAAAATGTAGTAATAAAAACCTATTGATCTATTGACGTCTTCTCGTCTTCGTGTCCAGGCCTCCAATGCTATCACTGGTGTCCTTTTCCAGCTGCTGCTACCTGACCGGACTTTTTCCCTTCTTCATCGATTGTTTATCGATATGAGACTTTTCAATGAACAATTTGTACACTGCACAATTGAGTTCAATTCACAATGCAACCTCACATTCCTATATATTATATATTCCTTCTCATTCCCTCACCCAATGTCACATAAAGGAGTATATACCGGGGGATGTCTACTACAAATGATAGAAGCTATATTTATTTAAATTTCAGTGTGGGTATTTTTATTTGTTTAATTACCCTTATAGCTACAAATTTTAGTTTTTATATCACTGAATTCTATGCAATTAAATATTAAGCAATACCAACAATAACATTTTTGAAAACCGCATATATATATATATATATATATATATATATATATATATATATATATATATATATATATATATATATATGAACATAATATTGTCGGAGTCCACACATGATATTAAGTTTATGTTACATATGAATGCCTGTTCTAATCTTTCAGGTGAGCTCGGGCGCACTCGTATTCCTTTAATTCCTCTATTACAACTATTATCCCTTACGATCTCTTATTTCTCCTTCAGTTAATTATAAAAAATTTTCATACTTTTTATTTAACTGTTTTTTATTTCAAAGATTAATGTGAAATGGTTAATTATTTCAAATTACAAAAACTAAAGATACTTTAAAGGAAGCTGATATTGAAAATTTTATATTTAAGCCATGTTAGAGAACATCAATGAGAATAAAATCTACATTATAAAAACTGCTTAATAATACACTGATGCACTGAGTTTAATCAAAATTGTTAGAGCCAATTTTGAGAAAATTGTAAAAATATGTTAAATCGGTGATATTATTTACCACTTCCAGTTTGCCGATTTTTATGAAAATGTTGCTGTAATACCTCAAATAGGCAATTGCAGTTTTGTACAACTTTTCATTTTTGAGCTAGGCTGTTCACATATATAAACACAGACACACACACACAGACCATTTTATGGGACTTGGTTATTTGGACTCAGGTAACCTCAAAATGTATATTTCCGTTGAAAATTCAGACTCAAAAATTTTCACGATTCCAATTATTACCCATACTATGTATTACATATATAGATAAGTGAAAGTAAAAATATATTACTAAGGAAAGTATAAATAATAAGCAGAATAAATTTATTACAATAAAGGATTTAGATATATGATGAGTCATAAAATATATCCAGAATTTGTCATTCATCAAAAACAAGATTAAACCATAATTAAGAAAACATATATTTAACTTGATTATTTTAACTGTTCTAATTTAGCAAACTATTTCAAAATAATGGGATTAAATGATGGTGATCTCAGAATATGAAGTTCTAAAACCAAATTATTGTACTTTTATGGTGTATAATGCAGAATTCTTCCACTGACCATTTATGATTCAATTGATGATCAATTATGATTGATCATAGACTTAAAAGTCTACGATTATTAAAACAATTTATTACTTACAAATTCATTATGTGCATGTATGGGATTGAGCTATGACGCTCTTGGGAAGTATTAAATATGATATATAAAATAATTAAGTTATTCCAGTCAAGTGGACAGTGAACACACCATTTTATGTGTCAAACCACTAACTAAACAATTCCTTAAATATCCTAACAACCAGATACAGCTATTGGTTTATTTCAAAAATACTTGGTAATGGCAAGTATATTATAAAAATATTTTTTATATACCATAATATAATAAATTTGCTGATTTTATATTACAAAACTAATTTTAGGATAAATTTCCATTATTTTGATGTTTCATATGTATAATTTAATTTAATTCACCTAATATAACAAGTTTTATTTTTCATTAGACATAGAAAAAATGGATTGAAAAATGAAGTAGTTGTAAGAAAAGGATTTATTTTCTTATCACTATTATTAATTAATTTATCTCATAATTACGGTCTAAAAACTCGATTTAATTTAATCATATTATATTATTAAAAACACATCATCATATTATATTAATAATACATAGTTGTCATAAAAAATATCATGAATTCCATTGTCAATAAAAAAAAAAAAAAAATGGCACCTAAAAAGACTACAAGATAATTCATATTTGAAGTCTGAGGGGAAAATAATAACTATGAGTTATCTCATAGATCAGTAGTGAACTTGTCAATCTCTAATTTATTTATAATTAATAAAATCTTTTATTTAATATTCTTCAGTTGGAATTCCCATTTACATTTTTTAAACTATTTCTTTTAAACTATTAGAAATATCAGTTTTGTCCATATCATCAACACAATATGAGATAGTATGATAGTAATTTATTAATTCATAGATATGCAAACCAAATTTTCAAAACAAAAAAATTACTAAACTATATGGCTATACAATAATAACTAAAAAAAAAAAAAAAAAAAAAATATTACTCCAATCCTCAATCCTCTAAGGTAAATATCATACAGATGTCAACCCTTTGTTAACTTTCTGTTATTACCGCTGTAGTTTATGATGAATCTATTGTTCTAGGTACCTTTCCTCCCCATCTTCTAGAATCCCCAATTCCTCAATCTTAATTTCAACATTGTCATTAAAGTCAGTCTATTCTGGAAGGATATTCAGAGACCCTTCAACTAAATTGGAGCCTTTTTCATACAGCAGAGTAGCTCTGTGAGTTAAACATTGGGCCGCTAAACTTAAGGTCCCAAGTTAAAATATTGAAACAATACTTCCTAACAAAATACTGATCTGAAAACCCTTCATGGGTTTTGTTTGTACTGTTTTTTGTTTTTTTAATAGCACAACCTTTTATATATAAAATTTAAGTGGATTTTCAAGTATTAAAAATTAAATGTTAGTCCCTGTCATTAATTTCATTAAATAAAATTTTTTTGAATGATGAACTTTGTAACTTTGTTGATTTTTTTTTTTAATGAATTTTATTTTAAATTTAAGTAAATTACCAGTATGCTTCAATAATCATGCTTAATTTTACAGCAGACCATTCTTGAGATTTATGTATTTAATGTTTACTTTTTCATGCTTTTACACCCAATTTTTAAACAATTTTATTAAGCTTCTGGGAATTTGAGGGTTCTAATAATTTTATTTGATCTGAAACAATAATATTTTCATTTTATAAATTTTTGAAATTTACAAGAGTTAGAGAAAAAATATATCCATTTCCTGATACAGTGAGCATTGAAGGTATATATGTTTAATAATGGAGTTATATGTTTAGCTGCTTGGGGATATCATTAAATATTTTTACTTTTCCACTAAACAAAATTTATTTAAAAATAAAAATGTAACTTATTATTACCAAATTTATTTGTTGTGGAACTAAGAATTTTCTTTCTTGATTTTATTTATATCTGCTAATAATTTTGTTAATGGGATTTTATTCAAGCAATTAACCCAATGAATCTTATTGTTACAGAAACCCGAAATTGAGCGTTAATGTTATGGACTTGTCATGTAATAAAGAGAAGGCTTCCTGTATTTAATTTGAAATTATATTGTTCCTTATACTGTTAAGTAGTATATTTAAAGCAAATAAAGTTAAGGCATATGCTATTTATTTATTTAATATATTCATTAAAAACAATTTTAATTGCGCGGGCTCATTACCGCGTATGGGGAGCGTCCCACGGGTGGCGGATGTGGGGATGGTCGGTGGAAATTTCTTGGAAGTTCCTCCCGGCTAAGTCCGATGGACTCGCTGACCAACAATGAGAGGGGCCCTCCAGACTTGCTGGAGGGAGGGGACCTCCAGACTTGCTGGAGGTAGGGGCCCACCAGACTTGCTGGAGGGTGTGACGTAGGATTGAACGCCCTACTCACATATCTTTAGTTCACCAAACACCACAAAAAGTCATGGATCTTCCTAAGGTAAAACGCTCATTATCCGGAAGTAAACTAGTCCCCCGTTCGGGTCTCCGGGTGGGGACTGCTTTAGGGGATTCATGGCGCAAGTTGAAATATAGGGATTTAAATATTGGTACGTGGAACGTAAGGAGTTTAAACACAGCAGGGGGGCTAAAATCGGTCGCGAATGAGGTAAATGGGTACAATTTGGATGTCGTGGCTCTGCAAGAGGTTCGCTGGCCAGGGGAGGGCTCGATGAGGGAAGGGAAGTACACTATTTGGTACGGCGGAAGCGAGAATCATTGTTTAGGTACCGGGTTTCTAATTAGGCGTAGATTACTATCCGCTTTGAGGGACGTACAATTCTTTAGTGATAGAATTTCGGTAGCTACATTTCAGGGACGTTGGTTTAAAATCGCATTAATAAACATACATTGTCCGACCGAAGACAGTGACGATGAAGTCAAAAGTGAATTTTACGATAAACTCGAATGGGTTTATGATAAACTACCACGAAACTACATGAAAATAATTGTAGGTGACGCGAACGCAAAGGTAGGAAGGGAAGAAGTTTATATTCCGACGATTGGTAAAGAAAGTTTGCACGAATATAGTAATGATAATGGGATCCGTCTGATAAACTTTGCCATCTCGAAAAACCTGATAATTAAAAGTACGACGTTTAAACATAAGGATATTCATAAATATACTTGGACATCACCGGATTCGCAAACACGAAATCAAATCGATCATGTCTTGATACAACACAGCTGGCAAAGTAGTATAATTAATGTACGGTCTTATCGCGGAGCAGAATGTGGGTCGGATCATGAATTAGTAATCGCGAAACTTCGACAAAAACTTAATATAAAAAAGAGAAAAGAAAACCGTTTCGATTTTGAGAATTTTAATTTGGAAAAATTAAAAAATCCATCAATTAGAAACCAATTCGAGCTAGATGTTAAGAATAGGTTTGAAGCTTTAGAGCTTCCTGACGAGGACCACGAGGATATTGACAAGTTATGGATAGAGATCAGGGATAATATTAAAGCGGTCGGTAACTCGTGTCTAGGAAAAAAGGAAAATAAGAATAACAAACCGTGGTTTGATGAAGATTGCTTAAACATGTGTGAAAAAAGAAAAGCCGCTAAATTAAAAGCTCTAAATAATCCTAGCGAAGACAATCTGGAATACTTCCGAATCTCAAAGAACGAAACGACAAAATTGCTCAAAAATAAAAAAAGGGAGTATCTTAAAAATAAAATAATTGAAATAGAAACTAATAGAATCGAAAATAACGTAAGAGACATGTACAAAGGTATAAACAGATCACGTAAATATGTAGGGCCCGTAACGTCTGGAATTAGGGATGATAATAACAATATTCTGACCGATCCGGTTGACATATTGAATAAGTTTAAGGACCACTTTGACAATATTTTAAATACGGTAAATTATGATCTGTGTCCTCCTTCTGAGTACCAGAGTGCTGAACCGTTAATAGAAGGACCAAGTAAAGAGGAAGTTGAAGTAGCTATCGGAAAATTAAAATCATATAAAGCAGCGGGAATCGATAATATTCCTACTGAACTAATTAAGGCATGCGGAGAAGCTGGAGTTTCTAAAATACATCGGTTGGTTAAAAAGATCTGGGTGAACGAGAAATTACCTGAAGAATGGAAAGAATCTATTCTTATTCCGATTCACAAAAAGGGTCCGAGGACGGATTGTAATAACTATCGAGGAATTTCACTCCTTCCGGTATGTTATAAAATATTCACTTTAATCTTAACCAGTCGAATCACGGAATACGCCGAGGAAATTATCGGAGACTACCAATGCGGATTTAGACGGAATCGTTCGACTATTGATCAAATATTTTCTTTACGGCAAATATTAGAGAAAAAATTGGAGTATAACGGTATTGTTCACCAGCTGTATATAGATTTTAAAAAGGCTTACGATTCTATTGACCGCCAGAAATTGTATAATATTCTAATCGAGCAGGGGATTCCAAAAAAACTAGTAAATCTAGTCAGGATGTGCTTGACGGAGACACTCAATAAAGTTAGAATCGGTAATAATTTGTCCGAAAAATTTGAGGTTCGTTCGGGCTTAAAACAGGGGGATTCTCTTTCGCCTGTCCTGTTCAATTTGGCATTAGAACATGCCATTAGGGAGGTAATGCGAACCGAGAAAGGGTTGGATCTGGGCGGGACAACATCCGTGCTGGGCTATGCTGATGATCTGGTACTGTTAAGCAAAGACGTTGAAACTATAAAACTGAATACGACAACGTTAATGAAAGCCGGGAAAGAACTAGGACTCGAAATAAACGTGGATAAAACAAAATATATGGTTAGCTGCAAAAATGGCGATATTACTGGTGATATTGATATAGATGGTAATATCTTTGAACAGGTAGATAAGTTTAGGTATCTAGGTTCTACGATAACTAGAAAAAACGAAATTGAAGAAGAGATTAAGGTTAGACTAAAGGCGGGGAACGCTTGTTATTTTTCTGTGACAAAACTACTTAGTTCGCGCCTCTTGTCCCGAAACTTAAAAATTAGAATCTATAAAACAATTATCTTACCTACAGTTCTTTATGGATGCGAAACTTGGCCGCTTACATTAAGGGATGAGCAGCGTCTTAAGGTTTTTGAAAATAAAGTATTGCGTAGAATATTCGGACCGAAAAAGGATGAGTTAACCGGAGAGTTCAGACGGTTACACAACGCCGAATTGCGTGAGATGTATCCGGGTAATATAATTGAGGTAATTTCATCGCGGCGAATCAAATGGGCTTGTAAAGTTGTTGGGCTTAGTAACGAGAGAATTCCTAAAAGGTTAATATTTGCTGTGCCGAATGGTAAGCGTCCGAGGGGTAGACCGAAGCGAAGATGGGAGGATTGCATTAAAGCCGATCTGAAGGGACTGGGTTTGGACGGCGAACGGTGGAGGGAGGTGTGTAACAAGCGATTGGTGGTGTCGGCATCGAACCTTCGGGTTCGCTAAGCCTTATTATTATTATTATTATTATTATTATTATTCATTAAAAACATGTTTTTTCTTATTAAAAGCGTTGGTATCTATCATATTCCATGATGTTTGAATAACATTATTGAATTATTAATTAATTAATCGTTATAATTAATAAAACTAGATTTCAGCCATTCGTATTTTATTCATGTCATCTTCAAAAAATTGACATTTTATATAATCTAACCAGTTAATAATATAATGGAACATTTTGGACAAGGAACCATGAGATAATACATAATAATAAAACTAATTGAAAACATTTTATTAGCATATTAATTTAACAACATTTTTCTATATAAGGCCTTGCTCTTCTAGTTTGAGAAATTCAGGCCCCATCCTTTCTTTAAAGATATCAGAGGTGTAGAGGTGTTCGTTAAAGCCATCAGAACCGTCAGAACCTAAGACTTTTTCAAGATCCATGGCATCTGTTCCCTCAGCAGTCATCACAGGATGAAATACTCCAACAAGTGCCAGCCTGAAAAAAGCAATCCTCTCCATTTCAGCTGCTATTTCTTCATAAGTTGGTTGCCTTCCAGAATAATGATACTTTTGGAGCGTAGACAACAGGCTGTTTGTATATGTTCTCAGGAGACTGTCATAATGCGCACGCCGGAGCTTGGGTTCAATAGAGGCAAACATGAAGTAGGTTAGGTCCCAACAAGGTGAGTTGTAATGGCTGACCTGGAAGTCAAGGAACCTTCAACAGAAAATTGGATGTTATAATTTGAGGATCTGATATAACTTCCTAAACCACCTGAGGTGGAGGAGCTCAAAAATGGAATTTTAAAATATTGTTTTGTCATTTTGTCGTTTCCATTACATTTTGTTTTTTGTGAGTCACTAGCTAGATTCTAAAGGAACATTAGGTTTGTTGCTGTTAATTAATAGTCATGCAGAAAAAAAAAATCACAGTTGCAGGAAAAATTGACAGTCAAAGAACAATCATTTATACAATGCATAACCACTTTTATAATAACTTGGTCGAATAAGCAAATATTTAAGACCTGTAAAGATCAAAAATCTTTATAAAGATGAACTTAAAGAAAAAATTAATCATATCATAACTATCTTATTACTAACAATTATTATATATAAAATTTCTAAAATAAGGTAATTATATTCCCTTATTATAAATTAAAATTAAAAAAATAAAATTTAATGCAAACTTAAAACAAAACAGAAATTTCTGTATCAAACATTAAACTGACTAAAAGAGTTAAATCATAAACCAGCATGAATGATTTTTCAAATTTTCTGAGAAAAAACAACAATATATAAATTAAAACAATGGATTTAAAGCAAATGTGTCCTAATTTTAAGGCACTAACTTATTTACAGATGGATCATTTTAAGATTGATTTTTTTTTTTTTTTTTTTTTTTTATCGCACATCTTCCAGAGTCTGATTCACAAAAACAACAATATTAAATTTATACATTTTGTGATTATGTTAGCTGATGTTTTTCATTATTAGCAGCTCTTATTTATTATTAATAGCTATGTACCCATATAGTTTATTGGAAATTATACAGCTACTTTGGAAAAGGTGGGCAATTAGATTTTTTTTTTTAATTTGTTTTTTGAACTAATACTATCATATATAAGTGTTATGTGACATCATGAAAAAATATTTTTGAATCCTCAACATGGTAGATGAATAAGTAAATTCAAATATATATTTTTGCTTTTCTATAAAATTGTTCATGATTAGTTTGGCGCACAGTTACAATTGAACTATTAGGTTACTATATTATTCTAAATTTGCTATAAAATAATAATAAACTATAAATATGATAAACTGTCTATTCTAAAGACCAACCTGACTGCGATGGGACGATTACTCCAGTCATATTTGAATAACATATTGTTTGACCAACAATCCCCATGGTTGAGTACATTAAATCTAGATTCATCTAATTTCCCTATGTCTATCATTTTACTTTGAAAAACTTCCAAAGGCATAATAAGTTTGTTAGCCACTCTGTGCCTAAAATATGAAAATCATTAATATTTTCTATAAATAAGTTGTTTATTTATTATATATATTTTTTCATTTTATTTCAATGAAGAGATAAAATATATGTTTTTTTTATTACTATTATTTTGTGTATAACCCATGTCAGGTCCAATAGGATCAAAGAAGAGATTAAATTTTAAATTGATATAGTTCTATTTCAACATAATTCTTTTAAAGTTTAAAATCAGTGAGTGTCCTTAATAAAAGGTTTAGAATTTATTTTCAAAGTAGTTAATATTGACTTGAAACATCTTCTTACCAGGCTGATCCCCAGGATTGATGCATCGCTTTGCTGAGGTTTTGGAGACCATTGTAAACCAACCTTTCAATAAGTTGCTTGTCATTGACAATCGCATATGGCTTGTAGTCCTTACCATTAATAACCCCTCGCTCCTCAAGGATCTTGGACATGGCATGAAACCTGGCTAGGCTGTGTAACACCAGATGCCCATGTTCAAGATCCAAGCAGGATTGACGACGACTCATTATAAATCCTTTAACCTAGAAAAGTAGAGAAAAGTTGCAGCATAAGTATATTAATTATTAAAATTGATATAACAATCTGAATATTATAAGCAAATGTTACATCAAAAAGGTTACAGTTAATTTTAAATGTTTTAGATCACTTTTAATTTTTATTAAACAAAACTAGTGATAGATAGATAGAAGTATTTATTTTACGAATAACATACATAATGTTATTTTTTATGCCGCTAAACAAATTTTTGACAATGAATTTATTTAATCTGACTGTGTGTTCCCCTATATACACGTTCATATAACCAATCTTAAAAATTTACTCTTTAAATATAAGAAGGTAATAATTTCAATAATATCTATGTAATTAACACAAAATAAAGCTTAAAATTTGACTAAAAAGTCTTTCAAAATACATATAAAAGCCCATACAATCACACATAATAATTACATATATACATGAACACACACATAAATTTATTTTATCATAAATTAAACTCGCTAATCATTTCACATCTGTAGTTTGTGTATTTTTAAAAAATTATAAATAAACATTTCTGTAGTTTGAGCCATTTAATATTGTTACAGTTTCCAAAAAAATTAGTTGCTTTTCTGAACCCATAAAAATGTTCTTCTGATTTCATTAAAAATAATAGACACATCCATATAAAATAAAATATATCTTTTGGTGTATTTATGGTTGCATAAAGAACAATCACCCCTTTCATCTTATTACTGATGGGGTACAGTAATTTTTTTATTTATTTTAATGAATTTTTTTTTTTTAACTTTTATTATGATATTTACAACTGTATTAGTATGAATATATCAAGTAAAAATGAAATTTACAACTGTATTACATAAAAAATACAACAAGTAAATGTGACATTGGTAACATGACATGTACAACATGAAGAGAAACTACCCATTGGTAGAACTCAAATTAAAATTCTATATTAGAAGGTCCTGAGGCTGTCTTCTTTTCAGACGCCTAGGAGGGTTATCAGGGATTGAGGAGGAAGCAAGGTTTGAAACGCGAGGGTTCAGATGGTTCTGCAGTTTTTTATGGAAGGATAGGGATCTGGATTGGGCCAAATCGGAAACGTATGGAACATTAAGGTCTTTGTGGATGATTTTATTTGTGACAAAGTAAGGAGTGTTGAGGATTTTACGAAGGATTTTGGATTGAAAGGATTGGGTACGAGAGGAATTTGATGGTTTAGTGGAGCCCCAAAGCTCATTTCCGTAAATCCAAATAGATCTTATTTTTGTCATATATATGAGTCGTTTATAATTGATTGAAAGCTTAAAGCGTTTGTCTAGTAAGTGCTGCAGTAGTCGAAAACGTCGAGCGGTTTCTAGTTGTTTCAGTGTGGTATGGGGGTTACAAGTGAGTCGTTTGTCCAGGTGGAGTCGTAGGTATCGGATTAGTTCGACAGATATAAGAGGGTTATCGTTGAAGGATACTGTCAGACAGGAAGTCATAGGTTTACGACGAAGAGTGAAGATAATTTGATGGAATTTATTGGAATTTATCAAACTCTTGATAACAATTCCGAATTGTGCCTCAAAACATATTGTATCTCATAGTGTGGAATTGAAGATGGATGTTTTTTGTTTTAGAAACTCTTGCTTATTTAATATGAACTTCAATCAAATCATGTTAAGTAAACTTTTTTCATATTAATATTATTTATTTCTATAATTCCTTTAATCTTATGTTAGTCTTACCATAGCTGGCTCTGGTAAAGTTAAAATCATTAGTTTGATTCCACGAATAAATATAATGTCTCATAGATTGTCTTATTCTCACTTCTACACAGCATATCTATCATGGTTATGATAAAACAATGAGATGTTCGAATATATACTAAAAGCACTATATCAGAAATTCGACAGTGAAAAAAATAAGTGAACTATAAGATTAGGAAACCTATAGAGTAAAACAAATGATCTTAACTTGACAAGATTCATCTGTGGTTAGAATCCTCTAGACACATTTTGGGCTCTACTTTTATACATTTAAAGAGTTATTCAGTCTCCAATTTAATAAATACAAACATTAATTTGTTGACCATACCGAAAATACACAGAAATTATTTTATTTATTTATATTATAATAAATCTCATAAACTGGATAGGCCCCTCTAATGTTCTTTTATCATTTAGAAGACTATTGCATGTTATTTCAAATAATATATAGTTTTATTCGAAGAGAGATTATAGCAATTTATATATGTGAAAATTGTGACAATCTCTCTCTCTGAATACAACCATACTGATAAATTAAATTTTATAGAATTAGGTTTAAGTTGCAATATAACTCTTCAAACTCAAAATATCACTAATATTACTTTTTCATATGATAGAGAATTTCATTCTTTTTCCCAATAACATATAGTATTGGAGTATTCGGAGAGAGATTTTAGCTACAAGTGTTTTTGGATATCGATTAGCACACCATTTCCGTATCACACAAAAACTTAATTGATTTACATTATAATAATTCTCTTATTATTAACTCAAAATTCCACAAATATTATTTCATAATCTGATAGACAATTTCATGCTCTATTAACTGATATGTGGTTATACTATGATATTTGGAGAGCCATGATTGCAATTTTTATTTGTATTTGTAACTAATAAATTAAATTTTACTGTGTTGGGTTTAAAGTGTAATAAAACTCTTCAAACTCAATATTCCACTAATACGATTTTTCATTTGATACAGAATTGTATGCTGTTATCATTATTATATGGTTGTACAGGGGTATTTGAAGAGAGATTTTAGCTACAGGTAGTTTTAGATATTTTTATCACTATTTTGAAATTTTATGTTCAAGAATTTTTTTATACACGAAGAAACATTATAATACTAAGACTTATGATATCAGCAGATTCTATATTAAATTTATAACAAATGAATAAATTTATAAAGCTCTTGGTCAATAAATATTGGTTCAATAAATCAAAAACCAAACAGGTACATGCTGGTTTTGGGACTAAAATGTCTTTCCAACTTCAAAGATTTCAAATGTATAAAAGCTCATAATTCTGAAACTAATTGTTAGAATTGGCTAAAATTTAGAATTTTACTTACATGTTATATGCTTAATTAATATATGTACTTAATATTTACAAATTTTCATTTAGATCTGAGGGAAATAGGTTACAAATTGAACTTTTTCTGAATGATTTGACATGAAATGATCCCATTTTAAGATGTATTAAAAATTTTACAGCTACATTAATACCTTCAGATCCTCTAAAAGAATAGAAGTATAAGGTTGGTAGGATACGAGCTTGCACCAGAGAAAATCTTCAGTTTCATGATACTCGTCCATCAGTGCCTCCATCTGCTTGAGGATTTGTGTGTAAATCTGATAACAGTTCATTAATTATAGTTTAATACAAAATGCATCTCACATTTCTATTGTCTATTATTGGCATTTTGCTTTTTTTAAGCAAATAAAAGAATTAGTACGTGGTCAGGATCAGAGACATTCTTTCTCAAGCTGGAGCATGTTTTAAGTTACTATGCCTTAATAATTAATAAAGAATAAATTCTTATAAATGTAGACCAAATTTAGCACTTCTGAAATCAACTGTCTAAAAACCAATGAATCTGTTTCTTTTTTTTTTTTGTTTTTGGAGAAACTAAAAATTAAATATGTTTACAAAGTATTGTAGAAAAGTGCAGAATATTCAGACTGAAGAAGGATGAGTCAACCAGAGAATTTAGGCAGTTCCCCAACGCTGAATTGCATGAACTGTGGTTACAGTAACTAGGTAGTTAACATAATTGAGATGATTGAGTGTGGAAGAATAAAACAGACATATAAAATCACTGGGCTTAGTGATGAAAGAATTCCTACAAAGTTAATATGCACTGTGCTGAATAGCAAGCATCCGAGGTGTAGACCAAAGCGAAAGTGGGAAGATTGTTTAAAGGATAATGTGGAGGGGTTGGGTTTAGAAGGTATCCGGTAAATGGAAGAATTTAGACATCGATTAATGGTATCAGCATCGAACCTTCAGGCTCGCTAAGCCTTATTATTATTATTAATATAGCAGAAAAAAATTAAGGTACAATTCCAGCACTTTTGACTAATTCAAACTGAATGTTCTAAAAATACATCAAACTACCTATAAAAACCAAGGAGTGGAGAATAATTTTAAACTGAACAAGGGGATTGTAATTTAGCCTACCATGAACTATTTTTGTGAAAAGAATACAATGATATATTTTAATCTAATCTATTTTAATCTAATCTATTTTAATCTAATCTATTTTAATCTATTTTATCTAGTCTAACTAATCTATTTTAAAAGCTATAAAATGATAAGTAATGCCACATATAATTGATAACTAATGCTGACACAAGAGAACAATTTGTTATTTTTTAAAATTGATTAATATTATTTATTACTGAATATCAGACAAAAATAAATTATGAACATACATCAGTTTCTATCTTGAAGACACCCAAATTGTGGACAAATTCAAAATTGTTTTTCTCAAGTGGTACTTCCTTCAAGATCAAGTCCTTCTGCGATTTTCTGCCATTACCAAGCACCACATCCAGTGTTATCCTACTGACCCTGGACAGGTAGTTTTCACCCTTTGGCAAGGCAGGCTGGGCATGGCACCTAAGCACTCTCTGAACAGCTAATTCTTGATTCTGCATTTGAAGCACAGCCTCCATCATAGTAGGCTCCAAGTTTCCTGCTATATCGGTTGATGACATCTAAATTTTAAACAACACTATTAATTGCCAGGTTAAAACTTGACTGATAAAAGAAATGGGCTTAATTACATTAAAATTAAATTAAATGATTTATTATAATATTCTTAATATCAGTAAACCCTTTTTACACTATGATACCAAGGATAGAGAAAATATTTTCATTATTCATTTTTTTCACTTTTGAGATCTCACTGAATTACTTTGAAACAGTCATTGGACGAGATCCCGGGCACTTATCCATGTCCTACTCAATGTCTGACAGAGCAAAGGTGTGTATAAAAAGTTTAAATAAATTAAACCAACATAAAAATTTAAATAAAGAAAATAATAGTAAAAGTAGAAAATTCTTAGAATCATATATATTTTTAAAAATATTTTTAAAAAATGTGGTAGATTTTAAAACAGAAGTAAAAGGCATAGGTTAACATTATCCAGGTAAAATCAATATATTTATTTATTTTTTTAACTACAAATTATTTTTATACATACATAAAAATATTTTTTCATTTTATACAAACGATTTTATTTTATGATTTATTGTTATATAAAATATCTGGAAAACAATTTCAGTTTTTTTAAAATTTATTGATTTATTAAAACAGTAAACATTTTGGACTTAATTATCCATCTTCAAGTTTTTCAATGGCTTCTGACCTGTTTTAAAAGAGAAAAGAATACTGCACCTTTGACTCAATGAGGCCAAGGTGTATTATTGAGAGGAAAATAAAATAACAACAACAATTACTTGTTGGATGGTTAAGATCCCTTCAGCAAGATCCCATTAAGCACAAGGATATAGGGCTGTGTAAATTAAAGTGAGATAAGCTATACATTTTGCATTTGAGGTAATGAGGTCTTAAAATTGTTCAATTTGTAGGATAATGTTTTAATTTAAAATAGTTAAATAAATAATTAAGCTACTATTATAGATTATTGATTTTTTAAAATAATGAAATAGAATTAATATTACATAATATAAGTATTTATAAATATACAAATATCCCAAATTGGAAATTATTAAAATATGAAAACCTTTTAGAAAAACATATAATTATAATTTATACTTATATTGAATATGCACCGAATTTATATATGTTTAATAATGTTACAATTTTTTTAAATTATTGAGATAAATTTTACTAAAGCATTAAATTATTTTTAAGGATTTTAATAATATTATTGTTAAAAATAATTTTATTATTTAAATAGGGTGTATAAAAAAAATTACCATTTCATTAAATTCAAGATTTCAAATGACATGTAAATATTTTAGTCCTATTTAATACTTACCAATACTTTATAGTCCTTTTAGAGCATTCTCTAAGCTCATTTAATCTGAATCGAGTTCTTCAAAAAAATCCTCAGTTTAAATATTTGTTTAGAAGAAAAAACATGACAGTATTTTCTACAAAATTCTTTTAATTTTAAGGCATTACTGGAAAAAAAATTTCAAATCCGCTAAAGCAACTCATGAATTTATTAAATAGAAAGGGGGAGGTGTCCTTGACAGGGAGATATGACATTGGAAAGGAAGAAGAGCTGCGGGCGACCATTGATGGATATTGAATGGTTCTGCAGGCAGCTGTTGAGTCAAATGCGTCCATAAGTACTCGAAAATTTGCCAGGGAGTGTGGTGTGTTGAAATATACTGTTAGTCACCATCTCTCTCCACAGGGAAGGTGAAAAAGAGCAGTAGATTTGTCCCTCACAAATTTATTCCTCAGCAACCAGCTAAAAGGTCAGAAATTTGTGAAAATTTATTGATTGAAAAACCATTCTGATTTTACTGGAAGATTGTCACCTGTGATGAAAAGGGGAATTACTGGCGAGATCCAAATATCCTTGAGCGATGGCTAGATCACGGTAAAACTGCTTTTCCGGTTGCTGCAAGGGGGAAATTTGAAAAAAAATTTCCATTCTTTGCAGTTTTTGATATTTTGAAGGTGTAGTTCATCACGAACTAGTTTCTGAGGAATACTCTATGAATTCTGAACTCTACTGTGAACAACTGGAAAGATTGTATGCGAAGTTATCAGAGCGTTATTCTGCTTTGATCAACCAAAAAGGAATTTTATTCCAAAAAGATAATGCTCATCCTCACACTTCCTGTCGAACCAAAGAAAGGTTTAAAGAACATCATGGGTTCGCACTCCTACCTCATCCACCATACAGTCCAGATCTCACACCATCTGATTAGAACTTATTTATATCCATAGCCCATTTTCTTCAAGGGAAAAAATTGATAATTTTGTGGAAGGTGAAATTGTGCTCTAACAATTCTTTGACAGCCACCCCAAAGAAAGGTATCAGCGTGGGATCGAGCAATTGGCTATCAGATGGCTAATGACGGTAGATAACAAAGGACTATACTTTGAGTATTAATTGTATTTTATATCAAAGAAATAATAATACAAATATTTGGAAAAAACTGTCATTTTTTTTTTTTTTTATACAACCTATTAGAATATTTGTATAATTGATATAAATTTATTAATTACGTATAAACTGATACAATTAAGTTTAGTGTATCATTATTGTTTTTAAAAAATACATAAATAGGATGATATTGGAGTTAATAAGTCGAGACGCACAATTCATTATTTCTGTCAAAATGTTGTTCCTTAAAAATAATTTATTATACATACATGCTGAGTTAGACTGTTTAGTTAAATCCTATGAAGATAATAAAGTTAAAAAGTCAATCATTGTTATAAATATATATTTAATTAAAATGAGAAATATATAAACTAGCATATAAATTATTCAGATAAAATATATTTAATGTTTTTTGACAATATCTAATGAAATGATTACATAATAAATTATTTATACTATTACATAAATATTTCCATAAATAATGGAAAATCACTTTAATTAGATAGTTGAATGTACATTTTATCAAATTGTTCATTAACAGTCATTCAAGGCTAAGTTGATATAGTCTTTTATTCTCAAATAGCATTTTGTTTAATTTTTCAAATTTTTATTTGACCCTAAAATTAAGAATTCTTCCTGGAGTGTTATGGTTGTCTTCCAGCTATGAAGGGGATTGAAGTTGATCACACTAGATGATAGTTTCATTTCCCACCATAACTTTTATAGACCAGGAACCCAATTTTATACTGAGTGAGCTCATAAACCGAGCTTGGTTTTTTTTTTTTATGCAGTAAAAACTGGCAGAACATTACATTAAATATCTAGTTAAAATCATTATATATATAGTTGTGAATTAAGAACGAATTAGAGAAACTATTTAAAAAAAATTATATGTATATTTTATATTACAAACCAAATATAAAAATTATCAAAATGTAATGAAACGAACAAGAAAAAGTATATATATGTTGTAAAGATTTTTTGATTTTTTAAAATAATTTCTTTCAAAATTTAATTGTTCAAAATAGGCAAAATTAAATATAAAGCAAAATTTATTCATTACAACACGAACCAAGGAAACTAAAGGAGAGTTCACATTAAGAACATAAAAACATCTTTCAGTGACAAGGTTAATTTTCAAAGTTGTTCAGAAATATTTTCATAGATTTATAGTTTTCAATCAATCAAAAAACGAAACAAAAGAGATGATATTTCCACTGGAATATTTGTGTCAAGTCCAAAATACCTCTCCACACCAAATGCAACCTCCCACCTGGGGAGAGTTAACTCCAGGGTTGGACATAGGGTTTGGGGGGGGGGAAAAAAAAGGTGGAAGTTTCACTGCATTGGTGACAAACTAATATCGTTTTCTGTTCATGTCCAGTAATTTTTAACTCAACTATCCCATTAATAATGCCCTGGTGTGAGATAATAGGTGAAGAAATGAAAACCATATTTTTATATGGTTTTTAAATATATGCATAGTTGTTACAACATTTCAAACAATTACAAGCAATTTTGGTCTGTCTCGCAAATCGCCCGCAATCGCCCTAAAAACAGATATACCCCATTGTTAACAAAGGTATGAACTTCTGAACACTTTTCAGACCTTGCCCCAACCAATCACTCCGGACGTTATTGAGGATTTAACACGCGGTGATGTTAAATTTAGAGTGACTTTTTATTTATTTATTTCTTTTTACCAGCCTGATTGAGTTACTATCAACCCAAGTTTTGACTAAATAATATCTAATTGTATATATTGACCAAATGAATAACACAACGAGTTTAATAGCTAATTTAAAAAGAAAAACTAAATAATTTTTTGTTATTGGCAAATAAGTCCTTTCGGTTTTTCAGAGTGTATATTAAACTCGTTATATGTTTGTAATTTGGTCAGCATAGCAAATTATGTATTAGTCAAAACCTGGGTTGATAGTAACTCGAACACGCAAGTTACAAACGATATTAGTTTGTCACTAATGCAGTAAAACTTCCAAATTGTAACTATTGTTTATTCTCCCAATGTCTAACCGTAGCGTCAGCTCGCACCGGTGTGCTCCGCAATGATGGCCCTATTTCAAGTATTTTATTTCTGTTTTGAAAATTTCAATATCTAAGACAAATATGATAATCAAATAAAAAAATTCTTAGCATTTGAATTATTCGAAAATAAACTTTTCGTCGTCTTATAAACTTTTTTTCTAGTTCCTTTTCGTTGTTTCATATTATTTACACCTAGAAATTTAAGGTGATTCAAGGTTATAACTTTAAGGGAGTTTCAGTAAAATGTACACAGCCGTTATGGTGCTACTGTATATAGAAAATTACGATTTTCTGATGATAATGAGTTTTCTCCAACTAGGAGTTAATTCAAATTCAAAATATCAACCTTCTGACTTTATTTGAAGGGACTGCTTAAACCATTAATTTCTCAGAAGTCAATACTCACCCCACTGTTATACATCATATAAACATATAATATTCTAGACTGCAATAGGACTGGTACAAGGACCTAAGCAGACAATACAACATTCATAACGAAACATAAAAATTGTAATACATAATCTTGAACTTCTAAACTTCAAGCTTCTTCTGCCTGTCTAAAAGAATGGTTCACAGATGGCAGACAACATATTAAAACTACTTTGTAATGCCAGACAAGGCTTATTTGACCTAGAATGTATTAAAACTTTCATTATTTCTATTCTAAATTCTTCTCATGAATGATTACCCTATTTCGTTCCTTTGTTTCAGGACTGTAAAGGCCCCTACCCACAGAGTGCAATATGTCTCGACGATACCTCGAACCGATTAGTTGTTCAGGTGAACAAAAATACCTTTTCGATATTTGTATTATTTCTGTGAAATAAAATACAATTAATATTCAAAATATAGTTCATTGTTATCTAACGCCATTAGCCATCTGCTAGCCAATTGCTCGATCCCACGCTGATACCTTTCTTTGGGGTGACTGTCAAAGAACTGTTAGAGCACAATTTCACCTTCCACAAAATTATCAATTTTTTTATCTTGAAGAAAATGGGCTATGGATATAAATAAGTAGTAATCTGATGGTGCACGGTCTGGACTATATGGTACAAGAGCCAGGCATTTTTCAGGCAAGTGTTGTTCAATGAAGTTTCACAAATTTCTAACTTCTTTGCTGATTGCTGAGGGAAGTTCGTGAGGGAAGAGTCTACTGCTGTTTTTCACCTTCCCCATGGAGAGCAGGTGGTGACTAACAGTATCTTTCGACACACCACACTCCCAGGCAAGTTCGTGAATACTTGTGGACGGATTTGACTCACCAGCTTCCTGCAGAACCTCATCAATATCCATTGATAGTCGCCCAGAGCCCTTCTTCCTTTCCAACGTCGTATCTCCACTGCTACATTTTTCAATCCAACGCCGCGCAGTGCGCTGGTCAAGGTCATCTTCTCCTTCATATTAAATAATTTCACAAGTTACTTCAGCGGCTGTGAATTTTTTTTTTCTTGTAATGCCTTAAAATTATGAGATTTTTTTAGGACACTGTTATGTTTCTTCTTTGAAACAAATAACTAAACTGAGGCTCTTTTTGAAGAAGTCGAAAGGGATTAAACAAGTTTAGAGAATGCTCTGCAGGGATTATTAAGTATTGGTAAGTATTAAAATATTTACAGTCCTTTAAAATCTTGAATTTGGTAAAACATTTATTTTTTATTTTATTTTTATACATCCTATTGCTATCTATTGCATTAAAGGAAACGCACAGAGAGCGACAACCGTAGCGATATTTACAAACGGCATTGTATAGTCGAGACATTTCGCGTTCTATGTATGATCTCGGATGCCATGCTATCCAGTGCCCTATGGGACCAATTCATGCACTTGCCGTTTAATTCGTCTCAGTATAAATTAAATTATATACATTGATAAATATAGCAAAATGAAAAATTCCTTATCGACTGACACGATGAATGATTTAAGTAATGACTAATGTATTCAAATATGTATTAAAATATATCATAAATGTATTTTTACTGACAACAATTATTCAATTGTTACATAAAATACTAAGTGAGTCGTTATAATAAGCCTAAGAGATATAATCCAAATTACAAATTAATATTTGAGGATAGAGTTTTTTAATTCAACACCTCTAGGCCTGAAAATGGCCAACACAGTTTGTCCGAAATTGGCCTCAGTAATAATTATACAAAAATAAAACTTTTACCATTCTTAGCCCTAAGTGATCCTCAATATGACACAAATGCGTTAAAAAATTTGTATTTTACTTGAACGATCTACAGTATATGGTGCGTGAATTATATATGTGATACTGTTTAGGAAAGATAAAAAGATATACGCTTGTGTCTAGACAAATATTTCTGTTAGAAATTCCAACTAGAATCATAAATTGTTGCGAAATTTTAGGATTAAACAATGAAACCGTAATTCGTTATCATATTACTATCATTATTTGTTATTCAGTAATCATTACATCTCAAAACGACAGTATTTCACTTTTCATCGCAACTTCGCGATAAGCTAAATGTTTCATAATAATACTCAAGGGTTCGTACGTTTTCAGCACACCATTGATTACGAGTGAATTTAAAAACAATCCTACCAGCCAGTTTTTTTTTTTGTTTGTTTAATAATTGTTTCCTCTACTCAAAAGAAGTGCTTGTTTATTAATGATACTTCTGTAAATCTCTCTCACTCACTCTCTCTCTCTCTCTCTCTCTCTCTCTCTCTCTCTCTCTCTCTCTCTCTCTCTCTCTCTCTCTCTCTCTCTCTCTCTCTCTCTCTCTCTCTCTCTCTCTCTCTCTCTCTCTCTCTCTCTCTCTCTCTCTCTCTCTCTCTCTCTCTCTCTCTCTCTCTCTCTCTCCTCTCTCTCTCTCTCTCTCTCTCTCTCTCTCTCTCTCTCTCTCTCTCTCTCTCTCTCTCTCTCTCTCTCTCTCTCTCTCTCTCTTTATATATATATATATATATATATAAGATATATATATAAGAATCTATGTCCATTTGTCCTTAATACATTACTAAACCATTCATCCGATCACTATGAAACTTTAGGAAGTTGTTGCGTACACTCTCGCGAAAAATTCTGGCATAGTACATCCGTTCTACGATAATTATATATGTGTAAAAAAAAAATATCGCTATAGACTGTTGTGCCAAAACGGCTGGAACGATTTTAACGAAACTTGGCAAAAGTCTTACCCTTAATTTATGTGTATAACATACTTTCCCGAAAACAAGCTGTTACGATGAATTCAAAATTTTATTTGTCGATAACTAAAGAAGTACACACATTTTGATTTTTGACCGTTTATGTTCTTAATTCCTCTTAGAAATAAGTGTTTCATTGATTTTAGTTTAGTTTGATTTTTAATAAATTATTTTCTTTAACATTGCATTTGAATAAGAATGAAATCTATATTAAATCAAGTTGTTGTTAAGAAAACGCTGGTAATCAAATGTCTTTGGAAGGATACGCGAAATCTTTTGAAGGAGGTGGAAGGCAGCCAGCTCTAATTAACACGAAACGAACGCTATGGTAAGCGATATAACACAAGTGCAATGCATTGCAACGTTTGATATTTGAAAATCTTTAAGAATGGAACGGCATCTTAAAATATTTTGAACAGCATGTGTTGCTTTTAGATCCAACTGATATTGCGTTTTTAATTAATATATATATATATATATATATATATATATATATATATATATATATATATATATATATATATATATATATATATACATAGTTTTACTTTATATTCTATACCACTAGGTATATAAAAACAAGTGCGTATTCGAATGCAGCTTTAAGCCAAAATTTCAAGGCAATCTGTGAAGAACTTTCGGAAATTTAAGATTTTGAACAAACGAACATTTTTCATTTTTATTCACCATAAAATAACCAAACAAAGTTGAAAATTAAACAATACGTCAAATTTAAAAAATATTAATAACAAAATCAAATATGAAAAGAATGAGTGGCTTCGTATGATGGATTTCTATCATTTTCAAAAAGCAGAGAAAATGTCCAGTTGTGTGGACAGTTCGATTCAAACTGTTTCTGATGATTTTATTTAAGGATATTCAAGCTGAATCTGGAAAAAATTAATTAAAATTAGTTTAAATTGAAGCTTAATTAATTAATTAGTGTTCCAAAAAAAAATTGTTGTATCAATTTTAAAAAATGACAGATGTCCTTTGATATTAAGCCACTCATATGTGTTTTTTTCTTGCCCGTTTTGCATACTGAGCCAGAGCAGCACATGGCCGGGTAAAGCTAGTTCTTAATAATATATAATAGAAATTTCATAACATTTCAGGGCAAAATAGTTATTTAAATAGCATACCATTCAAAGACTGCATATTAAAACTAAGCTAGTAGTCCAAGACTGCTATGTATTCTGTGTGGACCATTATGATTGAGGCAATAACGAATAATTCCTCTAATATACCAAAACCCAATTGCTTGCCCATCTCTCAAATGTATGTGATAACTGTTCAATTTAAAACAATTGAGGATGTAGCTATAATAAAGACATTTAATTTTAGATGAATAAATCGAGTTCTTGTTTCGACTCCCAAACGATAGCCCTGAGGATGACCCACATGTTTATAGGTCGAAACGTCGCCTAACCTAATACAATTCCTGACTTTAATTCCTTAATATAATATCAATTATATTTATTCTAAAATAAAGGAGATTCATTAGCCTTATAGTGGCTCATTTTATAGACAAAGCTTTCTAAATCCTTCAGAGCAAGTTCACAGAATTCTTGATAACCGAGTCTGTTCGAATGGGAATCTTAAATAGATAATCCACTATTTAACTTGTTCTATTCTACTCTAGTCCTTTTATTAGAAATTTGGAGTATTTTTTTTTTTTAAATCGACGGCGAACTTTAATAGTTTCAGCAAAACTTTATTTCTTTTGTTTACGTTCTTTTTCCAATTATCATTCAGTTTTTTTATTGATTGTAACACCACGGATCAATTCTTTACCATATGAATGCAATAAATGCAAAAAGTTATTTAAAACCAGGTTACAGTAACCGTTCTTTTTCTTTATGTAATTGTATAATCAAAACTAAATTTAAAAACAACTTCAAGATGGATAAGAAACATTTTTTCAAAAAAAAAGGGCCAATGGCATAGCCATTTTTTCTATTATTCTGCAATTTTAGTCAACGGAAAAAGTGGAAAATTATTAATTATTTTTAATGACTAAGTTTTAATAAAAAAATGAATCAACAGAAAACTGAATGTTAACTCCAATATAAAATATCAGGGCTTGAAACGAAAAAAAAATACTTTAACTTTTAAAAAGTTTCGGTATCTTCGAAATTTTTACTGTCCACACTTTCTCAAGTCTTTTGCAACTAGAAGTTTGAAATAGAAGTTCTGTCGATTTTGCTAAAAAGCGAATCTTCAAAATGAATTTTATTCATAGATATCCAAATAAACAACACATTAGAATCATGTGTAATTCAATTAAGACCAATTATAAACCCATTCTAAGCCCAACTCCTGTTTCATTTAACGGAACTTTAATACAAAAATGTTCCTTAGAACATTTATTTTAAGAACTTTTTTCCAAAAAAATTTCAATATAAAAATAAAAATGATGATTTTTCACGTTAAGTGGTTATAAAATTGGAGTTTTCTCTGATATCCCCGTCATAGGAATTGATAAGTATTTTTCAGTGACAAACATAATGTTTCATACTAAAATTTACGTTTAAAATGAAGAAATCTACTGATTGCTTCGTTGATTTTCATAAAAATGTAAATAATAGGGTTAGAAAAAATAAATTTGTCGCTTGTGAACACGCACCATTCCCTATGACAGAAATCTGGGAGAAACCGCAATTTAATAACCACCTTACATGACAAAATATTAGAAAAATCATTATTTTTAATTTTTTTATTTTTGTTAATAAAATGTGTTATTAAGCTTTATTTTAGTGTTTATTAAAATACATCTCATAACACGTAAAAATAATAAATGAAAGCTATGCAACGGTTAACTATAATATTTTTTGCTGAAAACTCGGGTACTTTTAGGTGACAAGATAAAACTTTTAATAGAACTTTAATCATTTCTTTACACAACTTGAGATAAATCTCAATTTTTTTTTCTAATAAACCTCAGCTCACATAATATGGACTTAAAGGTTACTAAACGAGGAATTTTCTCTAAAAGTGGGATAAACGTAGTACAGTTTAAGGATAATAAAAAAAAAATACAAAACATTTTTGACTTTTTTTTTTTAACGGAACTTAGCTGTGTTTGTCCGCTCAATTAGTCCTCTTTAAATAGTTTTCACAATGACATGATCTTCATCCGTTTAAAGTAAATTTTGTCTTTGTTACGTTTAATTACTTAAATCAAATATTTTTTAAGTCATTGCTTCCTATTCAACAAAAAACGTGGCTAGCATAAAAAAACACAAATCATAAATTTTACTACTTTTCTGCTGGAAATTGGGCAATTGTTTATACGAACTTTTGTTTTGATTTTAATGTATATCAACGTTTAAAATATTTCTCTTTACTTACGGGACACCCTGTAAATACAACGATAATTACTAGGAAGAAAAAGAAACAAACAAACTACCTATATTAAATGGTGTTTAAGTAATGTTTGAAGTCCTATTAATTGCAATTTAACAAATAATAATACTTTTAGAAATAATTTTTTTAAGTTTTATTCATAGGACATAATTACTTTACTTTACTATTATGACAGGAGGGGAGGGACTTCGGCCTGAAAGTCCACTACCCCTCCGAAGATCCGCCTGCTTTTGCAACTCAAAAAGTATTTAAAACATAAATTTAACATATACAGGGGTTCCCCTTCCGCTACTCCCAAAATATTATGTTGCTCTCCCCTTCCTTAAAACAGTGCAAGGAAAAGAAGAATTGAAAAAAATCGTAGAATATATATATATATATATATACTGCTGACTGTTCCATGCTAAGTTCCAGAAATGAAGCATGAAATAGCAGAACTCTTTAGCCGAGTGGCATAGTGATCTAGGGACAAGCGCTAAAGTAGTGCATTCCAATTAAAGCTCCCAACAATTTTCTTTTGTTGAAAACCGAGATGGTGGGTTATATATGTGAAAACAAGGAAAACTGTATTAATGTAAAGTTTTTTTATAGATATGCTTTTCATAAATATATTTGTGCAGTAATTAACATTGTATAAATTACTGAAAAGTTGATTTTTTTATTCAATCATTAAATATAAAACTATATTAATTAAATTTAATCTACATATGGTTATTTGCTTATTAAAACCCTTTTTAATCTCACAGTCTTTTATTATATATGTAAAATATGTTCACGAACATTTAAAAATTATTATTTTTTAACGTTTCGGCTCCAAAAGCAATTTTCAAAAATTCTTTTTCTTCAAAAAAAATATTAGTTCTATAAAAAAAAAAAAAAAAATATTATTTAGAGAGTGCTACCACTGGGTAGTAACTCTTCAAGCCTGTACATGCCATTATTTATATTTGCGCATATTTACTTGGTGTATTTGTATACAGTTGTAAATTCCATTAAATAAAAAAAAAGAAAAAAAGTTCTATAAAAATATATTAGTTCTATAAAATATTATTTCTTAAAATATAGATGTATATATTATATTACTCTATGGTAATAACTGTTTCTTTTTCTTTCTAAATTCCACAAAATCTCTCTTCTTCCCCTCAGTTTATTAAAAACTTCATCCTGTTTTAATAAAATGAGGAAAAGAAGAGAAATGTTGTAAAATTTTGGCAGAAAAATAAAAACAAAACAATTACTATCATAGAGTCGTATTTTATACACATATATATTTTTAGAAATTTTTCGAAATAACGTTTTTATTGGACTACATGAAAAAATAATAATTTTTAAGTGTTTGTGAAAATCTTATAATAAAAGACTGTGAGGTTAAAAAGGGTTTTGATAAATAAATAATCATTTATAGATTAAATATAGTAACAATTAAAAAATCTCACAAAAAATATGAATAACCTAAATAAGGTAGTTTATCATATATAAAACTATATTTCTGTGATGTTTCATGGCTTTGTTATTCTCCTATTCTAGGACAGCATTGAAGATGAGTGTAAAAAACAAAATTAACAGAAATAACCATATCCATCCTAAGGATAGAGTTTTAGGAAAATTATTATAACAAAATATTTAAAATTGGTTTAGTGGTTGGATGCCTTCTACTCCTCCAAGAAACTTGAGACTCCTCCGTCATGATGTTAACATGGACAGTTAATGGTACGAAATCTACTTGCCAGGAGCCCTAAAGGAGCCCGGACTATTACACCTATATTAGATATTTATAGACGTAAATTACTCCAACGATCTACTAATATATTTAAGTGGATTGGGTTAAATAATATCAATAGTCTGTGTTTTAAATGAAAATATTTTTTTTTAATTTAACGTTTTTAGTTTAAACACATAGGTATGATCACGAACTTACAAACGATATGATATAGCATTAAGCCACTGTAAATTTGAGAATATTTTATTTTCAGTATTTTTAGCTCAATTCGCTATAAAATATTCAAGAGAAATGTTGGTACACTTAAAGTTTATTAGGTATGTAGAGTAAATTTAATTTTTGTGGGTCTAAATTGACAGTCGGCCGATTTCATATAAAGTCTAATACACCTTGCAATTGAGAGAATTTTTATTAGTAATCAACCTGTCTATATTCCCATGAATATTTATGAAAAATATCTTTCAAAATTACTATATTATTTTTTTTTTACCTCGGTCAGATTGGAGTTGACGCTGGCGTGCTGAAGACACAACTGCTTCCCATAAACGGCAATATTAAATGCCAGCGTTCAGAATGACCTTCTCAGATAATTATATCTTGCATATCAATCTTACGTATACGACTTGTCCATTGCTACTTGTCACTGCCATTTAATATAGTCACTGTAATCGAGGTTCAAAAAGTAAAGAAAAACTATAATCGAAGCCGAAACGTGAATGAAATTCGTTATGCTTGTAATAGATCGTGTGATAAGGATAATAGCTTTATCCGTTAGCCGAAATTAATGAATAATTTAAATAACATGCCATCTTTTTCTTACTAATTATTTAAACAATATGATGCAATGGACCTGGTGCCACACAACTTTCACTTACCACCCTTATTTTACTAGAAAGTTTTGAATTGAAAACTCATGGCACGCTTTGCACTTTTTTTATGGCTAGTAAATGAGACTGGACCGTCACTCTCGGGTATGTAATGCTCATTCGGGCAAAGTCGGATCGAATCGACAAGCTGGTATTTTTGCATTTGGATTAAAATTATTCAGAAACGAAATGATAAGTAGCGTTGCTGAACATTGTTATGGATAAAAATATCTCAGAATCTAAAAATCGGACCTGCTTACTGAAAGCGAGGGGTATTTGCTGAATTTCATCCCTTTGTATTTTGCTATTATTAAAAATTGTATCTTAACGCGACGCCGTATTAGAGTAGCAAAAAGGGAAAAACATAGTTTAAAAAAACCTAACAATAATGTTTGTTTTGAACATTTGAACTAAAATATCTCAAAATTTAAATACCATTGAGAATTCAGAAAAAAAAATGCAGAAGTCAATGTAGATATTTGTTTTAATTATCCACAAAAATAAGAAATTATGTTTTTCTATTAGATTTTCTGTGGTACTCGATAAAGTTTCAACAGATTACTGACCCCCGTTGCAGAAGTCTTATTAAAAAATTACGGGAACCTTAGTTAATATTTAGCAAGTAGATTTCAATAAAAAGTATTCATCGCATATTTTAGTTATGATAAACGTATTACATCATTTTTAGAGTATGATACATAAGAAGACCAGCAAAGTTCACTAGAGAAATTATACACAATTATAATAGTATTATAAATGTTATTACTTTGTGAATAAAAAATAAAAAATAGTTTATACACAACTATAATTGTATATATTATAAATTTGTGATTACAGAACAAAATATATATATTTCAAATTATTAATCTCGCCTTGTTGATTTTTTATTTCTTTCGTGTGGTCCAGGGGTCTCCAATCTTTTTGGACCGCGGGCCATATTGAGACCTCTACTAAGTCCTCCGGTCCATGTCTTGTGACAAATAAATGATCTTTCAGCTGTGAAATCAGCTTTGTATGAGAAACAATTCATGCAATACATGGTATAGGAACCTCCGATTCGAGTGATAAACTTCGTATTTTGGTTAATTATTTTCAATAATGAACCATTATAATAGTCCAAATAAATGAAAAATTTAACCCTTAACCCTTCAAAATTTGAAGTTTTACGTTTCACAATACGTAGAATTCGAAAATGGAATACAATTTTTTCTCCAAGACTATTCGACCGATTTTTTTCCAAATTTAGAATCAAAGACAGAGATCAATCGAGGATGATTCTCCTGCCTGGACCTCACTTTCTGCCCTTTCCTTTGAAGATGGGGGGCGAAAAACCTGTGTTGGTATAGACTGTAGTGCCTAAACGAATGTACCAATTTCAATGAAACTTTGCTAAAGTCTTCTCCCAGATGAGCTTTAAATTTATCCATAAAATGAACTGCAGTGATAAGAAGCTGGAAAAAAGGTTACTAGGCGTTCTAAAATTACACTTCCGAATAACTAATGAAGTAAACATTTTTTTGTCAATTTGTTATGTTATTTAAAAGTTTAGAAATTTAAAAAAAAAATCGTTGAAATCGGAAGATTTGGAGCAAAGATATGGTGTTTTATATGTTCTACTGCAGTGCTTATATCTTTTGGTTTGGTTTATAATTTTTTAAAAGTTTTACATCAACTTTAGCAATGTTGTCTATTTTTTAAGCAAATTATCAATGATAAAAAAGAAAATTATGAAGGCCATTGTTAGAAATCCGTTTTTATTTATTTTCCTAAATGTTACATGGAAAGTAATCTTAATTTTGATGTTTTAATTTGCACCACTTTAAATAGTTTTAAAATTTAACATCATAATCATAGAAACTTTAGTGGCCCGCATTGGAAGTACTTGTCCGTAGTGTGGTCCAAAGCATAATATTATTTTAATTATAAATGCAATCTTAAGGCAATTAATATAAATTATGACTATTCGGTACACAAAATATATTTGATTTATCGAACTAAAAAAAAAAAATTATAATTGTGGGTTGATGGTTGACTGTAGTGAATAATTGAAGAGAAGGATGATAAGTCAAGGGATGATAAGTCAAAATGTAAAATAGTAAAAATAAATAATTTATTTTTATATTTGCCGACGTGTCGGCCCAAAGTTCAGGCCTTCATCAGGGCTGGTCAATCGAAGAAGCTTGGAAAGACCTTTTAATATAGTCGGCAAATATAATTTTTTATTTTGACTGATCACCCCAACCATCCTTCACTTAACAAAAATATATACATTTTCTATGATAATTTCACTTGTTGATTTCTATGAAAACGTTTATTTCACATGTAATAATATAAAAATATACATCACTAACTCGACCAATTATAAGTTATCAGCATTTCACCACTCTCCATTACTTTATGATTCCTACATCAGTTTCTACAAGGGTGCCCATCTCTCTCAAGGAAGATAGCACATGAATTCTCCCCTCTATCCTCCCTCACAAGACATTTTGTGACACACTCTTCTTAGAAAAGTGAAGATGAAGTATAATTAGAAAAATCATAGATTATATATAATTAATTACACTTGATGTAGATTGTTCCAGGTTCCGGGTTTGAAAATTTTCATTTCGAAAATTCATGACCCCTCTCAAACATGCCTTTCCCCCCTCATAAAATCAAAACCCCATTAAAATATGTCCCACTTATGTGTGACTCTTATAAAGAAATATTTCTAGAACTGCATATTAAATCAAATATTATAGAAATCAAATAAATATTTAAACATTCATGGATGGAAAAGATTAGTGAAAGAAATACTTTTTTCTTTAATCACATAAAACAATAGGTTACCATAAAAAAAAAAAAATCTGGTGCGCACAACAACTTTCACCTACCTACCTACTTTGAATAGAAATTATTTTCTGGCAATGTTGAGCAGTCACAAAATTTTTGAAGTGCACTTTTAACGGAGCTATAGCTTAAAGTTTACAGCTAACAAATCATTAACACCATTAAAATAACAAAAACCTTATTATTTATATCAACGGTAGACAATAAAAACCTCAGTACTCCATCTTTCGGTAAACCACATAACTCCAGTTTCTGAGCAATATATATATATATATATATATATATATATGTTCATTTTTGGGCTTAAGAACGCAACTTTGGAACTTTGGAACTATTTGGGTCTTGGTATACGCATCAAAATCTTCAAAGCACAATTTGTTCTGTATATATAAATATATATAAACAGAACAAATTGTGCTTTGAAGATTTTGATGCGTATACCAAGACCCAAATAGTTCCAAAAGAACTATTGGGCCTTGCGTTCTTAAGCCCAAAAATGAACTATTTTTGAAATGATGCAAGGAAAAGGGTTCCCATCCACACAAACTTATGTTAATTGTGGTACTGTCATGGAATACATGTCTCATTTCGTCGACTTGAGGTCCCTATGATCGAGAGAGGAGGAGTTTATATTGTTTATCAAGGGTGTGTTTTTGTCAATAAGCCATATCATCATTAATTTTTCATCAAATTCCAAGATCTAGCCACCAATTTCAGGGGAGTTATCTCTGTTGAAATCTATTTATAAGCACATGGACACACAAACAAATATTTATACAGTTATTATACATTATTTTTGTACTTTCACATTTTAATACCTATAATAACTAAGAATACAGCTTTCTTCAACTCATCTTTTCTTTTACCTACCTATTTAATATTAAATAATAAAAATTCTTTTAATTTAAGTTCTTCTACAGAACTTTTAATTTAAAAAAAGGAACAATAAATCATGAAATGTACTTATTTACAGTTTTATTAAATAATAAATACCAATGTATCTGAAATTACAACTGGTTGTTTTAATTTAATATCTAAAATATTAAGTATATATAGCAGTCTTTAATAAGTATATAAAAATTAACTATCCAAGTTTCCTAAAAAACAAAGCTATTACAAAAATATGTATCATTCTCTTAGAAATAAAATATAGTAAGTTCAAGTTTAAAGATTTTCAATGCTTCTATTTTACAGGCCATGCCATTATTTTTTCTTTATAATAAGAAAAGTATAAAATATTATTTTTTTTAAAAAACATACGAGAACATACTTCACTAGTCTGAAGATTATAACATTTCAGATCAGTAAAAATAAATAAAAAAAATTGAATAAAAGAGTTTACACAGAAGCTGATTGTAATGGAAACCATATGGTATAATTGTAAATACCTAACAGAATAATTGGTCATTGGAACGGAAACATAATTTATAAATAGATTAAGTTTCGGAATAATAATAACTGATGATGTTAATACAATATAATGCAAATATTTACATATATATTTTTTTAAAAATATATACTTCTCATTTAATGAATGAAGTAAAATTTGTTAAAGGTATACAATTAAACTCCTGATTCATAACATATTAACAATAGCTAAATTTAATCGAATGGCTATAAATATAAATACATAATTAAAATTTATTTTAATAAATTTACAAGTATAAAAATATCTAACAGTTAAGCGGTATAAGTAATATTCTTATAGGCATACATCTTTAGTTTAAAAACTAATTATGGAAATATACATGTGTGCTTTCATTAGGCACTTCGATAAACCCCTGAATTATTTTCAAGTTCGTTATTCCTTCAATTATAATTATTTTAAATTCAAAAATATAATTATTTAAGAAGTTTTAACTACTTATTTATATTATAATTTGTTTTAAAACAAACTTAAAAGGAATCAATCATAAATATTTAGCAGACCTACCATGGAGAAATTTAAAATAAAATAAATTCATGGTATGCACTTCTAATCTTCTAATGTTTGGAATGTATATAATAGTTTAAATCACTGAAAATATGAAAGTTTAAAATGAAATATGCCATGTTCATTGGCACAGTTTTTATCCTAATGAGTTATTTCATCACAGTTTTTCATTAATTGTGTCATTTTTAAGAGGCTGTTTTTCAATCATTTCTACATCTCGTGTTTTGTTTTCTTCAACACTGTTCCATTCCAGTAGTTCACCAGTTCCAAATAATAAGTACATTAGGCACCCAAAGAAGTAAGTAACTGCTAGTATCCAAAAAACTATCTGGAACCTCTCATATGTTTCCTAAAAAATGATAACAAAAATCAGATTAGTTGTACTATAATAGTAATCTATTTAAAAAAATGGGAATAAAACGTCAAATTTATTTGAATTAACACATTATTTAGATTGAATAAAATAACTCTGCATATTAATCATTAATTATTTTGATAAAGTTATAAAATGTGAACAAGCTGAAATATTTCCAATACTTTAGAACTTTATAAGTTATTCAAGAACATTTGATACTGGTTACAGAATACAGAGTACTAATATTATTTTAAAATGCATTAGAAATAAGATCGAGATGAAAGGAGGAATATAATTAATTTATAGAAATCTAATAGTGGGCTTTCTTGGGAATGTTTAAACTAAACATGGCAAAACAGTATAATGATCATAGTGAAAAGAATTACATTTTGGAATGTTATATCTGCTACAACATAGGTTGATAGGAAACCTCCCATTGAAGAAAAGGTGTTTGCGATTCCAAAGATGGTACCTGAAACAAAAAAATATATATATCTATCCATCATTGCTTCTTTTTTGTTAGTAAATTGTAAGTAAAGCAAGTGGACCTTTAGAATCAAAATTCGTTAAATCCAGTCATCAAAATATTTCAAGGAATTTGTAAATAAATAAATCCAATAAAAACTACACTTAAGGGATTTTGATTATAATACCTTAACCTTAACCATTAAAAACCTTCATCAATATGTCAATATGAATGGGTAGTTGCACTAATTCAACCTAACTCTAATTAAGTTTTACAGCTTCGATAAACTTCTCCTAGAACTTCTCTTTCCTTTAAACTCAATTATTTTTCCAATTACCAATATCCATTTGGCATGTTTTTGTGAAGAGTACAGGCAGATGCCATAGCACATTAAACTTCCAAAGTATTTTTCAAAATCTATTTAATAAAGGTCATGCATTTTTCCATATAAGAAACTTTGAGAACTCATCTATATACATTTAATTTTAACATCTCTCTATGTATTATTCTGATATTGGGGATTACGTAAATATTTTGAGGACAAGTTATCTATATACCACATCCAGGTATTATCAATACTGTACAGATATTCTAAAGTGAGACCTGTCTTTCTCAATGACTTGTTATTGACAACTAATAGGCTCTGGGAACACATATACGTTGTACTTCAATCTAAGTTTTGTTTATAAATGCACTTGTCCCATACGACTTCTCTTTCAAAACTTATCTTACAATTTTATGATCATGTATCCCAGTGCTTCAATGAACTCTTCTAATCTCAATACCCATTTGCATTATTTTTCATGTAGTGACATTTTTTTTATACAATTATTTTAAGACTAAGAATATACAAAAGCAGGTGAAATAGATTTGGTTATTTAAATATTTAGCTAACTTAATATTTAATAAAAAATATATTTTTATTTACATTATTTTTTTTTTGTTTATCATACAGTTAAAAAATCAATTTGTTTTAAAAGAGAAATGACAAATTAAATTTATTGAAATAATTGGTATATATTCGATTTTTGTAAATTTATCAGCTATTTATTTTGATTTCAAATCTAAGTTCACTTAAAAATAACTCTCATGAAATTTAAGTCATTATTTAAATAAATTATTTATTTTTGGATGTATTAATAAGTTAAAAGACTAAATAAATAATAAAAACACCATATAAGAAAAATGATTAAAATATAACAGTGAAACAAAACAAATAGAAAAATACCTGAATAGTTGGGGGCAATGTCAAGACCATTTCCAAGATAACCAGCTGTGACTGCTCCATTAAGTGTTAGGGCAAATGTGAATATCGATACAGTCCAGAACGTACTATCTCCAAGGTAAACTTGAGCCACCATTAACAGGCCAGGAAGACCAACAGCTAGAATAAAATTATAAATTAAATATTATTTTTAATTTATTACAAATTTTATAATTTATTAACAATAATAAATATAAAATTAATAAAAAAATTTACATGTTACACATTTATTAACCACCTTCAGAGAACGTAGAATTTTAAAGAAAATTAAGCAAAGAATTTTAAATATATTACTTAGTTATTTTTTATTAGAGATGATATATAACTTTGTATAAAGATAACAGAAATATGATTGTAATTTTCGAAAATCTGATATTGTGGAGTATCCCACTACTTAGTGACTAAACTTTGCTTTTCTTTTTGAAGACACTTGTTAGACAAAGTGCCACAAGCAAATTTCTTGTTATGACACCACTTTATGATGTATTATTATCTAATGCTTGTCTTCCATTTTTTTAATTTGATTTTGTTTTAGTTGTATTCTAGATACCTTCAGCTATGAGCCAAAATGGATTGACTACAGAAGATAATTTGGAGGAAAGATGGTAAGAAAGATCAGTTAAAAGTTTAGAGGAAGTTATGAAAAGATTTAGATGTTTCAAATCATGCTCAATTTGCAAATAAAAAAAAATATGGCATTATTATATATAAATTATTTTAAATTGTAAACAATTTGTATTGTAATTTTTTAAAGTATAATCTGTATGATGTTTATAATTTTTGTAAATGCAGTTGCTATATCATTGTAATACACATGGGTAACAAGGTTTTCTTAGTTTTTTTTTTTTTTGTTAGTGTTCTTATGATTAATTATTTGTTCTATGTATAGAATATTTGTTTTTAATTAAGTATTCCTTGAAAACAATACTTTTTATTTCGCAACAAAAGCACAATCCAAAGAATACTTTGTATTACTATAAAAAGTAAAGCTTTATTTTTTAAAATAAAAAATATGTATATTATCCTATCATCGTAATGTAGCTTGAGCAAATTGAAGTTGTACTTTAATTGAGCAAACTGAGGCCACTTCCTCTCATTGACTAGATTCTATTAACACCTAATACCTCTTTAGCAGCACTACCTTTTCTCACGTTAATGAATATAATTTTCATTTAAAAATAAATATATCCATTTTTTTCTTTTTGACTATGAAATGCTTTTATCTATTTTAGAGACAAAATGCCTAATTCAAGCAACAGCAAACAGGATCATAAAAGCAAATTGAAAAAATACTATTATATAGACAACATTGTTGGACATTGAAATATGAAAAAGAACAATCAACACAAATAATGTTTAAAAATGGTAAATTAAAGATATAATATAAGGAGAATTTTTAAGTGCCTTTGCATTAATTTTTTTGTAAAGAGATAATAATCAGCTTAAAAATTAATGCATCTGAATAAAAGAATGTATAAGAAATACAAATGTAAAAAAAATTCAAGATCGTACATTTGGTAAGGTTCTTCCTCAAGATTATTGCCTGTATTTAGTTTCACAAATCTAGCAGTCAAACAATTACATTCCTTGGTTGATACAATACCATCATAAAAACTTCAAAATTCTGAGTTTTTCTAAAAAATTAAAATATCTGACTCATAGCAATTCAGGAAGAAATTGCCTTAATATGATGAAGAAAATACCATTCTTTCACACAAATTTCTGAACACTAAATAATCACCTCTATAATTGCAACCTTGCAGTAGTACTTTTATATGTAAAACAAATTTTCAGAGATGCGTTTATCATACATCAGATTCACAACAATATTTTGGTGTTAACAAACTACAATTGAAACTGTATTAAATTTCTTTCTTGATAAGTCTTCTTATTTCTTTACTTTTTCTTTTTTATCTTAATATACTCTTTGATTTTATTTATTTATTCTATTCATTATAATGAATAATCTAACCATACTTACCAAAAGTAGTAAAACATTTCCTGACGAGAGTTGTAGATAATTTTCCTCTTGCTCTGATATAGTCGGCGATGTAACTAGTTATGAGAGCCATGGCATATTTGCCGATGTATGGAAAACTTGAGAGGATACCATTCTAAGCATGAAATTAACATAAACGAATAATTAAAAAAATTGTATTAATTGATTTAATTTTTAATTACATAAGTATACACTGTATTTGTCTGTTTATTTATTTGGGGCTTAACATCCTTATATACTCTGATGAGTCTGTTATTATTATTTTAATATGTTACCCAAGATAGAATGAACATCTTTAAAATTTGTGATGTAATTTTTTTACTTTTTTATGAAAATAAACATGCAAATTTTACAGCAGACAATTACAACATTGATTGCAATCTCAATATGTATATTTAATCATACATTATTTATCTTAGATAACTGAGAAAATAAAAATAGTTTAAATGATAATCTTCAGATAATAATATTACATATATGTATAAATATATAATACAATATAAATTAAATAATTTACCTTCTTGATATCTGTTCCAAGAACACGCTTCATATATGTCGGCATTTGGTTTAAAAATGTGAAGTAGCAGAAGACACTACATGCATGAGTAACGACAATGGCCCAAACAGGCATTGATGTTAATAATGCACCCCAAGGTACTTTTGGTGCCTGTAAAAAAAAAAAATAATAATAATAGGTCTGCTTAATTGTTATTATTATTCATCAAATTGAAACTTGAAAAACACAATTAAAACTTATTGGAAATTGATTTCATTGTTTAGTTAGATTATATTTTCATCATACACCATTAAAGTCAAAATTGACTAGATGACTGTTACCTTAATGATATTAAGAAATCTAAGTTTTATTTTTTATTTATGTGTAAAAACATGCAGTACATAGAATGGATAAACATGCTAATATATATTCATTTTCTATAACTTTGAAACAATAATCATTCATAACTTGCTATATATCAGTGAATATTCCAAGAACTTTATTTCTCACTGAAATAACCATCCCTTAGGTCAACGCGTTACTTAGATGACATATTATAAGCACATTTAAGTTAATGTATATATGTATCTATCAATTTATGCACTTGTTATTTTATTTACAATTTTAATAAATTATAAATTACATTGATTATTGGTGTCAATTGTATAAGTATCTGCAAATCACCGTTTTAATCTCTGATTATTAATTCTTTGAATAGTGCATAAACAAACCACAGGAGATTATTTAAATTTTATTGTACAACTAAGAACTTTAAGTAAATATATTTTTAAACTCAATAAATTTGGAAGTTAAATAGCTGTCCACACTATTCTTAAACCTAACTTTTTTTTTTATAAAAGTGTAAATGATTTTGACAATGGGGCTTAATTTTAAAGTTTTATAAAGTTTGGAAATAATATTACTCAAACAATTTGATTTTACCATATATGGGTTTGTGAGATTTTAGAATAAATATATGAAAAAAATGTTTTCATACTGAAATCTCTGCAGGATGTTGCACTGTTTCAATAATTATTTTTATTATTTATGGGATACCTTGTGGATAATTTAATATTAATACAATTTTTTCATGGGCTTCATATTTGTTTTCATATATGTTGTCAAATCGCTTTGTTTGAGTAAATTTATTTTCCCACTTTGTAAAACTCAATAAATTGCACCTTGTAACTGTAATTAGTATGTATGGGAGATGGATCAGAATTCAACAAATCCCTAAGTGAAAAATAATACAAGAATTTAATTCCCACTTGTGGCTTATTAATTTTTTTGTAGTCAAACTGATTTTAATAAAATTGATCATTTATTTAAACCATTATTTGCTAATATTGATGTCATAACAAAGATTATTATAGGAGGATTCATACTTTGCGAACTTTACTTGAAGCTCCAATTTCTTTTTCTAGATATTCTCTTTCTTCTCTGGTGATTCGAGGGTGTTGAGAAGGAGTGTCGTAAACAAACAGAAACCATGAAACTGCTAAAATTGTTCCAAGAACTCCAGTAACATAGAAGACTGATTGCCAACCGTAGGAACTGATTAAATACCCGCAAACAGGTAATGTGACAGCAGCACCAAGTGATGAAGCTGGCGAAAAAAAAGAAACAAATAAATAACTTTTATCAATTTTAAATCTTAATAAAGAAAATTGGCTTAGTGAAAATTGTTGGATGGTTTAGAAAATACATTTTTTTTTTCCTGTTTTTATTTTAAAATTAAACCAAGAATTTTCGCACAAAGAAAACAAAATTGAGAGATGACAATTTTTGTAACTTTGAAAAAACTAACTTAAACACTTTAAAAGATGGAAAAATACTTAATTACTATTTATAATCAATTTTTCAATAAAACAAATATTGTACACATTTAAAAACTATACTTAATAAAGTTTAACAATAGCCACTAATTGATTTTATGGAGTTTCATCAATTGAGAAAGACTTTTTTTTTTACTTAATTATCAAAGAAAAGTAAACAAAGCAACATAGTTTTATATACTCAAAACCATGGGCCAATTTGAAAAACTAGATTTTCTTTTCTTTTATTTGGTCTGTTTTCTGTTTAAAACTTTTTTTGTGTTTTCTTTACAGAAATAATATTACAATATGTGATCAACATCAGTTTATTTTATTAATAAAGAAATGAAATAATTACAATAATAGTAATTGGATTAATATGAGTTGAATGAATATGACAAATAATTATGATAAATAAATCAATTGGAGTGCTACCAATGGGTAGTTTCTCCTCATGTTCTACATGTCATATTACTTGTTCATATTTACTTGTTGTATTTATTATTAATTACAGTTGTAAATTTTGTTAATAAAAAAAATAAAATCTAATTTGATCATTAGTTTTTAATTAGTAGCCATATTATACATCGCTAATCTAAATTGATTTATAAATATAATTAATATAATTTTCTTACCCATCATATTGGACACAAACTTCGTTCTATCTTTCGGAGGGATCCATTTGGAAGCAATGGGCTGCATAGCAGGGAATGTTACACCCTATAATAAAAAAAGTATTAACTATAAACTATAAGTAAATAAATACACACCTGTCTCATATGTAAACATGAAGTATGTACATAAAGTTATAAATAATTATTTTTTTTAAAACTTACCAACATGAATCCAACGATAACCCTCAGCACTATAACACCCATGTAGTCAAAATTTAGTGCTGCATATGGAGTAAAAAAAGTGACCAGTGATGCAATGAGCATACTATATCCATATACCCTTCTTGGCCCAAACACTTCCGACATTCTCCCTCCAGGCAACTCTGTTAAAACATAACCCCAGAAAAAGCATCCAAGGATGAGATTCTTCTGGTATGTATTCCATGAAAATTTTGGCTCCTAAAAATAAAACCAAAATATAGTTATAGTATAAAAGCTGTTTGTCATATACTAAAAAGAAGAGGGGTGGGGAGGGGGATGGTTTGAACTTTTAACATGAAATGTGCAATAATCTACGATCCATAACTTTGTTGTTTATTTTTAAAAGTTTTTTCACCATAATTAACAACATTTACTGTTGTTTTTATTATTCAATCACAATTTAATTATGCAAGATTATCTAGCAGACTTTGAATGATAATAGTATAAAATGACATCTTTCCTTCTATGTATATAATTATACTAGAACCTATCATTATAAGCAACATATAAGTATGAAGTGACATTTACCATAGTAAACATAAATTTTATTATTGCTTACTATATCAATTTTTTAAAAATCTTAATCACATATAACAACGCTAGAAATAATATGCATGTGGAATCGGTTTTTTTTTTTTTTTTTTTCCTGCTTTAGCACATTGGCCCACATGAGTATAAAAACATGGGAGTTAAATTTATAAAATATATTTGACAGTAGACTCAGGTAATCAATCGCCTTTTGTCCTATTAGTTCGAATATGTAAGTTACCTACACATAAATAAAATTTCTTGTTGGTCTTAGTAAATCATTATGTACTATTTAATTATACATTTACTATTACATTACATAAAAAACTTTGTATGTATAAGCATATATAGCAAAACATTCTAATAAGAAAGATGACAGAAGGTGATACAATTAAAAAATGAAAACAAACTATCAAAAAAAGGGAGGTTAAAAGTTATCATTTAATTGATTGTGGTGTTATTCTTCCAGACATAGTTTTAATATGTAAAAAAAAAAAATCTTTAGATAGTTAAAATAAAAAAGTATGTTTCTATATTCTAAATATGTCAATATAATAATTATTAATCCTTTTTTATTTTTGTTTTATATAAATTTAATAAAGTTCTCTTTTTAAAATCAAAACACATAAAATACATTACAAATAAAATTAAGAAGAACAATTTTGTTTTTGAAGATGAGCTTTATGTTAACTAATCCCTTTGCTAATCAATACCTGTTTCACTTAGCTAAGCAAAGCTCATTAGATAAAAAAAAATTGTGAGTATTGAGGAATGCATGATTTTTTTATTTACTTTTGTGGAGTACTATAAATCTATTTTATTTTTAAATGTTCAAATTTTTTAAAAATTTTGATTTCCTCATTCACTGCTGACAAAGATAAGAGTGGCAGTCAGCTATAATGTCAGGATAAAAAGTAGTTTAATCTAGGGAAAGATAGTGATTTCTCAGCAGAATCATAATTTAATCCCTTTATTCAAGAGTGGAGATCTTTCATCTAGCTCCTTTTCAGGTCATCCTCTAATTGGCATTTCAGCCATTCTTATATTATTTATATAATGCTATTATTATGCATATACAGTTTATTGAAGGTAGTTTAACTGATATCAGCCAACTTTTTAATTTAATCGGAAGTTCAATAAAAAATTAATTACCATAAAAAATCAACAAAATTAATAAAAAAAAACAAAACATTTATGTTAACAAATAGAAGAATTACAATAAAAGTAATTATCATTTCTATAGTTTTATAAAACAAGGAAGTCCAAATTAAAAAAAAAAAAATAATATTCAAGAGATCTAAAATTTTTCATAATTTTGAAATATGACTTACTTTATTTTTATAAGACATTTTTTACCCTTTAGAGATTTAAAATAAGAACAGTTCTTCCACTTTACGTGGAGTATGGAAAGGAAACACTGAAAATGAGTTGTTCAAATATTAGCGCAGCTCACTGACTTCTAACTGTCCTTTGTTTCACATTAAATGTTGGAATTCCTGAGAGTTTCTTGACATTATTAATAATAGAACCGTCTTTGTCAAAATGGAAATGTGTCAGCTCTACTAAGTGAAGGTCATTGCACGCAATTTAGGATAGAATAGAATAGGAAATAAACTTTATTCTGGGATGAAGTCTCCTTAGAATCACAATAATGAACAAAAGAAAAAGAAAAATCTGGCCAAAAACGAACTTAATAAAGATTCTAACAATACATACAATAAAACTTATCAAAACAAGAATTTTGTGCTATAAAACAATTAATCGACTCATAGAATAGATAAATAAAATAGCTAGATCAAATTTTTATTTTATAATAAAAAAAAAATCTAATTTATTAATGTTTATGAAATCATCTTCAGGGTTCCACAATAACCTCAAAGAATGACCAACGGGCATAAACAGATCAGCATATAACTAGCGCAAACACAGCTTTCTTTTCCCTTTCAAAGGTATTGAAACCTGTTTTTAAGAAGAGTTGAGAAATAAATTTCTAGGGAGGGAGGGCATGTGCCATCGCATTAGCAGAGGGATGGTAATCCTTGAGCATCTTCTAGTAATGGTGGGTCAAGCTGATTTTAACTGGATAATGTATACTGCTTACCGGAGTTATAATACCATTAAACTTAATTATTATTAATTAATTATTAACTAATTAATGATTAATTATACTTAATTATTCTTTTGATACAACCGTATGATACTATTTAACAAAAATGCACTCTCAAAAACCTAAACAAAATTCGATAAACTTAAGTCACCTGCTATGAAACTGAATAGTATAACATTTCTATGCTGATGTAATTTAATCGACTTTCGTATAATTTGGAATGTATATTTTAAGAACTAGAAAGCAGTTAATTTATGAATTTAATGATTTATTTAGTTGGTTTTAAAGTCCTTATCTACTCTATTATCTTATCTTATCTACTTATCTACTCGCAGCAAGAATGGGTAGGTCGAGCTTTATTCAGTAGATCTGTCAAAAAGTAAATTTTAATCCAGAACTGCATTCGAACCTGCAGCTTTTTTGACTCAACTATGCTAAAGTGGACAACATCTCTACATATAAATTAATGAATCTAATTAATCCTCCTCATGTATATCATGCTTATTTTATTTTTTCTCATCCAAATATTATGTCTGCTCAACCGTTGATAGTTTATAATTGTATTTGACAAAACCAGATCAATAAATAAAAGCACAAAATAAAATAATTTTAATTGTATTTCGAATTTTAAGGGCATGTATTAAATTCTTGACACTTTTCATGCATTTATACATTCTATAAGGTATTGCACAATATAATTTCTCAAACAAGCAGCTTGATTTCTCGGATAGTCAATAAAACCAGGGTCATAAAATCCACTAATATTTCTTGGAAGTGAGCACCTTAATCATAGCAATGAATATCTGTGCAGGAGTCCTTTATTCTCTGCAGATGAAAGTTTTAAATGAGCTGCAATTTCACATTTCAATTATATTTTGAGCGTGTTTGTACATAATTAAGGAATGAAAAATACCTAGTTTTTTTTTTTTCATAGCATCAAATGACAATAGTTTCATTAAAAAAATAACTATTTTTATTTATGAAATTGTCAATATCTTTCTATTTGGATATTCAAGATACATTATTAGCATTATTCATATTTAATTCATTTATTTCAATCTTTTGAAGGTTCATAAATAACGAAGCTTCCATCTTAGAGAGGCAGGACAATGACATATATAAATTTAAATATAAAATATAAAAATTAAAAAATTAAATATAAAAAGTAAAATATAAAAAGTAAAAAGTAAAATACTAAAATTGAATAATATAACATAAAAAATAAAAATAAAACATATAAAATGAAAAAAAAAAATAAAAATATATTATTTTTTATTAAAATTATTTTATTAAAAATAAAATATAAAATTTAAAAAATAAAATATAAAAATTAAGATATAATTTTTATAAGATATAAAATAAGATATAAAAAGTAATAAATAAATAATAAATATGTATTAAGGAGTTTATTTTATTTCAATGGTGAAATTGAGTCCTTACATGAAAAAAATCGTATAAATTTAATAAAGAACGCATATAAGATTGAGATAGTGTTTTTGAATGATTTTTTTTTTTCAAATTAATTTAGAAATAACAGCGTATCTGGGTGCTGTGGTAGGGTCTAAAGAAGGAGTGTGACTTAACTTAAGTGCTGCTGCATAATACTCAGATACTGCTTGACATCTTAGCTGGTAGCTTATTTTATTTATTTATATAAACTAACAAAATATATTCAACTTTTATATTTAATATAAAATAGATATTTTTACTCAGATATGAGAGAGTGAAAGAAAAACAGGAAATATATTTCTAGCATGAAAGTTTTAAAAATATAAACACTAGTATAAGATATCCAACAGTATGGTTTAAGCACTGGCATATACTCTCTATACCTTGTCTATACTCTCGTGATGTGGCTTCCTCCCCATCACTTTTCTTTAACACTATTCAACTTTGTTAAATACGGTTCAGAAAAAAATTGAGGCTTTAAGGGTTATTATTGCAGTAATCTAATCTTCACCAACGAACACGAACACAAGTTGGAAATTCGTACTCAACCAATTATAATTTGTTCAAATTAAGTATAAAGAAAAGATGTTTGGGAGAGATTTTTGTTCATCACTGATATGTTAACTGTTTTGGGATTTCACAAATATTAAAAATACAGAAACTAAAATTGAAGTACGTGAGACTAATGACATTCTAAGAAATCTTAAAACCAATCTCAGCAGCCTTTACTGAACTAGTTAAGTCGAGTTATTGAGAAGTTGTAATTAGGCCAGAGGCACCTGAGAAAATTCTGCTCCAGACTCATTACTACGGGGAAAGGTATTATCCTTTCTAACGAAAAAAAAAAAAAACTCAGGTAGGAAAATGTTTGTGAAAGTTCAACCGGTGCCTTCTTTTAAATAAACCACGAGATTCTAACTGTCCCGTTGTCGATAAAGTTTCTCTTGAAATCAATTAGTTCGGTGCTTTACGGCTTCGTAATGGTCACGGGACACAGTAAGAGATCGCTATAGAGGATTTCACGGTACTTGCTTGGTACTGATCAGCAGGTCATCAGAAAATCTTGGTGCTTCACCAAGGCCACAGAGAAAGTATTGGAAATAATAGTCGACTCACGACCGATATTTACATAAATCTAGTTAAAATTATTCAGATTTTTCAATAAAAAAAATATTTTATTCCTATAATAAATAATGTATATGATACAATAAAATCTCGATATTAAATAAGTTGTCTTTACTCACCATCGCTGAAATTTTCACCGAAGGAATTTATTCCATAAACAGTAACTCCGAACTGACAAAGGAAGATCGCGAAAGTGTAATCATAGCTTTCAATAAAACTTTTTTTGTGTGATATTAGGTCAGAAAATATTAGATTTAAGTCGGAGGGTTCTTGCCAAGGCACCTAGGAACCGAGAAAAAAACATTTAAAAAATCAACATTTTTTATATTATTGTTTTCAGGCTTTGTTCAGCATGGATTTCAATATAATTATATGCCAATAGATTTTTTAGATTTATATCAATATTATGATCACAATATTAAACGGTTTTTACCAAGCGAAGGAGCAATTTGGGATAAAACATTTTTAGGAGAAAAAGATATTATTCATTTCCTATTTTTTTTTTTTTTTTTGTAAAAAAATGATTTTCCATCATACATCTATTTTCTAGAGTATGAAAAAAAAAAACTCAACCGCGATTTTCTTATTTCTCTTTAGTCAGGAATGAGAAATGAACTTGACCTAGTAGCCTGTTCAACCTAGCTTCTTGAAATAGACACGTCAACATTGACAGATTAAACAACTGCTGGTCGAGTTGACACAAAGCGTCAACATATTTATGTAACACGCGACCTTATATTTCTGTAACCAAATACTCTTTTCTGTTGACTTCGTTGTAAAAATAGTATCTTTTTTTTTCTAACTTAGCTCATTTTTTGTTCTACAGAATCTTAAGAGCCAGTAAAAGATTAAAGTATAATGGAATAAATTACAATTTATAAAGAATGAAAAGAAGAATAGTTGGGGTGATCAGTCAAATAAGAGGGCAAAAATAAATGATGTTATTTATTTTGACATTTGCCGACGTTTCGAGCTGAAGTTCAGGCTTTCATCAGGGCTAAGAAAAAAAAACAGATAACAAGGTATGAGTAACATAAGTAATGTAGGTAAAAAAAATAAAGTAAAATGAAGTTGTTAGAATAATGACAATAGTAAGAATTATTATTCTAACAACTTCATTTTACTTTAATTTGTTCTACCTACACTACTTATGTTTCTCATACCTTGTTATCTGTTTTTTTTTTTCTTTTTTTTCTTAGTCCTGATGAAGGCCTGAACTTCAGGTCGAAGCGTCGTAAAATGTTAAAATAAATATTATCATTTATTTTTGCATTCTTATTTGACTGATCACCTCAACTATTCTTCTCTTCATTATTCACGACTGTCAACCATTTTACCCACAATCACAATTTTTAAAGGTGTAGAGATGGTTGACCGTGATTATAATATGAGAAAAAGTTGGTCGGGGGGTACGGTCAAATAAATACTATATGTTAAATAGTATTTTATTGTTAACGCCGACGTTTAGACCCACTTTGTAGGTCTTCATCAGGGCTACAAAAGATACAAAATATAAAAGGTACACGGTGAAAATAAAATAAATGAATTATTAGTAGATATTAAATAGGAAAAAGAACTATTGCTTGTTATTATTTAATATCTACTAATAATTCATTTATTTTATTTTCACCTTAATTTTTATTATTTTTTATACTTAATTTGAACACACTATAATTGGGTGAGCATGTATTTCAAGCTTGTATTCGTCGGTGAAGATTAAGTTACAACAATAATAACCCTTAAAGTCTCATTTTTGTTTTAATGCGTATTTAACTAAGTTAATTAATGTTAAAGAAAAGTGGTAGGGAGGAAACCATGTCACAAGAGTGTAGAAACGGCTACATCAGAGGCTAGCGCTTAAACCATACGTTGGATATCTTATACTAGTGTTTCTATTTTTAAAACTTTCATGCTAGAAATAAATCTTCCACCCTGTCATATCTGAGTAAAAATATTTAGTTTAAAATAAATATAAAAGTTTAATATATTTTGTTAGCATATATAAATAAATAAGATAAGCTACAACAGTATCTCAGTATTGCACAGCAACATTCGTCATTCAACGGTTAAGTCCCCTCCACATTTTAGACCTCACCACAGCTCCCAGATGCACTGTTATTTCTAGTTTTTAGCTTAATTTGTAAAAAAAAAAAAATCCTTCAAAAACGCTATCCCAATTTTGTATGTGTTATTTATTACTTGGGTTATACTTCTTTATTACTTAATTTATATATATATATATATATATATATATATATATATATATATTTTTTTTTTTTTTTTTTAAATAAATAGATAATTTAAAAATTAATCTTGAAGAAAGGTACTCACATCAATAGTAGTAGAGTTATCGGTTGTTTCATTGATCTGTATCATGTCGACAATGGCTATGGTGAGGTTGACACGCAACATGTAGTTCACCATGAATGCCAAGAATACCATGGCGTTGAGGACTTGCACGCATGATATCTTTTCTGAAACAAAAAACCATAATTTAGATTAGTTTTCATCATAAATTATTGCTTTTGGAACTAAAACGTATGTATTTGTAATCAAATTATTTTTAAGGCACAGAAGCATAAACGATCTTAATCATTTATCTATAATTTTTTCGTTTTATGAAATAAACACTACATTGAAATGAATATATTAAATAAGAAATAGATAAGGAATAAATTTAAATAATGAAAAAAAAATAATTGGTAGTTCTAATAAAATATTCAAACTAAGGAATAGGAATCGGGATGCTTAGCTGAATGATACTAAATCATAAATGAATGATTACCAATAATATTAGAAGTTTAATTTTAATTTTTGTATTCAACTAATTCATTTTTTAATATTTGTAAGATTGAGCAGAAAAAGGTACACAAAATTTAAACATTCGACTTTATTAAATTTGACATTTTAATGAATTGTTGAAACTCATCCAAGCTTCATTTACAAATACAAAAATTCCATATGTATCTAATAGTTATCACGGGCAGAAATATTTCAGAAGTTATTTTCTCCAGAGAGAGCAAATTAATATATATATATATATATATATATATATATATATATATATATATATATGCTTTTGTTCAAATAGGTGTATTTATGACCTCCAATGTTGCTATCATCGTATTTTTTTTTAAATTAGAATGTTTTTCCCGTGATCTCCTAATGTAGTCATATCATTAGAGTGCTACCATTGGGTAGTTACTCAGCAAGTGTATTCATGTCATTATATCTATTATGTACAAATTTATTTGATGTTTTTGTGTAATACAGTTGTAAATGTCATAAAGAAATAAAAAAAAAAAAAAGAATGTTTTTAAAAAAATATATAAATATTGATTTTTTAAACAATTTGAAGCCTAAAATTCTATCTATATCATATGGCTTTTACGATTTCAAAAGTAATACTAGGTCGAACAGTAAAATTTAAATTAAAAAATAAAAATATTATTTTGTAAACACTAAATAATTACAATTAAAAATACCATTTTTTAAAAAAATTAGTATTTATTTGACCGGACCCCCCGACCAACTCCTTCTCTTATCATATCACGGTCAACCATCTCTACATCATTATAAAATATGTTTTTAAGAACAAAGTTTATAGTTAAGAGTAAAAATGTTGATTAGACCAGAAATTTAATTAGACATACACCAACAAGAACAAACACGGATTAATAAAAAAAAAATGTAGATAAGTTAATTTTAGGTACAGATTCATAATTTTTATAAATATTGAATTCAGATAAGTCCGGTTAAAGAAGTACTCATTATCATTTTTTTTTCAATTTTATATATTTATTGAATATTAATACAATCTGTCACACCCAAGAGCAATAAGCATTAGTGCTAAAAGTATCACCTCATACAATATATACATTATCATTATTTAACAACGCATCGAAGTTTGTAAGTAAAATCCGTCAATAGAAGTTGTAAGTAAAATCCGTCAATAGAAGTTGTAAGTAAAATCAGCAAATAGACTGCTTTGAAATATTGTGAATTATATCGAACTGCAAAATGGTTCATCATAACTTCGTTTCGCCACTATTCCCATTAACGTTGCATCACAGTTAAACTTTGCAACGGATAGCGGTAGCGAAGGTCTTAACGACTTAGCCCAAACTAGTTAAAGCTAATAGCAGAGTAATGTTGAAGTTTCCAATCGTGAACATTTATTGTTCCCACATAAAAAAAGGAAATAAAGCCAAAGAGGTCCGTTCAAGATCATATAACGTTGTAATCATATAATGTTGCCTTCTAGTACAAATAACGGAGTAACAAAAAAAGGTAGCTTTGTCTGGTGTTCGCATGCTGATATAGAAATAGATTTAAGAGATGAATGGTTAGTATGATCAGTCATAAAAAAAGTGAAAATAAATAAGTATATTTATTTTTATTTTTGCCGACGTTTCGGCCCAAAGTTAGGCCTTTATCAGGACTATGAACAAAAAAAAAACAAAAACAGATAGCAATAGGTATAAGAAACTATAAACACTGAATAATAAAAAAAATAACATATAAGTGTAAGGCATAGTCTAAAAAGTGTAGGTAGAATAAACTTAAAGTAAAATAAAGTAGGTAAAATAATAACAGTAACAGAGAATTAATAGATAAATAATAACTGCACCAAAACTAGCACTAATCAAATAATCATAATCAAAATAAAGAAACATAAGAAATGAAATATGAATTAAGAACGAAAAGTAATGGATTGTATGAGATAAAAAACTATGTGTGAACAAATAAATGGGGTGACATAGTAGCTAAAATATGATGTCTTAGTATGCTAAAAGAAAGTGAGATAATCTTAGAATAAAATGTAAAACAGAGAAAATCAAGATCAAAATAATCGCAGGATAAAATGTAAACCAGAGAAAAGGAATATGAAGTTATATGAGAAAATATTAGATGTAAATAGAAAATTTAGATACTGTAAAATCTATCAAAACACATTGACTACGTATAAGAGAATAAAAAGTAAAAATAAGGTAACTAAGATGTAATGAGCTAATGTATGAAATAAATTTACATTGTTTGGACTGTTTTTCACGGAATTCGGTTTAAATCATCGAAAGTTCAAAAACAGAGCTCATTCTGGGGTAGTTCGAAGATTGGCAACGGAAGGCGATATCGATATATAAGGTAGCATTATTTTCTCATATTGTTTAACTTCGGGGTGCCTTTTATTTTTATTTTTTTGTGTATATAACATTACTTTTCATAGTTATATATAAATATTTCAACAAATACTGCTTTAAAGCAGAAGAATGCAAGAAGTCACATGGAATCAATAAAAAAAAAAGACTGAATTTCTTGGTATGAAAAAAAAAGTTTAGAAATATCTCGCTTTTTTTTAAATTTTTTTAAATATGGAAATATGAAATTTAAATATATGACTGTTTTTATAATCACTATTGCCTATACTAATAATCTACTGTTTTTAATAGTCACTGTTGACGCTAAGTTTGCAAAGAATTCATCGATTCCTGAGGATATTTAAAAAAAAAAAAGATTCATATAAAAATAAAAAGTGTAGAGGAGTCATACTAGTTAGACAGCCATTCGACATTATTTAAAACAGACTGAAACTCATAACGAAATTATTGACTAACAATTTGGTGAACTTTTTTTCATAGTAAAAAGACTGAAGTTTAGATTTGTAGAGGAGTTATTTCATATTTACTTCTTGTCCAGTTCATTCTTATAAAAAAAAAAAAAAATATTAAAAAACCTAACATGAGACTAAACATCTTTTTTAGAGCGAATAAATATCATATGTAGATGTGAAATTAATCGAGTTGTATGTTGGAAAAACTTTTGATTTGGAGTAGCAGTAGCAACGGTACCTGTTATTTAAAAAAAAACAGTTACATGGAACAGGTAAAAGCGATTAAATGATTGGCTAAGCAAATGATAGGTTTTTATCGGCTTCGTTGTAAGGAAACAGATGACCATCAAAACAGGTCATACGAACCGCAGAGATGTAGTAAAAAAAGTTGCCTGCTTAACTGAGCATAAACATTAATATTCGTAGGTATCGTATTCCCCAACCACAACTCGCTACTGTGAGATGTTTCTCATTCCATCAGTGGCAGATCTGCGGGGAGGAGGAAGGCTTATAGGCTAGGAAAATAGAAGAATACTTTTTTTTTAGATATTTTTTATTTTTTTATAAACCTTCGAAGACCACTTAAACATCAGTTTATATAGTTTCTTTTTTTTTTTTGTTCTTACAAAGTAATACATTTAAAAAAAAAAAAAATAAGAGTCAGTAAATTTAAATCTTGAATCTACTAATGCATTTCATTATTGTTTAAATTTCATCTTGATTAAAACAGTTTACTAACACTACCCTATTTATAATGTTAGTTTACTAACATTGCCAAAACTTCTGTCATTAATAATTTCTGATCCTGAGAATAAATCGCTAAATATTTATTCTCTTAGTTAAATGAGCATATATTTTCTTTCTGTATTCCGGAAAAGAACCCTTAAATAAAATTAGATGGAAGAGGAAATTAAAAAAAACACAGCTGATGTTTTAACTGATCTGCAATATAAACATCCATGACAGTAAGAATCAGAATTAATTTTCTTTTTCGACCTAAACATATTTTTCACAATTTAATATTCACCAATTGCTTACCAATCAGCCTTTCAAAATCTTAAGACTAGACTTGAATAAACGAATCCTCAAGTTCATGAGAACACCGGTCTGAAAGACAGATCCAAAACTTACAAGGTCGTTTACTGCGTACTGAAGCTGTTCCGACAAAGATGCTGGCATTCCAAAATATGTCGTCATCTTTTTTGTAGCATAGGCATCATTTTAATGTTTTTTTTTCCTAATTGGAGGTTACTTTTATACAGATGCAAAAAATAACCACACAAAATCCTTCACAATTGAAACAGGTATTTTCGAAACTCATAACTCATAAAACATTTATTTTATAAAATAATCTCCAAACTTTGATATCATTGAACATTTTGTATTTATTTATTGAAATTTAATATTTCTTTTGAGTTCTACCAATGGGTAGTTTCTCTTCATGTTGTACATGCCATGTTACCAATTTCACATTTACTTATTGCATTCTCTATGTAATACAGTAGTAAATTCTATTAAAATAATAAAAAAAAAAATTTCTTTTTTCTCCCTTTGCTCGTCTTTTGGCAAAGCAGGTCTTGTCTCGGGCTAGGGGAGACAGCAGGGAATTATTGTTCCCCGTGATGAGTTAAAAGCTCCTCGGCACCGAAATTTGAACTCGCAATCTTCGCTTTAGCAAATTACCGGACATGGGTCGGGGTTGCCGAGCGGGCTAATGCGTGTGCACAGCACCGCGCGTTGCCCGGCAACCCGGATCAAAGATGATTAGATAAAAATAATTATGAGTTACCCCTGATACACGGGGAAGCTTTTAACTATGGAATTAACCTCCCACCCTCACCTTCTAAGTCGGGAAAACACCATACAAACTAAAATTCGCGGAATGGGAGGAAACGCACAAAATAAAATAAAATTGGTTGCCGGACAACACGTATTTTGCACATGCAGAATACAATAGTCAGATCGGCCACACTGCCCTCTGAAATTTACTAATATGTCGTTAAATTAATTGGTTGGTGTATTACCAACCTCAAATACGTAGTTTCAGTTCTGAAATATCCTTCGTTATTGAGTCATACTATTCATATACAGACATAGAGGTTCGTATTCTATGGTTATTATCAGAGAATAACAAAATGTATATATTTTTAAAAAAACTTTTATTATAAATTACTCACGATCGCAATATTTTCTCCGAATATAAATTTCATAAAAGCTTAAATGAAAACAAAAAAAGATTTTTCAATGAACATTATTAAATATTACTACCAATAGAAATTTCAATTATACTCTCTGAGCGCTAAAAACAACTCAATTACCTCAACTCAATTCCCTATCAAGTTAATTTAATCCAAATTAGTGTTACGTAAATTGAAATGATCTCGTGAAATCTATTAATTAGAGAAAATTACAAATTGATAATTTTGAACTGTAGCGCTTTGCGATGGAAAGTAAGCTTCTGCTTCCGAAATAATAACCTTAATTTGAGACGATATGCACGAATTGAAAAGAAATTATTTCTCTGTCTATTAGAAAGCACAAATCTCTCTAGTCTTGATGTAACGTTTTGCTATTTCTGTGTAAACTGATACGGCCATTTCCTAGATACCAATGTACCTTCTATAAATTGGAGTTTTGGGTGCGGTAATGCGATTGCCACACTGCATTAATTAATTACGAACCGGACGTCAACCGCGAGGAAATCGGTATGACAGACATGGTAACGCTATCGACACAGTGTGTATGATTGAGGTGAAAGGGTGTCGACCAATGACAAAGAAGGGGGAAAGTATTTCAAACACTGTGCACCTGCAGTCCTGTAGTAGTAGAGGAACGGTATGGCAATTTGTCCCTCTGTACACTGGAACTGATAGGATGTGAAATAAATGATGCAGCCCTGATGTAAACTGTGCAAATCTATTTCTCATCAGTTCCCTCATTTGTTGACATTAAGGAAAAGAAATAAAGGACTACCAGGATGTCCGTGCCTCAATTAATTATGAAACATGGATAAAAATAAGTGGGTTCCCCAGAAAACATGGTTTCTACCTCTGATAGGTTCAATCTGTAGCAGTTAGTGTGGTTGGAATCAATCATCCAAGAGCGAAATTCAAATTTAAACATCGTTCATAAACAGTTGCTCATCTAATTGTGGAAAGTTCTTAGCAAATTTCTTCTTATCACCTCTTCAATAGAAATGTTTGAGAAGATACCACATGTGATTAATCATTGGTGTTTAGGCAACTTTTCTAATTAAGGCAAATAACTCTCATGAGTTTTAATAAGGCAAGATTCAAAATTATGACATTATAATGTTACACAGTGTACTGTAACTTAATGGATTGGTAGGTTATAATGATTGTGCAAAAATGTCTTTATGCCAGCTTACATCTTTTGTTTACCTTGAGGATCCTCAGTTGCCGGAATCAGCGTTGTTGCCAGAAGATAAGTGACCCCGAAAAAATTAGTTCTTCTTGAGGATTAAGTGTTATCTTTTAGATCATCTGATCTGCCCCCACCACTCGCTGTAACGAGGGAAATTCAAACCATTTTTGGCACAAACAATTGGTATAAAATAAAATCATTATAACCTTCAAAGGATCACGAATACTTAATTCTTAATGAGGAGATATTGATTGTTGAACAACGGCTATGTAGGCAGTATCAAGATATCACATCTGAATGATGCATTCACGCCAAAGAGAGATAATAGGGATATTCATGCACTTGTTATAAATGCTTAATGTGCTATCATGATAAGAAGTCGGCACAAATATTAAATGAATGGTAAATAACCTTTCTGTGCTAAAGTGATAAAGTATTATTAGTTATAGTAAGGTTATTTATGCCTGTACTGTAAACAAATTTTGTGGGTTCTTAATTGGTTTACTAACGTTTTGGTTTATTTTTAAAATACCAAAGCCAATTGAAAACACGCCAATTGAGTTGCTGGATTATTTGGTTAAGAATGCTTTATCAGAAAGCATGATTTAAGATTCAGATGATTCGGAAGGTCAAGAACTTGATAAATACATAGATGAAATGCTAGCTTTCTTTATATTCCATTTCTGTGGATTTTGTACACAAACAAAGAAAAAAGAATAAAACACATCAAAACCTTAGAATAACTTCTCCGTCGTTTACGAAGTTGGTAACATATTACGGGACGCTATGCTGCGTTAAAATCGAGAGTGCTAGTGGCCATATTTAACATACATTTCGTAAATCATTTTCTCGGTTTTACACATTTAAGAGTTTTATTACAATACTTAGCACTGGTTGCATAAATACTGTCAATCTCTTTTCCATTGAAGAAAAAAAACAACAAAAAAAGAAACAAAACAAGCTGAAGACAGAGAAGATTAACTGATAAAAAGATTCCCCCTGACTCTGAATAAAAAAAAAAATTAAAAGTGAAGGGAACTAGGAATCGCGAGCTGAAGTGGTTATTATCACGTTCCCGATTTTTCTTCTCACAATAAAATTATCCAATTCACTAATTATCGACTTTTTGTCGACTTTTTGTGAGAGCCTTATGAAGAAATACTAATAAGAAATATTCGGCTTTGCGTTGTACTTAGTTGGAATCCTCAACAAAAACTAAAGCAACTAGAACGTTTTAAAAAAAATCTAGAATTCCTGAACCTATAAGTTTCCAATTTCAAAAGATTCATTTAAATGGCTAATAAGACCTGTTTGGACATCTAGGAGTTATGTTTTGAGGCACCATTAAACCATTGAATCTCACTAATATTAAATCCATATTATCCTGAATCATCAATGCATACTTCGTCCCAAATAAAATCATTCATAGCGACAATGTCCAATGCTACTGATATAGTCTTAACTCGATAATCATAATTCTATTCCCATACGAACCATCCAGTTTCTAACCATGCTTCCTCTTGGATTCCAAATAATGCTCCTGGGCGTCTGAAACAAAGTTGTTTTCGGGACCTTCTAATGCAAACAGTTCCACAATACTTAGGCCTTGTTGGATAGTGGCATGTCTTGAGCGGAAACCAAACTGATGAGAAGGGATGTTGTGGAATTCGAATATGAGTAGGATGCGTTTGAGAAGGATTTTTGAGAGGTTCGGGAGCAAGCTAACGGTTTATACGATGATGTGTTATTAACAGGTTTACCAGGTTTTGGGAACAGGATGATTATGGAGGTTTCCACACCAAAGGAAAATTGGTTGTACATAGTTAAGGAATATAATTGTGTTTTTTTTTTTTTTTAATATTAACTGAACATATTTGAGCAGAAATTAATGTAAACTGAAAGAAAAGCTTAGGGGTATGTGGAAGTTGAGTGATGTGTGCATAAGATTTTTTTCTTTTTATAAGTCTATACTTTTGAACGCTTTAACACTTGCAAGAGATGCGATAGACAGGTCATGTAAATGCCAATACCAGTAAACTACAGTACTAGCTAAAGATGTTTAATATAAAATATTTTAAAAAATTATAAAAATAAGATCGATGTTGCGTTGAAAATTCAATAATAATTAATTTTTGAAAAATAGAATGTGACTTTTGCAATGTTCTCGATTTTTATTGGTTGTTGGCATGCGACCTCAAAGGCGAAATATTATGAATTAATCTTTTATTTGTGCTCCTCGTAAAATTTAACAAATTCGTTCATAATGACGTTAGTAAAATAGTTACTTTTAAATTTCTATATTCGTGAGTGATAAGTTACGACTATCAAAATTTAAAATACAAACTAAAAATTACATTCACTAAATTGTAAGCTAAAAACGTAACAGGCATTTTAAAAATAACTGATAACCCCTGTAGTTATATAGTACCAGTAGTTTTATTGCAAATTAATGAAGCAGACGACTATTGTAAGAAGTTATGTTGGAACACCAAGCGACCTATTTACGTTAACAATCGGATCAGATAAGAAACGCCATTATCTTAATGCTTCTGAAATCAAATATTGATTTGAAGAAAGGCAAAACACGATGGATCAAATTCCTTTAGTCAGGCAGCGAAATAACTTGAATAGTGATTTTAAACTCATGGATTCAAATATTTACAGGAACCTAATAAAATTTAACAGACGAAATAGAAAATATATTTTATCGGGTTTCCTGAAAAAATGTTAACGTTGATTATGAATGATTTGGAAATAAACGACTCTATTGTGCATTAAATAATCAACTGAAATAATTTCATTTCAGTTTCAGTTAGGCGAAAATAATTTCTACAAAGGAAACAGAAACCTGTCAACTTGTAGAATCATGAAAATTTATTTATTATTTATAGTTATTTATTAATACAGGCAATGAGAAACGTTTGGTCTCTTGAATATTGATAAATATTTGAAATATTAATATATTTCATAGAATATATATGTCGTAGAATAATTTCTCAAACTTAACCTATTTCGTGTTTATCTATTGCCTCATATTAATTTTCAATTTACTTCAACATTCTATGAACATAAACCCTGAAAGCGATTTCTTGAGTGTGGTCTTTAAAAAGATAATGCACGTAATAAAATAGTGTTCCTTCACTTTAGGCGTTTAGTTTCAAAGAGGCACATATCAACAAAATAAAATAATTTTAATATGAAATTTTAATTTCATTTTTATGAACTGAATTGGAATCTTCAATGATTTGTAAAAAAAAAACTGAACGAATCACTTTCCATTGCAAGAAGTCATAGACCGTGATACAGACTCCTTTTTATCAAATGATTAATATCCGGCTGAAACTTCGTAAATAGCTTCATCTCATCGCAATCTGCAAATATTTTATTTATGAAAATTCTTGGAATGGGGGCGTTTTCAATCTGGAGTTCGGCAAACTTTGTCTATTTAATTACGCACTAAAAACTCGTAAGTACCCATTTGCTTTCCAGTTTAATCGTAAGATAACTTGAGCACAGTGTCGAGAAAAATGGTGGCCTTCAAAAATATTGAGCCGTTTGGCCTATATAACCACTTTATTTTGACAATTTGGGGATGTAGATCACGCTAAACGGCTCAATATTTTTAAAGACCATCTTTTTTCTCGACTTTCTGCTCAAGTTATCTTACAATTAAAGTGGAAATCAAATGGGGATTTACGTGTTTTTTGTACCTAATTAAATACACAATTTTGCCGACCTCCATTTTGAAAACGCCCCAACTCTCAAAGTTTTCGTAAACAAAATATTTGTAGGTTACGATGAGATTAAGCCATTTACGAAGTTTTAGCAGGATGTTAATAATTTGATTAAAAAGGGTCTGTACCACGGACTATTAGGTATGTATCAATGTCATAAAAGAATTCTAAATAATAATTGTCATTTTACTAAAAGTGTTACTGTTGATAAAAGTGACTGGTGAATACTTAAGTAAAAAAGACCTAAATATTTTATAATTTAACCTAAAACTAAAATTTCGTTCGAACTATGTCGTCACATAAGTCTGCCGGCCACGGAATTAATTCAAGTTCTCCGTTCAGTTATTCTTTTTTTTTTTTTGGCATTGTAGTGAGACGAGTTATATTTGGTCAGCATTAATATAATTGTGGGTAAATGGTTGACTGTCGTGAATAATGAAGAGAAGAATAGTTGAGGTCATCAGAGAACTGAACTAATGAACTTACTGATGAAGGCCTGAACTTCAGGTCGAAACGTCGGCAAATGTCAAAATAAAGATTATCATTTATGTTTGCCTTCTTATTTCTGACTGATCACCCCGACTATTGTTCTCTTAATTATTAATATAACGTAATATATTATATCTGTAATATATGAGATAATTTGATTTTGTAGTGCAATCTTTTAAAAATCAGTACCTTTCTTCTCTTTTTCAGGGTGAAAATTGTAATTTTACCAGAAATTAAACTAAGGAAAATAATTTCTAAAATTAAAGTGTGAATATGGTCTTACTTCGCTATAATCGTTGTCCAAGTGACAATGCTGTATTACTCAATAAATATATTTAAAAAGCAAACAATATATTTGTTTGAGCATATGTAGTGAGAATAATTTTGATAAATCAGTTTAGTCTGTTATATGTCAGGGAAATGGCAAGATAACTAGCCAGCTATCGGATCTTTTATAATGGCCAAGCAAACATTCAAGTTTGATACATTTTTAAAAATTTTAACTGGACTAATTTTAAGTTAAATCGTCAGGTCAGTGGTTCTTTAAGAGAATTTCAGGTTTTCAAAATTAAAAGAATTTAGATTTTGATGGAAACTATCATTTGGCCAGTTCATTAGCGAAATATTAAATATTTCGATTTTATAAGTACGGATTAATATAGAACAGGGATTTCCAAACTACAGCCTCAGGTCCGAAAGTTCTTTGATTAAGTAGTTATATTTTTAAAATTGTCCACCATATATGAAATTCAGTAAATCACGCTAACACAAGATTTACACTGGTAAATCACTATAAATATTTCTCTTTCATCAGTATTGAATAAGTTTTTGACACATTTGGTAAAAATAATCGTTTGTTGGCAGCGACTTTTGACTTCACCACTTGACCAAATTATAAAATTGTGGTACTAATTTGACACAGAATGTTCTTTAATTTCTCAAGGAGTTACTTTTTCGCTTGGACGCACTACCTGGAAATTAAAGGAAAAATGTTCCTACAAAATCGATTTTTTTTGTTGGCATCTACAAGTTTGGCCCGTGTGTTTTTACTTTTTGAACTCATATTTCCATTTCAAAAATATAAAACTTCTACCACATTTTCCGCAACACCATCTTAGTTTCACCAACTTCCATAATTTTTTTGATATTATTGTATAATTGGATAAATCCTTTATTATTATTTATATGATATTTACAACTGTATAAAAAAAAAAAAAAATACATCTAGTATATTCGTGCATGGGTATAATGAAATGAAACTCATGTTGAGAAGCTACCCATTGCTAGCACTCTAATAATATGTCTATATTAGGAGATCACGGGGGCCATCTTCTTTTCAGACGCCTCGGAGGGTTATCAGGAATTGAATAGGAAGTAAGGTTAGAAACAAGAGGATTGGGATGGTAATGAAGTTTATAATGGAAGGATAGATATCTGGATTGGGCCAAATCTGATAGATAAGGAACTTTAAGGTCATTGTGGATGATTTTATTTGTGACAAAGTAAGGACCATTTAGGATTTTACGAAGAATTTTGGATTATAAGGATTGGATACGAGAGGAATTTGAAGGTTTGGTGGAGCCCCATAGCTCAACTCCGTAAGTCCAAATAGGCCTTATTATAGTCATGTATATGAGTCTTTTGTAATTAATTGGAAGGTTAGAGTAAGTTTGTCTAGCAAATGCTGAAGTAATCGGAAATGTCGAGCGGTTTCTTGTAGTTTCAGTCTGGTATGAGGATTCCAAGTTAGAAGTTTGTCCAGATGGAGTAATAAGGAACGGATTTGTTCAACAGGAATTAGAGAGGTGTTGATAAATGATACTGAAGGACATGAAGTCATTGGTTTACTGGATAAATCCAAATATACATTTTGAATATTTAATTTAGATTTTTTAAAATCTATTAAAAAAGATTCGTAGTTACTATAATAATAATAATAAAAGGCTTAGCGAACCCGGATGTTCGATGCCGACACCATCAATCGGTTATCGCCTCCCTCCACCGTTCGCCGTCCAAACCCAGTCCCTTCAGATCGGCTTTAAAGCAATCTTCCCACCTTCGCTTCGGTCTACCTCTTGAACGTTTATCATTCGGTACACGTTATTATAATAAAAGTAAATAAAATTCAAGTTTTTTTTAAATTTTTATACCAATATATAGGTAACATCGATTTATGCTTTCAATGTTTTTTTACGATATGCCGATATTGTTAGCCACAACACGCGGAGTGTGGAGGTCACAATTTGGCCTGCTGGCCAAAGCGTTAGGCGACCTCTGCTATAGAATAACACATCATAATACTTCGGGATACTACACTCATCTGGAACTCCTTTATTAGGAATGATTTCTCTGCGAACACCACACTCGATCCAAGTATAACAAAAGGCAATTATGCCTCTCCTCTTATTAGAATGGGAAACCGCATATTTAAAAATTAGCAGTTGATTGCCTTATGGTGTGAGCCCAAGTCATTATTTCCCATCATCACTAGTTCCTGAAGAATCAGGACAGAAAATTTCGAATCCTCAGATGGAAGTTCATCATTAGTCTGATTATTATTGAATGAAAGAAACGGTAAGGATTTCAGAGAATTCGAAAAATGAAAGGTAACATAAATGAAAGTCTTCCACAATTTAAAAGCAGGAAGAAGGAACAAACCTGAAAGAAACATAACAAACAGGAATTAAGCCATCAAGGACCTACAGGACATGGTCAAAGAGAAGTGAATGAAGAAACAAGCTTAAAAAATTACGTTAATGCGATAAGCAACCGAAAATATTTAAAAAAAGGTACATCAAGAGTATTACAGATTTTTCATGTCCAAGGCCAGGCATAAAATGGAAATGTGTCCCTTAAGATAAAGCTATGTAGCCCATTTTTATCAAATAACATTAACCAACTCTTGTTTTGTTTCTGAAAGATATTTATTTATTTTATTTCGCTGAATGATAGGTTATTTGCCATATATAATATAATTATATATATATATATATATATATATATATATATATATATATATATATATATATATATATATATATATATATATATACACAGTATGTTTGTTCTAAGAAGCTATAAAACAGGAAAACATTAATATCAAACTTTACTACTGACACTCCATTTTTAGAAAAATGTTCTTGTTTAGTAAGATTTAAATCCATATTAATTTAGTTGAGATTACATAATACGTTGAGATTCACTGCTAGTTGTATAAAAATAGTTATGTAATTTGATATTCTGAGAGAGCCTGTTTTATCAACATAAATAAGAACGATAAATCGCAATCAAATTTTATTACCATTTTTTTTTTCTTGACTTGGGACGTATAGCAATAAATTAGTTTGTAAAATAAACTGTTTATTTATAGTAAAATACTGCCTTGTCAAAAAGTTTTCATCTCAAGTGATAAGAAACATATATATTTTTTTAACACGTCTCTATTATGGGAATCGATATTGTATTAAGTAACCAACTAAATATTTTTAATCCTAATATTTACGTTTTAATGAAAAATGTCATGTATGTAATAATAAATATGACTGGTTTTAATTCAAATTCAATACAGCATAAAAAAACAGCTATTAATAAATTGAACTAATGCTGCGTTAATGTTTTTTTAGTGAATTTTAAACTTCAAACTCTTTTCTTTTTAGCAATGTAGTTGATTTATCTATATCCTGAAAATTGTTATTAGTGTGTAGGAAAAATGGTTTAAAGTCCGATTGAAGCACTTGCCCCATCTAAATGGGGGAAGTGCATAAACATCTAAAAACCATTACAGTGAATTCATCATTTATCAGAATAAGTGCAAAAGAAAGGAACTCCAACCAATTATTTTGCTCCTTGAAATTTCAAAATCAGAAAAAAATCACAATGGTTGAATTTTTTATAAACGTATAAGCGTCAAGTATAAACCTACGATCAACAAGTGTGACTATGAAGCATCCCAGTGAGGTTACATCGTGCAATAGAGCGCTTCAGAGGATTAAAGTTAGAAAGATGAAGTTCGCATAAGCGCCGACTCATAAAGACTATAGGGAGTGCCAAATTATATGATCACGGAGTGGGGGTGGGAATATTGTTTGGAATATTTACTATATGCTCATATGCTATATACACTGACAGGCAAAAAATTCCACTCACTTGATTTTTTCATGTTTTCATCTAAAAATATTTCTGCTTTGGATTGGTCTATTGTTTTTAATGAATAAATAGGTAATCTTTTTGTTTGTTTTCAATTAGGGATGTTAATATAGAGGACAATAACCCTTAATCCTTAATTCAATGAAATGATTCTAGATTCCAATGTTTACTTTCTATGGAATCAAAATGTATATTCAGTATCATTAGTTCAGTGCCGTTTCTTGCAGCACATTTCTTTGTCTCCGGCTTTTAATTTTTTTAATATTAAGTTTAAAAATGCCTCTTAGTGCTGAAGATGTTGCGCGGTGGTGCGGCACTTATTGGTGATGGACGTTACATTAGATATGCAGCTAAAGCCATCGGAGTTCCATATGAAACTTTACGAGACGCCGTCAGGCGTTTTCGGGTAACTGGTTCTTACAATAGAAGGCCCGGTCCCCTAGCCCTGGACGGACTAGGATAACAGAACCACGGGATGACCGGTTTTTGACTTTGAGAATTTTACGAAACCGGCACCTTACCGTTGTTCAAGTGATTCATCAGCACGAAGAAGTTCGAAGTGTGCAAATTTCTGAACGTACCGCTCGGAGAAGATCAAATGAGTATGGATTAATGGCTTTTGGTTCAGTAAGAGGACCAGAGTTGACCAGAACTCACAGAGTAACACGGCTGGCTTTTGCTCGAGAACACAGCCATTGGGCTATGGACAAATGGAGTACTGTACTTTTTACAGATGGGTCAAGATTCGCTCTTCGATCTCCAGACGGGCGTGAAAGGGTGTGAGGAAGAAGAAACGAAAGATATGCAGCCTATAATTTTTCTCAGAGCCAACCTTTCCAACGTGGTTTCTTAATGGTGTGGGCTGGGATTTCAATGGAGCGCCGCACAAAATTGGTTGTTCGTGGAGGGTCTTTGACGGCCATTCGCTATGTAGATGAGATTTTGGAACCTCATGTGTTGCCTTTCCTCAACGAAATCGTTGATCGTTCTATTCTAATGCACGTCCACATGTCGCCCGCATAGTGCAGACGTTGCTTCAACAGAACAATATTGAGGTTTTAGCCTGGCCACCACGTTCTCCAGATTTGAACCCCATTGAGCATTTATGGGATAACCTCGGAAGACGAATTAGAGCGCGTGCAACACTCCCTGATACACTGCAGGACCTTGAAAGGGCTCTTCGGGAGGAATGGGCTATCCTCCAGCAAAGGGACATTTCCCGACTGGTGGAAAGTATGCCGAGGTGTCTTCAAGAAGCAGTGAAGGCAAGAGGAGAAAACACGTGCTTCTAAACGATGATGTAATTAATTTCTTTTAGAATAATAATGGTTCGTTTTTCAATTTTTTTTTCTCTAATCTTTCTTACCCAATCACATTTCGATTATTAAAGGTAAAAAAGATTATAAAATTCCAGAAATACTAAGTATTATCTACAAATACCATTTATTATATACAAATACAACTTTACAGAAATATTTTTAGATGAAAACATGGAAAAATCAAGTGGGTGGAATTTTTTGCCTGTCAGTGTATAATATATGCCTATATGAAAAATTACTAAACCAGGCAAGTATTGAATTGTTTCAAGCCCTTCCTGATGACAAAAAGTATTAAGTCACACAAAATACGTTAAACTAACAGTTTGGTATTTTAATAGATCCCTTTTATGGTTTAGTCGAGTTTATGAACCTGAAACAGGATACCGTTAAACAAATTCTACTGTACCTGCTAGTTGATAGATTAAGTCCTTTGTAATGTAATAGTAATGTACACAATGGATATGTTCATAAAGTTCATACTATCGCAATTTCTTGGGGTACTTAGACCCCATCACGATAACATTGGAGGGGGCGAAGGTCTCAAACCTTGCGAGCCCCTAGAAGTCGGTGCTTATGGAAATTCGTACTTCATACAACAAATGGCAGTTGATGTAATAAAATCATTATAAGATTTAACAGATTAATGCACTTGCCCCACTTCACCTTATATATATTATTAATAATCTCACAGCTTGTTAGGCAGTCACGACTGCACGTCCAGAATATATGTTTAAAAGAAAAAAATGGAATTATACATTGAAATCAAACATACGCTTGTTTATTATTTCTTAGAGTTGTCCATACAAGTGTAATTTATCTCCTATGATATGATGTACTAACTTTGTATGTTTCGCGTTTTATGGTCTTCTATATTTTTTTAACACGTTTCGAACACTTCTTGAAGTCAGACGTGAAACATTTTTGTGTCTCCAGTCCAAATTAACTGTGGTCATGGCAGTTACTTAATTATCTTGCTCTGAAGAGATATGGTGACTAAAATTGATAATAACCGAACTTTTCTTGATAAAACTTTTTTATTTAGGTATTTTCAAAATTCCAAACTATGCATTGTGAAAGAATTTATTCATAAAATTTGTTCTTATAATTTTAAATTATGAGAGCGGCAGGCTACGAAGTAGGTACAAGGTCCTAATAAGACGAGGAATGTTTGCAGTTCGTCGAACTTCAGGAAAGTGTTCCTTATAAAACTCACTGAGGAGACTTCTGCGAACTGGGACAGGAATCTCTCTCTCCTTCTCTGCCCCTTACATATTTTAATAACGAACTCTATCTCAGCAATACCAGAATATCTATCTGATGTCTTTAAAATTGAAAGAATCCCAAACTAACATAATTATTTTGATATGTATGTTTAATTCAAAGCTATGAATTTTCGAAACAGTAGATCGAATTTATTTATTTTTTTAAATGAAAACTTCTTTAGGGGCATTTTCCACTTTTATTTATGGAGAGAAAATTAGATTGATCCGTTAGATCTCCGATTTGTAACGCTGGGGTTAATTTTGCTGGAGTCGACTAATTCAAGTGTTTTTGCGTATGGATTAAAATATCTCAGAAACTAAAAAGTGGACCTACACACTGTAAGCGAGAGAATTGTTCAGCATATAATCTTCTCTGTAACGGACTATTATTTAAAATTGTATCTTAATGCGACGCCGTGTTAGGGAGGCAAAAATGAAAAAATAATGTATAGACAATGAAACCAAATGATAATGAGTTTTATTGAAGATATGGATTAAAATATCTCTGAAACTAAAAATCGGACCTGCATACTCTAAAAGAGGAAATTGTTCAGTATTTCAACTTCTCTGTATTGGGCTATTATTCAAAATTGTATCTTAACGCGACGCCGTGTTAGAGAGACGGAAAGGGAAAAATAATGGCAAAAACCAAATTATAACGAATTTTATATAGGGTATGGCTTAAAATATCTCGAAACTAAAAATCGGACGTGCATACTATAAGCGAGGGAAATGTTCAGCATTTCATTCTCTTTATAATTATTTATAATTTATATTTCATATTATTAATCTCGCCCTGTTGATTTTTTCACTTATATAGTGTGGTCTAAAGCACACACCTTAGTTTTTTTAAGATGATCAACATACAAAAAATACATACCTGTAAAAATGATCCTATACCATCTTGAAACCATGCTTCCATTTATCAAAGCTTCTAATAACTGAATGAATCAGATAACTATTCATAAATGACTCCTCTCATAAACGAATACACAAGAAAACAAAACAAACTATACTTTAAATACTGTCATATAAGTAATATATTCTGTACATCATTATACTTTTAGAATATAGTTGTATAAAAACATGACCTAACCTAACCTAATACAATTTATTTTCTATTAAGTTAGGTTAAGTTATAAATACTTGACAGGTTGTTCTTGAATGCCATTTAGAAGGCTCTTATTTTACCGTTTTCTAAAAGTTTAGCCGATTTTAAAAGTTTGTTTGTTGATATTGGTTTTGGTATTCTGCACAGAAAGTAATTTTCTAAATAAAAAAAGACACCTTATTTATTTTATTTCCTGGCAGACAGATTTACATTGTTGGCGACCTTCATTCCTTTTCTTTTTGAGGTGTTTGAGAATCTTCTAAAGCTTCAGAGCAAAATAGGTATACCGGGCACAATGGCTTGCGTAAATCAAAGTATAAAACACAAGGAAGGAAGAATAACAAAGCCCACCAAGAGTGACTATCCCCCCAAGTGGTGGTTCATAACCTCCGTCTCAGAAGTTTGGTAACTCTCCTTTCCTTAAACATCTGTGGAAGTGAAAATAAAATTTTGTTTATTTAAAATTACGCTTGTAATGATCTGTTCCATAGTACGGAATATCCTCAAATTTAAAATTTCTAATATGGTTCACTCATATAATTCATATTCCCATAAAAATGCAGCAATAAAAAATGTTTATTAACAGTTTTGATAAGAATAAGTTGAACATTTATCTTATCTTATCTTTATCGTTATTTTTATAGTTAAATAAAGATTTTAGAATCTGAGGTATGTCTATTACTGGTACCGACCCCTGTCCAATACTAGAACAATTGAATTTCGTGGTGTCCATCACTAGTGCTAAAAGGTGTTTTTTTTTTTAAAAGATGTTACATAACTGAAATTTTTTAAATTTTAAAATGTTAAATAAAAAAAGGAGACCCTAGAGATTCTAAATGTCCAACGGGTATAGTATATAACTATAATAATTACGGTGGCTTAACCAAAAAAAAAAAAAAAATAAAAAAAAAATCCTTAGCTATGTCCATCATTGGAAGGCATACCCTACCATTTTTTTTTCTCCCCTACCTCGCCTTTTAGGCTACGCGGGATTTTCCCGGGCCGGGGGGTGAGGACCTGAAATTTAAAATCCCCTCCGGCACCGGGACGCGAACTCGAACTTTTTAAATCTTCCCAAATCTGTAATCCGGTTGCCAGGCAACTCGCGGTGATGTGCACATTCGGCCACCCCGCCCAAAGGCAAACATTATTTTATGTTGTTTCTATCGTTTTCTAAATGTAATTACCGTTATTTAAAATAAATTAATTAAAAATCCAAGCCTCCCCCCCCCAAAAAATAACATCCTGGATCCGCTACTGCGCATTACTAAAAAGCGTTGTTCAGTTCATCGTAGGTGCCTTAAAGTTTAAAACGATGTGAGAAAAAAGATGGTGATTAATCATGCAAAATTGTTCAGCCAACATCTTCAAACCTGAAGACAAGGTCAACAACTATATTTCGCTTTAACTGAATTACAAAGCAAAACAATACCAGAAATAATATTTATATCAGAAATGATTATATTTATCGAAGCTCTGGGTTATTTCTGGACCTACTTAGCTCCTTGTAATAAAATATACTGGTTGATAGTTGAGGTTAATTCGTGTCAGATCAGACGGAATCAAAGCGCTACTTCCTGAGATATATAATATCTCCGATCATATTGAAACACAATAGAAAATAAATAATGATGTTCTAATTATTCCAATAATTTATATAATTTCATCAAGTAACGATGTTTTTGTTTTTTAATTCAGTTTCATTTCAGCAGCTGTTGTTATATTGGACTCAAACGTATTGGATCTCAAACAAAGGTTACAGTTTTATGTAAAGTTTCCTTTTTAGGAAAATTCCAAGGTTGGCAGAAGAAAAAAAGGGTAACAATTTGTATCAATCAAAGCAATCACCTGCAGAGGTGCCCAGAAGGGGGTTTCATGGCGCCAGTTGCGCCATCAAAGGGGGGCATAATTTGACGTTGTTTTTTTTAATTTTTGAGGAGGGCAAATTTGTACGGGGTTATGAATTTTCGGATTAAGGGGCAAGGGAGAAACATAGACCAGACCACAGAAAGTGTAATTGTATATGATCAACGATTTTTCTTATTCCACCTTAGCTTTCTCTGTTTTTAAAAAAAGTGAGCAATAAAATATCTTGGGAGGAGAGGGACAGGTAGGTTCCTGCGTCATCGACCTTGTGGAGGAGGGGGGTGGGGCACCTCAGTTCACCTGAGTACTAAGTATCAATAATCTGAGCAAACTTCAATATATTTTTAAAATAATATAAGTAATATAGTATAACTCACATAAAACGTGTAGTTACATAATATATAATACATAATAATACATTAGGTATTATTTTGTATATCTGTGCCCCGGTTGTAAAGGACGTCATTTGTTTTATTAAATTATTTAGTAGCTAAAAAGAAATTTTATCAGCTCAAAGTTATAGATAATTGGCTTACTGAACAAACATAAAATATGACACGGTGTCCATTATTTCCGGGGTACGTAAGTAAGAAACAAATTATAATACCTCAAAGTTCTGGAACATTATCTTCCATGAACTAATGCAAAAATGGACAGGGTGTTCTTTACGGATATATTTGGACGGAAGGGATTTTTAAGTTCATTCTAAGGATGGAAAAAGGGTAAGTCTGGCTAACCAAAAGATATATGTATATATGTATATATACATATATGGTAAAAACTCTGATCCCTTCATCGTTTAAGTATTCAATATCAATACGATATTCTATTCTTGACAAACATTTTTGAAAGAGAGAAACAATCTTATTCAAAAAAATATTTCTAATAATATGGTCTGCACAAAATAAATTACCGTCTAATTATTTACTTAATTTTATGAATTAAACATTTACGAAAACGCAGAGTATCATAGTTTGTTCAAAAGGGAGCCATTAAACTTAGTTTTACAAACCGACGCGTACAGTTGTGGTTTGAATCCACTTCTTCAACTAAATCCGCAGGTCAGGGTTTGTATAACTGGTTCTTTAGTAGCTAGTTCCGTTATAATAAAATAATTTTTTTTTTTTTACAGATTGATAACTCTTTTTTATTTCATTAGTAAACTAAGCATTTTTACTCCTAATGAAAAAATTTATTCGTAATAAAAAAAATAAAAATATGTTTAATCTGCGTATTAAATATAACAACGATGTAAAATAAAATAATCTTGAACAAACATAATAATAAATATTTATATTTAATATTTATTATTATAATATTAATATTTAATCTATTTTTATTATCATGAAGAGAAGAATAGTTGGGGTGGTCAGTCAAAAAAGAAGGCAAAAATAAATGATAATATTTATTTTTACATATGCCGACGTTTCGACCTGAAGTTCAGGCCATCATCAGGGCTGAACTTCAGGTCGAAACGTCGGCATATGTAAGAATAAATATTATCATTTATTTTTGCCTTCTTTTTTGACTGACCACCCCAACTATTCTTCTCTTCATTATCCACGACAGTCAATCATTTACCAACCATTTTTATTATCATGAGAAGGAGTTGGTCGGGGAGTGCGGTCAAATAAATTCTAAATTTTAAAAAATAGTATTTTTATTTCTTCTGTTCATTTTTCCTTACTTTGGTGTCTTGAAGTTGTTTATTTTTTACAATAAATTAGGCCAATTATCACCAACATTTTATTGATACGCATTAATTTTGACGTTTCAACCATACTAAGGGTCATTTTCAAATCTTGATGAGTCCTCCGTTATATGTTCATCATTAATATTGTAATTAATATGTTCATTGAACATTAATTTGTCATGTTCTATAGAGGTTTCGCCTACGTCATTTCTGGAGGGACTAGGTATTTTTAATTATTACGGCGATAAAAATACTATTTTTTAAAATTTAGCATTCATTTGACCGCACCCTACCGACCAACTCCTTCCATATTATATCACGGTCTACCATCTCTACATCATTATTTTTATTATCATAATGCATGTGTATTATATATAATAGATACATAATACGCCTAAGGTATAAAAAAAAAACTCACTATCAATTCACCCATTTTAATATGCTGTATCTTTCTCGATAAATATTTCAGGATTATAATAAACCACATAAAACTAAGAAATTCACCCACGAAGAGACTGACAAATTTGTAAACGGCATGATTTTTACTTTCCTAATATACTGCAACAATTTATAACTTGGAATTATTATTACTATTGCTTTTGGCAGAACTTATAATTTACTGTAAAATTTCATTTTAATTATGCATTACAAGATACCAGGGCTACAGGCGAAAAGTTAACATTTATTTTTCTCATGTAACTTTTCAATAAACGTTTAATTAGAAAATATATTTAAAAACCTTCTAAAGCAATTCAGGTTTAAATACTCCTGAACATTAAATCAGTAAAATCGTTAAAAAAATTAACAAGAAAAATATTTAAAAATAAAATATCAAAATCTCACATAAAATAAGAAACATCAAACAATAAAATAAATAAAAAGTTTGGATTTATTTTTGTTTAATGGAATTTCCTTGCTGTTTTTACCAATATTAATATTAATTTTGTTTAACTTATAGGATTCATAAAAGTTTAAATTATCAAAAGTCAAAAATACCAGGAGCTAGATAATTATTGTTGTAAATCCGACGGGAGATTTACGACCTGAAGCCTCTCCTCAAAAATATATTTTTATTCAGTGGTCTACATGGTCTGTGAGTTATCTATTTAAATAAAATCAAGATTTTGTCTGTACATTGAATAGAATCAACCCGTTTAATGATATCTTTCAGTTTCATACATTGCAGACACCAAATCCACTTTTTAAAAAAATTTTGTCTGTCTGTATGTCCGCATTGCAACGAAATTTTGTCAGAGGTAAGCTCAGCAATGGCTTATTGTAGGCTTTTGAAATTTTGACATTATATTTAGGTTTACTTGACTTAAAATATAGGTTTTAAATGAAAACAAAATATTGAGTAGAACCAAAGTTATGAATTCTTGAGTAATTTGTTTAGAGATCACGGTTTAAGTAGTTACTTCGATTCTAATCCCAACCTACTGTACTGCAAGTCACATTTAAAAGTTGTACTACTCAACTGATGAAAAAAAATCTCACAACTCAACGAGAAAAATCCGGAATACCGAACATCTGTAACGCGTTGTCACATAAAACGTGTAAAATACACTCATTTTTCAACATTATCCGATCTTTCCGCTCAAGGTGTCATTCGATTTACCTTCTCGAGCCTAACAAATGTTGCGTTTATATTTTTAGGATTGACCAAACGGATTAGCCGGAAATTGGGAAAAAAAATTTAACCCAGCCCGCAATAATATTCAGATCAAGTTCTAATTTTACAAGGATGTAGATTTATATCCAATGTTATTTTGGTTATTTTTTAGAGTTTAAAGCAGTGGAGAGATTAAAACTCTTTTTGATTAATTAATCGACTCCACAATCTCCTCGCTTCATTATATGTGAAAATTAAACACATAACAAATTTTAATAGTTCGGTGGTCGTCGGTTTAGTTGTGTGGTACCTAAACAAATAGGCGAATAACAATTTTTTTGTTATCGCTATTGCGAAACCTTGACTTTCATAGACCCAGAAAAAAATTCGAAACAATCCCTCTCCTCCATCCTGACCCAATTTTATGAAATTGAATTTGGAACCTCCTCCCATAATACAAAGTCCAACTCAAAAAAAGATTCTCAAATTTTAACTATACACCCGTCAACGATGGGTGCATCAGCTAGTCTGAGCTAAATACTTAAACAATCACAATATGTATTATTTTTTAAATTATAACGAATGCATTTCAGTTAGTAATTGTAAGTGCGTGTTAAAAACATATTAAAAAATTGTACTTGAAAGTATTATTGTTTCTGAAAACTTTTTTTTTAGGCCTTAAAAGACCACTTTAACATTATTTTTATAAAGTTTCTTTTTTTTTTTTTCTTCCAGAGAAATTATCGTTATTAAAAAATAAATAAATAAAACCAAGACCCCAAAGTCAAGTCCTGGAACCTGTACTGCAACTATCTATATATTAATTAATTATATTCTCTTCGAGGAATATTTATTTTAAATCTTTCTTGGAATAAAATGGGAAGACAAATAAAAAAAACTTGACTAACTTTTTTAATTCAAGACCATGTTATTTCACAGCGTAGAACGTAGACTTAGTAATATTCAATAACCCTGTTTAAGCCACAAATAATTTAGATTTAAACATTGGTTTAATTTAAACAAAATGAAAAACGGATAGATTTAATTAAAGTAAACACGACGTGTTAACTGATGATTAACATAAATTGTTCAGTAACATGAATACCTCATCATAAATCATCTGAGAGAAAACATCTAATCTGGCAATAATCAAATAGAAGATACTTACAAATTCATATTGTATTTTGAAATTTATTTCAATATTAATAGCTAGGCTAAAACACTCCTTCAAAGAATATAAAAATTAGTTAGCGATAGATAATTCATGATAACCTAATGAACCGACCGGAGTATCTAAAAATCTGTCACAGTTATAAAAATTTGCAAACAGTAATGTGATCTTTTTTTTTCTTGTTGTTCAATAGTTGTTCCTGTGAGAGATCGGAGCTAAATAAATAAAGAATCTAAATATTTTATCTTTTAAAATAATATGGAATAACAGCTACTGTGTGTTAGTAAGTGTAAAAAAAAAAACACATAAAAACTTCGTCCCTATAAATATTATGGTTTCTGTAATTAATGTTATTTCTATTTTATTTTATTATTATTATCTACAGAAAAAAAAATTAGTGAGAAGATAATTAATGAAACTTATTTAACTATTAAATCAAGTACGCTATAAGCCAAATAAAAGCGAAATGTATGTGTAAGAGTTAACTTACATATATAATTTAATTTAGAATAGAAAAAAGGCAGTGACAAGATAATTAATGAAAACGTCTCAAAACTGGAAATTATTATTTTTTATTTTTATTTTTATATATATGATAAATAATCATTATTTGCACAATAGATTTGTTTTATTTAGGAGTTCTCATATTTAGAAATTCTTATATTTTATTCTTTAATAGCATTTAGAAATTCTTACATTTTATTCTTTAATAGCCCTTCAAGGACCACTTAAACATCATTTTATCTACTTTATTTTTTTTTCTTTTAAAATAATTTTGTACAATAATATATATTAAAAATCAAAGAAAGAAAGAAAATTTAAAAAGTCGTCCTCCCCATAAAAAAAAAAATAAATAAAAATATATACTGAATCGGTACTTGTGAGCGACGCGGCCTCTATGGACTGCTATCTGCAATTATCTTGTTATTTAAAGTGTTGTTGTTACTTATATTTCTTATTATTAAATGTTTATAACCTGAACACTGATAATTATTATAAGGCACTGATAATCCTGCTACCACTGAGGTATAAAGCTTTTCTAACTGAAGGCAAGTTGTGAGGAAACGAAATTACTAACACACATAACAAAAAGCAAACATGTCTATGCATTCAAACATCAATTAATTATATGGTGAATAAGATTGTAATCGTGAGATCGTTTAGTGAGACGGAGAAATTCCACGAAAAAATAACAAGTAATTTCCAGGAGCTCAAAGATACAATTGGAACTTTGAGGAAAATTTGCGAGATTTTGTGCTGAAGGTCATGAAGCTAATGCAAAGTTCCATTTGGTATGGCATCAGCCATGTTGATTCTGGACTTCTTTAAATTGTATTATAGAAAATACATTTTTAAATCGACAGAATCGATCAAAAAATTAATAAATGTATTTGAAAACATAATTACTTTAAGAATATATTTTGAAAAGAAATGATCATTAACGAAATATATTTTAATTATTCAATTATTATTTATAATGAGTAAATTCTATATTAATTATTGTCTTTATATATTATTTCTTGGTATTTTATCTTTATATATTTATAGGTGCTTTTTTTTTGTACGCCACATATTCATCAATTCTTTATCGAATCCGATGATTCAGTCCTCATTCGGAAGATCTTCAGGTGAGAAAAACAGTAACATACTCCCGAAATTAAAGGTAAAAAAGTTACATTGAAATAAAAACTTTATTTGCGAATAAGCCTAAAAGTATACATTTTTTTTGTTGATTGTACCCATGATTATTTGAAAGGTTACTAAAGTCACTACGAAACAAACAAACAAAAAATTATCGAATTCGGACAATTATTAGCTGATAAACTGTTTATTGTATTTCACCGTAAGCATCTTGGTTAAAACATGAATAAAAGAATAAGTACTATAAAAATTAAAATCAATTATTTTTTAAATTTGCTTGATGACTTTCCCCAATAAACCGACGATATATCAGTATTTAAATCTACTATCGGATCTAAAGTAATTTAAATTCCCCATTGGTATAATAAAAGGCATCTGGCGACAGATGCAAAGTACGCATACAGCGTGCGTAGCCCTTTTACCTTAAAATGCCCTTGGGCAATAAAAGGAAATTAAAAAAAATAGGTATATATAATATTTATATATTGTATTTTGTAATAAAGAAATTCCTGGGGGGTAGGAAAAAAAAGTAATTTAAATACATTAAGTAATTTAGGGTATTAAGCATATATTTTACCCATCTGTAAATATTGCTTGAAATACTATTAGCACCGTGAACTTCATTCTACAGACTAATCTTGAGGTTTCTCAGATGCTGAATTCCAGACTGAGTTTGATGCAAAGGTATTACAAAACAAAATAAGGATGAATTCATTAGATCATAGCCATTTTCGGTCAAGTTAAAAGGATGTTGAATATAGCTACCGAAATACAGTGGCTGGCGAGCTCCAATTAATTTCTAATTGATACTAATAGCACTAAATTTCCTATAAAAAAATAAATAACGTTTATAATAATTTCGATAATAGCTATAATGCTCGAAACTTCAGGGCCAATGGTTACCGAGGAAGAATTAAAAATATTTCCGAACCATTACACTCTGGGATTGTGGTCACTTAGCTCGATGCAATTGCTTCTGAGAAAAGGAAGAAGTTTTTTTAATGGCGGGACATTTATGGGTACAGTTAAGTTAAATATTTTAAAATAATTATATTCGTTCAAACTGAAACTTTAGTAATCGATAATCATTAAAATATTATGGAATAATTAAAACTCTTAAAATTCAGCTGATAACATACTTTGATTACGTAGGTATATTATGTCGATTGTTATAAAATATATACTTTGTTTTTTACTGTAAGATTATGATATAAATAAGCATCACAATTATCTTTAGGAAAGGGCTTTATAAGTATTTATGAAATCATAACTTTTTTTATTTTATTTTGTACCTAATTTTTACAAAACTTTCGTAAATATTAATTACCGTGACCACACCAAATAAATCGTGAGGTGAGCACTAGCTAAATATAATTTAGCTGTTTCGAGAAAACATGAATTAATGTTTCTCATGATTTTGAAATAATGTAACTGTCAATTTACCATTTTAAAATTAAATGTAGTCATAACTTAATATTCCGATTTGATGAAATAATATATTTATAAAATATCCTAGTTATATAATGGATTTTTGCGGATTTTAAACTTATGTTTTTGCTAAAATTCTTTAACATTTTTTTAAAAATAGATACTTAACCCACGAAATAATGACCCCAGATTATTAAATGAAAATTTATTATGGTATTTTAGAAACACATTTGATAAACTATATTAATTTCTGTTACGGAATCATATCTATTATGATTTACGAGAAATCTACAAATTAATACTTTTAACCTTTGAAATCCGTGTTTTATTTCGTAATAAATCACTTGTAAAAATTTAATTTTAAAATACTTTTTCTTTGTGGGATATTACAATCTGTCTCGGTAAAGGACAATTATAATAAAGTTCAGAGAGTATGTTCACATCGTATATACAGAAACATGTATATAAAGTAATAACAAAGGAATAAATAGAAATTAGAACAAAATAAATTATTATAAGAAGAGAGAAAAAAAAAAAAAAAAAAAATATATATATATATATATATATATATATATATATATATATATATATATATATATAAATAAGTAAAAATAAAATTTAATTAAACTAAAATAAACATCTTAGTCACACTAAAAAGTTAAATGGAAATAGTACGTGTATACCTAAAACATAAGAAAAGTTTGAAATATTTTTAGTTGCTTATTATTTGAGCATGAATAAGGGAGTGGGGTAGCTCAGTGGTACTGGATGGAGTACTGAGCTTCCAATGCTAGAGGTCCCAGGTTCGAATCCCGGCTCATGACAGAAAATTTATTTATGTGTTTCATTGGCCTCTGGCTGTGTGACCCTGGGTCGGGAGACCTCCTGGGGCACACCCAGCTTCTATAAATTAAATAATTAGTTAAGGGGAAAGACCTGGCGGTTGAGCGTGATCTCGTTCAAATCACCTCCTTACACAACCGTTGACCTAGAAAAAAGTGCTTTTCCTAAATAGCACTGAACCCAAGACGCTTCATGGGTTGTAGTGGTGCAAGTATTTTTTTTATTATATGAGTAGGATTTTATTTAAATTGTAAAGGCTGAAAGTCAGTTACTCAGTTCCGGATGATCTACTAGACTGGAAAATCTCCTTCAACATCAATAGATAACACATTAGGCTAGAAACTGACGGATGATGCCTTGGATGCGACATCGCAGTCCTTCCCCGTCCTTAACAGGTCCTTATATCCATAAAAGCATGGCAGGACGAGTGTATTTCTAGCTCACAATTTCCAGAAGGAAGAAAGCGAGATACTTCCTTTAAAACCCGACGAAGGTTTATTTATTTATTTTTAGAACTGCAAGTTCCACATTATTTTATTTTTATCAGTTAAGGGTACAAGAATCATACAAATTGTTTTGAAAAGAAAAGCAATTAAAGACGTCTAATAATTGTAAAATAATTATAGCTACAATGTGAAAAGGATCAAATAATTATTGATTGATTATTTACTCTTTCAGGAATATTCAATATTATAGCTTCTAGGCAGGAAAAGACAAAGATAAATAACAACATCTAACTTTTTAAATTCAAGGATTTTCTATTTCTTAAGTCGTAGATGAATATTAAAAGTAATATTAATCAAAGTGAAATCAATTATATGTTCATTTTTCCCTTTTTTATTTCTTAATCCGCTGTAAGATAAAAATGAAAACTAATTGATTTAAAACTTTTTGTGATGAATAGTGTTAATAGAACTTATAAATAAATTCCACTTAAATCATTTCAATTTAGTTAAAATGAGGGTGAAAAAATATACATTTAATGTGAAGAGAGAGAAAAATATAAAATATTTTTCTTTACGATTTTCAAGGTTTTAAAGCAAATGTATTAAAAAAAAAATAAAAAGAACAAAATATTTGTTGGGGTTCGTCGACTCCTCTATACCGCATATCTCAAGTTAACATCAAGCATACAACTTACTGAGTGCTGTCTTAAAACGTAACTTATCGTTAAAAATTTCTGAAAAGTTTATTTCCAGTTAATTATATCTTCTTTGATTTAGTCATCATCTTTATGATGAATCTATTTATGATATTTCCCCGTTAGTACACTGAAAAATTAACAAATATTAAAAAAAAAATAACAGAAAAATAATTTATGAAAGAAAAATAGCTTCAGCTGTATATACATAACTTAAAAAGTATATAATTTATATTATATACATAACCATAAGATAGGTAATTAAATTCCTCCCAATACGAAAAATAAATATTAATTTACTATTAACTAACATGCAGCTTATTGCATTCTGTACACTTGTCTTAGTTTATAAATTCCAATGATAAACCTTTGAGCTCGAGGTAGAAAAAAAACGACGTAAATTGCACGACGGCTGATCATTTGCAAATAGCTCTACATCAAATATGTGTGACATGTCAATTGAAAAAAAAAATCAATACAAAATATATTCTTTTTTTAAATTTTTTTGTTGAAAAAATTATAAAACAAAATTATTCTTTGGATAACAATATCGACTGCTTCCGTTAACATGTTTCTGAGTTACATGGAAAATAAATCGACTTCGCATTAGAATATATGAAAAAGTTCAAAATACTATATCTCTACATCAAGAAGTCCAATTTCGGAGATTTTTTATTTTGTAGGTAATCTTATTATCTTTTATATAAGTATACAAAAAAAAAAAAAAATGAATACATGTAGAGTAAATCGCCAATATAATTTCTCATTCTTTGAACAATGTTTACCAGCTTTTTTCGGAGAAATAAGTTGTGAATATGTATGTATGTGGATATGTATGTATATGTATATATATATATACACGTTATATATGTCTTAATGCTTCAATGAGAATACTTAAGCCAAGAATCTAATCGTTACAACCGCTTCCGTTTCGATGAAATGTCACTGGTTTTTTCGGTTGCCATATTGAAATGAAAGGGCCGACGGTAATTTAGAATTGGGAGGACAATCCTCGAGTCATCCCCGACTTTCATTCCAAATCTCAAAATAATCGGTCCGGTAGTCTTGGAGAAAACCACGGACGGAGGACAGAAAAAAAAATGTTCATTGTATTTTTTGGAATGTACGTATCGTGCGTGATACATGAAACTTTTATTTTTTTAGGAGGGAGTTAACTTTTTTTCGTCGATTAAAATAGTTCATTGTTGAAATTGAAATTATAAACCAAAATATGATTCCTCTTTTCTAAAATTATTTTTGTTATTTACTTTCATCTACATCAACAAACATTTGATAATCGATTATTCGCGCGGTAAAAGTAGAATTACAATAAAAGGACTTAAAACAAATTAATAACAGATTTTAAATTCGGTCAGATTGTAGGATATAATTTTTTGTAAATAAATCTTAACTAAACTCAATAAAGTAAAGGTTTTGCTGAACAGAGAAGCAGAAGAATATTATCTCAGAGTCACGTTTTGATTTATGCTTGAAATAGGTTTATACCTACCGGAAAATAAGTTCGGTAATAACATGAATTATTAATATTTTGTTGTTAATATTTTTAACAACAAAATATATATATTAAATATATATATATATATATATATATATATATATATATATATATATATATATATATTAATATTATATATGTAATGTTGTTAATATTTTGTTCCACATGAGGGGAGAACAAGATTAGTTCGGAGTTTCCCTAGCTGATTGTAAATAGTGTATATAGGTATGCTTGTATCTGAGATGTTTATATTTTTTTAATATATATATATATATATATATTTTTTTTTTTCTCACCTTATAATATTTTATTTTGACCTTATATTCTTTCTCTATATATTCTTTTGTTATTACTTTACTTATTTATGTTTCTGTATATACGGTGTGAATGTACTCTCTGAACTCTATTATAAGTGTCCTTAACTGAGACAGATTGTAATATTTCTCAATAAAAAAGTAAAAAAAAATATCTCGTAACATTAGTTTTAACGTTAATATTTGCTCTCAAGATTTTTGAATAGAAAAGTTTCATTTAATTTACACTAATTTATTGAACATTTTAAAATTTCACTAAATACTGGTGTAAACGGAAGCTATCAAAATATGAATAGCAAAACACGATATTTTGTCTATACCAAAGTTATTGGTAACATTTCAGTATGGTACACTTTTAGAAAGTTTGCTTTGCTATTAATTAATTAATAATTTAATTAATTTAATTGTGACTGCTGTCATATATCTTTAAAAAAAGTTTGATTTATTCAATCCATTATGAAGTCGACTTTTAATAACCCATCAACTACTAATTCGGACATTCAGATACACAATTATCCCCTAGCTAAAGACTTAGCTCATGTAAGAAAAAGTCCTCAATAGTAACGGAAATAGAATCTCAGCCTTCTTTGCTAACAGTTACACGGCATACTAAGCGAAAAATAAAAATATGCTACCTTAGCAAAACACAAATCTATTAGTTTACCAGTTGAGCCGCCCGATTCGGCACGTCGATAAACCAATTCGTGTCGTCCTTACAGGATATAATTCACCATGTACAGCATTGTTCTGAATTGGATTACTTATGGAACAAGAGGATAAAAAGTTTCAACTGTGGAGATTCAGGAAAAAGTCAGAGGTTTTTGTTCAAGCGATATTTTTCTGTAACTGAGCCCGTAAATAACATAACAGTTGTTACTATAACTAGTATAACGATTGATAACAAGAAATTAACCTATAATTTTAGAATAAGAGTATAATCAATTCCAAAATTAAACAGAATTTAATTTCATAAAGTAATTTTTTCAAATAAAAAAATAAATACATATGGATAAATAATAAATGTAATATATGAGCCTTTCAGTTAATAGAATGACACTCCAATTTCAACATTTTTTATTACTAATTTTAGTGATATTCCTAATGGGAAAATTTATAAGGTATAAATTTATAACTTTATATTTCAACATTGCAATAACCTACTCTGGAACCAACTTACTTACTGTCTTTACAGATACTATAAATTTTCCAACTAGAAATATCACTAAAATTACTTTACTAAAAAATGTTGAAATTGGAGCTAGTCAGTCTGTCAACTGAAAGGCTCATATATGTATTTATATTTTATAATTACAAAATAAGTTCGTTAAACCTACAAAGGTTATGGAAATCAACGTAATTAATGGCGTTATAGAAAAGTATTAAATACCATTTTTATGGGCAAGGAATTATCAGTTATTTTATATTAGCTTATTATTACCATTATTTGCAGAAATATTTAAAAATTATTTTAATCATTAATCCGTCGATTGTCGAAGAAAACCTCATCCATTCAATAACAGAGTTCGCGATAGAATGCTCACTTTAGTAAAAACTTAAATAACATAACATAACATGTGTACATTTTCATGTTGTAAAAATAGTAATAATAAATCTAGAGAACAAGAACTGATCAACATTACTTGATCAGTGCTTTCCGTAATATTTTTAAATAATATGTATTTAATGTATCAATGTATTTTATTTATTTTTTCATATTATATGATCTTGGTTGTCCATATGGTAAATATAGACGGAAATGGTACGAATGCAGGTCAAAAAATAGTATCAAATAGTGGCACTAGCGGATCCAGGATTTAATTTTTTTGGGGGGGACTTTAGCCCGAAAGATTTTTTTTTCATATACATATAACGATAATTAATTTGGAAAAAAAGAGAAAGAAATTAATTACCTATATGAAATGGTGTTTAAGTGGTTCTTGAAGTCCTATTAAATTTAATTACACGAACAAGAATACTTTATGAGATAGTTTTTAATATTTTTTTCTGTAAAACATGTTAATATTTTACTATTTTGGGGGAGGCTTTAGCCCGAAAGCCCTCCCCCCCGTAGATCCGTCAGTGAATAGTGGTAACTACTTGTTGAACTCCTTAATTTCAACCCATACTATAGGACTCGATCAGGGCTGTGAAGTGAAACCGTTGTGGAAGTATAAAAGTAATATATAGAATAAGTTAAATTATAAAAGATATAGAGGGAATTGGAAATAATGAAGGTTAAATATGAAAAATAAAAATATCTGATTTAATAATTGACATTTGAAATGCGTATAGTAAAGTGATAACCCTACTTGATAGAATGTTAAATACTGTGATTAATAAAAATTAATAGCGACACTAGTAATAACAATTGCCAACTATCACTTTTTCACTATAATTATTTTAACTGTTATCAAGTTTATTATTTTTTAATCCTCATGTTACTGAAATTATTCAATATTTTAAGTTACTATTTCATGAATATATTGGTATATTAGTTTACCATACTCATTTCTTATGTCATATTATATCAGATATATTATTTTTCATCTTTAATCTCTATTATTTGCAATTTCCTGTAAATACATATTTATGTTTGGAAATTATGTGTTTTTTTTTCTGTGTGTGTTTTTTAACATTTCTATAATAGTTTCACCGTCTTTTTATTTTTTTGTTTTTTTAGGATTTATTATGAGGGTTGAAACCTTTGATTTTAATTTCCATTTATGCTACTTTTGAAGAACCTCCGAAACATCTGTTCTTATAGTTTTATTTTCGTTTTAGTACTTAATGTGTAAAAATATATGTATAAATAAACCTCTATACGAAAACAGATAGAGATATTGAATAGAAGATAACTAACCTTGTGCATAAAAATAAGAATTGTCAGAATTATGAGTGAGTAAACTAGACGAAATTGACAATAAATAAATGCTTATATATAATACGTGTTTAAATATATGTTATTATGACATGTTTCAGTTCTACACGTTATAAACAAGCCAATTAAACCTAAACGAAATGTTTACATTCAGTCATAAATTAATCACAACGCTGTACGTCAAACTGTAAGATAGTTAATTATACAAATAAATCATCTTTGACAGTTATAAATTTCTTTCAGAGAGTAAACTAAAATATTAAACTGGATAGATAAATATTTTTTTAACGTGATAGTATTCCAAGGAAAATATTATGAAATTGTAAATATTTTTGACATTGGTTTGTACCATAAGCGTGAATACTTGAGTTGCGGTTGCACTAATAAAAAATAACAAAAATATTTAAATTTACGGAATATTTATATTTGTGGAAATAATCCAACTAATCACTTTCTTACCTTTCGGTTCAGATGTTGCAGGTGTAGGTACAGTCGCATCAACTTTTCCATTTTCCTTAGGATTTTCAGGATCCGGATTTTCTGGACTTATCGTGATCTGCGTATCCGCCTGGGTATGTAGAGGGACCTCTTGTAAATCACCATCGGGAGTAGGAACTTGTGGTTTATTTGCCTTATCCGATTCAGTCAAGTGCACTTCCATCTTAGGTATATTTCCATTAGATTTCAACACTTCCACGGCCTCTAGTTCCGCCTTTTCTTCGATGTTTTTTTCTTCTTTTCTGTCTATTGGTGTTTCTTCTACAACCTCCTTAGTCTCGAACTCTTCCGTTTTGGATTCCTCCGAAGTGATAACCTCCTCTTTTTTGAGCTCTTCCAGTTTCTGTTCCACTGGGATATCTTTCATTGATGTTGATTCCTCTAGGATGGTAGGTTTCTCTACCTCTTGTTCTTCTTGAGGCAGACGTACCTCCTCCTTCGACCCCTGTTCCGAGGTAGACCCGGCTTCCTGCAACGAACCCTCCGTCATGACGAGCGTGGACTGAGTGAAAGCCGGTAACTCTCGCTCCAATACCGGACTGAATCAGCTGGCGGGGGTAGTCTATCCTCAAGTCCCTCTTAAAGGTCGCTATGGAGAGCTCCAGATACTCGTCTTTAGCATTTGTTTTTCGAGTTCACTTACATATAATTTTATCTGATGATCCCCACTACATCACATTGGTTTAGTCACTTCCTCATTGTAAACTATAGATAACACTATCGAACTTTTTGAGTCTAGACTCCTTCTCTGCATTGATACATTTTTTAATATTGACGACCAGAACACTGAGACAAATCATTACTTCAATTTACAACTCTTTTCCTCTTCATATTTCAAAACATGGATGAAAAAAATAGCTCTCAATGAAACAATTAATAGAGTATTTTTTAAAATTAAAATTAAAATTATTACAGATGAAATACTCTTTCAAATTGTGAATTTAAAAATCATAGACAATTTTATTTCCAAGTTCTTACTTACTTTTAGTCAAAAAAGTACATGAATAAACAGATCATTTAAAGGTTTAAAAAAAAATCAACTTAAAAATGAAACCTTAACAACGTTATTATTATTGTAAGCCCCAATAATATCAGTTAGGAGTTAAATTTAAAAATAAAATGCAGAATATATTAATACATTCATGGGTGTTAATATACAAATATGAACTTATAAAATCATATTACGTTTTATGCAAATTTAGCATTGTTAATGAACCATTTCTTTACATGAGTAATGGATTAAAATGTTATTTGTTACATCAAGCACTATTAATAATAAAACTGATAAGTAAATATTTTAGAAAATTATTATAATGATCATAAAATAATGGAATGATTTTATATAGAGCATACACACATAACTATATAATATATAGCACATGATATACACATGACATACACATAATAATAGGTATATAAACTTTTGTAATAATTTAAAGTCCTTAATATAGCAGCCACTAATTGAGTAAAATCAATTAAATTATAATTTAAACAAATTCTTTAGCTAATAATATTCCTCAATCAACCAAGACTATAAAAATTATAATATAAAAAGAATAACTAAAAAGTATAATATACCACCTATTTTTACCATCTTTTTACCAAGTTAAAGGTTCATATGTGGGAAGATTAATTCCACAAATTAATTAATTATTTAAGACTTAGAATTTATTTTTTATTTGATCATAGAAAATTTATAATTTAAAAATATAATTACTAAGACAAGTGAATAAAATATATATTCCTACAAATTCAAAATTGATTTCATACCTGATTGTTGGGAATTAAAAAAATCTTTTATAGGAAAAATAAAAAGACATTATTCTCGGAATAAAATTAATGGTTCTAAAATTGCAGCAGCTCAAAGGCATGCTTATTTATGAACACTTGATTCATGAAGACCAAAAAATTTTAAAAATTTAAATAGATTAAAATTATTATTATATTCATACAGATATTGTAACAAATATCACCAATCACCCCGTAGTGACGCATTATTAGTGTAGATAAAAAAATAATTATAAATATATATATTTTTCAACAATCCTTTCAACCTCATATTAAACAAGTATCACTATACTTTCTTTTTTGTTCACCTTCAAAGACAGTTTTTACACCCCTGATATGAATGACATGAATAGAAAACCTCTGAAAAAAAGTCAGAAAAAAATTAAATATAAAACTAATTAAAACATTTTTTTTCCAAAAATGTTTATACAGTTTGTACAAAAACTGTTATGTTATGTTATTAACTTCACAGAATGTGTATCATTGGGGTTTGAAGCTTATCAATGAAATCAATGAAAACAATTCTAAGAATAAGAAAAATTGTTTTTCTAATAGGAAAAAAAAGCTATTAGAATATCTTATTAGAATAAAAAAAATACTAGTAATGATTAAATGTTTTTTAATAACAAAAATAAAAAATTATAGCTCAGACATGCATTAAATAAGAAAATATTCCAGGCAATGATATAGTAATAAGAAAACTGATAAAGATTTTGTTTTAGGTACTATCATTTGAGAGGTTGGCTATTTAAAATAATAAAATTAATTATATAAACCATGTTTAACATTTAAAACATAATGATATACAGCATACAGCTTGAATAGTGATGATCTAAAAAATATTAAGATTGATTTTATTTTTCAAGGTTTCATATATTTTAAATTAAGATTCCCTATCGTCAATCGAAAAAGTACATTAACTACTCTTTTTATGAGTCTTGATAAATTTAAATAGAAAAATATATATCTAGATGATCCCATTATAAATTATTATAGCTTATACTAGATTGTCAAAGTTTTTTTCATGGGGATAGTTGAATAATTATGAAATTTGGCTTTTATATTATTAAATGATGATAGGAGTGTTCATTTGATTGTAATAATAGAATATTATAACAAAACATGTTTTATCTAAAAAAATAAATATGTCTAATTATAATTATTCAAATTATTATTTACTCTTTAGGCTATTACACATAAATAATGTATAATATATTAAGATGATGTTTATTTTTGGCTTCCTGCTTTACCTTGATAATGAAAAAAATAATCTATCAGCTTTTAAATCTAGGATAAACAATGAACAACTGCCCACACACTCAAGTTTATTTAAGTAAATCCCGGAATCCTTTTTAATTAATCATATCTCAGCTCTCATTTGATGATTAAATTTTTAATTTATCTTACATTCCATACACTCAAACAATTTTGCACAGTTTTGGATAAGGATTGCTTTTGTACAAGCTTTTAAACATACAAAAGCTTTTAGTTTATCAATTGTAATTGTTAGCTAAATATTTTTCAACATTATTTAAATATTATTTAAAATTTAATTTATTAATAAATAAATTTGAAATTTATTTATGGTATAATTTTAATCAGTAAAATGACAATTTATAATATAATTAATTAAAAAATCTTGATGTTAGTTCAGAGGTTCGTTGAAAATATAAAACTAAATATTTATCATATATACAGAAAGTTTATTTAACTTTTACATATTATCCAAATTCCAAAAATATAAATGTAAGACCAAAAATAAACAACTAATTAAGCAGGGTTCACTTCACTTATTCAATAAAATTATAAAGATTTAAACTTTTTACTTATTTTGTGCATTTGCAACCTCATATTTCTAACATATTTTGTGTATGACAATGTTGGCAACCAATCCAACTGATAAATCGATAATTTCTTTAGTACATTAAACTTCGAGAATGAATCTTTATTGAAATGAAACAGACATAAATCCTTTTTGTATCCTCATAATTATAAATCAGAATATTTATTTTGGTTTATTATTTTCAACAATGAACCTTTCTAAACGATCAGAAAAGATGAAAGGTAGGTAGGATAAAAAAATCAAATAAAAAAAATCAGTTGTTTGCTATTCGTGGCTTTATTTGAGACTGCTTTAGCAAATTTATAAAGCTTTGGCACTAAAGTAACATGTCACCACATGACAAGGAGTTCCCACAAGGAGGCTTCATGCTGCAAATTGTGACATAAAATTGTTTGATGGGGAGCAGACTTTGGCGGGATTTTGGATTTTTGATGGGGTTATGACTTTTTGGAATGAAAAGTTCCAAATCAGAGGCAAGATGAAAACATGGGATAGACCACAGCATGCGTAATTTTATATGACCTACATTTTTTTTATATTCTACTTCCGCTTGAATTGTGTTTAAGAAGACGAGAGTATTAAAATATCATGGGAGGGAGAGGTTCATGAGGTTCCATCTATCTTGGGGGGAGAGGGGGGTTGGGCACCCCTACAATGGCACATTGCCTAAATTACATTGACATTACTATCCAGTTTCCAAATAGTGAATGAAGTAGGCTTCATAGGAAGCTGTCCGCATCTTTTTTCTCAAAGACAAGACCGATTTTTTTTTAGATGTGTCATTGAAGTTACAACTCACTCCAAGCTGATCAATGAACGAAAAATATAAGAGTCTTAATATCATTACAACAAAGATTAATTTTAGAATGCTGAAGTATCAAGATACGAATACTTTCGATCATCTAACATATTAGAACTGAAATTAAACCAATGTATAATTATTTTTCATCACCAGAGGGCAAGAAAACGTATGTAAACAACATGACATTTAAGTATATGGTACCTTTCAATTTCATCAGGTTTTTACATAGATCGAGGACATTGAAATTACATACTTTGTAATTATTAATACTAGAACTCCAATTATTGGAATCAGTCGGCATCGGATAAGATTCATGGCTACGAGAAAATATTCGTATATGGCTTAACAATTAAGAAACGAACTTAATGTGTCGAAAAACTTAGTTTAAGAAATTGGTTATAATATAGTATTTTATGAAGTACCAACATAAAAGTAAAATCTTACTGCTTAGTGCAAAAAATCTTGACGCACCGATTCATCAAAGATGTACCGATTGTGATTTCATTTTGTTAGATCTAGAGTTGCACCTATTTACGGTCGTATACGACAATTCTAAGATAAAAATGGCCCTAATTATTAATTTAATTTTAAGTAAAATTAACACAGCCTATTGCGGGCTTGGTTATTTCGACCAAACGCGTATTTCTTTTAAAAATTAGAATTTGAAACTTTTAAAAGTCACAATACATTCTTTAAACACTATATATTTCATATAAGGTGAGTGAAAGTAAAAATGGACCCATGAAAAAATTAATCTTCCATTCTGAGGACCCTTAAATCCGTTAGTGGTGACATCTAATGTAATGATACACATATCTATCATGAGACTGCAATTAAGTAATAAGAAATACCATTTCGGAAGGAGATTGATTTAGTTAGTTCGTACACGATTCTCGAATGTCTGAGTATTGTACAGCCAGTAGTATTGCCCAAATGCGAGACCAAGACGAGTCTTGGTCTTGCGTACTCATTATTAGTGAGCAAGAATCTCGCAATAGTCTTGCAGTTATCTATTGGCCTATTACTATAGAGATATTACTTTAATTTTTCAAATATTGGAAACCCGCAAAAGTATATTGGTTATACCAATTCTTTATGCATAGTAATAAAAATTGTCAAGTATTAGTAACTATTTTGCCTTAATTTTTATTCTTAAAAACGATTTTTTTTTTTTTTTTTTTTTACAATTCATGAACTTGCAACAGTCAGGCGGATTTGGTCTTGGTCTTGCAAAGTAACTTAATGAGGACATCGACAGGAGAGGTCTGGCGTGAGAAAGGGAGAAAGAACGACCGGGATTCGTCAGTCAGCCTCTATCGAAAAGCATCTTACATTGCGCTTCGGTAGAAGAGAGAAGAACAAGAATTAGAGGGAGGAGAAATTCCAAAATCTTTGCAAGCTATAAAAAAAAAATAAAAAAAATTAAGGCTGAAAAACGAAAGAATAGTTCCAATTATAAACGGTTAATTTCCTCAAATACAACGTAAATATATCATAATGTATCCTGTATGAATAATACTTGTTTCAATATTAATATATATTTTTAAACAAATGTCAACAACCTTCTGAGGTCTTTCTGTAATGAATTTGATGATCGCCGATAAAAATCGAATGAAGGTCTATCAATAAACTTGGCCAAGATATAAGTCGTCCTCAGAACAGCATCATGACCTAAATCTTAACAGCACAATAAGACAACCCATAAAAAAAACAAACTGAAATATCACATTTTTAAACATTATTATTATTAACATTTTGTTGTATATTGATAGTACTTTGTAGAGGTGGAAAAAAAAGGAGGTACAAAAAAAGAAAATGAAACTCTTAAGAAGGTTTTGTATTTAACTTAACTTCTTAATATCTTTAGCTAAGACTAAGGCAGAAAAAAAACTCTACTGCATTATGTGGAATCCAAAGCACCGTCAGAGTCTGTCAAGATAAAACTGAGAAATAGTCCGATGTCAAGTAGGGTTTGAATCTTAACATTTAAGTTATAATTTTGCAATAGAGAGTACATTTTTAGAAACTGCTAAACTCAATATACTAAACTCAAATTACATTATATTAATCATAAAAAATCTGATGCGCGAAGCAAACAACTTCCACTTACTGCTCCACTTCCAAAAGCAATTCTTGTCTGGTAAAATTTGACTATTACAAGATGTTTTTGAAGGGTATTTTTACTGGTGCTGAACCTTGAACAATATATTTTTGAATTTTGGTCATATTGATCAATACAAATATTCATTAAGACCATCAAAATAACATAAACCGTATTTATTATATCCATTGTAACCAATAAAATCCCTATAACTGCATCAAGTCTATTTGAATAGCATAACTCCAGTCTTTGAGCGCTACAGACAAAGAGAGATTTGAAAGTATATGCATTTAATTATGAATAAGTAAGGTCATACTGCACAATAAAAATTATAGGAATGAAATCTCTATCACTTTTTAAATGTATTTAAATTCTTATTTTTTATCCTTGGAAAATTTACCAAAAAAATGTTACTTGTTTTTTAATACAGCATCGATAAGTCGAAAGTCTTAACACTGGTTGTAAGTGTATAATGTGATTTCACAAACAGATTTTTTTTTTAATAAGTCGACGATGTATACCTACTTTTAAAAATATAATATCGGATTTAGAGTTATTAAACTACAATAAATTTATTTAAGATTATAAACATATGTTTTACCCATCCATGAAATATCTTTATATTTCACTTCTTCTATCACATAAGTGCAATGAAATTTTTTTTTACACTGTACCATTGCCTTGATTCGGTGGATTTTAAATACTTTTTCAAACTAAAAAAAAAAAAAAATCTAAAAGTTTACAATTAGTTAGTAAATTTTATTTCATTTCCTTTCATTCCATTTTCTCGGGAACATGTGGTTTTCGTTAAATAATATTAGTTTTCAGAAACTATTATTTATAATTTTTTGTCATTCCCCATTACCTTCTACTGCTTTGTATGATAGATATTATTTTTCCTAAAATTCTCAGCTACCCAACGATATATTATACGTATAGTCTGTTATTTCCGGAAATTAATTTTCAACCTAAAAGCACATTTTTCTTTTCTTTCTCTTTTAGCCAATTAACAAATTCTTTCATACTTTATATTCAGCCATTTTTTATTTTTAATAATGATTAGAGACAGTTTTTTTTTTTTTAAATTAACCAAATTTAAGGAACTTTAGAGGAACACATATTGAACATCAGGCATTTAAGCTCTGTAACGTGACATTAATGTGGATAAGACCTAACTGATCTTAAATACCACTTAATATTACACTGATATACAGAGTTTGATCAAAATCGTTACAACCGATTTTGAAAAAATCGTAAAAATGTGTTAGATCGTTTATATAAAGTGCCACTTCCGATTAGCCGATGTCCAGGAAAAAGTTGCTGTAACATCTCGTGGATTTACCTATTTTAAATATGCATTATCAGTTTCTTTCTTTCTTTTCGTTTTTGAGGTAGACTGTTGACAAACACACCATTTTGTGGGACTTGGTTACTTCGACTCAGGGGACCGACCTCAAAACGTGTATTTCCGTTGAAATCCGAGATTCGAAAATATTCACGATCGTAATACTTCCCCTTACTATATATTAAATATATAGGTAAACGAAAGTAAAAATACGAAATGAATTTACAATAAAGAAATAAAAATTGAACCGAACGGAAAAAGTATCCATAACTTGAATATCGTTCGCCAGAAAAGATGCAACTAAAAAAAAATTATTCTTGTAAGTTTATAATTTGGTTAATTAATTATTGGTATATAAATTTCCTTTTAAAAATAAATAACCTGTAAAACAGATACTTAAATTAAGGCTTAAAGGACAAAAAATTCACATTTTCCATCTAAATTCTTTTTTGTGGCAATTACTCTGCATTTTGCAAATTGAAATCGGAGACAAATCACAAAGATCTTTAATATTATCTTTTAACATCGTTAATCTCTTTTTAGTTACATAGGTTTTCAAATACATGTACCATCAATGGAACATTTGTGCAACTGTTCAATTAATTTTTACATAAGCCTTTAGTTCTAACATTTATGGTATCCAAGAGATACTTTCACTAGAACACCTGACCACCATACTGAACCAGTTCCAAGATTTGGGGAATCCCAGAACGTCATTAGGAGGATAAATTAAGTAGTAGAGCTTTGTGAAAGGAAATGCTACTACATAAACAGAAAAACCTCAACACCCCTTTAAAGGGGATTAGCATCAGAGGAGAAAGGTGCATACAAAAATATATTTTGTAAAATATAAATATGTAAACATTAATTGTCAAACTTAAGTAGAAAAAAGATGATTGTTACTGTTGAATTTAGTCAACACTTTGTTGAAGTGAGTTCCTGAAGACAGAACATCTGAGTAATTTATATTACAAACAAAAAAAAAAGTAGAAAAATACCCTTTTCTCAAGTATCATCTCACAACATGAAAATAAAACTGGGAGTTAAATCTAAACTCTAAAGAGTAAGTTAAATAGTCACGAAAAATTACATAAATTGAAAAATATACATGCAAAAGCTTTAACTACGTCATGAAGATTTGCAATACAAATATATACAAATATCAAAGGAGAAGAATATAAATAAATTCTCTAATCGTTCATAAAATCAAAAGTGTGAATCATTACTAATAAGTAACTATCACCTCAGAAGTTCTCACAGTAACTTATGATCATTCATTCATTATTTATTTAAACATTCAAAGCACTACAAATAAAATTTTCATTACATCAATAAAAGATTTGCAATAAAGTCTTCAACAAAGATAATAGTAAATCCATTTCAATTGAAACCCAGTGCTTACTATGAATATGAATATAGTCATGAAGTGCATGACTACGAATATAAATATTATTTCAATTTCATCTTACTATTTATATAGAATATATATATAAACACAAATTAAATTCTTTAAATCATAAAACACTATGAGAAAATATTATAGAGAGTATATTAAGAAAACATTGTTTAAAAATTTTAATTAATTTTATTCAATGCAGGAAACCTCACCACATTCCATTTTTGTAGTCAAGAATCTATAGGGTAATAATTTGAACTATTTTAATAATAACTATTGTTTATACAAAAAAATATCAAATATGTGATTTGTTTTCTTGAGAACAATAACTGTTAATTAAGTTCTGCAAACAATATTAAAAAAAGAAGCTTTATTTATTTGTTATAAGTAAAATGTATATGTAATATTAATTTTTGGTTTTTGAATTTCAAGGAATTTATAATAAATCCTGTTTTTAATGTGTTTTGCACCACTTATGTCAACCCCTAGGAAAAACCAAAATGAGCTTTATTATATTTTTAACTTACAGCAAATTAAAATATCAATTGTAAATTCAAATTTAGGCTGATAAATATTGAAGTAGGAACACAAGCTCTAACACTGGATGAATAACTGCCTATTATAAGTTTAATTTGATAATGTCACCGCAGGATACCCATATGTTTTTAGCCGCTCAACCAAGTGGCACGGGCAGATCTACGGAGGGAAGGGGGAGGGGCTTTTGGGCTGAAGCCTCCCCTCCCCCCCCCCCAAAAATGGTTAAATATAACCATGTTTTATTGAAAAAAATTAAAAAAACTATCTCTTAAAGTATTATTGTTCATGTAATTATATTTAAAAGGGCTTTAGGAATCACTTAAACACCATTTCATACAGGTAGTTAGTTTCTTTCTTTTTTTTTCAAAGTAACTATCGTTCTTTTTATGAAAAAAAAAAAAAGCTTTCGGACCGAAGCCTCCCCCCAAAATTAAATCCTGCTTAGTGCTAAGTGGTGAACAAAATGAGTTTGGTTTTACTTTGCTAACACCGCATTAGCTTATTCAGATAATCCAACACCCATATAAAGCTAAACAAGAGCTGAGAAACTGATCTTTTGAAAAAAAATATATGTTATTATGTAACCGATTACTGTTGTTTTAAATTTTCACAAACCAAAAATTATTTAGTTTTTTTTAAATAAAACTGAAAGTTGTAAGTCAATAGTTTTTCATAGAAAAGTAATAACCCGTTTCAACATCAGGATAAAAGAGGTAAAGTTAAAGGTAGATAAAGAGATTCTTGAAATATAAATAAAAAATGACTAATGTTCTGGATTGAGGCCGAAACTAAAAATTTTCTGATGAGAGGCAAACTTAAATTTGATATTCCTCTCTTTAATCCCAATAAAAGTCAACAGAATTTTAGGTAATATATTCATAAATATATATAATCACAACATTTTCTTATTGTATTCATTAAATGAAGATCAAAACAATATATTATGAGAAACAAACATAAGACTTTTACTTAATATAAAAATATATTTTAGCTCAAAATTTGCTGTGGCATTTATCTTGCTGTCCGTAGCAAATGCTCAATTTTTATCCACCCCTTAGTTCTCGTCCTTTATTTGTAAATATTGTTCACTAACAAACAAAGTAAACTCATTTAGGTTCAGAAATTGAACTGCTCTCATTGTGACTGAAACTTAAAACTGTCATTATAAAGTAAAAATGATGTCAACTTAAAGAATCAATTAAAATAAATGTTGTAACTGATATACCTTGTAACTGAAAAATGAACAATGTATTTAAAAAAGGTTTTGACAAATCTGCCATTATTATTGCAAAAAAAAAAAAAAAAAATCATGTGAATAAGGAATTTCAATTGAACTTCATTTGACAAAAATGTACATATAACATTCAAAATGTGGCAATTGGACAATTTTTTTCTTAGAATCATGTTTATTCAATAACTTCACAAATTAATAAACCAAAGTATGTTGCTTTTTAGGAAATGTTTGTCCGATGAAAACTATAATATTTCCGTAAAAAATCAAATAAGCTTAAGTCGAAACAACATAATTTAGTTAGGGGCATAATAAACTGGTTATTTTAACTAAATTATTTCTAAGAGAGGTAAAAAAAATCCAGAAAATTAAAACTCTCTTTTTTTCAAATGAATTTTTATAATCTGGAAGTATAAAACCAGTCTTCCCTTTAAGGTAGACTTTGACTTAGACTTGAAAATTAAAAACATTAATATTGCTGTACGTTTTTATTGCTGCAACAGAAAATATTAAATGCTGTAGGTACAAAAGTAAGTATGATGCTAAATTAATAAATATTCATTGACAAATTATTAAATGTATCTATGATATATTCTAATTTAAAAGTGACAAATTGCAATTAAATTATAAACTTTAAATAGTTTTTAAAACATTGATGTGGCAAAAATGTGGCAATTGGACAATTTTTTTCTTAGAATCATGTTTATTCAATAACTTCACAAATTAATAAACCAAAGTATGTTGCTTTTTAGGAAATGTTTGCCCGATGAAAACTATAATATTTCTGTAAAAACTCAAATAAGCTTAAGTCGAAACAACATAATTTAGTTAGGGGCATAATAAACTGGTTATTTTAACTAAATTATTTCTAAGAGAGGTAAAAAAAATCCAGAAAATTAAAACTCTCTTTTTTTCAAATGAATTTTTATAATCTGGAAGTATAAAACCAGTCTTCCCTTTAAGGTAGACTTTGACTTAGACTTGAAAATTAAAAACATTAATATTGCTGTACGTTTTTATTGCTGCAACAGAAAATATTAAATGCTGTAGGTACAAAAGTAAGTATGATGCTAAATTAATAAATATTCATTGACAAATTACTAAATGTACCTATGATATATTCTAATTTAAAAGTGACAAATTGCAATTAAATTATAAACTTTAAATAACTTTTAAAACATTGATAGAACAAATCTATCTATCCTTCATTAAATATGATTGTTTTTCATACTAAACATGAACAAATTTATAAGTATGAATGATCAAACATAAAAATATATTTGCAGCTAAACATTTAATTTAATTATCCATTTCATGAAATTTAATAATATTTTACATTTTATTTTATTCATAATAATTGAAAATAAATAAAAAAAATTAATGCTACTATCATAACTATTTGCACTGGTAAATAACAATAGTTCCAACAGTAAACAGTTCTTTCTATTGCCATTGATAAATAAAATCAATCAATGGATTAAATATTCATACAACTTTGAGTATTAATATTTTTCGTAGACATCATTTTCATATTGACAATAGACTAATTTCAATGATATAAAATTCTATACCAGAGTATAGTTATTTATAGTCTTTGGATTAGAAGTAACAACTATAAAAAAAAATAGAGTAACGACAGGAAACATCATTTTAATTGTTCTTCATTTATGGTCATTACTGTGATGTATCACTTGAATATAATTGATGAGTCAAATCATGAATGAGGCAAAAGTAATCAACTTAAAAATTCGATTATCAGAAATTCTGAGGCAATATTTAATAAACTACGGTTAAAAATTAATAGAAATAAAATAAAAGTAAGATTCATTAGACTCTCAATCTAGCACTAAGGAAGTGTGAAATACAAATAAAACAATGAATATAAGTGACAAGAATATGAAGTGATAACATAATAAAAGTTATTAAAGAACAAATATGAAATATTCTAAATTCAAATTATTATTATTATTTATGATTTTTTTTTTTATCATGTGTTAATAGCATTGTATTCTTGGGAATACGGTAAAATACACTTTATAGAAACCAAGGCATTATAGTTTAAGGGAAGAAATTCACTATTTTATAGGAACAGACATAAGAATCTGAAATTGTTAGGCCTAATCTATGTCGGTACTTCTTCCACTATAACTACCGCTACCTTTTAAGACACTGCAAAGAATTCTGTCTAAAGTGATGCTACTTTTGACTAACATGTACCAGCATTCAAAATCTACATAAAATTTGCTATATAAATAACAAAATAAATAGGAGGAGTTGAACACAATAGCTAAATTTCTGTAAGTGACTCTATCCTCAAGAGACTATAGAATTGAGAGAAAATAGATGCAAAAGTGCAAATATTACCTATTGAGGTTTTTAAAATACCAAAATAGTGGTTCTATACTTATTCAGAAAATACAGAGGAAAAGAACTTATAATAGAGATGTAATTTTATACTCAATAAACTAAATTAAATGAATTAAAGACCGGAAATAAATCAATTCACATATAGTCCAAACAATAAACATTAAACTACGTAATAACAAAATTTATTTATTCAGTTGCTGTGACCTTTGTTAGAATTTACAACTGATTTAACTTAAAAAAAAAACACAAAGAATAATTATTTATTAATAATTTTTACATCTTTAATGACTCAAAGTGTTAAATGTTATTTTAGTGCATTGATTTTTCTGTTGACTAATGAAGTGTAAGTGTCAACAACAGAGAGTGCAACAAGAAGAAAAAAAGTTAAAATTCAATAGAAGTTGCTTAAAAAAAAAAAAAAAAAAATATATATATATATATATATATATATATATATATATATATATATATATATATATATTTAGAATAAAGTAATTGGAATGATGAACATCATTTGAAGTAAAATTTTCAAATCTTTAAAACAGTGCTTCAAGGTTTCCATATTATATTTTTGTCAAAACTCTTCATAACCAATATGATTTAAAATAAGAATTAAATTTTGTTACATATGACCATGATTTGGCAAATATTTGTTATCACCTATGACTAATATATCTGTTAAATGGTTATATTTCACTATAATTTGATCACTTGGTTCATAAGATAAAAAAAGTTAGTCAACCAATGGATTATAAAAAGTGACAAAAAGTGTATATATATGTCTATGTATAATTATCCATTATCTAATGGATAAGCAAAAAACAGATGTGTTGGGGGTTAAAGAAGGGATTTTAGGAAAGGAGATAAGTAAGGAGCTCCGAAGCAAGATAGTGTGGATTTCTTGAAGAAAGCAGTGCTATGAAAAAGTATGCATAAGTTAATGGTTCGGGATATTTTGTTTAAAGAGTGGGCAGAGGAACAGGGAGTGAAAAAAGTGAGGATGCCATATTCAAAGAAGGGAAAATGAGAGAGGAAACAAACAACTGGCGAGTTTTAATGATCATAGAATCGAGAAATCTTAGGGAATGTTTAAGGGGTGATTCAGGAAATATGATAATTTCAACGTAGTAGTTCATTAAAAATTATTCCAAGGTTTCTAACAGAGGTATGGAATTGGAGAGGTAGTCAATAGAGATAGATTAAGGGATGATAAGAAAGTAAGTTAAGAAATTGCTTGAAATAGATCAGAATGGTATTGGTTTTTTTAAACAATCAGCTTCAAATCTTTGTTTATGGCTCATGATTTGATATTACCTATATTGTCTTGTACCTTTCAGATCGCTTTATGTATCTCAATAAATGAATGGATTGGTAAATTTATTGGTCATCAGTATATAAGTGATATTGTGGGTGGTGATGATATTAGGACTATATATTTTTTTTAATTAAATATTACCATTTAGTTTTTCAAATAGTCCCTTCTCTCTGCCAGCCATTGGTGATTTCAGGTATGCTGTAACAGACAACAAAGAATTATTAATTTATTTCACTTATAATAAGCTATAAGTTAAAATATAAATAATATTTCTGTTATAATACATAATGAGGGGACTATCTTATACAATAACTAGTTAGTGATTAGAAAAAAAAAAGATAAGTCAAGGGTTATAAAAGTTACGGTCAGTAGTTTCATTATTAATTTTTTATTGTACTCTTATTAAATATTTTGAAGTAATTGAAAAAAAGAAAAATAGATTTGGAAAAATATAGAAAAGAAAGTGAATATTGAAATATTGTACAGAAGATTTTATACAAAAAATCTAGTGCCCGCAATACACAACTTTCACTTACCGCCTTACCTTGAATATAAATTATTTTATGGCAATGTTGGGATATTATAAAATTTTTGAAATGCATTTTTAACCAAGCAAAAGTTTAAAGCTTACAGCTAATATATCATTAGTACCATTAAAATAACAAAAATCCTATTTATTATATCAACATTTGATTATGAATTGAACGATCCATTGATTATGGATTGTACGACTATTAGTTATTAAACGGTTATTTTCCATTGCAAAGTTTACTAAAATGGAATTATGAGTTTTGCATTGCCTGTTATAGATATGTCAAAAGTTGTCACACTAATTGTAAGTGAATACTGTTGGGATATCACAAAGGGAAAATTCATCAAGTTATTTGCTAATTTAAATTTCTAAAAGTTTTCATGCAGATTTTTGTTGGAATAAACGGACGATATATACCTAATTATTTAAAGGAAGGAGATGGTCCAGGGTGGAGGTCATAAATAGATTAAAATAGTGGCAAAACTATTTTATTAAAAGCTAACATTTCGACCCGACTTTGCAGATCTTCTTCAGGGCTAGAATGGACAAGATACAAAAGGCTATAGAGAATTTTGGAAGCTACATAATATTTAGATAAAAGTTATGAACAAGTTGAATAAACTTATTGAAATTGTAAACAGCAAGTACATTGAAATATGCTATATAAACAGAGTAAGCTAAGTAACAAAATCCTAAACTGTAGTAAATAGATGGTAACAATTGTTGTAGTATAATATATAATATAATATATGCAATTATGAATATACCCCTACAGATCTCAAGGAGAATTGGAAAAAAAAGGAAAACAAATATGAAATAATGGACATAAACAGATGTGAAGAAAGAAAAAAAATAAATAAGTAAATAAAATAAAATAAATAAGAATAAAATATAGACTTTTAGGTGTGTCCAGCAAGGAGTTTCACATAAAACTGGAAAACTTGGGTAGATTACCCTTAGGGAAATTTGCTGACCTGGTTGGGAAGTGGTGAGGGGTAAGTAGTAAAAGCAAAACAAAACATGGAATATTTTAGTATCTAAAATTTGTAGATATTGATGAATATAAGAAAAAATATGATATCTAAGAACTAATAAATTATAAATATATTCATATACATATAAAATAGAATTAAGAAACTATAGAAGCACAATGTGAATAAAAACAAAAATGAAAGAAGTAAAACATATATAGAAGTAAAATGTAAATATAAAAATAAGAGACTATGCAATGCAAAACTAATTTGGAAGTATAGAGAAGAATAAATATGAATAATTATAATTATACTTAGTTGTACGTATTGTAAATAAATTATATTTAAATATTAGATAATATTGAGACATAATGGTTAAAAGTATAGTGAATACAAAGTAAAAAGCTGATGATCATACATTGATGTAGAATGTAAATATAAAATTAAAAATATAAGAGAGATCATACAAAGCGGAAATACTTAAATAATGAATGATTAAATTAAATTAATCAATAAAAATTAATTTAAACTCAGCAAATTCCTTTTACCCTCTCTCCATAAACTTAGCTAAAATAATCCTTATGACATTAATAATTCATTTCACCTCAAAGAAGAGTTGTCTTCACTCCATATTTCTGACAATTTTATACTTGTTTTCTTAGATGCCGAAAACCTATTTACCAACATAACCAATGCCCTCCACATTTTACAAAAAAACTTGAAGGATCCAAACCTCTATTCTTGTCACGATTCCTAACCATAAAAAAGACTCATTTCCGAATCCATCTACATTCACATGAAACACAATCCTGTTAGTTATAAAGGAGATAGAAACTGCATTTCTTTAACATACATGCACATTTTAAATCTTATAAATGAAAAATAACTTATTTATTACATCTTATTATTTTTTATCTATTTTCAATTTGTATTTATTAATTAAATTTAATCATTCATTATTTTTAAGTATTTCTGCTTTGTATGATCTCTCTTTAATTTTTAATATTATATTTACATTCTACATCAATGTACGGTCATCTGTTTTTACTTTATATTCATTTGTACTTTGGCGCTAGGGAAATGTTTGATTATTACTTTCCTACCTATACTAGGTAAGGAAAGTATTGCAATCGGGTCAAATTTCCGACATGCGATTTTCGACGGATCTGAGTCCGAAAAACACATTTTAGCCATTGGCCTGTCTGTCGTTTGAAAGGTAATGAATTCCCTACAAAGCCATATAAAAATCCTTCATTTTGGACAACTATTAACGAAGTTACAGCTATTCAATTTCCAATGTAAGATTACGGTTTCATATCCTGGTATCAGAAAGGAGTGAATGAGAGAATAAAGATGACTAAGTGAAAGTAAGAAAATCTGTTGCCCGCATCACACAATCTTCACTATTTCCTCTATTTTAAACAGAAATTATTGTTTGACAGTTCTAAGCTATGGCAAAAAGTTTTTGATCAGCAATATTATGAAGTATTGAAATTTTTACACGGATCTACCTTAAGCCGGTTTACATTGCTTTAGTTTATCAAATAAATCATACTCAAATCTTATATTTGATACATTTTCAGGAAAATGTATCTAGTTCAATTCTTTATTGTTTCTTCATGGACATATGTAAAGATATAAAACCTTTTCTGAAATAGGTAGGAAAGTCATGTGAGTGGACACACCAGATATTTTTATTTTATATTAGCTTATTTTAAAGTTCATTATATTGTCAGTTTATTGTAAAAAATCACAAAGTATATTTTTGATGGAGTTGAAGTTTTAAGAACGTTTTTGGGAATTTCAATGTTTTTGTTACTAGAAGTACAACAAGTACACAATTTTCTTGTTTCCAAAATGAAAAATTCATCAAATTTCTTAGTGATTTAAGATTATAAAATGTCATTTAATATTTTTTTGTAATATACCAAAAATATTTGGTATTGCTTTCATTTGGTATTTAACATCACAATAAACAAAAAAAAATTTTTTTTTCTCAAAACATGTTTCCTTACATTTGCTACAAATACATATGCTATTCAAACATACATTGGTGAGATTCATTCCAAATTTCAAGATTGAAAAATGATGGAATCACGAGTAAATAAAATCTAGATGTTAAGAAGGTACTTTATTACTCATATTACAAGATTATATAAAAAGAAAGAATAATCTTGTTTCACTTTTAGTAATAATTTTCTGATTTATTCAGAAATATTACAATCTGTCACAATTAATGACATTTATAATAGTGTTCAGAGAGCACATTCACACTCTATTTATAATAAATAATACAGAAAATAATAATATCAAAAGTAAATGTATGTAAACAAAAGGCAGGACTTTAGGAGATTCCAGTGCCTCACACTCAGCATGTTACTGGCATTAAGAACCAGTAGAGGCGAAGGAGTTGTTCACTTTAAATTCTGTATACTCATCACATGAGCTTGAATAAAAAACATATTGAATAATGTGAAGCACATTGTATTCTTAAAATGTAAGATTGGTAAAAGAAGTTTATTCCAATCATTATTCTGCAAGTTCTAAAATTTTTAATTACAAAAATCATAAATATAATATCTTTGATTTTTTTTTGTAAAACTTCATTCTTGATTTCAAGATAGAGAGAAGTAATGTGATTACAAGTATATAATATCTCGATTTAGGTAATTTTCACTTATAATTTTGCCTGTTCATTTATCAATTAAATAATGTGAAGCACATTATCATAAAAACATATTTTATGATTAGACAAAGATACTATTACTTATATGAAAATAAAATGGTGTTCATTATCATATTACTCAAGTAATATCATCTACTTGTAATAAATGATAAGTACAAGTAATATTATTAACTTGATGAATTAGCAACTTGCAGAGAAATAATTGGAATATAGTTCCTTTAACAATTACAATACATTTTAGCAAGATAAAATGTTTCATATTATTCAATAAATGTTCCATCTGAGAACACTGGATGAATATACAAAATTTAAAGGAAAAATTAAGTTACACTTTCTTTCTATATAATAAATTTTATAGGACCTTCTTACGATCTATACTTTATTAATTCATGATATTATTAATTCATCCTGAAATTCCTCTGCCATAAAAATATTTGCAATGGATATTTCTTAAAATTCATTAATTCTGTCTAGTGGGCATTTCTCCATCAGCCAGTCCCCAACTTCACCAATGGTTGATTTGATTTGAACCACAAGTAAATAGGCTAATCTGTTTTCTCTTGGATTTTTTTTTAAATTAATAAAATTTACAAAATTACGATAGACATATCTAGTCACTTTAAAAACATAAACAGAGATAAATTGATATTTATACCATAACAAATTGAAACAAGTATAAATATTATCATTTATTTTTGCCTTCCTTTTTGACTGACCACCCCAACTATTCTTCTCTTCATGAAACAAGTATAAGTAATTCATCCCTTTCCTCTCCAATCCCTGGTTCCGTTTAATACCGATAAATAAAATTATAGCCTTGCATACCATAAGTTTAAACCTCATATTTCCTCTATTTACTTTTTTTTATTTTCTGTTGTAATCAATATCCACTAAAAATTTACATTTTTTTTTTTATTAAAAGTTTTTATTAGAAAACTATCAAAGCAAAATGTGCCTATGTTTTTTAATTTACCAAAATTTCATAATTGAGCTGCTAAATTAATCCTATTCTAATCTGTATAAATTATAGTATATTCCTGCAGATTGGGCATTAACTCTGAAGCTTGAGAACTCCAAATAAGTGAATAAGTATTGTTCAATACCAAAAAAAAAAATTAATTGCTTAATAATATATCATGTATTCTCATTAAATTATAAATAGTTTCATAATCATCAATTATTATCAGATTTAAATATAACATTATTGAATCTAATGATATAACAAAAATAATCTTAGGTAAAGCTTTAACAGTTCCATGTTCATACTGTTAATGGTTGTAAATTAAGTATTTAGGCTCATAGCATATAGCATTTAATTTTTAACTCCTAGTGGTGATCCTTCCTAAGCTCATGGAGAGATTCTATTTTTTATTAAAATTAGAATCTAAACCACGGTTAACAATAAGAAGTTATACAATTGCTATGATTATTAAACTACTTCTCAGCGCAATGTGGGATTATTTTTTCTTTACTACCTCATTTTCGATCCACCAATGAATTGTTAAAAAATATTTTATGTACATATTCTGCTAATGGTTACAGAATTATGAAAACTTCAGCTATCCTTTAGAAGTTAAAAATAAAAAATCTATGTAATGCCAGTTATTAATTTGTGGATAATAATGATTTAGATAATTGGTTATGATAGAAAATTTCTATCATAACCAATTAGATAGATATAGATAAATTTCTATTAGAAATCTAGTTTTAAACATTATATTTTTATAATTATCTTATATGCCTGTTATCAATTTCTTATCTCACAAACCAACACAATAATTGTCGATATATACTACCATTATTAAAATTACTGTTAATAATAAATTTTTACCAACAAAGCTTTGTTTATTATTTTGATTATTTTAAAAATCATAATTAATTAATTGTATAATGCATTGAGGTTGGCAATTAAAAACAATGTTTATAGTTTTCATATTTTATTACATTTTTTAATTTTCGATTTTTTAAAAATTAATTTAATTTTTACATTCACTTACCTACATGCCATTTTATAGTTTTTGGTGATTTCACTCATATTTTGTAATTTTTAATACTCATTGTAATGTTTTATGTATATTGGATGAAAATGACACAATTGGTCGTTGCTAAGTATATTCGTTGCTTGTTTAAGAATTTCTTTAGTTTATGTTAAAATCTACTGTTCCAGAAGGCCGTTTCCGTTTCCTGGAAAGATTGCGGTCCAAAGCATGAAGAATTATTGACTGCGCAAGCCCACTACAGTTAAAGTCGGGAGAACCTTCTTCTAATTATATAAGATAAAATCGCACTCAAAAGGCTGAGATTTTCGATGTTGAAGTCGCTTTAAACCAAATTCGGAACCAGGATTTTTTTTTGTAGTGGTAGGCAACCTTGATTTTGCCGCTCTTTTCTTTCCTAATGTATTCATCTAATTAAATTAACTCCTTTAATTTACTGCATTAAGGTAAAACCAATAAATAAATAAAACTTCTATTTTAACAATAAAATAAAATTGAAATTGGCCGCTCCCTAAATTCTGCCACTTGAGCTATGTGCCCTGTTTGTGTTTAAGGGACTTCAATGAATTCTCTTCAGCGTTTTCAAGAGTCTCAAAGGAGAATCCACTTCCCTGAAGAATGATCCACGGACTGAAGATGATTCCACTTGAATAACGATGAGGTGTCTTGATATTTAGATGGAAAAAAACAAAACAACTGGAGTACAGGCCCATCTCCCTCTCTCAAAGGTCCATGGCGCACGACCCACTCCTCCCAAGAAATTTTGTTACCTTCTATTCTTAGAAACAATTCGAGCGAAAGAAGAATTAAAAAAAAATGTAGATCAGATACAATTTCATAGGCTCTGGTCTGTTTCACGTTTTCCCCGTGTTCCCTGATTTGAAAGTTCCTTCCCAAAATAAAGTTACCTAAAAAAATTCACAATCCCATAAAAATGTGCCTCCCTCCCATTTAAAAATTCATATCCGTTTTTTTTTCTGTTCTCCCCATCATCGCCTTACAGGTTACAAGGGGTTTTCCGGGACATGGAATTCCACCCGAACCGAGACACGAATTCGTAATTATTTTATCAAATTTTCTTCCATCATGATGCCGGGCAACGCGATACTGTGCACACCACTCCCAAATTCAAAAATCCGTAAAAAAAAAAAAAATCTCTCTCAAAAATTTAAAACACTGTAAAATATATATCCCCTCTAAAATGTTCATGGCGCAACTTTCATCATGCAACAGCCTACTGGACATACCTGCATGACAGTACTGGCGTATATAAGTGAAAAATAGAATTCCTCGATTAGCATCGTCTTTAAAACTAATAAAATATATTAACATGCAAAAAAAAATAACTGGTTTCAAAACAAGCTTAGGTAGTAACCTTGATGGGTTAGTTGATGTGGAGGTGCCTCGTATGAAATTAGCTGAATGAACATCTTGCAATGCAACAATAAAAACGATGCATATATACATCTTTGAAACGTCAATATATAATTATATATATATATATATATTTAGAGTTTTCTACATCAAACTAGAGTGACCTAAATGCAACAAGGTCAATCAATGTCCAAAAAATATAAAACTCGAGGAGAAATCTCATATCATGGTCACTCGTTGCTCGCTAAGGGTCAGTGCTAACCTCTTCCATGCTCTAGTTCAATGAGTTCAAAAGTGGGCGTTGCTCCTTTTCAAAGCTTGATCATTTAATAATAAAAATTTGAAGTCCTTACTGTAACTGTTAAAGTTAATATACTATTTGAGAAAAGTATGAAAAGGACATGTGCGTGTATTGTGGGAGTGAATTAAGAATTGTAGCCGAAGGACAAAAAAGTGTGAAGAAAACATATAATTATTATATTAATTATGTATTACATATTAACTTTGTAGTAGGGCAGTATTACTTTCAATAAAGTATTTCTCTCTCTATTTAAATATGAATTTATCAAATTTCAAAAACCAATTATGACCTACAGGATATAACAGAAAAAAATTGTTATTATGGCCAAACTACATTTCACAGCAAAGAGAGAAATATTTACACATAACCGGAAATTGAAACTTTTATGGAACTTTTTCAAAGAACAGTTTCTATGAAACTTTTCGTAAAAAAGTTCTACAGAACTCTTTCGTAAAAAAATCCTAAACAACATTTTTGTAATAAAGTCCCAGGTTTATCGTAAAAGTTTAACTTATATTTGTTTAAGTTTTTATAAATGAAAAATAAACAGTAATTGAGTTAAGAATATAGTTATAATTTGTCTTAAAAGAATTAGACATAATTCTAATATGTAGTCCATTTGAATAGAAATGAATAAAAGTCATTTTTAGATGAAATGTTTTGCGCAATCGACAGAACTTTTAAATAAAGTTTTTTTTTAAATAAAAGTTCTGTAAATCCTCTACTTGAAATGTAAAGGGAAAAGTTCTAGCTCTAAAAGAACTGAAAACTATCGACTATTTAAGAATAAAAGTTTTTTTTCCGTTTCAAAATCTGCATATAAAGGTTTGCATCATACGCAGCACACCAATCTATCCGTTTTGGACATAACGCACATATTTTTTTTCTTTCTTTTTCCCCCTCCCCCTTGATTTTTCTTTCTTTTCGTTAACTTTTTTTTCCTTTTGCTTTCTCTCTTTTCTTTTTTTTTTTTTTTTTAGTTTTGCCATTGCCTTCCTTATGGTATAAAATAAAACAATTATATAGATTTTTTGAAATTTAATTTTTCTTAGTTCCTTATTAAATGAAATGACCGAACGTGTATTGATTTGTTTTTAATGTAGAAAAAAAAAGTGGTTACGTAGCAAATTTCGAATTGAAACTTATTGTTAGTAAGTTTATTTGAGGTTAAATATTTAATTTGATGTTCCGTACAAAAATTAATTTAAAAAGGAAAATCTATGAAATTTTTACCGTCAATTCATTGATAGCTAATAAACAAATGAACTAAAAATAATCTCAGTTCTATATTTAATTTTTAAAATATTCAATAATGAATAAAATTGAACAAATGGAACATTAAGGTTTTAGTCAGGTGAATTCTACCGCTTTAAAATCAAGTGAGGAAAATAAAAATAGTTAGAAAAATAGATTAAACAAAGAAATATAATGAAACAAAAATTATAGTGACATGACATTGACATTTGCATAAACAAATAACTTACGTTTCATTACGTAATTGTCAATAATGCAAAATGCTCTGTCGTCTTTGATTTGTAACTTTGTTTTTTCATTCTACATTTGTACCTTTTCTGTGTATATTAGAAATGCTATAAAAAATTTTATCTTAAAAGTTATTATCAATAATGTAATAACTATAATTATAATTGAATTATAAATATTATGTATGCAAGGATATATAAATATATATAAAACATCCAATGAAGTTATTATAAAATAAATATTTTATAAAGTCCGTTAGAAAAACCATGATATAAACCAGGAATACCTATTGTCAGATAGAGGTTTTTTTATTGATTGAAGAAAAATGATTTATTACCAACAAAACTAAAAAAATAATTTATTTATGACAAATACAAGTTTCAACTAATATCATTCATTATAAGTTCTAAACAATAAAATTTCACTATTTAAGTTGTAATAAAATAAATACTGAGCCGATGTGTAATACTAATATAAATATATGTATATATTTGAAATAATAAAAAATATATTATTTTGAAGTTGATGAAAAAAACTATCTTCTTTAATTATAACAATTTTTATCATACAAGAACATTTAGAAGTTTTGGGCTAGTTACTGATTAACAATAAAATACCTCAATACCATTTCAGACAATAATTTATTAACATTAGAATTCAAAACACGTTTTCGCAATTATTTTAAGTTTTCTGCTTATAAGGATATTAAATTACGAAGAAAAAATTATTTTTGCAGCTAAAGTTTTTCTTCGCTTTATAATAGTTCGTTGACTTCGGATATAAGACCAGTGATGAGATAAAGAAAAGAATAATAAGTGATAATAAATCTCATAATGGCTTTGTGAACTGGTTGTGAAACCGACCCTGCTCTCTAAACGCACAAAATTAAATATGTATAAATCGCTTGTCAGACCGGTGGTTTGCTATATTGCTGAAACATGGACACTGAAAACTAGTATTGCCCAAATGCGAGACCAAGACGAGTCTTGGTCTTGCAAACTCAGTCTTAGTCATGGTCTTGGTCTTGCGCAAGAGTCTCGCAACAGTCTTGCAGTTACTTATTAGCTAATTGTTATAGAGATATTACAGTAATTGTTTAGATAGGAGAAACCCAACTAAGCCCGAATGAAAATTTAGAGGAGTTAAACGCAAAAGTATATTGGTTATACCAATTATTAACATATAGTAAATAAGATTGTCAAGTATTAGTAACTATTTTGCCTTAATTTCTATCTAAAAAATCGATTTTTTTTACAGGTCCTGGTCTTGGTCTTGCAACAGTTAGGGGGTCTTTGTCCGATTTCGGGCAACACTACTGAAAACAAAGGACCAGCAAGCTCATAGAGTTTTCAAGCGGAAAATAATGTAAGACATTTTCGGTCCATTTTGCGAACAAGGTGCCTGGTATATAAGTAATAACCAGGAACTGGATAAGCTAAATAACCACGAGAATATTGTAAGAATCATTAAGTCGAGAAGAATAACCTGGTATGGGCATGTTGAAAGGTAATGAACGAATAGTGAAGAAGGTTCCAAGAGAATCTTACAAAGGAAAGAGAAACAGGGACGTCCTAGGAAATTTGGTATAAAACTGAAGTAACCGATTGGAGAAGAAAGGTTCATGAAAGAGAAGAGACGCACATTGTTCAGTACATCAAAGTCCACCTGGGACTGCAGAGTCACATAAGTGAGTAAGTATTATAAATATTAAAACCGATTTAGTAAATGTTAATAATAATACCGTAATTTCTGAATGGGTGAACGGAGGCGGTGATATATTTGTATACCACGGTCGGTAGAAACCTACGCTTATTCACATTGGTTAATACATTTTTTTTCCATTTAGCCTACTTAAACGGGGAGTTTAAGTTCCATTTAAGTCCATTTAAGTCCCCAGTTCCATAATTCTGTTTAAACTGGAAAATAATGAAAAATGATAAAATAAATGACTTTGATGTTACGTAATTTCTCTTGAATAAACAAGTTCATCTAGTGAGAACAAAAACAAAAACATATCTTGTAATCCTAGGACACGTGCCTTGATGGAATATTATTTAGCGTCTGTAGGCACTGATTCGTCTCTCCGCTGACTACAGAAAAATCGCTAGACTACGTAACTGAGACCATAATCGCGCAACGTCAGGTTGCTAAACTAGTCATACGGGATAAGTGAATCCTCACTAATTTTTTTAGTTGAATAATAATTTATAGTCCGAGGTACAGACCCTTTTTTATCGAATTATTAACATCCGTCTGAATCTTCTTAATAGTTTCATCTCATCGTAACCTACAACAATTTTATTTACGAAAAATCTCGGAAATGAGGCGTTTTCCATGTGGAAGGTGACAAACTTTGTCTATTTAATTAGGTACTAAAAACTCGTAAATAAACATTTGCTTTCTACTTGGAACGTAAGATAATGTGATCACAAAGTCGAGAAAAAAGACGGCCTTCAAAAATATTGAACCGTTTGGAGTGACCTACACCCCCAAATTTTCAAAATAAGGAGGTTATATAGGACAAACGGCCCAATATTTTTATAGGCCACGATCCAAATAGAAAGTAAATGGGTATTTACGAGTTTTAAGCACCTAATTAAATAAACAAATTTTTCCTCCTTCCCTTCAGATTGAAGACGCCCCAATTCCAAGAATTTTCGTAAATAAAATAGTTGAAGATTACGATGAGATGAAACTATTTACGAAGTTTCAGGCGGATGTTAATAATTCGATAAAAAGAGGTCTGTACAACGGACTATATTATGTTTGCAGATTGTTAAAGAGAAGCTTACTGTCTGGAGAGCGGGATTGTTAAGACATTAACTGTTTCTTATGATCCTACGGTTATATACATCATAGAAAATATAAATCATTCAAATTTATAGTCATGTTGTGTTGTTTTCAAATATTATCTATTATTTATTGTTTTTAATGACCTAGATTTCACTACACAATTTTTATAATATACAAACAGATTATAATCATAAAACGTGGATTGTTATTGAAAATTGATTATCAGCAATCCAGTGTTAGTTGTGCCAAATAAAATATTTGAAATAAGATAAAAGAAACAAGTTATGGAAGTAATATTTATAAGTTTATTTTCATTTAGCTCTTAAAGCTTTATTAAATACTTAGGACATTTTTAATAAGGATAATTAATTATTAACAATAATCACATAAGTATAAATCATTTAGTCATTTAATACAGATATTTTTATTTTATTTTACTTTTACATTATATTTTCCACAAGCATCAATCAAATGTGTTGCCGTTTATTATGTCTTCGTTTATTCTTGACTCTTGTTTACATTGTGAGCAGGAGATTTCTAGCCTTTATAGTCGTTGTTGAGACTCACCAGGTATCAGTGAGAAGAAATTGACAGGATGATTGAATCGAATTGTAATTGCATGATTGAGAGTAAAAGAATGGAATGTTGTGAATGTAAGATTTTACTTTAGGTATGTTCATGTCTTTGTGTATGTTTTGATTTGAAATAAACCAAGGAGCATTGAGGATTTTACGAAGTGTTATGGATTGTGTGGTTTGAATTTTATTTATGTGGACCTCGTAATTGTGGAAAGTTGTAATGGAGGAACCAAAGAAATACTAGCGCGCCCGAACTCAATCGTAAGATCAGAACAGGCTTCCATACGTAACGTGAACTTAACGTATTTTCACGTATATACGGTTTTCATAAATGATATCGTTGGTATTATTTAATATTTAATTCTATCGATTACAGCGATAAAAAAAATTGAAATATATTATATATATATATATATATATATATATAGCTTGCAATAGGTAACCAAGTTAAGCCATGCTGCCCGAGACCACCCTCCTCGGGTTTGTGAGCCGTAAGGCTGCTGGAGGCAACTCACACCGAATATGAGTGATGACCCTACCCCCGTGTACTTAAATCAGGAATCGGGATGCGGTCTAGAAGACCACATCTCGGGGTCAAAGATCTCCAAGATCTGTAGCGCCAACCGAAAAAAAAAAAAAAAAATATATATATATATATATAAATATATATATATATATATATATATATATATATATATATATATATATATATATATATATATATATATATATATATATATATATATATAAGGATAATTACTCAAATACAAATACCCTCAATGAAATGTAAATAAATATATTGTCTATATGTTTTACTTTCACTTTACTTATATCTGAAAATACTTATTTCCGCTAAGATGGTAGTAAGTGAAAGTTGTGTGGTGTGCGCACCATTTTTGTTTTTAAATATTCTTGAAAAAATAGGCCGGTGCAAATAAACGGATTTCCAAACCATTTTTATTCTTGTTTAATATTTAGGGTCGTTAAAAAAAAAAATAATAAAAAAAACCCCGCATTATCGGATTCATTGTATGTTGTTTAGTACGTAGGAGCAATTTAAATAATCCTGTAAATATTATTGAGCGTTCCTTTACTGGATTTCCCGGCATTCCTACCGTGTAATAACAGGATGAAAGATGATAAATCATTACATTAGATAAAATAAAGTGAAACAAAACAGGATTTACTTTTATTTTTTTTTCTACTGGCCTTAAAGACCTTGTACATCTTTGGCCGCCTATTCCGCCTCTGGTAATCTTGGGTAATTGGCTTAGTTTTATGAAGGCAATTAAATTACGAATGAAACAAACAGTAATTTTACAGAGAACAGCATTTCGTCTCACGGTAAGGTGGCACTGTTGTGAATCTGATGAAAACACAAAAGATTAAATGGCATCAAAGAAAATAAATTTATCGTGAGTAGAAGACCTGTTGAGCTCAGGATCAAGCAACAGCTATTTTATTATAGATCTTCGACGACAGCCCTACGACTAACCATTGAAACTGAATAAAAGGAGTAAACTGATGAAGGTATTGGTATCGAACCTACGTTGGTATTTTATTATTATTTATAATTCATGACATTTTTGCCCATTCATTTACAATATGATGACTTCATACTGTAACATTTTATTTAAAATAAAAGCATAAAAAATACGGCATTGAAAAAAAAAATAATGCAACATAATATGGGGCTATAAATACAAGATTAAAACGGAAGAAATTTAGATTAACTAACAATAAGATAATTGGGATATGCACCAGACAGACGTTTATCAGCGCAGCAATATTCTGTCATAATCCTTTTCTGATGCTTTAATTTTTTTTATTTTAGCTGATATGGATGTACTTGAGATATTTCAAGCTTTTCCTTATAGACGGTCTCTAAAATAAGATATCGGGCTTATCCTTGTATGAGAATGGAGCCGATTTTTACTGAAAGTAGGTCGAGCAATAAATAAAAAAAAAAATCAGAATTTTTACACAAATTCGATGTTACCGATTTTCCAGTCGTTTTAGCTAAAACATTCTAACTCAGAACTCTCAATGAGTCCATAATTTGTTCTCTAATTACCAAATTCGCTCTAACTTTGGGCCAAATCTTACAAGCAATTTTTTTAGAGGAACTATCAGGTCTTGCTGTACGCATCAAAATCTTCAAGATCCAATATGTCACGCATCGATCTACAGACCTACCACCGTTCCAGTATTGAAGCTTAGCAAAATTTTTGTATCGACTTTATTTATTTTAGAAAGAAAAATAAAAGTGGAGAATACGATTCGCTAACCCCCCCTGAAATTCTGAATCCAACGGTACCCCATTCATGGTATTTGAGCATGACAGGACCTTATATTTGGTACAAAACCGATTTCGAGCCTTACTGTAATAATATATGTGGGAATTTTCTAAAAAAAATACGTTTATGTGAAATTAGAGGATGGAATTGATAATGTCCCATCTGCGTACCAACCTGCAAAACCTTAAACAATTGATAAAAGTCGGCTTAATGGTAATAGGTGCTTTGACCGTTGCATGGATTGTACTTTGTGGGTTTGATTCTCGCTTCGGTTATTTAATATATATATATATATATATATATATATATATATATATATATATATATACATACATAATCAATTAAAATATAGTTTTTTAAATAGATTTTTAACAAATTATCATGATTTTTGTTAGTCATCATAACAGCACCCACCTCTCAAAGCACTAATCCCTATCCATATTCAACAGTATAATTAAATATTTGTAGCCTCTACCCTCCCCCCCTCCCTCCATATCCACCCCCCTCGCCAATTATCCACTTTTAAAACCCATTCCTCTCCTTGTCAGTAGTAATAGGATTTTTTATGAGATTTCAGACAGTAAAAGGTTTTAAAAATGCACTGATTAAAAAAAAAAAATGAATAATTCTGTTTGTACAACCTTGAATCAAAGATTATTCAGCAATCTGGGTTAATACTGATAATATTCAATGAGAATTGAACTTAACAGTTATGAAGATATGTTTATGAATTAGCGACCGTTAATATATGTCTTATATAACAAGTTAGACTTTTTTTTTTTTTAGATTACACGTTGTCGCGTTATTATTTATTGTAATTATAAAAACATTTCCGAAATATTGTTATTAAACGGGTTGCTGGATCTGAGATGTATTACGGGTTGAAGATTTCCACGTGTTGCTTGTTATTCCCAGTTGCACTACACCTGTAATTAGTCTAATTGTCTTGTCTAGTAATTACGAAAGCGTGTGCGAGGTCTCAGCTACCGTTATAGGATACTCTTGTTGTGTTATTTCAATAAGAAGTAAAAAAAAAAAAAAAAAAGCCTGTTATATATAAATTTTTGGATACTCAGAATTTCTGGAGGAATTTTCTTTTATTTCTAAAAATAAAAAGGAGGACGTACAATAGAAATAACTCGGGACAGAGGGGAAAGACTTATTCTTAGGGTGCATACATTAACTTAAAATAAATATTTTTCTATCAAATATATCCACACGCCTTAATTACTTCACTTATCTCCATAAGAGGTATATACTAAGGAGAAGTACTAAAAAAAATATATAGAATCGAAGTTATCAACAAAATTATACGTTGTGAGATTCCCTGATACTTTTTTTAAATTTATTTATTGAGTAATATAGTATTCTGTCACTTGGACAATAATTATAATGAGCTAAGTAGTGTATCCGAAATGCGAGACCGAGACGAGTCTTGGTCTTGCCAACTCAGTATTGTTCATGGTCTTGGTCTTGTGCAAGAGTCTCGCAACAGTCTTGCAGTTACTTATTAGCTTATTACTATAATAATATAACTGCATTTTTTTGGATAGAAGAAACCTAACTAAGCCTGAATGAAAAATTAGAGTAGTTAAATGCAAAAGTATACTGGTTATACCAATTATTAACATATACTAGCTAAGATGGTCAAATATTGGTAGTAACTATTTTTCTTCATTTTTATTTAAAAATCGATTTTTTTAATAAAATCGATTACTTTTTTCTACCAGTACTGCTTATTTGCAACAGTGAAGTGGCCTTGGACAATTTTGGGCAACACTAAAGCTAAGACTACATACAGAAAAGATAAAATATACAGAAACAGATAAAATAACAACTAAATAATAATCAGAAAGTATATAAAAATAAATAAAAATAAAATAACTTAAAGATAAGTTTAAAAAAAATACTGAAGAGGGAACTCCAACTATAGAGGGAAAAGCAGGATTCCAGGAGATCCCTACTTTACTCTCTCAACCGTGTCACTGGTGCTAAAGCCTGTGATACAAAATAACCGCACGAAATGTTTCGTGAATGTATCGTATTACAACAGCATAGCTGGAAAACGAAAGAACTTATCAAAGATAGGTACACCTTACGGATGTAACATACATTGCTCACAAATACGTAATGTTTCACATTATACCGTCGATTGGTAAGTGGCAGTTGTGTGATGTCTGCATAGTATCAAAATTTGTCTATTATATTTCTTTAAAAATAAGTAACCGAAAAAGGGAAATAAAATAATGAATAATTCTCGTTGTATCTGAAGATTGATTTAAAAAGAAAATGCATTTTCTATTCTAACGGCTGTACTTATTTTTAATCAAAAACTCCGACATATGTTAATCATTGCTTTAAAAAAAAAAAAAAAAACTAGGATGTGTGTTTAAGACCACACTACAGAAGTGAAAACATCAACGAGCAGGGATTAATAATATGAAATATAAATATTTTCACTGATAAAAATATGTTTACAAAGTAATAACATTTAAAATATATACGATTACAATTTGGTATAAAATATTTTTTGTTTACGATTTTAATGATCATTATCGAAACCCTATCAAGTGCAGCACAAAATCGAAAAAAACACTTAATTTTTTTTTATTTTACGGCTAATTAAAAATAAGTATCTATTTATTTCCGCAAATTAGTTTCTGAATTCTCCATGGTATTTAAACTTTGAGATATTTTAGTCCAAATGTTCAAAACGAACAATTATTATTTGGTTTTTAGGCGATTACAATTCACCTCATTACAAAGTGGAAGAAATGCTAAAAATTTACCTAACTGGCAATTACTCAGTATTTTACTAATTGAGGTATGTTGACAAGAGCAATTCAGTCCATATGTTTTAATTTATTTAAATAGATTTTTTCTCTTTAAAATGGCACAACGGCTGAAATTTTCGTGTATACATTTTTGTTATTACATGTCTTTATTATTAGTAATATATTAAAGTCCTAATTTACAAGTTTAAATTATTATTTTTTATTTATAATTGGGTATGATGTAAAAATCACACAATAAAATAAAAAGCATTTTAGCAATAGAAAAACGTTTTACCGAAAATACTATTTTTTTCCTACTATTGTGATTTATTTACCACTGTAAATAATCTGTATTTTTTAACCTGTAATAGACTTATAAAAAAAATCAAAATTAATTATAAAAGAAATTAAACACAATTTCCTTTCCAATGATGATACAACAAATATATATCTCTTGGATCTTTGGTCTCCACGTATGAAATATATTTACATTGTGTAAAAAAAAAAAAACATGATTTCACACTTCAACTTTTGAACAGTTGTTTTTCAGACACAGCGTGTTTATATTTTTTTTTTTGCTCAGAGTGAACTTCACCGTACTTTTTAATTTAATATTTTCACAAAACACTTTGAAATTATTTTCTATTTTTTTCTAAGAATTTCAATTTTATTTGTGACTGCAGCAAAGAATTTAAGAATATTATATTTATTAGCTGCCACTATTTTAAACAGTTGAACTTCGTGGTTTACTTAAAAGTGCATGATAATTTCGAGCAGTTACGGATCGTATACATGTGACATCCATCTTTTACAAATATAGAAACTAAATAATAGATAACACAAATTTTCTTTTAAATTGCTTTTCTATTGTTTATATGTACTGTTATTATTCTTTTATAGTCAAATAATTTAATAATTAATTTTTAAAACATGTTCATTTCATTGAACATACTACTGACATTTCTAATACCGCTAGGTACTGGAAAATTATAATTTTCTGAGCTGAAACTAGATATATCATAACTTTAATCTGCCATAGGTAAACTACCGAGGGACTTTTAATGTACCTGCATTTAATTCTATAAAAAAAATACAACAGATAAACCTGAATTAGCTAAGTTCATGTCCTTAATAAGTTATAAATGTAAAATTTTAAGAAAGTTATCTTTTATTACATATTTTTATGAGTTTTTTATTTTTTTTTAAATATGTCTTTATTGAATTTTATTACATTTTGTCGCATTACGGACCGACTACTCCTAGAAGCAATGTACTATAGTTGAAAAAAATAATTACAGATGTTTAAATATTTTACACAATGTCAGGTTATTCTTCTCTCCTCGTCATGTTCTCCGTATACAATTTTCATATTTTAAACTACTTTATAAAAAAGTGAAGAACTCTTAAGTAAAGCAGATGGGAATATATGTTGTTTTTACAAACTATTTGGAATGGGGCCAAATTTAATTAGGAGAGTCGCATTTTCGCTATTAACAGTAGCACCTTGGTTCTTAAACATGACAAGTATTTTTTCGAACTGCAAAAAGTCACTTCAAAACGTAAAGTTTAGACAACTATTTCCTGGACAAACGTCTAGCTTGGAATCCTCATTCCGACTACTTCAGCACTTACTAGACAAACGCTCTAAACTTCCAATTAATTAGACTCATATACATGACTATAAAAAGGCCTATTTGGACTAACGGTGTTGAGCTAAACCATCGAATTACTCTCATGTCCAATCCTTACAATCCAAAATCCTCCGTAAAATCCTCAATGGTCCCTACATTGTTCCAAATAAAATCATCCACAATGACCTTAATGTTCCTTATGTATCAGATTTGGCCCAATCCAGATACCTCTCCTTCCATAATAAACTTCAGAGCTATCCCAATCCTCTCGTTTCTAAACTTGCTTCCTCTTCAATTCCTGATAACCCTCCGAGGCGTCTTAAAAGAAGATCTCCTGATGTAGATATATTATTAGAGTGCTACCAGCGGGAAGTTTCTCAACAAGTGTTTTCACGTCATTATATCCATTTCTACAAATTTATTACATTATTTCTTTAATACAGTTGTAAATATCATTAATAAAAAAAATACAACTATTTTAGTAAATAATTTTGGAAAATTCCATTTTGTCCAGCGTTCCACTCTATTCCGTCAAGATCGAACGATGTTGCTAGATTCTGGAAAGCTTTAGAAAACATTTTTTTTTTTTTTTTTTTACGCTCAGAACTACTTTTTACTTTTTTTAGAAATACCGAAACCTTAACATTTTAATAGGATCAGAAAGTGCTACATGGATTACTGCATTATCACTGACTTTTTAAAATTAATATAATATGTATTTGTTAAATACATAAAGACTCAACTAATTAACAATATAGTCACATTTTGGGACAAACAGATGCAAGGAATAATTAAATGCTAATCATTATTTCACCCTCGTCAGCTGCTGTTTCATATCTTATCGCTGACTTCCCCGGATAACCGTATGTCATAAATATCGCCATGTCTTTTCGACAGGGTTAATATACATGTTATCATCGTACAGCACAATCTCTAACTATATCAATCATTTACGTCATGGAAGAACATCTATCAATCATTTTTACGTAAACAATATTTATTTCTCGATAAACGACCATATTATATAAGTAAATATATTTCATATTTTCAGAAGTCAATAATTAAAATCTACAGACTTTTAAATGAAGAGGAGGAGTTTTGAATAATATATATGTTTTTAAAATGTATTACAAATAAAGTATTTGTGAAAAAATCAGCATATTTATTAATAATGACAAACATTAAAACATCCATAATAAACATTGAGCATTCCTGTTGATTGAGAACCGAGCTGTAGCCCTTAGAATGATAATGAGTACAACGCATTAGAAAAATGATGTTATTTAACAAATATAACTAAACCATGAAAGAATAGATATTTATCCTTCTAAATAATACTTTAAATTTTTCACGGATGTTGTATTTAGATCTGAAATATATAATTTTATAAAGAACAAAAAAAAAATTGAAACTCTTATTTATTTTATCTTGTTTTCAAAGCAAAAATAACTAATATCTTAACAATAAATATTATTAATTTTTTTAGGGGGGGGACAGGGTCCCCATCCTACCAAGGTCGATAGCGCAAGACAGCTCCTCTGTCCCGTGAAAGTTTATTGTTTTCCTCTTCTTAAAATTATTGCAAGCGAAAATAGAAAAACTGTAGATCATAATGAAGTAAATTTTCTGTGACTATCTGTTCAATGTTTTCCCCTTGTTCTCTAGTTTGTAAGTTCCTCCAAATCGAAGAAATGTTTTTCTTCTAAAATTCATAACCCCAGAAACATGTTTCCCTAATTTTCATAATACCCCTTTCTGGACAACCGAAGTAGGAAAAAATTAAAAGACTGGTATAATTTATTAATTTAAAATATACATACTATATACGAATAACGAATAATATGATAGATGAACTGGGAACAGGGGTGTCAAGAAGGGAGTTTCATGGTGCAAGTTGCCTCTTCAATAATATTTCAGGGTGGCACACTTTGACGGGTTTAGAATTTTTGAGGAACGTCTATTTCGACGGGATTATGACTTTTCGAAATGAAATGTTTGAAAAAAAAAGACATGAGGAAGCATGGACCAGACAGCAAGAAGTGTAATTATATATAATCTACGATTTTTAAATTCTACTTTCGCTGTTTTCAAGAAGAGGAGAACAATCATATATCTTGGGAAGGGTAGAGGAGGGTTCATGCGTTTCCGACCTTGGAGGGAATGACCACTCCTCTGTATATACATATGTTGAATAACAAATTAAAAAGCCTTCCATTCCATTCTGTAAAATATTTCGACTAATACGGTTAAAATGCCTGACTAATGGGAGACAGTTAGCAGTAATCGGTGAAATGAGCATGACACATTAATTTAAATAACAGGTTATTTAAGGGCGTTAAACTGTGCCAAGGAAAATAGCATGTCTAACGTAAACAGTTATTAAATCCAAATCGAGTTCGTTTCAGTGTAATAAATGTTTCTCAAATAGATTTTGTTCCAATTTGAAATTGAATTCGTTTCTTTATATTTAGGGCGTTAGTGACAAAAACTTCCTATTATTTTTTTTTTTATAATCTATGATATTTTTCGAACTATATCAGAGAGAACAAGAAGCTGGTTCGGAGGTGGAACAACATAGCTCCAAGGCGAGCGGGTTCGACCTCGTCCTCTGGTAAACAGCTACGTGTTGGCTACGTCACTGGGGGCTTGTCCTGGTGAATCAACTCGGCGCCAAGGCGTAGTAATCTTATCCAACCACTCGCGGATAATTATAGACATCGCTTTCCAAGTGGCCACCATATCGCTGCTTAATGACTTAACGGCCGTTAACAAATGCTTCCTTCTCCTTCTTCAAATATTTCGGATTTTCCGTATTATTTTAGTAACAGAAACGCCAAATTCACATTTGAGGTACGGGAATCAAGAACTCAAATTACTACAAATACGAACCTTTCTTAAGCCATTCGATCATAGGAAAGAGAAAAAAAAAATTCATTACATTAAAAAATTAGCATCGTAAATATGACACCATTACTTTATCTTGTTTCCAAAACCAATCTTTTACTTGCTAAAACTATTCATAGCCCACATTGGATATAGCCAATTGATTGCGAACAATTTCATCAAATACATTTTTTTATAGTCTCTTTAGTTGACGAGTAAGAGGGAATATGGTATTTCGAGACAAACAATTGAGAAGTTTCTAGAAAAGTTTGCGGAATAAGAAAAGTTTGCGGAATAAAAAAAAATTCCATTTAGTTTTATCTTCTCCTTTGTTTTAAATCCTGTCCCACTGCAACCCTTTAAGGGTCTTGGGCACATAGTTGATGAAGACATCACGTTCAACCGCCAGGTTTTCTATCAACTAAATATGTAATTAAGATTACTCTCTTTATAGAAGCTAGATGTGCCCCAGGAGGGTCTCCCGACCCTAAGGTCGTTCCGCAGCTGGCGTAATAGAATTAATAATAGCTAATGTTGCCCAAAATCGGTCTTGGTCTTGCACTTTAGAATTAGTCAATTTGGTCTTCGTCTTGGTCTTGCTCTTTGACCAAGACCAAGACCAAGGCTGCCTAATCGTTGCAAGACCAAGACTAGGACTGGTAAACAAAATAGATTTTTTAAATAAAAATTAAGGCAAAATAGTTACTAATACTTGACAATCCTAGTTCCTATATGTTAATAATTTGTACAACAATATACTATTGTATTTAACTCGTCTAATTTTTCATTCAGGCTTAGTAAGGTTTCTCCTACCTAAAAAAATATAGTATTATCTCTATAGTAATAAGCTAAGACGTAACTGCAAGACTGTTACGAGACTCTTGCGCAAGACCAAGACCATGAACAAGACTGAGTTCTCAAGACCAAGACTCGTCTCGGTCTCGCATTTTGGCAACACTAGCTATACTGAATTTTATAAACTCCATCGCATTTCCTCCTTCAACACCAACTGTGGGTCGTTCCCTTCAGTACGCGGTGTACACTTGCATTTGTTTTCTGGTTATTAGAATATTAATTGCACTCCGTCCTTAACCATTCGTAGCGTATCAAATGAATAATGTCCTCGTGTGAGAATCAATCCCTGCTTTCAATCTTCATCCTCTCTGCTTGTTTTTGTTCTTATTCCACTTCAATCTTAATAACAAGTAAATTGTTTGTGTGATGATACTCCCATCTACTGTTAAGATATGTAGGATGAGCGATAATTCTAATTCCAATCACTAGTGCGTATTTACCGTATTCCTACTTCCCTCCAGGGTTCACTATTTATATAAATCTTAATGCTTTAAATTAAATATATTGAAACTATTGCATATAATTTTTTGTGGAATCGTATATAGTTTAAAATACATGTTGGAATTCATTTAAGAAACAACATTTTATATTTTCAAAAAGTATACCCATGATGAATATTAATAACATACAATAATAAACCCATGACCTTCATGTTCAGCATGCATATGCCAATTACTTTTGTTTGTAAGCAGCATAATGTTGGCAAAATGGCTAACAAAGCCAAACTACTCTCACCTTCTGATCTGGCAGCCTTGCCAACTATGTTATATACCCAATTTTGTTGCCAGTCTGTTTCAATCTGGTTCAAAAATAATCGCTTCGAACACTTGTACATTATTCACATTGATTATAAAATGAGCTAAATACAAACGGTGCTGAGCTGTACGGGCAGGTCTACAGACACATGGCGAGAAAAGTAAGCTATTTCAGTATTTGTCACCGTATAACCTGTTTCTGATATCAGATCTATAGAAGGGGTCAGGTTTTAGGACGGATTTCGTGTTCGTCCTTGATATTTTTTTTTACAATAAAAGGCACCTATTCCCCGCTAGAATCGTTTTGGTATGATATAATATTTAATTTTTCAGAAATCACAATTGCACCTGATATCCTAATATAATAAATATGCAGGTGTGATTTTCTTTAAAATAAGCAAAAAAAAATACAAGGAAAATACTTCCTACTATCTATTCCCCTATCCTTCCATCCTATATTTATGTATCAACCAAGGCTAAAAAGCGACCTTTAGACGATACAGAAATTCAGTTTAGTCCTTAAAATCTTACGCCTCACAGACTTTACAACACCTAACAAAACGCCAAACATTAATAAGACCGTACCTTTTCCACCCTAAAACACTTAAATAGCCTGCAACACCTTTTTCCTTTTGAAATCCGTAGACTCCTGGTCACTTCTTTAATATTTCCCCATTTCGACTATTGCTGCACGGTATATGGGGGCGTCTCTGGGGATCTCGAGGCGAAACTAAAACGTTTGATAAATTGCTTTGTACGATTCATCTTCGGGATCCCAAGAGACCCTCCTGTTTCCTGTTTCTATGAAGAGTTGAAGTGGCTTTACCCTTCCAACCGCCGTAAGTATTTCCTGGCATCCTTCCTCTTCCAAGTAATTCACTCCCGCCGTCTTTCATACATCGCCGAGCTCCTTCAATTTAAATCCTCTGTCCACTCCCGCAATACCCGTTCTCGGTCCTCAGATCTATATATAATGGCCCACCGAACCGCTGCTTTCGATAAATCATTTGTTATTCGATCCTCTTCCCTATGGAACTCCATCCCTTCCCACATCCGTCAATCCAAAACCCTTCCTACCTTTAAATCCCAACTGTTTTAATCATTTCTAATCCATCCAGTCCTCATCATAAAATTGTAAATAGTTACTACTGTAAATATGTATATAAATTATTAGATCGTTCTTTATTATTTTTACTTCATGTTTATTTTCAATGTTTTATTTTTATTATTAACTGATGTAAATTAGAAAGTAACTTATAATTTCTCTAAATCTGTTTTTATTTATTTATTTATTTTTTACTATTTAATCAAACTATACTCTTGTTTATGTATCTCTGAGGCTCCTCAGCCCACATTTTTGTTTCTCTGTATTATTCTAAAGGGACTCGTCCAAGAATAAATAAAGCATTATTATTATTATTATTATTATTATTAACTTACGCCGTGGTATGTTATATCAAAAACCATCGAGCAGATCTTATTAACGTACGGAGTCCGAGTCCTTCGTAGAACATTTGGTCCAGTCGGTATACACCAAGAATGGAGGCAAATGACATGCAGAACTGCAGGAATGAGAATAGTGAAGCTGTCAAATATATGAAGATTGATCGACTCCACTGAGCACGCCATTTTGCTAGGATGCCAAGCAAATTCCAAAGAAGTCTCTTATTGGATAGCTTTTCGAAAGGAAATCAATTGGAAGACCCCAACTATGTTGAGCTAATGGTGTGTTGGCTGATTGAAGACCCTTCCTCCGAATTCGAGAATGGAAAAAAATAAAATAAATAAAAATTGGCTGGTCAGAAGAAGAATGGCTGGCGACAGATGCTATTGGAGACATTGCCCCACGTGGATTTTTGCGCCAAAAAAACTAAAAAAAACCTTATGACTTGGCCAAAAAGGAAAATTTGACTCAAACAAGACAAGTTCAAACAAATTACATCCACTCTTCGACACAAAATTTGGCCTGCTCGTTACCTTGAGAATTTCTCTGGAAGACAAAGCACAATATCGTGCAAAAATGAGAAAAAGTACTTTAACTTAAGCCTGCTGAACGTACACTTTATAGATATACGGATCAGCCCACGAGATCTACATAAACTTTAAAAGCTTGAAACTTTAAAAATACATCATGAAAATAACCAAAGTTTTATGATATTTAAGCAAGATGCCTTTAAAAATTGCTTTGAATCTACTCATGGCATCGACGATACGATGGCATCTCTGGAGATTCATTTGCCAATCAAAAGATTTGATTTGTCAAATCCTGAAATGTGAATACAATTTATATTTTATAATTTTTTTTTTAAATGTTATTTAAATTTATTTTTTTTGCAACAATAAAATGACTGTATCAATGCCAATAAAATTAACCATGTCGTTTTCGAAAATTTCTTATAATATGGATTCGGGATAAATTTTGAGTAAAACGCAACAAAAAAAATGGATTCATAACAAAAAAATGGATGTATATATATATATATATATAGTAATCCCATTATCATGAATACACACACAAACACATATATATTTTTTATGCCCTTCATGCCAAAAAAAGGCCTATGAATAAATTTATATCGACCGCAGCGGATCATGATCTCGACAACTTGTTTGCGAAGAGATGATTAGCAAGCTTGCCCAAACAGGATGCAGTTAATCGATAATACAGACGTGATGTAACGATAAGATTAAAAAATTATTTTGACAATCAATAACTACAAATTGGTTAGGAGCCATCGAAAATTACAAAAAGAAAAAAATAATGAATCTTATAATTTAAAAATCTGATTCAGTGGTTAATTATGTTGATGATTTCGTTTTTAGACGGTTTAAAAATTAATTCGATAATTTTTCTTGCTGTTAAAGGTAACGAATGTATCAATTTAAAGACCGGATTGATTTATACTGGAATAAAATTTAATTAAAAGAAGAGAAGATGAAATTCGTCATTTGAACTTGAACTAACAATCGTTTAATTGAGATAAAGAAAAGAAAACGAAAAACCGGTAACGGTATTTTATTGATGTGTTTTGAAAAATCCTGATACACTTATGAATGACTTAAAGATGAATAATTCACAAATGAAAACTTGAGTATTTTCATCCCAATGCAATCCAACACTGGTTCAGGATGATTTGTAGATTATGAAAATGTCAATCAAGTAGTAAAACTAGTTGCTGTATTTCATGTTTTGTTTACAAATATTTCATTAGCTGATTCAGGATTTAATTTTCAGGGAGCTAACAATTTTTTTATTGATAATTACAGAAACAATAATAAAAGTATTATTGTTTCTGTAATTATCAATTATCGGGGATAAATTTTATGTATTTTTCTTGACAAGGGCTTACATTTAGCAGCTGAAGCACGTGATGCAATTTAACATTTAAAAAATCCAATTTAGAGCATATAGTAATAGTAGTACAACACATTGTAAGTATTTAACACAGATCATTCGTAGAATCAAAAATAGACCAATGAAAATAAAAAAAATATTTGGGAGGGAGCTTCGGGACGTAAGTCTAGGTCTGTCTCCCCTCTCCCCTCTCCCCTTGAATCGCCAAACAGCATCAACAAAAAAGGTCCTTTCTTGGTTTGTACCGGTCTAAAACTAGCATAGTCATAGGCGCCGAGTTATGAAAATTATTGAGGGGGCCAAACTACAGGATCATGGAGTGGGAAGTATGGGAGGTTGGGGATATTTGGTATGTATCGTATACGCCTGTATGCAATATATAATACATACTTATATAAAAAATTACCATCCCATGCAGGTATTGAGTTGTTTCAAGCCCTTCATGATCACAAAAAACTAAAATAGTACAGTATTTTAATAAATGATTTCTTTTAATCCTTAGTTGAGTTTATGAATCTAAAATAGGACACCGTTGAACAAATTCTAGTATACCTGATAGTAGATAGATACAGCTCTCTGTAATGTAATTGTTATGTACAAGATCTATATGTTGATGAAGTTCATACTACAGTAATTTATTGGGGAGCTGATGCCCCATCCAAATGGCAGCATTGGGGGGGAGGAGGGAGAAGAGGGGCTCAAGCCCCGCGAATCCCTAGTAGTTGGCGCCAATGAGCTAAGTTAAGTAATTAATTAAAAAATCCACTGTGGTTAGATGGCCTCTCCAATGGTGGGCGGGGTGGCCGAATGGGCTGACGCGTTGTGCACAGCACCACCGTTGCCCAGCAACCTGATATATGATAAATGATACAAAAATAGCCATGAGTTCGCACCCGGTGCCGAAGATGATTTTAAATCCCCCCCCCCTCACCCTCCGGCCCGGGAAAATCCGGTATAGTCTAAAAGGCGAGGTAGGGAAGAACAGAAAAAAAAAAGATGACATCTCTTGGTGAGGTCGTGATGGCCGAGTGTGTTGGAGCGTTACCCGTTCTAGCACCCTCGTGCCTAGCGATGCCGGTTCGGATCCGGGCCTGGGATGGGGAGTTGACTTTTAATTATAGTTGACCACGCTATGAAACTCTGGTTAGAATAGGTTTGGTTGTACCTCTTGAATAACCCCTCCCCCATATGCCAGAAATGGTGGGTAGGGGGTTATAAAATAAAAAAAAAAGATGGCCTCTCTAGCTGTAACTGCTCTACCAACCATAACAGTAGCATATTGCGAATTATAAAAATTATTAGCGATATACTCTACCATTCAATAGCCATCTGTAAATTCTCCACCCAGCCGAAGAACTCACAGTCATGGCGCCTATGATTGATTTTTGAAACGATCTCTCAGTCGCCATACTCATTTACATCTTCATTAAACATGATTAGCTCATGCTGAGCTATCATCATTTGCTACCATTAAGCTAATTCAAAGATCAGCTGCCTCAAACATTCATCATCTAGGCGCGGTACAGATATTTGTTTGTCGAAATTGTCTTTTCGTGTCATGACAAGTAGAATAATAGGAAATCTCATTATTAACAGGCCATAAAAGTTAAATAAGGATTAAAAACAACAGGAAAAAAAATTGAGAGAAGTAATCGGAGAAAAAATGATGGTTAACACAATCATGAAAAAGTAAAAATCTGATTTTAAAAAAAGTTTAAACATGGTAAAAATAAAAAAATCTTCAAAATTCTTTAATTTTCTTGAAATATATCAGTTTTTAAAGATATCTTATATTCTTTAAATTTTTAAAGCAACAGAGGAGAACTTAGCTTACTTTATACCTTACATAAATGCAATAACAATATTTCAATCAGCCAAAGTTTATTAAACGAATTACAGATTATTGTTTCCTATTTAAAAAAAATTATGATTAAATATTTATTTATTGAGTAATTTCTATAGAGAGAAATTCTCATACTAAATATTTTAAGAACAATATTATTACGCTATTACTGTATGTTAATAACATATTAGTCCGTGGTAAAGACACATTTTTATCGAATTATTAACATCCGCCTGAAACTTCGTAAATAGTTTCATCTCATCGTAACTTATAACTATTTTATTTACGAAAACTCTAGGAATTAGGGCATTTTCAATCTGGAAGATGGCGAAGTTTGTCTATTTAATTATCTACTAAAAACTCGTAAATACACATTTGATTTCTACTTGAATCGTAAGATAATTTGATCACAAAATAAATAAAGAAGGTGACCTACAAAAATATTGGGCCGTTTGTCCTACATAACGTCGTTATTTTGAAATTTTGGGGGGTCGCGCCAAACGGCTCAATTTTTTGAAGCCTACTTTTTTCTTCGATTTTCAGATCAAATTATCTTACGATTCAAGTGGAAATCAAATGTGTATTTATGGGTTTTTAGTAGATAATTAAATAGACCAACTTTACCCCGTTCCAGATTGCAAACGCCCCAATTCCAAGAGTTTTCGTAAATGAAACAGTTGGAGGTTACGATGAGATGAAACTATTTACGAAGTTTCAGGCGGATGTTAATAATTCGATAAAAATGTGTCTGTACTACGGACTATATCAATATGATCACTACATACCCAACCCTAAAAAAAAATGTGGTCTTCCTGAAGAAGTTTTCGATTTAAATAAAAACTGTTGTAACTTAAACCTCATTCCGAGAGATATAAACATCACTCAAAATCTTAGTAAATATGAGTTTGTTGCGACAACATTTTATCAACTTGAAACTTTAATTTAAAAAAAATAAATAAAGTTACAATCACTTTAACCGTTTACACCTATAACTCAAACGTACACGAAAGAAGTTGATGGAATATGATAAATTTAAATGGGCCCAATTTTTCGGGGGAAAGTCAGAGAGTTTCAAGTTGATTGAAATTAATTTTAAATTTAATATTTTTGGAATAATTATTCTAGGAGACATTAATACTTCTCCCAAAAAAATAAATATAAATAAAATGAATAAATAAATAAAATAAGAAAGTCAGGAAAAATTGGTGTTTATAACAAACATCCACTACTTTGTAATTTAATTCATAATTTATATGTTTACAGATATTTCAAAATATTTTGTGAGGTGGGTTTTTACAATTCACTATTCACATTCATTAATCTAATCGAATTCGTGGAATTATGAGATAAATGGAATGATTGTAATTTTATTCGGAAGACTTTTATTTGAAAATCTTCTTGTTTTTATGTTACCAGTATTGAAATCTTACACATCCTTGTCTGATCGAAAGTTATATCATTTGCTGTAAGTTTACAGTTGTTATTAAATTGAAATACATATAATTTGAAGAATTAATTTGCGCAGGAATAACTGGTTATCCGAATTTAAATCACCTACGAGGGGTTTCAAATATAGACTTGGTATTGGCAAACAGGTTAAGGCTCAACAAGAAAGCGCCCTACCTACACCTACATTAGGCAGTGACCTAAAATCCAAATTCGCATTGAGAGGGATAGGTGAGAGCATAGTGTTCGCTCGAGGATAGTAAATTAAACCGTCTTTCTTGATTAAATATATTTAACATAAATTATGATTAATTTAAAAATCGATAAATTAATCTATATATATATATATATATATATATATATATATATATATATATATATATACAACTTTTCCTTTATCGACCTTTGAGTATTAAATTCAAACTTCACTATTTTATTGGGAATAAGGTCACTTAATTATTATTTAATAAACTAATTAATGTTCATTTCTTCTGTTTATTGACGTTTCGATCCCGGTATTTTCTTTTTATTAGTCAACCATGGGATCCTCTTCAAAGCTAGAATTTAAAAAAATAGAGTTTCGATCAGGCCAGGGACACACCGACAGCCTCAGCACCGTCCACTAGCACATATATTAAGCTACTCGTTTATTAATATTAATAGTTTATTAATAGAGTAGCTTAATATATGTGCTAGTGGACGGTGCTGAGGCTGTCGGTGTGTCCCTGGCCTGATCGAAGCTCTATTTTTTTAAATTCTAGCTTTGAAGAGGATCCCATGGTTGACTAATAAAAAGAAAATACCGGGATCGAAACGTCAATAAACAGAAGAAATGAACATTAATTAGTTTATTAAATAATAATTAAGTGACCTTATTCCCAATAAAATAGTGAAGTTTGAAGTATATATATATATATATATATATATATATATATACATTGTTATCATGTTATTGAAAGATAGGGCTAAACAATTTTTTTATAATGCGTAAAGCGCAAGTAACAATGATTATAGAGGAATCAAGGGTTCATTATTGATAATTATTTCTTTGTAGTATAATAATAATACTTTATTTATTCTGGAACATATTGCTTTAGGATAACACACAATGATAGAAATGCGAGCTTTGGTTTTCTATAGTAGTGCACAAAGTTTTAAAAATATAAATCTCATAATAAAAATAGTATGATTATTTTATACTAAGGGAGTACCCACTGTCCGTCTAACGGTGGACCAACCCCCTTTACAAATTATACAACTGTTCATTTAATTGTTACTACTCGATGCTAAAATTGCTTAACTGCAATTTACACGAATATTGTAGTTCAGATAATATTTTTTCAATCAACATAAAATTAATTGAATGAAACCATAGTTTGGTTCAAATTTGTAATTTCTTTAAAAATCTATGTTATATATCGCGCCTTATTGCCAAGTTATATTATTATATAATTATGATTATTCTTACTACAATTTATAACCATAATGAAGGAGAAACAATTCTGGGAATAAGAGGTGTGATGTCTTTGATACAGTCTGTTCAGCTTTGTATATGCAAAATTAAATATGAGAAGGTCACTAATTTATATAATAGAGAGATATCATATTTATGTTATTATTTTTATAATAAAAATCAATGCCAGGAATAACAAAATTTTCTTATGTATTTAAACATGCGCCGAATTCCAATTAACATTCCATCTCGAAAAGAGATTTTTTTAAATTTAATTTTTTATAATAAATAAAAAAAAACTATGGCCATTTAATTGATCCCATGTGTGCCAATTTAAAAATCCCAGCGAGCTATATTGCGACACCCATGTCTTTGGTTGGGACCCCATTTGTAAGATTACAAAACAAAAACTTAAAAGCCACCAGAAACAACTTTCAGTATTTGGAATAACAATATATTTTTGAAAAGAAACATGAATATAAATACATCGATTTTTCTATTAAATTAATATTTTTCAATTTTTAGACAATTCCTCAGACTCTACTGGTCCTTAATACCGGTAATGCGAGGCTCTGGGATCTCCTAGAGTCCTGTCTTTTCTTCCACGAGTGAGGAGAAAGGCTTGGCTCGGTGTTCTCCTGAGTGAATGAATTCTGTAAATATTGTATAGTAAGCATATGTTTTAGTTGTTATTTTGATTAGTTCTTTTGTTTATATACATAGAGTTTTATTATTATTATTTTCTGTATTATTTATTGTATATAGAGTGTGAATGTGCTCCCTGAACAATATTATAAATGTGACTGATTGTAATATTTCTCAATAAATACATGTAAAAATAAGAAAACTACTAGTTAAGATCCAGTAATTGATAAAATATTAAAAGAACTAAAAAGAAATATGCTCCATTCATTATAATATTACTTTAATAGGCTTGTATGTTGACTCGAAATTCCAAGTTTTTTTTAAATATAAAATCTTACATGGATTACATTATATCACCATTTTAAAATCGACCAATAAATAACAAGAGATCAAATTAATCTTTATGTTTATTTTCTTATAACCTACGTTATTTACATTCAAATATTCTACAATTATGATTGAATCTTACTTCTTCTTTCATGGTATAGAATACATTACACGATCGCAAATTACGCAACCTATTTCCAAGAAAAATATTAGAACACATATATATTTTTTTAAATTATTACATTAGAATAAATTCAAGGAATCCTAGTTTTCCATTTGACAGTCAGCTAAAATAAATTTAACTTAATGATAATGAAGAACCCAGTGGCTCTCTTCAGATAACACCAACAGTCCTTGAGTACAAACTTCTCTCCATTGAACCCAATTTAAATATGTATCTTTAAGGTCAGTTTAAACACAATTCACCAGTCAGAGTTTTAACATAGTTGATGCCTAGGAAGTTTATCTGACGTTTTAACGTTCATTACCATTTGAACAACTTATTCGTTATCGATTCCAATCACAACTCTGTGATGCTATCACTTAAAAATATGAGTACATGCATTTGTCGAGAAATCTGACATATCATAAACTTTGTTGGTAACTAAATACTTTCGAACAGAAAATATTTAAGTGAGACCGAAGCTGGTTGGCAATGCTTTCCAAGTTATCATTTTTTTTTTCAGACTTTGGTTGACGTGTGCCAGCTGCACTTGGCCTCTAGGCTAAATTTATGGAGTTATGTTATCGTATTTGTTTCAGACCTCAATGAGAAGTGCTAAGTTGTCAGGAGAACCTCAAAAACAAAATACGAATGTGTGCCAGCATACCTATCCCCCGTGACTGGTTGGCACAAGTATTGCAATGTGTAAGGAGAGTTGGAAAAAACTCTCATTCACGTTTGAATAACATCTACAAGAAAGGTTTCGTATTGGAAAACATTATAAAGGAATAGTCATCAATGGTATAAAAATAAAACAAAATAAATATTTGTCTTTTTTTATAATATTTTTCCGCCCTTAATTTAAACTTCTCTTTTTTAAGTCTTTCGTTTTCTGGTCTAATGCCAACCAAGCAAGAACCTGATTTCAAATAAAAAAGAGTTGACGAAGTCTGGGAAAGCAAAAATTATAAAAGAGTTTTTCATAATAGAAAAAAAATGGAATCGATGAGCGAGAAAGAAAGGAACAGTTGCTTAATATGTGAATTCTGTAAACGAAAAAGAATAATACGGAAAAAAACTTTGAAAATCTATAAAACAAACTTTCACAAAAAAAAAAAAAAAAAAAAAAAAAAAAAAAAAAAAAAAAAAAAAAAAAAAAAAAAAAAAAAAAAAAAAAAAAAAAAAAACCTTCCACAGAAGTAAAAACTAGCTCGACAACCTTCGTCTTCAATGTCCTTTCTCAATCCCCCCCTAAAATAGGAAAAAACAAAATATATATATGTATTATCAAGAAGCTCAATCACGAAAACATTAAATGAATTATTCGTATTTATCAAGAAAGTATTATTTGTTCAAAATGATGAATTCATCTGCATAGAAGACATAAAATTATCATAAACATAAGATAACGAAATTATTTTTATATATTTAGTCATATTTATTGCTTATTCCCAAAATTCGAAATGTCTACTTGAAAACTCTAATTAGAAAAAAGACTTACTTAGACCATACATACGAAATTAAAAAGACAAGAACTTACTAGACGATATAGCCAACTTTCACATCTTCTATACTACAGATCTTCACTTAACTTACGAAACAAGCGACTGATCTACAACACCTTACTGAGACCAATATGGACATATGGAGTAGAACTTTGGAGTTCAGCAAAACAAACACACATAAACAAAATACAAACAGCACAATCAAAAATTTTACGAAAAATTGTTAACTTCCCTTGGTACATTTCAAATACTACTATACATAACGGCTTAAACACCCCAACAGTAAAATCCTACATCCACGACAAATACACTACATTTCATTCTTCAACCCAAAATCACTCCAATCCTCTGGTTCTTTCTATCTCTTGTTCCCTGTTACCTGAAAAACGCAGAATAAAAAGAAAATGGCCAAGAGACCTACTATACAAAAAAAAAAAAAACATGTCAAGCAAATACACAAAGACAATACAAACACAACAAATTTACTAGATGCGCAGCCGCGCAGATGCAAATTGTATAAAATATAAATAAATAAAAAAAAAAAAATATTTTGCAGTGATTTACAAATTACACACTTCAAGATGTCGTTCAAAACTATATTTAGCTGATTGAAAAGTAATTTAAAACATTTTTTAAAATTGAATTGTGGCAAATAGTACGTAAAATCCTACCAGTAATATACATTAATGCTGAAATGAATACATTTGACTGTAAAAAAAAAAAAACACTCCTTTTCTTAATGAGGTTTTTAACCGTGGAATTAAAGTTCTGACATGAAAGTCGCAAAATTCGTACGATAATCTTATAGATAAGATTAAGGATTAAAATAGCTGATGATTCAGATTTGCCAAAAGGAAAAGATATATTATTATTTGGAGCAAGGTAGCTCCAATATGCTTATTTTAAAACCTTCAAATTATTAATTATTACTGACAAATTATTAATTATTAATAAAGTCAATCTAGAGATTTCATAACAGTATACCTTCAAGAATGATATATTAGCCTTTAATTAAATTTGATGTAAGAATAAATAAGAATGTGTGGTAAAAAATTTTGCAACTATTAATATAAATTTACAAATCAGGGGGGTTGATCCTTGAGAATATATCCACGGAGAATATTGTGAGGTTCGACTTTTTTTGTTAGAGATATATTACATAATATTTTTAAGTGGCATTAAAAAATTCATTTACATTTAAATCAATGTATCATAATATGAGGACGACGTCTTGCATGGTTTAAAATTCGTAACGTTAAACATATCGCATTTACCTAAAAATAAAATTCAAGAAAAACTTCTAATAATTTAAAAATTTGACAATATTTTGGAATTGTCTGTCGGAAAATAACAACAAAAGTCCTCGGAAAGTCGATAACCCGAGAGACGCACTCATCCGCTGGCCTTGACACACTGGAGTTGAGCCCGCCCGTTGGAGGCCAATCAAGCACAGGTGGCCCAAGATTGTAGTATAAGATAGGTATTACATTACACCATTGCCTGAGTAATATATTACATATCGGCCATATAAGAAGAATAATATTAAATTATATTCCCAAAAACAATAACAAGACTGCCCTACGCTGTAAAATATCAGGGAAAATTTGAATATGGAACAAACCCACCAGAAAATTTAAAAGACAACGAAAAAGTTCTTAAAAATTAGCATTCCTAAAAGCGGTGAAACTGCATCATAGAATATAACTTGAAGCTGTCGCCAATGAACTTTAGTCATTTAAGAATAATAGAAATGAACAATAGAAATTACATTTAAATTTGTCTGACACGTAATAGAGGGTAAAAAATATTTATTTTACTTTTTTAAAATTATTATTAATGAAATTCGCAACTGTATAAAAATTAAGATTCATTCAGTAAATGTGATACATAGCATGACATAGCTTGTAGAGAATCTACTCATAGGTAGCACTCTAATAAAGTATCTAAATTAGGAGATCACGAGGCCGTCTTTTTTTCAGAGGCCTAGGGGGTTGTCAGGGATCGAGGAGGAAGCAAGGCTAGAAACGAGAGGATTAGGATAGTTCTGAAGTTTATTATGGAAGGATAGGTATCTGGATTGGGCCAAATCGAAAAAAAAAAAGGAACATTCAGATAATTATGAATTATTTTATTTGTTATAGAGTAAGCTATTTGTGAAGATGAAACAGTTTTCCCACAGGCTTTTAGTTAGTTTTGAAATTTGACTACTTAATCTAAACCTTTAACCTTAAACTATAGGAGAAATCTTGTTGAAAGTTTTTAAGTCACAAACTGAGAGAGTGTATAGTGTTTTAGCCCACTCCTGGGAATAGCTGACAGATAGCAGCTGATAAGGTGGATTAGGGTTGGCTACTTTAGTAGAATACTTGTGATAAGTGGTTCTCTAAGTGAAACACAAAACTAATTTTCCGTGTTTATATTGATGAAGACACGTCAACTTATTACGTTTGAGCCCAATATCAATGTTGCATTTAATTTTCAAGTAGTAAATAAAAATGAAATGAACAAAAAAATAAATAAATTTTTAACATATTCATCAAGTATTACAGTAGTTTAGATATATTACTTAATCATATAGATAAAAAAATCTCAATACCTTTGCATCAACTTGCAACTGAAAAGAATTTATAATTGGTAATTGGTTGACTGTCGTGGATAATGAAGAGAAGAATAGTTGGGGTGGTCAGTCAAAAAGGAAGGCAAAAATAAATGATGATATTTATTTTTACATATGCCGGCGTTTCGACCTGAAGTTCAGGCCTTCATCAGGGCTAAGAAAATAAAATAAAGGGCTAAGAAAAGAATTTAATAGCAAATAAAATTTTGAAAATAAAATTTTCATTATTTTTTACGAATCATAATAAAAATAAATCAATTTTTTAAGTTAACAACAGTTTTAATATTCATGTTGTCAAATAAATAATTATTTTAATAAAAATCAGGCCATTTATTTATTACTATAAGTTGATTTAAACAAAACAAAAATATTTTATTATATGTTCTTAATAATACATTAATTTTTCTACCAAAGCACCAAAAGACAATCATATAAATCGTTGAAAGTTTTGCAGTACTATGATCTTATATGATATAAAAAAAAAAAAAAAGTAATTTTTAACATATTCGTCAAGTATTACAGCAGTTTAGATATATACTATACTACAAAAAAAATCTCAATACCTTTGCATCAATTTGCAACTGAAAAGAAATTACTAACAAATAAAATTTTCATTATTTTTTACGAATAATAATCAAAATCGACCAAATTTTAAGTTAACAACAGTCTTAATATTCATGTTGCCAAATGAATAATTATTTTAATAAAAATCAGGCTATTTGTTTATTACTATAAGTTGATTTTTTAAAAAATATTTCATTAAATGTTCCTAATAATGCATTAATCTTCCTAATACAGCACCAAAAGACGATCATGTAAATCGTTGAAAGTTTTGCAGTACTATTATCTTACATTAGAACTTTTTTGTTAGTATTTAGAAATGCTTTTAGGTTGATGGTTTGTATAGAAATGATCTAACTAGCGTGTGGTGTCCAATTAATATCGAAGGCGATGACGAAGTAGCCCATTAGATCATGGGGATCGAATGACGTTAATTACGAAGGATGTTTTAAATATTGACATATGTTAATTAACACATATCAGCTGTCGCTTTTGAGGATCGGTTCCAGAAGAGGCTTGATCGAGTTGGAACATTCCAGCTTGATCAGTTTATTTTGATCCTTAACCCAGATCCTTGGATTTACAACACGACAATGGTTCTTGAATACAATGAATATTATTCAATGGGCCTGCGTAGCTAATGAATAATAATCAACATGGCCTATTATCACCTCACAACGACAAGAGGTCAAAGAAGAGAACGTGATTGAATAGAAGCTATATTGCAATAATTTGAATAAAAAATAAAAACTTATTATAAAATATGATAAAAAAACCTAGTTATTAAGTTGAGTTTTATTAAGTTATAATTGTGGTAGGAATTTTATGAATTTATATTTCAATTCGGGTGAACGCACCAGTTATGGACAGGGAGCCTAGTGATTTTGGACTTTAAATGTAAATAATAAGCTTCCATTTTGATTGAAGTGTTCCAGTTTTTTCTAGATTGAAGAATAATGCCCTCTATTGACATATGAACAAGGTACTCAAAAAAATTGTAGAATACCTATGATTGTTGGTTCTATGATTCCCTTAACATTAGTGCGTTTCATACATTCCTACTAATACTTTTGCTAAGAGTAATTTGAAAAAAAAAATTTATCTTATCTTTATCGTTATTTTTATAGTTAAATAAAGATTTTAGAAATTTTCTGATGCATGCCTATTACTGGTGCCGACCCCCTGTCCATTACTAGAACAATTGAGCTACGGGATGTTCATCACTAATGCAAAAAGGTATTTTTTTAAATCAGGGTTATACCTGCATAACTGAATATTTCTTCAATTTCGAAGAGTTAAATAGAAAAAATGGAGGCTCTAAAAATTCTAAATGTCCATCTAATTTTATAACCATAACAATTACGGCGGCGTAATACATAAAAGACAAAATTTCTTTAGCTATGTCTATCACCCGTGGGGTAACCCTATATGGAATAATATTTTTTTTTTTTAATTTTTATTATTATTCTATAAAATTTCGACTAAGATTTTCAGCAGCATCACAGGATCAATAAAGTTTCATTTCATTTATTTTTATTTTTACGTATTATTATTCCAGCATACATTTTTAAAAAAAAAATTATATAAGAAAATTGCTTGAAAACAAACTAAATAATAGCATTCATTTTATATTTAGTAAGAACTAAAAATGGATAAAATACATCAGAATTCGAAGTGATCAGTTTGGGTCATACACAAATTACATTATTATTCCGTTCCCCAAAATTTAATTAGCTCCTGACTTGAGCTCAAATTTTCGTGGTTTTCTTACATAATTATCAACAAAATGTTTGAAGGCAATTAGGAGAAACCTTGAAAACAATTTTCAACAGTCGTCGCACCTCCAGTATGATCTGGGAGCCGATTTTTAAAATTTCTATTGTGTAATATTAAGATAGAAATTTTTGTTAAGTTTAACATATCCAAGTACTACTTAGTATGCGAAAGCTGAATTATTTACTCCAATTTAAAAATACATTGTGATTGATTAATTTCTTTTATTTATTTTTTTAATATATTGTCCTAATATAAAGGATTATACAATCACAAGTTACTATTAATGAGAACAAATTTTGTTACTGGACATGTGTGTATATTTTATTTTATGATTTTAATGATCATTGAATTTCAATTTTTAAGGTATTAGTTCTTCATATACATTTAGTAATAACATTTTTATTTAAAATATATACAAGAAAGCATTGATGGAATGTTGTACGACATAAAATATAACTAAAAAATGTTTATGAAAGCTCAAGATAGAGTGAATGTCATCACCATTTGGTCAACCAAAATTTCATAAAAAAATAAGATTTAAAAAAATTTAGACAGAAATAAACGTAAAATGTATTATATTTTTAATGCAGTAAAATTTTAAAATAAACATTTTATAGCCGATTTACACAATTATTTGGAAGTATTATATATATAAATATATATAATTTTGATATAAAATATTATCTATGCATGTATATATTTATGTATTAGTAAAATTTTTTCCAGAATCGGTAAGTAGATTTATAAATGAAAGTAACTCTGGTATGAAAAGAATTTTACCAGAAACAGTTGAGTATATATTTTATTTTTAAAAAGTTATTAGGAAAACCTAGAAGTAGTTGTAAAAAAAAAGACAATGAATGAAAAAAAAAAGAAACACTATAACTATATTTAAAAAAAAAAAATTAGAGAGAAATAAACGTAAAATGTATTATATATTTTTTAATGCAGTAAAATGTGAAAATTAACATTTTATAGCCAATTTACATAATAATCTGAATTATGTGGCAATATTATATGTATTTGTATATAAATATATATAATTATGATATAAAATATTATCTATACCTGTATATATTTATGTATTAGTACAATTTTAGGAAATACATCGTATAATTTTTTTCTACAATCGGTTAGTAGGTTTATAAATGAAAGTAACTCTGGTCTGAAAAGAATTTTACCAGAACCAGTTTAGTATACATTTTATTTTAAAAACTGGAGAAAGTTGTAAAAAAAAAGTCAATGAAACACGATAACTATATTTCCTAACAGTTCTAAAATATAATCCAACAGAATACGTTTTATTCTAAAAGCCATCTAAGTAGATCCGGTCTTTCAAGAACCACTAGCAGTAAAATAATTGATTTGAATGGACCTATTCGGAATTTTTCTGGGTCAAATAGTGAAAAAATACAAAATATATATAAATTAAACATCGCTAACCTGGAACCATGATAAAAAAAATCTGAAACAGAGCTTGTTGGCACCAGATACCACTACGTACTGCCTATTGCAATCCCTTCCATAATAGGAGTCAAAGGAGCAAGATGGACGGGTCAATTGGAAGGTGCAAAGGCTACTGTATAAATTATTGCGAGATGAAAGAGGACGTTTAGGAGAAATTTAAATTCATTAATAAAAATATTTTGATTTCGATCTTATAAATCTGATACTATAGCATTTAAAATGAGAACATTCGGAATCTAATTTAAATTAGATGTGATCTGAGGCTCATACGTAAAAATTAAAATAAATGCTGTAAACAAGAGACTGAAAATACTATCATATTTTTTCTAAATAAAAATTGAAACAGACAAAAACTAAATATATACACATACCTACTCAAACCTCTATGAACATTCACCTTACAGATTTACGGTTCAGAAAGAAAATGGATGAGAGATCTCTTTTCCTGATTTAAGGAAATAAAGGTCTAGGAAGGGGTGCTGCTGGGTACTATCTTTCCTCCTAAACTTGCAATTTGCAACTTGCAAATTATTAAACTGGCACCATTGCCAACAATAAATGATCTACTGATTGAAACTTTCATGACAGGTTAAGATGGTGTTTTAGAGATAAAGAAAAAAAAATCAATTGGATTTCGATAATATAAAAAAAACAGGAAAAGTATTTTCAGCTTTATATATACTGAAGGAAGTTAGTCGACTGTTCTACATATCGTGGGTGATAAATATTGAGGAAGCAGTCATTATAAACGTTTTTATTAGTGCCGACATTTCAAACCAAACATATGGGTCATCATCAGAGCTTGATTCGAGCACTGAAGGCGTTCAAGTACTGACCAACTAAACATATATATATATATATTAAATATTAAGTATTGCTGTGTAAGACTCATTCATACCATGTATACAAATGAAATTGAACTTGAGAGAGTCGTAAACCAATGACTTCCTGTCCTTCAGTATCCTTTAACAACACCTCACTTATTCCTGTTAAACAAATCCGTTACCTAGGACTCCATCTGGACAAGCGACTAACTTGGAATCCTCATACCAGACTGAAACGACAAGAAACAGCTCGACGTTTCCGACTACTTCAACACTTACTAGACAAACGCTCTAAACTTCCAATCAATTATAAGACTCATTTACATGACTATAATAAGGCCTATTTGGACTTACGGAGTTGAGCTACGGGGCTCCACCAAACCTTCAAATTCCTCTAGCATCCAATCCTTACAATCCAAAATCCTTCGTAAAATCCTCAATGCTCCTTACTTTGTTACAAATAAAATTATCCATAATGACCTTAATGTTCCTTATGGATCAGATTTGGCCCAATCCAGATATCTGTCCTTCCATAGTAAACTTCATAACCATCCCAACCCTCTTGTCTCTAACCTTGCTTCCTATTCGATTCCTGATAACCCTCCGAGGCGTCTGAAAAGAAGATGGCCACGTGATCTTCTAATATAGACATATTATTAGAGTGGTACCAATGGGTAGTTTCTCAACATGTGTTCCATGTCATTATATCCATGTGCGAATTTACCAGATGTATTTTTTGTATACAGTTGTAAATATCATATAAATAAATAAATAAAATAAAAACTTGAGACAACATTAAATAAAACTATAAAATTTATAAAGACACATTCATACTTATTTACATTCAGCTTTACTGGCATGTATAAAACAAGCAGTCAATTCAGAGACATGCACAAGAATATAATATCACGTGGGACTAAACTGACATGTTACATTCTCCAATGCAATCAGAATACATAATAACTTCATTTAACAGAAAAACATTGTAAGGTTCAGAAAATAACAAAATCATAAAAATAGAATACATGATAGTGTAGTAGGCTGATTCCAATATGTTCAAAAAGTATCGTCGTGTTTTACCGGACAACGGGCGTGCCATAAAAAGTTTTATGTTTAATTTGATCGCTTGCAAAGGACTGAACTGAGTTTAAAGTTTAATTGCTCCTAGTTTCCAATGAGATCCAATGAGTGTTCTGAAGCAACGTATCAAAAACTGACAAATTACTTATTAAAACGTATTCCATTTATCCATTAAAGGCTTAGTTACGAATTTTTGAGCGAACGGCTCAACCAATATTTAAGTTTGATGGCAGAATTTATTCAATTAAATCCCGTGCATGTTTAAAAAAACAATTTGAACTCATAGTAATCAGAAAATAATTTATTATATTTTGAAAATTGCAAATTTCTGGTTTCATTTCATAACACGTATAAGTTCATGATTAAATGTGCTGCTCAAATGATTAAAAAAAATTAAAATGGTAAACTGTAAATATAATTTAACTAATTAAAAACTGACTTTTAAATAATTAAAAAACTTATAACTAATTAAAAAACCGATTACAGAAATAATTCTATCTCCTTGTATCAGGGAATGAACTTGTATATTTACTTAAACAGTTTGGTAGATTCTTTCCTAACAAATATACTCTAATAAATTCTCCTGAATTGGCAACAACTAAAAATTGAAATAGGTGTAGGGTAACTAGTAATAGGCACTGTACCAATAATAGACAGTTTTCAACTCGTTGAAATATTATATTAAATATTAAAAATTTATATAACTTTATATTAAAAATTGTTGAGAATTAAATTTTTTTAATTATATAAAAATAAATTGATCCTAACACACGAGTATCTATTACTGGTACAAAATACGCTGTCAGAATTTCTTATGTTTTTCATGATTAATATACTACTTGAATGTATAGAAAAACGAAATTGATAAAAGATTAAATTTGAGGTCAATTAAGGCCATTTGCAAAGATCATCAGAACTTAACTTGTGATTCATATTAATGTTTTGAAATACTCTTGGAGTATCTATTATCGGTACATTTGCCTTATTAGATACTACACTACACATATCAATTCCTGGCAAGTATCGTCCAATGTACCGATCCATGTCTACATTTGAAAGAATCTTGAGCTTCGTTTGTGATTGATGGTTCTTAACCACTGTGTTAAGGTAGATATGAAACTAAACTCACTTAAGAAGGTTAATACTGTAGTTCTTTTTTTTTTTTTTTTTAATTAATGTTCCATTTTTATTTTATTATAGGCAACAAAATAGTTTCACTCAAAGAACTCAAGGTACTGCAGAACTCAAATTACCACATCATGACTTCAAACAACTCAGTAAATTCGCTCATACATAAACACTAACAATAAACTAACTTAGACTTTGCTGCTTAATAATTTGCCGACCGAAGATGACAAGGTTGGACAATTATTGAAGCTTTCAATTTAGAAGAATCTTGACCATAGTACAAGAGTGATGATCAAGATTTGGATCATATACTGCTTCATCACATTGTTGAACATAAAGAGGTCAGGGTATTAATATATACATTAAAAGGAGAGGTCAAAGACTCAAGTTCACAAAACGAATAAATATATTTTAATAAAGTGGTGATAATAATCAAAGATAAGCTATTCTAAATAATTTATAATGATACATATATCATAAAGAATTTGAAGCATTCTTAACATATAAGTAGCCACCTACACGTTTCATACAATACCCCAGCCTTGATATGTAACGCTCCATGATGAATGGTCTACAGATTGCTAAATATAAACCAACCCTGTCTCGGGGTACTCAGGTTAATCTTCATTTAGAACCACTATATATGATCAAGTAGGCAATCTAGAAATATCATATGTTGTGTAGGAAGGAATTATGAAAACATCTCCTCCACAAGCGAATGTTCTTGAAGGTCGCCGTACTCATTACAAGTGGACAGAACCGTCGTATTGTTTGTTAAGAGTTATAGAATAGTTTTACTAATGAGAGAGTTACGTAGAGAATAAGCAATATACAAAATATTTTTAACAATGTTGCTTATTAATGCAGGTAATTTTGTAACTCGGTAAATAAGCAACAGAAAACTATTAAATAAACATTTTCTAAAGTGTATCCAGTAGAAAACTAAACCATCTGAAAGCTAAAAGCTCTAACAATCTATTATACAGCTTAAAAAAATAAAAAAATATTAAATGTACTCCATTTTTATTCATTCATGTCAAAAATTGTTTGATACCATTTCTTGTGTTTTCTAATCCAGACAGAAATATAATGAAAAGCACCCGTTACAATTTTTTTTATTTTTTTTATTTTGTGTCATCCCGTTCCTTGCCTTTTAGGCTATATAGGATTTTTATTGGGATAAGAAACAGACCGGGGAATCAATCCCAGAGTTAAAACCCTCCTTTCCCTTCCCCGTCACAGAGACTAGTGTTGACCAAATGCGAGACCGAGACGAGTCTAGGTCTTGCAAACTCAGTCTTGGTCATGGTCTTGGTCTTGCGCAAGAATCTCGCAACGGTCTTGCAGTTACTTATTAGCTAATTACAATACAGATATTACTGTAACTTGTTAGATAGGAGGCACCTAATTAAGCCCGAATGAAAAATTAGAGGAGTTAAATGCAGAAGTATATTGGTTATACCAATTATCTACAGTAACTAAATTTATCAAAGATTAGTGACTATTTTGCCTTAATTTTTATTCAAAAAATCTATTTTTTTTTACCAGACCTTGTCTTGGTCTTGTAACAGTTAGGCGGCCTTGGTATTGGTCTTGCAAAGTGCAAGACCAAGACCGATTTTGGGCAACACCAACAGAGACACGAACTCGTAATTATTTGATTAGGTTTTCTTCAAGTTTATCTAATGGCTGAACTAGGCGTGTTTTGCAACCACATTAGCCCGTTCATCCATCTATCCTCGTCCACAATTATTCGCTTATTATAAAACTGGAATATTTAGGTTTCGTTTTATCAAATATCCGCTTTACAACCAAGGTGAAAATGAAAATTTTTCCAATTTAGACAGGAAAAATAGTAATTATAAAAAATAATTAAGATCTGCAGGAACATGATTAAATTTTACTGAACAAAAGATTTTCATTTTTACAGTATTATATTAAAAATAGAGTCCTTATATATTTATATTATTATCTCAACTATTAAAAATATAAAACTCGAAAATATTAAGATAAATCAATGTAAGAAATCCGCCTAAATTTGATCTATTAAGGAATGCTATAAGTTAACAAAGCACTATTAATAAAAACTGGTTTATTGTTCGCGTAAGAATTAGGTTATTAACAAGCACTATAGTATTATCAAAACTTCGAGAAAGGTGATCATGCAATTTCGCATTAAAGAAAGGTAATTCCTGTAGATTCTCTTTTTTTATGAAGCTATTGTTACATTAAATCATAAATAATAATTTCTTTTAAAAAATAAATAAATAAAAAAATAATAAAACTTACAGGACTATCACCAAGGCTCCCTACATAAAGACTTACAGATGCCACCAGTTAACGACCACATACAAACATTCTACAATAGATTTCATAATAACTTACACGGACATACCAACTCATTGATTCGAGGCGTGGCCACAACTAACATGCCCGATAGCACCCGAAGGAGGCTTAAAAGAAGCTGGATGAGGGATCTCCTCCACTAACTATAAATATTACTCTCAAGACAGGAAGGACGCCGCTGGGTACTACTCTCCCTCGCGCCTATTCCAAGACCAATCTTCTACATCTTGACATCACACTCGCTGATTGTCGGAATTTCTGACAGGTGTGAGTTGAACACTCGAATAAAAAAAAGAAATTATAACATTGTTACAGGTGAAATATAATTAAAATTTTCAAATATAATTTGATTACGCACAAGCATATAGATTTTTTGTTTTAATTTTGATTACATTACCTTCGGTTATCAAGATTTCAGGATACAATAATTATGAATATGAAATCTAGATCAGTATCTTCTTAATCTAATAATTGTAGAACATATTTCGTTAGAACTTTCATGAATGTCTTCTTGTTTGGTTCAAAATTAATTTATCCTATAAATATTAAACATTATTACAGATATTTCTGTTTTCTCTAATCATAGAATTAGAGCTGAATTGGGCTCCTAGGCGAAGTTAGATGATCCATTGAGAATATCAGTTATTCTACAATCCACTGCATAGAAGATATTTATTCGTGTAGTTAAGAAACAATCCTCAGGTTACCGTTGAACTCTCATAAAATATCTTTTTGTCTTTCGAACTAAAAAAACACTATAGTAAAATATTTGAAATGAGAAAAAAAAGAAAACTTTGTGAACTTTGTGAAATTTATTTATTTTTCTCCATTTTTATAGATGGTTTGTTTCTGAAATATGCTGCAAGATGTTCCTTGTACTGCATTCTAGGTACATTTTAAGGTCTTGAAGAGCATTTTTTAGTTCTGTTTAAACTTAATTTTTTTAATTTAAATCCGAGTGTTGAGGTTTTTCTAACATAAAAACAACTTCTAAAAAATTAAACAAACATATGATCATCAGTTTTGATAAATATAATATTGGACAAGAAAGCTTTAGAAATAAAATTGAAAAAAAAAACATTTATAAAAAAATCAGTAACAAACGTTAAACGTAATAGAAGAACTTAATTAATAACTTATTCCGAATACATGCAATAAAAACAACAAATTTAGTGCATATTCTCCCTAACCATAAATGTAATTTGTTCTTTTGTAGAGTGTTCGATTATTAATTTAATACTATTAACTTAATACTATGGCTGGCAAATTAGGAAAGTAGGTTTTATTGGCTAAATAAATATTTTTAAACATATACTATGTACTAATTATGTTCACACAGTATCGCCGAAGCATCCAAATATAGTTGATAAAGGAAACGCTGTAAACTAAGAGTGTTTATTTGTTAGACTGGGAACTATAGGCAATAAGTGATGAAAAAATATTTGTTATGTACTCTGAAGGTTTTCCTTTTATCTTCAACTCTGTTTATCGCCTGCATTAATCTTCCTCTCCACATTGTCTTATCTTATGCATACTTTCATTTTCAATTCTCCTTTCCAACCATTTACTTGGAGCTGTCATGGAATTGTCCTGGATTATGATAACGCATTTAAGCCGTATTTTGAAACAATAGTTTCCTAACCAAAATAATTATTTTAAAACATAATTATCCAGCCTATCAAAAAAAAAAAAAAAAAGATTTTCTACCAAACCAGTTCCTGATATATAACGGCAAAATATTGTAAAATAAAACGAATACAAATATTTTTTTTTATTTCTTAATGATATTCACAACTGTACTAAAAAAAAAACATTTTGTAAATTTTAACATATGGATACAATGACGTGAAAACACTTGTTGAGAAACTACCCAATGGTAGCACTCTAATGATATGTCTACATCACCGGACCTTTTCAGACGCCTCGGAGGGTTATCAGGAATTGAAGAGGAAGAAAGGTTATAAACTAGAGGGTTAGGATGATTATGAAGTTTATTATGGAAGGATAAGTGCCTGGATTGGACCAGATCTGAGACATAAGAAACATTAAGGTCATTAAGGATGGTTTTATTTGTAATAAAGCAGGAAGCATTGAGGATTTTACGAAGGATTTTGAATTATCAGGATTGGATACGAGAGGAATTCGATGGTTTAGTGTAGCCCAACAGCTCAACTTCGTTAGTCCAAATATGACTTATCGTACTCATTTATGTGAGTCTTTTGTAATTAATCGAAAGCTTAGAGCGTTTGTCTAGTAAGTGCTGAAGTAATCGGAAACGTCGAGCGGTTTCTTGTCGTTTCAGTCTGGTATGACGGGGGAAAAAAAAATAACGTATTAAAATTGTTCGTGTCTACCAAATAACAAATAAAACAAGTATATAAAAAAAGAAGGAAATTATTAAATAATCGTTTACAAAAAATTGTAGTCAACATGCTAGAAAACATCAAGTCAAATGTTGCTCGCATCAACATGAATTAAATCCACAAAATAGACTTTTTTATTATTATTATGTGCGTTTTTCCTGTCAATAGCCCTGTAAGGTGCTCTTGAAAAATGCGGAAACCGTCAATAAGCTATTATATTGTCTACCTCAGCTCTAATAATAGCCTCACACAGTCATGCGTGCCGCCGCACGATTATTTTATAATATATTTTTTCTGTGTCATTAAATTAAAGTAAAGTAGGACATTGGAACGAGGCCTAACAGGCATTATTGTATCATGATAATATCCAGGACAATGAGCCACCTTCCAGCTTCCAGGAAGTAATGTTGGAGGGTTGCTCAATGTTCACAGCCGAAGTTCCTGGTTACTATTAATGAAAATATTTACCATTATGATCAACTATCATAAAAATCCTATACCACTACAACCCATGAAGGGTTTTGGGTTCAGTACTATTTTGGGAAATTATTGTCTCAAGGCCAACGGTTGTGCAGGAAAGGGATCTGGAGAGGACCACGCTCAACCGCCAGGTTTTCTCCCTTAATCAATCATTTAATTAAGGGTGAACACTTTATAGAGGCTGGATTCGCCCTAGAAGGGTCTCCATACTCCAGGATAACCCCACGGCCAATGAAACAGAATAAATAATTTTTCTGCCATGAGCCGGGATTCGAACCTGGGACCTTGGGCATCGGAAGCTGAGTGCCTCACCCTCAACTATCATGAAGATATAAAACATACTCAACTATCATATATAAAATTAAATATAAATAGGTAAACCAGCACTTCATAATGAACTTTCATTGAGATTTAATATAAATAATGGTTAAAATTTTCTAAATAATAATCGTGCGGTGTAAATAGCGAAGAGTGAATGGACCATCTCTTGCTTATTTATTTATTAAATTGTAACAAAAAAACAAGACCAATTTTGTTTAGTCAAATTTTTTTATTGAATATGAAGGAATTGCTCAAAAGCTATCCAACATAATTAAATTCTAAGTAAGCCATTGTAAAGTACATAGAATTGTTCTGAGAAAACAGTTATTAAATGTACCGAGGTAAATGAAAAAAGAGACTTTCATGAGGTATAATACGGCCGCTGTACAGAAATCTACTGCTTGTGTTTGAGTACAGTGACTGAACCAGTTCAGCGGCCGTATTAGGATTCCAGAAAGTCCCTTTTAATATTTACCTTAGAAATTTTAATCGCTGTTTTCTCAAAAAAAAAAAAAAAAATGCTTTATAATGGTGTAGTTAGAATTTTATTATCAGGAACAAGTCTTATCCTTTATACAGTTTATACAGCTGATATCCCAACCTATCTCAACACTGTCATCACTACGTATGCCGATGAAACCTGTATCCTATCAGTTAATAATCACCAATCAATTGCATCCCAAACGCTTCAATCACCATAAACTTTGAAGAATGGTCTCAAAACTAGAGAATTAAAATTAATTCTAATAAATCCCACCAAATTATTTTTACACTTCGTCATAAACCTATGACTTCCTGTCTGTATGGTTTCCTTTAACAATACCCCACTTATCACTGTTGAACAAATCCGTTACCTAGGACTCCTCCTGGATATGAACTTAGGACTCCTCCGTGGTCTAACTTAGAATCCTCATACCAGACTGAAACGACAGGAAACCGCTCGACGTTTTCGACTACTTGAGTACTTACTAGGCAAACGTGCTAAACTTCTGATTAATTACAAAATACTCATATACATGACTATAATAAGGCCTATTTGGATTCACGGAGCTAAGCTATGGGGCTCAACTAAACCATCGAATTCCTCTCGTATTCAATCCTTACAATCCAAAATCCTTAATGCTTCCTACTTTGTTACAAATAAAATATCCATAATGACCTTAATGTTCCTTAGGTTTCAGATTTGGCCCATTGCAGATACCTATCCTTCCATAATAAACTTCAGAACCATCCCAACCCTCTCGTTTCTGTACTTGCTTGCTCTTCAATTTCTGATAACCCTCCGAGACGTCTGAAAAGAAGATGGCCCCGTGATCTCCTAATGTAGACACATTATTAAAGTGTTACCAGTGGGTAGTTTCTCAACAAGTATTTTGGCGTCATTATAACCACTTTGTTCAAATTTACTAGATGTATTTCTTTAATAAAGTTGTAAATATCATTACTAAATAAAATAAAAAAAATATCTGTAACAGTTTTTGTGCAATTCCTTCTCATTCAATGAAAAACGTGATAAAAATAAAATTAGATTTATTTTGCGTTCGGGATCAACCTTCATCAAATGAACTTTTTTGTTGTAAATTTTTGATATAATCACCCTCCCTCCCCCCTCCAGAGTTTGACCACTAAGAAGTGAGACACCTTAGTATAGGCAATTATTTATAAAAAATAAAGTGTTTTCAAAGTGTTCGTTATCTGCAGATCTAAAGTGACTTTCTTTTTTTCATCAAACCCCTTCTCTATCGCAAGAGTGATCGTATAGATAGAATCTGCATAGTTTATTGCATCTCCATTCATGTCACTTTAACAATCGATGGAAGAGGAAAAGTGCTATCGAAAGAGAAATGTGAAAGTTGGGAAATAAATCAGCAATCTCTTGTAGACAATAGGATTATACAAACTTGCTCGTTTACTTTCATCTTATAAGTCGGTCGTAGCAAAGTCGTAACTAACGAAGTTGAATTTTAACAAAACCCCATATCTCAATGATCAATCTTAAGTCCCAGACAACTGTTCTTTGAATTAATCTTTATAATAAATTATTATTCTAAAATTCATAATTAACCTATAGGCTGAAACATTTAATATCGGAAATAGAAGTATCAGGTGAATCAGTATAACCAATCTCAATTTTTTTATATTTTATTTATTTATTTTGATCTGGTTGCTTCCACGCTGCAGTCATTGACTATACTATTATCTTTATATAGTAATAAAATTGAATTGATTTCAAGCAATCAAGAGTTTCTTTGACAGTTTTTTCGTTGTCATCTAACTTTCCATTCAATAATAATAGCATATCTAATTTTTCTCAACTAGTTTTGAGTTTCCAATTTTATTTCGGTTCATCAAATGGGTTTCGCATAAGAAAATCTATACTTATCTATACATTTTATTAATTTTTATATAACAGTTCATGAGAAGCGGTATCGATTTTGTTTAGTATTTGAACAACAATTTTTGCTTAATCTATCTGAAATTTTAACATAAACTCAGGATTACTTCTTTCCTATTCAAAAACAACGTATCCACTCACGCCACATCAGAGCCTAGAAGAGTTAAAAAAGAAACGAATGAAAGGAAGCAGTCCAATGCCGAAGCAACATAGTATGTACTGACGTAAAAAGTTTATCAACTAACCTTGATAGTATTCCAAGGTCAAAAAACGCATGTTCGATATTTATGATCTGCGAACATACCTATATCTATAAAATACTTTTTTCTTTACAGGGCGTTACGCGTACATAAGATATCTATAATCTATAAGATATCTATGTACATAAGGAACATTGTAATAATTATGATCATTTCTTATCCATTCAGTCCTCATACAATTGTAAACAGTTACTACTGTAAATATGTATATAAATTATTAGATCGTTCTTTATTATTTTTACTTCATGTTTTTTTTCAATTTTTTATTTTTTATTATTAACTAATGTAAATTAGAAAGTAACTTAATTTCTCTAATTATTTTATTTATTTATTTTTTTACTATTTAATCAAACGTCAAGAGTTTCTTGTTTATGTATCTCTGATGCTCCTTAGTCCACATTTTTGTCTCTCTGTATTATTCTAAAGGGACTCGTCCCAGAATAAATAAAGCATTATTATTATTATTACTATAAAACAACGTGTTATGAAAATAAAAATAAAAATGATAGTCATGCACCATACTTACTTTCATATGTATTCAAATAATAAATGAAATATTTATGTCAATTTTATAATTCAAAATTTGTCAAAAAAAAAAATATGTCCTTCATTTTTATATTTCGCCGCAAATATGGCCGAGAGTAAGAAATCCCAGCTCATGTAGTGGCAAATGTCCGAATACCATGATTCGGCAGAATAATGTAAAGCATCGATTTTCCGAATTCCTAGAGACGAAAAAGTACAGGGGCTGCCTTGAAGTGTACCGCATAGAAACGGATGGCTCAACGTGATTTGTAGATATCTTAGCCGTTGGTACGAAAGGAAAAGAGGCTCTGTTAGTCGATCCTATAATTCGATTTGAAACAAATGATGAGGATCAAGATCTTACAAACAGAAAAAGAGGGGATCTATAAAAAATCTATTCCGTACCTGCAAAAGAAATACAGAGAGGACTCGGTTCAGGTACTGTGGTTCGGGAGCTGAGGAGTGTTCCCACCTTCAACAACTGTTTTTTTTTTTTTTTTCTTTTGGAGAAGCTGGTTGTGGAAAGGAGCGATCTGCAGAGTATCGGGGAATCCATTGTTTTGGATTCTTTGGTAATCTTGCACCATCACATATATTAATTCTTGGCAGTTCGCTATGAACTCTCCGAAGTCGTAAAAAGGAAGAAAATGAGTATAACGATACGGAAATGAATGATTATTTTCGGTACTTTGAATGATAGTCCTGCAAAACTCAATCCATTATGTTCTGTCTCATTAAACATTGTCGAATAATACTGATCAGTATGCTGGGAGTTATAGCAACTCAAGATAGTTGATTAGCTGTACAGTTTTGTTGCATTTTTTTTAGCTGCAATGTTCATTTAATCACTTGTAATACATTTACATTTTTGGATACTGTCCAATTACAGTATAGGAAACTAGTAATTAGTTGGCTGTTAAGCGTTTAGGAAGTGTTTCATTACTTTTAATTTTGGTGCTCCAAAATATCATAAGAACATCATAGTTTGCAAAATAGGATTTTGTCTAAAATCTTAAGGCCAAAAAAAAAAAATATCATAGTATAGACTCTCGATAATTTGAAATTCAACAAGAAAAGTATGAATTATCTAGACTTCTAATTATACAGACTTCAAAATTTAATTAGGACAACAAACCTATCTTTACGCCTAAAGCTTCTCATCTATACAAGTATAATACGACCGGCTCTGTTGTATGGTGCATCTCTCTCTGTTTGATCATGTCAGCAACAACTCGGAAAAGGGTACAATATTTCCAAAATGAAATAATCAGGAAAATAATAAGAGAAACCACAATGCAGAGAATGAAAACATCGGATACACAAGAAGTGCTAAATTTATCAACAGTAAAAGAATTTCTCGGAAAACGAAAAAAATCGTTGTTTTTGGAAAGTCTCAACGATTGGCAAACCCTCTTTTCAACAACTTATTACCAGCCGAAATTACAAAACGTTGGCAACACTCACATAAGATAGGTGTTTTAATTTAGTTGTAAGCTCTAGAGAATACGGTCAACTCAAGCCCGAGGTGAGCCCCATCACCGATTATATTAGAGATATCGAAAAAATCTTCAAAAACGACAAAAAAAAAAAGCAAAATACACCTCACAATACTTTTTAGCAGTAAAAGGGCTATTAAGAAGACAACGAAAATCCATGGATTTAAGACAAAGATAAATAAAAAAGGGTCTATGGAAAAAAAACCATTAAGAAGTTTGAATTATCAAGAGGAAAGAAAAAAATAATCGAATTATTAAGATTTTTTAATTATATTTTTGGAAATATTAAGTGTTTGTTTTTAGTTTATGTTAAAAGTAATATTTTGTTTGTATATATAAATATTTTTATTTTTTATTGTTCTATCATAGTAACAGATTCATTTAACTATTATTATGCAGTAATCGTTTTATGTTTTTAATTTTTATTGTTTTTCATGCTTTGTAAAACCTCTTATAAACGTAGAATAGTAAAGTTTATTTATATTAAAAATGATATGTATGTAACTTGTAAAACTACATTATTCTACAATAGCCAAGCGAGGCTCTATTTGTATGGGGAACCCCTCCTCCCCCCCAAAAAAAAAACAAATAATAATCTATCTATCTAATTATATTTTTGGAAATATGTATAAGCTTACATAAATTTTATTTATACATATAAAAAATATTATTAACAAATTTAGAAAGACAGTAGAAAAAGTCTAGTTCGAGTTATAGAACGTTCACTCCCCCTCTTGTTACGAAAAGGATTTCAAGTTTCTGTGTGAAAAAATAAATATTTTTTCCGGTTTACCCAAGTTTACAGCGGAAAAATTTAAATTATCGATAGTTGACTGTATTTAATGTGTTTTACTAGTATGTTTTAGCGATTGCAATGAATATTAAGGAGTATAATGACCCAGTTTCATAACTGCATATCAAGGGACCTTAGGGAAGGTAACAGATGAAATTAGGTAATGCACCCTTGATATCTTCTGATATATTCCCATTTACTAATTGTTTACATGCCATCTTCTAAATTAGTCCCAAGGTTAGGAACTAATGGTAGTTCTTCTGACGATTGTTATATTTTAGAATTCATTCACTGATAATACCAGATATACTTTAAGTAAAACAACTTAAAATTATTACAGATAAATTAAATCGAAATATATTTTCATATAATTTACTACAGACACTTACCAATACTGTATATTGGCGCCCATATCCCAAGACCGACTAATTAGAGCTTCAGTTTGATAATTCTATTGATATTCCCCAGAAGAACAATATAAAACGAAAACAAAGTTTTTTATTAAATAACCGTTATTTATTAGGGTTTAAAATCATCATAGTTTATATGGAATATTTTTAAAATATTTAATGGAGAAAAAACAGTAGCGTGAATAAAGAAGTTTTCCTTTCACTGAACCAATTTCAAAAATTACATCTTCAAACGAATCGAATTAACAAATACCAGGATGATTTAAATTTCAACCAAAGCAATGTTTGTGATATTATAAAGAAATACCATTGTCTGTCTTTGTTACTGACGGACTCAAGCTCATAAAATGGCATCTTCATTTTGGTTAAAATTGAAAAACAAAAATGAGAACTTTTAAAATTAATTCAAATATTATACTCTTGGAGAGGACTGGAAGAAGGTAATTAAGACGATCTAATGGAAAGGCGAAATAATTCATCATTTATACGTTAAATATTTCTTGTTGAAATATTTCTATCTATAGTAAAACTGGATTTTAACTAGACTTAAGGCCAAGGATAAGCAGAAATTAGAATAATATTACAGTAATAAGAATATATACGTACTCCGGTTTTCAAGGGCGTATTCGATGTAGAGCCTTTAAGAATTACATTACATTATATGACATGTGAAGGTCTAGGTAACCACCTTCCGTTAATACGCATGGACATTTTTTTCACCTTTTAAGCTTTTTTCGTTCTTTTGAAAACGTTTTTCTCTGAAAACGAAATGCTGAAAACCATTTACCAACAATGGGATAAAAATAATAAATAGATAATTTTTTTTTTTTTTATTTCTTAATGACATTTACAACTGTATTACATAAATACATTTAGTAAATTTGGACATAATAGATATAATGACATGAATACACTTGCTGAGTAACTACCCAATGGTAGCACTCTAATGATATGACTACATTAGGAGATCACGGGGCCATCTTCTTTTCAGAGGGTTATCAGGGATTGAAGAGGAAGCAAGGTTAGAAACGAGAGGGTTGGGAGGATATTGAAGTTTATTATGGAAGGATAGGTATCTGGATTGGGCCAGATCTGAAACATAAGGAACATTAAGATCTTTATGGATAATTTTATTAGTGACAAAGTAAGGAGCATTGAGGATTTTACGAAGGATTTTGGATTGTAAGGATTGGATGCGTGAGGAATTCGATGGTTTAGTGGAGCCCCATAGCTCAAGTCCGTAAGTCCAAATAGGTCTTATTATAGTCATGTACATGAGTCTTTTGTAATTAATGGGAAGTTTAGAGCGTTTGTCTAGTAAGTGCTGAAGTAATCGGAAACGTCGTGCGGTTTCTTGTCGTTTCAGTATAGTATGAGGATTCCAAGTTAGACGTTAGTATAGCCACTTATCACAGTCTGTTCAATAGTGATAAGTGGAGTATTATTAAAGGAAACTGTAGGACAGGCAGTCGTTGGTTAACAGATAAATTTCTAAAATAACATTACATTGAAAATATGATTATTACATTGAAAATATGATGACACCTTGCTATAACATTTTTGTTATAGACTCAGACAATTAGAATTATATTATTAATTGCTGGCTATTTCCAGATTTTTAAAATGACATCCACTAATTCCTTATCATTCAATGCAACATTTGAAGATTAACAGCGAGTAGGTAATTCTAATATTAATTTTTTTTATTTATTGAGTGATATAATATTCTTTCACTTGGACAATATTTGTAGGAAGTTAAATAATCACATTCATAATATATATATGTATATATATATATATATATATATATATATATATATATAAAGATAAAATAAAAAGAAGAACAAAAACTAAATAAATTATAATAATAGATTTGTAAATTTGTCTTCAGCCTATTACACCTGTTTCTCCATAATGATTTACATGGAACCAATGGCAATACAATAATACAATGCATAAGTAGCATCACGCACTGAGGACAAGCTATTGAATATTTAATGATAAAATAACACTTCTGTAGACTATACAACGTGTAAACTGCATACAAGGTAGTCACGAGCAGCCTACTTTCACAACCAACATTGCCAACTGAATAGCATCGATGCATTCGAATCGGAGAAGCGATTAGCTGTGAGCGTCCGTAAGGGCAGGTTGTATATCCAGAAAAAAAAAACCTGAACAAGCTGAAATTATATTTTTCAACCCCTACAAAAAGTGCAAATTGAAGCTGAACCACTTTGAGCAACTACCAAGAAGGATTTGAATCGTTCTAATTTGTTTCTAACTAATAAGGTTTTATATTGGCAGAGAATAATCCTTATCAGTAGCTTTTGATGTATGAGGATCGGCAACGCATTCTATATTGTATAAGTATAACCTCCCAGTGCTGGCCTTAGGACTCGTAGGGGGCGCCAGCCTGTGGAGGGCGCTCGTAGGGGGCCTAGGCCGATATTCAAGGGCGCTCGCCACTTGTTAAAATAAAAAAAAGTTTTAAAATAATTAATTTTAGCCTATCAATAAAGCAACTGTATTAGAGAAATGTTGAACGAAATAAAATTCAAATATAACATAATATAAAACATATTAAGAAATAAATTTAATGTTTTAAGGGAAAGAACAGCTGACGAAATTGCCCGGTGGCACCGTATGTCTAAGGCCGGCACTGTATCCTCCCGCTTACAATTTCCAAAACTTCGAGCCAATGACATTTACGATTGATGAGTTAATCATGAACCATTTACTGCAATACTAAACTTAACCATGTGTCATTTTTCATGAAGAATGGTATAAAATTTTATAATCGAGATAACACCTAACAATCCATTTTTCCATCTACATAAATGACCTTCCGTCCTCTATCATACACTGTCAATACCATCTGTATGCCGACGACGTCCAGATTTACCTCTCCTTCAATCCGATCGAATCCTCTGACGCCATCCAAAAATTACAGGATTTAAAGATATAAACGGAATTAGTGCCTGGGCAAACCACAATAGAATTACTCTAAACTCCGAGAAGACGAAAGCCATCCTGATCGGAACTCCTTCACTCCTCAAATCCTTACCGACACTTCCCAATCTTTTCCTGAACAACTCACCTATCTCATTACATACTTCCGTAAAAAATCTTGGTGTTACCTTTGATCAAACCCTCTCCTGGAAACCACACATCTCCCAAATTTCATGTCGTACTATCTCTACCCTGAAACAGTTTAACCGTCTACGCTATCTCCTTACATATAAATCCCCACAACTCATGGTTTCCTCCCTTGTGTTCTCCCAGTACGACTATGGCTGTCTGGTGTACGGCGGACTCTCGGGAGAATTCGAAATCAAACTTAAACGCCTAATAACCTGCGCAATACGTTTTGTCTTCGGAATCTCAAGAGATACGCATATATCCCAGTATTACACCACGTTGATGTGGCTCTATCCATCCAACCGCCGTCTGTACTTCCTTGCTACTTTTCTATACCATCAAGCCATCAGAACTCAGCGACATTCCTATATTTTCCACAGCCTACAATTTAAATATTCCATCCAATCCCGTCTAAATAGATCTCGTACTTCTGACCTCTATCCACTTCTTCACCAAACAGCTTCGTTATAAAGCTTTATAAATTTTAAATTTATAAATTATAAATCCTTTATAATTCAAGCTGTATCCATCTGCAATACCATCACTCCTGATATACGACATGCGCGATTTAATCATTTAAATCTCTCCTTTTCAAGCACCTACTTCTTTCCCAACCCGGTTGATAATGAAAAGTAGATAAAAGAACTTTTTTAAGTTCCTCCAGAAATGAATTTGTTTACTAATGTTATTTTATATTCATATGTTCATATGGATTATATATATCTGTATGTATTTAGTGTTTTTGTTTTATTTTTCTTCCAATATTTTAATTTTAATGAGAATAGTAAATATTTAATTTAATTTTATGGCCACACAGGCATTTCCTCTGTATCTATAATTTGTCCTAAAGGGACAACCGTCCCAGGACAATAAAAATATATTTTCATTTCATTTCATTTCGAAACTAAGTCATTCAAATTCCTAAAGTCAAATAATACTACATCCAGTAATCGAGTATCTTTTAAATGTGTTAGATCGGCTAATTGGACATTGAACTTTAGGGTGTTCAACCAAACTGCCAGATTATTCCAAATAAAAATATTTTATCTGTTTTGTTAGGACACCAATGATCCGATCCAAATTAATATCTTGTAAGTTATCTGAAAAAAATATATAAATATTTTCCACGATAAACTGCAATATCACACGAATCCCTTCTCTGCTGAAGCCCCAGACAATTAATCAAGACGGACCGAAACGGAAATGGCACTGTGACAAACAAAAATAAAAAAAATGACCTCCAGAGTTAAGTCAACATATGGTTTCTCTAGCCAAATAAACGACATTTCTGACATTTCCTTTGCATAAAAATAATTTGTTTGACGCATTTTGTTTAATTTAATAACTATTATTTGATTATCAATAAAGTCTAGTTGAATTCTATTAATTAATAAATTATTTATACGTACATTTTATCAAATACAAATCAACTTAGGCAGTACAGGATCCAGGATTTAATTTTAAGGAGGGGTCTGCTTTTGAATATTTTTAAAATATAATTTTAATTAATTTTGATTTCTCTAGAATAAAAAGAAAGAAAACGAATAAAACGATGTTTTATATGATTATCCTACAAGCGCTGTTAAAAAAAATAAAGAAGTATAATGCCCTTAAGAATAATTTTTATATATTTTTTTCTCATAGGGTGCTTAAATTTAGTAGTTTCATGCGCGTTGTAATTTTTTTAGAAAAAAGTACACATATTGTAAATGTTCAAGTATTTAGCTCAGATAATGCAGAGTAGCAAATGGAACAGAAAAAAAATATATCCGCCACTCAGGTCAGGAGTAAAATAAAATGTAAAATCATATCTTTATATAGCAATAAATAATTTATTTTTCAATTACTAAGTTTCATTTCATTAAAATGAACTAAAAACGCAAATTAAATATTTTAATAGATCAAAAATAATCCCATGTGGAGATTTTTTATTTTACAGTTTGATCTATGAATATGTATTTATTTGTTATTTTAATATCAAAGATCTCATACTACAGTCTAAACTTACAATCAACATTTTGAAAAAAAAGGTGTTTTAACTACTTATGTTAGCTTAATTTATTCGAACGTCCAACGTAACTGCTTAAATTTAGGAAAAAATATGAGTAATGACGTCACTACTGCGAACCTCAGACTCTTCAATGCCAACGATTCGAAAAATAATGTTAACGACAGGCGTTTCAAAACACACTATCGTCCACGAAGTAATAACGTGGGATGGAGTATCAGCGAAACGTGTAACGCATAATTTTATTTTAAACAATATTAAATTAGACACAAATGTTGAAATAAGTGCGGTAATTGACGTCATATGGACTTCTAAAGGACAGGAAAATTTTTTACTTAGCATTATGGTTATGGCTATTATCAGATATTATCTTATGATTTTTCTCGATAGTTTATCATGGAAGTTAGTGAATACGACTTCGAAATAGGCAATTCTCCTTGTGCCTTACAATAAATATCTCGATTTAAAATTAAATGCATCTTTCGTTAGGACTTTTTTCTGTCTCTCTCTCTCTCTCTCTCTCTCTCTCTCTCTCTCTCTCTCTCTCTCTCTCTCTCTCTCTCTCTCTCTCTCTCTCTCTCTCTCTCTCTCTCTCTCTCTCTCTCTCTCTCTCTCTCTCTCTCTCTCTCTCTCTCTCTCTCTCTCTCTCTCTCTCTCTCTCTCTCTCTCTCTCTCTCTCTCTATCTCTCTCCCTGTATAGCTTTCCTTTTTTAAACAAAACTTCAATCACTGAGATCGCACTATATTTGTTTTTTACTTGACACGGAAACTCCCGCTTTCCTGTTCCTAAGTGCTTCTTAAAGCTCATTTAAATGATTCTAGGAAAGGTTTTAGGAGCCTTTAATTTTAAGTCCCTATCTCTATACACATTTTTTATACTAAGCTATCGATATATCTATATTACTTCGTTATTCATGACTAACATGAGGTACCTTATTAAAGTATTATGTTTCGCATGAGTCACTTTGCCAGATTTAATGAAACACATATCAACATTCGTTACCAAAAACATATTCACAGATTATCGACAATCGGAATTTGAGGACAGACGGATTAATGAAATTGATTTCAGAGTTACCAAATTAAGTGGGAATCGTTTAAAAAAGTATACCTTTTTATGGACAAAGTGATCATTAAACTGCTTTATTAGATCATTTACCACGGCCCTTATTGCTGTATTTCTAATTATAATTTTTAATCGTTGGTCATTATTACGAGCATTGAATCTCTTCAGTGAGGAATTTATTCTCTTTTCGTAGTGCGTAATGCTTGACGATGCGAAAATAATTATAATTGTATAGTAAAATGACGGACTAAGTGGGGAAACAAAAATGAGTTACAAAATTTTTGACAAGCTAAATGATGTCGTCCACAGCCTGAAAAAGAACCTATAAATGCCAGTCATTAATATAGATAGTCAACATTAATGATTTTGTCATTTTCCCGATTTATACGCCGTTAGCAATGTCATATAATAGAGAAATAAAAATAAATAAATAAATGAATAAATAAAAATAAATGAGTAAACTAAGAAAAAAGTAAGCGTAAAAATATAACAACATACATAAATAATATATAAGCGAAATAAGAAATCAACCTATATAAGAAATAAATCAATAAGTAAATATAAAATATATCTTCTTAACAGATTCATTCCTATGTACGGTATTTATATTTGAAGGTCACTTTTTTTTCGAGTTTGTGCTCAAATTATCTTCCGATTTAAGTGAAAAGCAGATGGGTATTTAAGAGTTTTTAGTAACTAATTAAATAAACAAAGTTTGACGATCTCCAGATTGCATACATCCATATTCCGAGAATTTTCGTAAATAAAATATTTTTAGGTTACCATGAGATGAAGCTGTTTACAAAGTTTCATTCGGGCGTTAATAATTTGATAAAAAGTTATTTGTACCAAGGACTGGTAACTGATTCATTCACAGTAACCAGTTATTTAATGATCTACCTTAGCAATGTCAGTAAGACCATTGAGAACTACAATTAGTAAACATCATTTAATACTTGCTGAGTCAATGATACCTTCACCAAGCGTAAATCACTGCAAGGTCATACCTGTAACAGATAAAATACATTTTAATTCAACATTGTTGACTTATAATTTATTTTTAATTTTTGTAAATGTTATCATTGGTTATATTAATTTTAATAATTGTAAAATTGTGATTGATGTAGAACAGACGACGTAAAGCACTGGGCCATCATTGCATCATACTATTGTATAATGCGAGCTAACTATGACTGTAAAGGATCACTATAGTTTACTACGAAATATACACTAGGATTTGATTGAAAATTAAGATATACAAGATTCAAATACAGCAATCACCACAGAATAAATGGGTGCACTTATGATGTAACAAGCTAATGGGTAACCGGAATACGACTGCATCATGATCTGGGTTGTTCTTTTTGATGGATATCAAATAACCGATCTGATGCCTACTAGATTCCAAGCATCGGTAGAGATGGCACCAGTCCAAACTTGACAGACTACATCTGATCCTTGCTTTATTTGTCCAGTCAATGAATGTCTGAGTGGTGTTTATGTCCGCTCTGTCCAAGGATACTCCTTGAATGTTAACATTAATACCAAAGGATTTGGCAAAGGCAGACTCATGAACATGTTTAATCATATTTAATGATTCACGATGAATACTTCAATTTTCAGTTTACAATTATAAGACATATAATTAAAATTGGAATGATCAAATATTAAAAATTATCTGGTCTTCCACCAGAGCTCGCAAATATTGCTTGAATTAAAAATTAAATACTATCTACTGAAAACTCTTAAACATTTATTTTACAACACTATAAAATTGAACAATGTGAATGTAAATTCAATTTATTCGTAATAATAGGATATGATAATGAGTCCTTTTTGTGTGTCCAATTTTATATCGAATTGCAATCAATGTCATACTTCATCTAAGAATGGTCTTCAAATCTCGACATTAACTTATGCGCCCCCTCCCCCTCACTAATTTCATCCATTCAGAGGATTCATACGCCCACATCTCGGTCACCTTAAAAGATATAATAAAATTACCTAGTACTTTGGAATCATTTAAAGTACTATATTCAAATATCTTTCCATCTTTTAAATTCATTTTGGTTACGAAATAGTTTTTATTGCTATTCTGGTTCATCCCTAGAAATGATAAACCACGGCATGACGATTTCACGATTTTTTTTGCTTTCTAACTAAATGAGGTTTGTATTTATACAGGAATTAAAACAATTTCGAAAAAGTTCCGTTCAATTTACAACAAAGTTAAAGTAAGGTTGATGCTAGTGTAAAAATGGTCCAGTATCAATCCTGTCAAATTCCCTCCATTATTTTCGCTTACGCTGGCGCAAAGTCATTTTTATTGAGAACAAGTTTTAAAAAATACTCGTCTCTTATTTTTTATTCTCAAATGATTTTATCATTTTATTAAATGTCGATAAATTATTGACTTTGGAACATAGTTAAATATGTGCCTAACAGAAATAGTAAAGAAACGATACTAAACTCTTTTGGTGGACCACTTTTTTTCTTAGTTTTAGATCGAGATATAAAATTACTAATCATTAACGAAGTATTAATTTATCGTGGCATTTATTTTTTTTTTTCAAACTGCATTTGACCGACATGAATCATTGGATTAACACGTGAACGATAGGTCAAATTTGTGAAATAGTGTTCTTAATGATAGCAAATACAATTTAGGCTACTCCGTAACGTTCTCAAAAAATCATTTATATAACTTTTGATTTTTAACTACAACATATTTCTCATAAACAGGCATAAATATAAGTTATTGAATGTTTTAAAGATGGTTTTTGGTACGCCATAGAGCGCTTATATGCACTGCATGGAATCTCATGTAAACATATAGCATAAAAATAAAATGTTGTATGTTTTATTTATTTATTTATTTTTTAGCGAATACTTTCACTTTATTCGCTTAATCACATTATCTCTATTTACAATTCAGATATTATACAGTTCATTACAGAAAATTGTATTCGCTTCATAGTCATTGTTTGCTTTTTGATTAACAAATAATTTATTGTTTATAGCTCTGGACTTATTCAGCAATTTCGGTTTGATGCATTACCATATATCCAAAAATTAAACTTAAACAATGATTTTCGTCTTTCATCTTCAGCCAGCTTGAAAATACCTTACCTTAGTGTTTTATGATTCGAATAAAATTAAATCTGGAGAGCGTCATATTAACTAAAATAATGAACTACTATTTTAGTGTTTCATCCATTTTAGTGTGTCCCAAATGCGTGACCAGGACAAGTCTTGGTCTTACGCACTCAGTCTTTATCTTGGTCCTCGTCTTGAGCAACAGTCTTGCAGTTATTAGCTATTAGCTTATTACTATAGAGATATTACAGCAATTTTTGAGGTACAGGAAACATAACTAAGCCGAAATGAAAAAAAAAGCCGAAATAAATGCAAAAGTATTTTGTTTATACCAATTCTTTACATATAGTAACTAAATTTGTCAAGTATTAGTAAATATTTTGCCTTAATGTTTATTCATCAAAACGATTTTTTTTCCCGGCCTTGCAACAGTTAGACGGTTTTGGGCAACACTAATTTTAGTTAATATGACACTCTCCAGATTTAATTTTACTCGAAATATAATACACTAAAGTAAGGTATTTTCAAGCCGTCTTCTTTACATTTTTTAACGAATTAATTCAACATATACGATCAAATGATAAAACTTAAATGTATATTTCTATGGCAAAACAGAGTATTCGGTATCGTGGGATCCTTAAAATAATTCAGCTACTTCACTAACACGAATAGATTTGGCGCTAGAGAAAGGAAACCGATACGGAATACGTCATTTCCTCCTGAACGGTAGTTGTAGTGTAGGGGGCATGTCGCTGTATCCGTATCTGCCATTGTTTGTTGAACTGGTGTACTCCATGCATTTCATAACCAAGTTTAGGCTTTTAAACACAATTATTTGTTATTAATTTCATTTATTAAGTATTTTTCTTTTTTGCTGTGTTGAATTAACTTGATCAAAGCTATATATATCGCTCAATCTATGAAAAAAAGAGGCAACAGTAAAATTTTGGAAAAATATATAATTACATTCAATTTTTATAAATGATGTTTAATCTCATCGACAACATTATATGATATAAGCAAAGTTCGAATGCGAGAAGAATTTGATACTGGTACAATTAATTTTAAAAATTATTTCGCTTAAACAATAATAATTGTAATTATTTTCTGCTATGAAATTGTGTAATTTTCAGTTACGTCATTTTTCAACCGCATGAGTGGTACGTGGTGGTGTGGTCAGCATCCACAGTTAATCTCTAACGATGGGAATATTAGAGACATTCTTATTTATTAATTTTATTTTTTATTTTTTAAAACGTTTAGGTAAATATAAATTACAACTTTTACCTAAGATTCTATTTGAGTGGAAATTATTTTCTGGCAAATTGTTACGATTTCCGGAGAGAAAATTCATTGAGATATTCACTAATTTAGTTTTCTGAAATTTACTTAATAATATTTTTTGAAACCAACGATATAAACATAATTATTTAGATATATTATTGCGTGCACGGAAACGCACACCGACCAATCTTTTTCATTTTTCTCCTCTCCCTCGCCATCTGTTTTTTTTTTTATACCGAGCCATAGGAGAGGACGGGGAATTAATACCAAGGTAAATTAAATTGTATCCTCATAGAACAAATATCAATGTCTGAAAGCCGAGATGTATTAAACAGTGATGAGAACAATCAATTTCGTTGGAAATTTAGCTTAATGATTAACTATATTTAATGATCCAAAACTGGAAGCCCCTCACTGTTTAGTAAGAAAGCGAAAATTTGGATGATTTCAAAAATCCCTCCACAACAGCTAAAGAATGTTTTGCGGTGGAAGCATTCCACTTTCTTGCAGAACTTGAGCACTTTTTACTGAGAAGCAATGAATACAAACATATGCTCATAGATTTTTCGCAACTGATATAAATCCTACCGGATCGTGGGTGGAACGAAGTATACAATTGCAAATTTCGTAAGGTAAAAAATTCATTAGGGGTATTCATACACTTATTGTGAGTGCTAAACAGAAAGAACAAATTTTGAATGATTGGTAAATAAAATGTCTAACACGCTAAAGTATTATTAGTTATAGTAAGGTTATGCCTATACTGTAAACAAAATGTGTGAGTTATTAACTGATCTAATAGCTTTTCGATTTATTTTTAAAATGCCAAAGCAAAGTGAAGTGAAAAGGCTTAGTTGCTAAATTCTTTGGTTAAAATGCTTCATTAGAAAGCATAAATAAAGATTCAGAAGGCAAATAATTTGATGAATATATAGAATAGAATAGAATAGAAAAATAATTTTATTCTGGGACGAAGTCCCTTCAGAATAACAAAAAAGTACAGAAATTAAAATTTTACATCTGGCCAGATAAAAACAAACATAACAAATTAAGATAAAGATAGGTCATTAAAAAAAAGAAAAGAAAAAAATATTGGTTATACATACTATATACAAAATAAAATAAAAAAATCTATATAAAAAACTCTTGAAACCATACTAAGATACTTAAAACTATGTACAATGTTAAAATATAAATAAACCCTTTTAGAAAAAATAAAAAATACAGAAAAAATAAATGTATATTCTTCTTAACAGTAAAATCTGTTTCTGTTGAAAAAAAAAAAAGAGAAAAAGAAAGTCGAATCTATAATAAGTATTTAGGTTATGAGCTATATGTGAATATGATCTTATAGATAATATGTAATTTTACATAAAAGGTTAGCTGGTGCCTGACTGTTTTTGGGACAGGAATTGGAATAGGATGGTTTTGAATGTAGATAAGGATGAAGAATGTCGAATTTTGATAGGAAGGGAATTCAAGAAACTAACAGAACGTGCAATAAAGGAGTTTTGGAACGAGGCAGATCTGTGAGAAGGAATGTAAAGGTCGGAAGGTCGAGATCTTGTGGAGAGGGAGTGGACTGAGGACTTGAATTGGAGAAGGTTGTAGGCGTAGGAAGGACGATGATTGTTGCTGATATGATAGAGGAATGTACCTAGGAAATATTGTCTTCGAATGGAGGGGAAGAGACTAACTCAGTGTAATGGTGAGAGACATGGTAGTATCTCGGGGCACCAATTACAAATCTCACGCAACTGTTCATTTACACTTTTATTACACGTTACATTACAGCCGCATATATACATGAAATCCTAGATGTCTTTACAATCCAATTCTGTGGATAATGTACACAAACAAAGAATCAATCACATCAAAACCTTATAATAACCTTATCCGTGCGTTTACGAAGTTAGCAACACTTTACAGGACTCTAACCTGCGTCAACATCGAGAGTGCTAGCGGCCATATTTAACACCTATTTCGTAAATAATTTTCTCTACTTTACACATTTAAGAGGTTTACAATACTTAGCACTGGTTGCATGAATACTCCTATTAAAGAATGCATTGAAAATCTTTAGATAAAGGTATAAAAAGATCATGATCTTAAGAACAGTCTTCCAGAGCTTTGCATTTTTATGAAAATTCTTATAAAAATACCAAGGTCCACGTGCAAGGTCGAGAGGTTTTTCATTATCAGCACTTAGAAGATTAAACATTTTCTTCCAGCTAAACATTAAACATTTCCAACAGCTATTAGCCAAGGGTGGTTTAAATCGATAACTATTCTTCACACCCACATTTTCGAAGTGAAGGATGGTTGGGGTGATCAGTCAAAATAAAATAGTAAAACTAAATACAATTATTTATTTTTACTACTTTAAAATAAAATAGTAAAAATAAATAATTGTATTTATTTTTACTATTTTATTTTGATTGATCAGCCCAACCACTATCCTCTTCAATTATTCACTACAGTCAACCATCAATCCACAATTATATAACATTTTCGTCTTATTTCCAATTCATGAGTAATTAATGAATAATGATTATATAATTGTATTCAATTATATTACACTAATGCCGAAAATTAAAGCTAATATGAAACTATAATAAAATTGATTTATCTAGATTTAATATTGAATCGGAACAACGTTTCTTTAACGATTATTTTCACGATCTTTATCTGTTCCTGTATCTTCCCCTAAGACCCTTGATAACTTTTCATATAGAAATGAGAACGAGGTCATACAATAAGCTCTACCGTCTGAAAGCAATACCGTGTTTGATAAGGTTTGTGGAAAACATCGTATTTAATAGAATCAACATTCTTACAGATTTAAAGAGACAATGTCGCCGGATTGTTTGTGACGAGTAAACTGGCGTGGAGAAATTCTATTCAATAGTAGAACGTTTATCGGATGATTCATGTCTAAATTTACATTCATATCATTGAGTAAACCGATATTATCAAATCTTTAGGGAGATCATGGTGTGCAAAGCATTGGTGTTGTTACTGAGAGGTGGGCAAGGAACTTCATGTCCGCTTAGTATGGTTTGAATAATATTTTACCTCACAATATTTCGCAGTCGTTTACCTAAAATAACTCACAACAAGTTCAATAGACCGTATGAGTACTAACCCTATTACATATATTGCAGGTAATAAACTGGTTATTGAGTTGCTTCTTTATGTATGCGGTTCCATTCCTTCCTTCTACACCCTCCTCTTCCCACCATTGAACACTGTTATCCTTTTATGCTAATATTCAGAGTAGGGATGAGCGATTAAAAAACAAGAAGTTAGTGAAAAACTATCGATAATTCGATATTATCGGTGAAAACTTTCGATATTTCAGTACATTTCCGCCACAGACTTAAGAAATAATTTGTTTTAATTTATTCTTTAGTTCTTTACTATAAAATGCTCCGTAAGCTTCATAAAAATGATTAACATTTATGTTGGATACATTCTTAACGATTTATATAGATTTTGGGAAAATACATGTATATAGAAAAATAAATCACATTCATTGCCATGAATGTCAAGTTTCACGACCTACAGCGATATACATACTTACATTATTGTTTAAACTACATGGCAAAAAAAAGAGAAGAGAAATTCCCATGTCTATTGATTTACAAGATCGTAATTTTCTTAATTTAATGTAATAATAATATTAATATTATTGTTAAATACAATAAAACTGACCTGGTGTCATTGAAGATTATGTATTTTTTAATGAAAAAAATAAAATGAAACGGGAAATAATCATAACTTTTTTCCGTCGGAACTACTGCAGATGTAACAATCTTTTTTTTTTTTTATTGGAAAATGAGAACTAAAGCTGAGTGAGGTACATTCATACCATATATACAATACAATAAAAAAATAAAATAAATAGTAAAAACAAATATACATCTATATAACAAAGACAAAAAATATAATAAACCAAGGAAATGTAACTTAGAGTTAAAATTAAATAAAATACAGAAATTCGTAGCAAAATTAAATAAATTATAAGTAAAAGAAATAAATAGAAAAACATTCATACTTAATTACAATATTTACAATCAGGCAAGAGATCTCCAAGTCCAGCCCTTTTCCCCACGTGGGAAGGACAAAGCGAGACTCTAAGAGATCCCAGCGCTTCTCTCTCAGCCGCGTCGCCGGCATTACCAGTCCGGTTAACAATATTTCTAAAAAAATTATTTGAAGTGCATTCTTTAACCTTAAAGGCTTTTTCTTGTACAATTTTTTTTTTCAATTTTATATGTTAATAGGCATAGTTTTAGTAACCCGGCTTCATACTTATATTCATTAATTTTCTTAACGTGATGTTCCGGAACTGTTTTCAATCATCAAACATTATAATTAATTTTTCTCTATGGGAAGGATAAGAACTATCGATAGTCATTAGGACTTACGACAGGGTAGTTTAAAACTATCGGTATATCGATATTACTATCGACTATCGCCTATCCCTAATTCACGCACATCCATCCCTTCATCCGCGGATCCGCCCTTAATCGGTGTGGAGATGGCTCTAGTGGTTGAGTGTGAATACTGACCTCAATACTTCTTTTTGTAATGTTTGGTAAAGAAACAGTACTTCCAAAACAAGTTCTGAACCCAAGACCCATTCTTAGTTTTGATAAAGATACAATCACTGAGTGAATATTGTTTACAATTTTATCTATTGAAATACTAGGTAAGTAGCAGCTAAGTAGATAATTTATGTAATTAAGCTGTTTATTATAACTAACTGACCCTGACCGTAGGTGGTTATATTTAGTAACGAGGAATAGCGAAAGGACCTGCAATCACCCACGACCTCACACTAAAATGGAACTCTGCCAAAGGTCGCTGAACTCTTAAGGCAAATCTAAAGCCTATTTTCTAACTTAACGAGCGCGTGAAGTTTAAACAACTTTTCCCACTCCCTCATTAGTGAAGTTGAAAAGACTTTTTTTGGACAGCCTATGATTCAGGGGTACTCAGGGGTGCCCATCCCCTCCAAGGCCGATGGCGCACAAACCTCCCCCCTCTCCTCCCTCCAAAGATATTTTATTCCTCTCTTCTTCTTAAAAACAGTGCCAACGAAAGTAGAATTTGAATATTCGTAGATTATATAACATTACACAGCCTGTGGTCTGTTCCATGATTCCAGGTATCTTTTGATTTGAAACTTCTCATTTTGAAAATTCATAACCCCGTCGGATTGTGCCCCCCTCAAAAATTGAAAACTCCGTCAAAAAGTGCCACCCTCATTAATTTTGATGGCGCAACTTGCACCATAAAACCCCCTTCAGGGCAACCTCTGCTGGTACTGTTGGGAAGAATTAGTCTAGCAAGTGGAATACATTGTTTTTTTAACAATGCCTGACGGCTACCTTGAGGTTGCCGCCACGTACTTACCAAAGTGGGAATGTCAAGATTCCTTTACCGGAGATCCATATTCGAAAATGAAAAATAACCAACCCAGGTGTGAATCGAACCCACTCTGGAGGAACATTCATACTTAATTACAATATTTACAATCAGGCAAGAGATCTCCAAGTCCAGCCCTTTTCCCCACGTGGGAAGGACAAAGCGTGACTCTAAGAGATCCCAGCGCTTCTCTCTCAGCCGCGTCGCCGGCATTACCAGTCCGGTTACCTCTTGCCACCATCGGCAGAGATAAGGGGGAATTTTACTTACTGGCTCTCTCCATTATTTTATAATAAAGCCTCGTCTCTCCAATATTTCGCAGCCATTTGTTGAAAAATAACTCGCGAAAACTTCAACAAAAATATTACTATGACACTCCTTTATATATGGCGGTCTATCATCTTCCCTTTCTCCAATTTATTGAACACTGATATCATATTATTCTAACCTTCGCACCCTCCCCCCTCCAATATCTCAATAAGTGAAATTTTTGGATGCAATTCGATGATCACATATTGGTACTGCCTACACAATCAATGAAAAATTTAGGAAAATATAATAAAGAGGTTGTGTCCGTCAGATAGATAAGCGGAATGTTAGTAATATTAATCCTTCATGTGACTTTCCTTTCAAACGAAAATAATTTTTTCTTTTCATCTGAAGATAAAATCTTTTCATCTCAATTAGTAGATTGAATTCATTACATAAGATCTGCAAAATAATTGCTACAGGCCTGTTGACTATGCTACCAATAACACGTGATATTACATCAGTGTTCCCAATAGCAAAATCATCCTGCTATCTTGATATCTCCAATCCGATATAATTTTATTGTTTGCAGGACAACTTTTTTCATCAAATCCTTATTATTTCTTAATAAGTGCCAGGTTCTAATTTTTTTTCGTTGAAACTTAGTCACATCTGTGCCTTAGTTGAGACCACAGGAAGGGATGGCCGAACACGTTGGGACGTAGAGGTCCCTGAGTGTGCCCAGTTCTGAACGCTGTGGGTTCGATTCCCAAATGTGTAAATTCTGTCAATTTTCGATTCTCGGCGGCCACGGGATATGAATTTTACTTTCCCACTCTGGTAAGTACGCGGCGGCAACCTCAAGGTAGCCTTCAGGGGCGGGCAAAAAGGACATGTTTCCCACTTGCCGGACTAACATCTAGGAAAAAATCGATTTATGAAACTTTACAAAACATTTTCTTTAATCAATATTAAAAAAGAATATTGATTATACTTTTGAAAACAGTTCTTCTTATTACTCTAATAACTAAAAGATTAATAAATGGTTGGAACCCTAGAGCTAAAGTAGATTAGAATTCGTAATGAAGCCTATGGAAAGATTTCAATTAAGCATCAGATGGGTTTCCTTAGAACTGATGGAAAAGAAACCTATGTAGGATGTTGACAGACAAGAATGTTCGCATTTATTTTTTCGCTTTCAAAGCCCTGGAAAAATATATCTTTTTCAAAAGTTATCTCTAATTTTTCCTATTACTCTCGGAATATTTTTCACTTTTAAAACACATATTTAATTTAAAATAGAAAAAAACCTTATTTTTATAATATACCATCAAGTCATTTGCTTCTACGATTCTGTTAATCCTATTTGGCATGGCATTTTCAAGTTTTAAAAGGATAAAACTATTTTAAAAATAAAAAATAGGTAACAAGTTTTAAAAATTCTGCTTTTTTCTGGTGTTTTTTTTCCAATCATATAGTTTCCAAGTAAACTCATGTTTAGTGTTACCGAAATGCGAGACCAAGACGAGTCTTGGTCTTGCGCACTGAGTCCTTGGTTTTCCGCACTGAGTCCTTGGTCTTGCCCAAGAGTCTCGCGACAGTCTTGCAGTTAATTTGCACCTGTAAGCTTATTACTCTAGAGATATTACTGTAATATTTAAGATTTAAACCTAATTAATCCCGAATGAAAAATTAGAAGAGTTAAATTCAAAAGTTTATTGGTTATACCAATTCCTTACATATAGTAACTAAAAACTTGATAGTGACTATTTTGTCTTACTTTTTATTCAAAAGATCGATTGTTTTTTCCAGTAATGGTCTTGCAATTGTTATGTGGCCTTGGTCTTGGTCTACTCACATTATATACTAAATAGCAATACTATACGTCAATATGGTTTTGCCATGATCTATCGAGAACGAGAGAAAAATAAAAGATTTCATAAAGCATTTTATAATCTATTGCATAGCTACGTAATGATTTTACATAACGAATTTATGTAACTAATATCTCGCGATTGTTATTTATTGAGATATGATGATTCGTATAGGCGTAGTTTGGGATGCTTCTTTTTGACCTTAAACATTGCACAGACTCTTATCGTAAGTTTATTTTTGGGATATCTTACTATACCGGCTACAGAGTCACTATCTAAACACTCATGTATTTATATGAATAAACATCTACTTCTGCCAAAGATATATGTGTGGTACACGACCTTATAAAAAACTTTCTCCTTTTTATTTATTTGTTTATTTTTTGATATGTGTGAAGGCAATATGTAATAACTTGTTACTAAGATTTGATTTTAAACATTTCAAAACAAAATTTATATAGCATATGAATCATATATTTACAAGTAGTAAGAAGAGAAGGGGATATGGATTTAGAAGTAGGAGAGCTAACGGATTCTTAGGGAATAACAACGGATAATTTGACCGAAGCCGATATAAAAGCGAGAATCGCTGCTGGAAACCGCTGCATATGGGGTTTGCAGAATGTCCTTAAGTTCATGAAAGGCAAAGCTCCTGATCTATAAGACAATACTAAGGCCGACTGTCCTTATGGAAACGAATCATGGACCTTAAAAGCCGAAAATAGGAGAGCTTTGAAAGTCTAGGAAAGAAAAGTCCTCGCCGAATATTCGGTGTAGTGAAAGCTAGAGATGCTTGGTGAATTAGAACAAATAAGGAGCAGCAACGAACAAATAAAGGATTGTTCAGAGTGGGAGACATATTCTCTTATATCCAGCTGGGACGATTAAGGTGGTAGGAACATATAGAGAGAACGGACAGCAGATGAACTGTTCCTAAAAACCACAAGTCAGGTGGTGGACGAAAGCGGGAGATCCAGAGACTTTAACTACAATGGCTGGATGATGTCGAGGCCTGAAGGCTTTAAGTGAACACCGCTGGAGAAGATAAGCTACGGACAAAGCCGAATGGAGCAAGCTCAATTGACGCCAAGATCCTATATACACTGTAGTGCCGATGCCAGTTTGTGAGTGAGTGTGATCTGATAATATAATTAATAGTTCGCGTTCCGGTGCCGAGAAGCTTTTAACTCGCACTAATTCCATGCCCTCTCCCGTGGTGCGGGAAAAAAATCCATATAGCCTAAAATGTGAATTAGTGGTAGAAAAAAGAAGTATCGCCACTTATTACCTAGTCCTATCATAAATATTCTTACAAGGAAATATAAACAGATTTCAACAGAAAAATTATTATTTTTCAAAAACTTTATTAGAAAATATAATGTATATCTATATAGAGAGTAAAAAAAAAAGAAGAAATTACTCAAAATGCTCCCCTTTTGCCTTGACACAGGCATTTAATCTCCTTGGCCAGTCATCAATAGCAGCACGGAGCACTTCTTGAAGAAAGCACTCAACTGCTCGGAATAGAGAGGGCCAATCCGAGACAGATATGAACTCTAGGATGTTATTTTGTGCCACTGCAGAGTCGTCCTGACCTTGTGAGCTGGAGCAGAATCCTGCTGGTAAACAGTCTGACTTCCAGCAAACAGAGCATCATTTAGAGGCTTGAAAACAGGTTCAAAAATATCGTCGTTTTTAGCGGCTATTTTAACTCCTTTTTCACAAAAATCGAGCTTTGTGGTACCATCTAATCAAACTCTCCACCAAACCATCACTGAGGAAGAGTGATGACCTCTTTTCACTCTTCCAATGATTTACTTCTTTAGAGCTGTGTGCGTACATACGATCATTTGGCGATTAAATTTTTCTTCAATTGTAAAAATTTTCTCATCGCTGAAGAAAATCTTTTGATTATGACCATTGATGTAACGGCCAAAGAGCACTTTGCATCTATACACTCTATTTTTTTTTAGGGAAGTGATTAGCCTTTTTCCTGCCATTCTTCGAAATGCACCAACCACAAGGTCACTTTTTACTATGAGAGACATTGGTCTGACAGAGAATCCCATTTTCCGAAACATGGTTTGTTGTTTTCGAATGGGATTTCTACTGATTCGAGCAGTCACTTCCAACTTTCTGTAAGACGATCACAGCTATTCAGTTTTCTTTATCAACCCATTCCATGTTAACTGAACGAAGAGAAACTAATACTTGGGATTATTATCCTGTCATGTAAAGAAAATAACCTGATAGAGGTAAGGATTATCTAAATAATACCCAAGGATGTAAACAAAGTTCAACTTCTGTAACAGCATTTGTGGCAGAACTAGGTATATCGCTGAGAAAAAATTAGGCCTTAGGCCGCAAGCCAAGCCATTTGTTGGAAATTATATAAAATTACAAACCGTAGGAGATAAATAATTGTATTCCATTAACAAAGCATCTCAATCAGAGGCCTAATGAATGGAATAAAATTTCAATATAAAACATCTTTCACATGCGTCTCATTTTCTCCTCCAATATTAAATTTTTATTATTATGAAGGAACAAATGGAATTCTTAGAACGAAATTACCTTTGGGCACAAAATATGTAACTAACTGAGTATAGCAAAAAAGTCTAACACTAATAACCGGCATTTCGAACGAATATGGAAAAGCATCGATCTCCTATAGTCCAAGTTGTTGGGTACCGAAAACAGCTGAACATACTGTACCTTCATGTCTGTATCATGTATAAGGCACTAAGAGCCGAAGAGAACTACTCGTTTTACAAGACTTTTGTGTACGGAAAGAAAGAATTGTACTTCTCCTTGGGTAGAGTAGAAGGAAGTCCTATGAAGGACAGAAGAGGACTTTGACTGAACCAGCAAACAGAACAAGCTGTGTGCACAGAGATAAAAAATGTAATTGTTTTTCTTGTGTCTAGAAGTTGTTACATAAATACGCCTTACTGCCCACAATTGCAGACTATATTATCTAACAAGCAGAGGTTTTAAATAAACAAATAATAAATTATGAGCATCTTTACGTGAGATTCGAAAATTAAAACACGGGGGAAACTGAGAAGTTCTGTGCGATCTAGTCATGGATTATCAACACTCAAACCCTAACTATAATAGAAATTAATAACGCCATAAGCAAAATAATATCAGGTTTAAAAAAAATTATTTAAAATATGTGTATAAACTATAGCAGCAATTCATTGAGTAAAATAATAATGATTCTAATAATGCCTCAATATTTCGCAAATCCAGACATCGTCAGGGAAAACATAATATCCTTTAAAGTCAAGCAAGATAAAACACATCACACACCACGAGAATAAAAAAAAGAATAACTAAGAAGAAATAGAACGTCAATCTCAAACAGTAAACATATCCTCGAGAAAAATTGATGTAACATTTGATAAGGACAAGTAGACATAGTCAAGGTTCTAAGCAAAACCATCCTAATGGAGGAATGCAAAGTTCTTTAAGCAGACTATTGTTATTATTATATTATATTGTTATTATAAGCATTGTTATTATCGTCTCTTTTTTTTTTTTTTTTTTGCTTGGTATCTCCTTCCTCACGTTTTAGAATCACGAGGTTTTTCCGGACCAGAGGGTGAGGGAAGGAGATTAATGCCAGAGTTAAAAGCCCCCCAGTCACCGGGACGCGAACTCGTAATTATTTCTATCTAATTATCTTTGATCGGATTTCCCGGGCAACGCGCATACGCATTAATCCGATCGGTCACCCCGCCCCCGTACTTCTTATTATTATTTAAGTAAAAATAAGTTTATAAATCTAAATAAATTAAAATAAAGCCTTCAAAAAAATAAAGTGATTTATTTAATCAGGTCTTTAGAAACAATGGCAAAGTCGATTAAAGTAAGAAGTGCGTAACAGTATTTCGAACTTTAATAATTGTTGTCAATCATCTTTGTTACAAATTGTAAGAGAAAATAATTAAATGTTAATCTTCAATGGTATCTTATCATAAAAGTAGTAGCTATTCTCCTGCCACATTTTTTATTTAGTTATGGTCCTTCAAATATATCCTACTTCCATGATGCAAGAATTGACAGACTTGCAATAGTTTTTATAAAGAATGAGATTAGATTAAAGGATTTATTTTTATTTTATTCTTTTAGAACGGATGTAGGACGCCAATTAAACTATACTATTAAAAATGGATATGGATTGGTTATATAATTCAATCTTTCAATCTTAAAAGTTATGACTTTCTTCACTGTATTGTTAACAATACACGACTTAAGTCTTAAGCAAAAGATGACAAAATTGGCTAGAGAAAATTATCGTTTTATTTTGTTTAAAAAAAATATTTTTACAAGAATTTCAATACAATTTTTATATTTTATTGAAATTGAAAGTGCTAGAATTTTTTCATAGTGGCTCTGTATTCCTTTTTAAAATTGTTCAAAGTTTAAGTAAGAAGTCTCTATAGTTCTTGAACCGAGTGGTCTTACTGGCATGATAAAAAGTTTCTGAAAATACCTCACGTGTTATAAACGGGGTTCAAGTTTGGAAAGAAAGGAAGTAGGGAAAAGGCCTGAATTTACAAAAACAATTACTCTTCGACCTAGATGGGTATCTTAAAGAGAGATGAAATGAAGTTTTTGGTAACACCGGAGTAGTTTTGAGCAAGGTCGCTCCTGGCCATGCTACCCGTAAATTGATTAACGTTGAAAATCGTTTTAAGGCCAAGTTCGGTTTTGGTTGTAAACAATAAAACCAGCCAATTCGTTCCATCTGAAAGACTCTCGTTGCAGTAGACAATACTTGTTGATGAAAGCATAATGTCTATACTAGTTGTCTCATAGGAGTGAAACATGTATATATATATAACATCATTTCATTCATTCGTGTAATATTAACTAACTGTATAATTCGATATCGGATGCTTAGTAAAACATTGAAGCTGTAGAATAACCTGCATGACTGTTAAAAATGGATTAATATTTTCCCAAAAACAAAAAAAGAACTTTTCCATGGTATTAATGGTCGTCAGAGGAAGAAGGGGTGCATGCTATAATAGTTTTAGAACCCCTGAGAAATAAATTATTACATATTATATATTATTATGTATCATATATTACATTTCCTGCACCAGCCCTGCATTCGGTCCCCTTTTCATCAAATGAGCTGAAATTCGGAATGTATGGTTGTTTTTAATACAAAACAATTAAATCAAATTTTGGGTTAACTTCGTCAAAACGTCTGCTTTTCCAAGCGGTTCTTCCCCGTTTTTAAAGGGTTTTGGTCTTTTGCAGCCATTTGAATAAAGTTAGAACATTGAAATTTTGTGTGTAAATTGAGTTCGCGTCAGAGAAGTTCCTTTTGAGGATCTTAACGTATTTCTGCCATCCCCGTCTTTTTTTGGTGCCGATGTTCCCTATTTTCAATGCTTTGCGCACCTCTACAACCTTTCCAAAACACCAACGTGCTTTCAATGAAAATTAAAAGTTTGTATGGGAATTTGATAAGAGTTTTGAGGGACTCGTTTTATTTATTTATTTTTTCTTAACCTTGTCATTTCGAAAAATTGGTTTTAAATGGAAATAAGATACATAAAATTTTCAAAAACGAATCAAGAGCAATTCCTTCAACTATGTTTTAATAAAAAAAATTAAAATGCTTTAATCTGTTTTCCGAACATAAATAAACGGAAAATACGATTATGGTGATAGAACTTTGCAGTTCATACTTTTGTTTTGCGCAGTTCACAAAAGCCTTTTCATTGCCAAAAATCTAAAAAAAAAAAAAAAATGAAAACTAACGTAACATTAAAAACAAATCAGAAAATATTTATAAAGAAATACATAAATCCTTATTGAATATTTTGTGAAATTGTGGATTTAGGTCGATATCTATTTTGTACTGTTTTGCATTTAAAACACTATTCGTTGTTATAATAAATAATAAAATATTGAGAAATTAATGAAATACATTTTTTCAAATGGATTGATGTTCGTATTTAAGCAGCTATCTTGAATTAGGTGAGATAATTGAGGTTCTTGGACGAACTATTATAAATTGTTCTCCTTATATTGCTGTATTACCACAGATTCATAAAAGTAATTTATGTTTGTCCATTTTTCTGGTATTATAAATGACCCTTATTTTATTATTGCAATGAATATCAGTTATTTATATAAACGATAAAGAGATTGAAGTAAAAATTGAGTCTTTTAGCATCTACGACAACCATATTTGACATACGACAAACTAAATTGGCTGAGATATAATTAATTTTCTAAAAACAATACGAAATCTTTGTTTTTTAAATGATTAATTTATATATTCTTATTTTTCACGAAAGTTTTAATAGAATCTCTAACGTTATTTAATAATTACCATTTTAAAATCAATAGCTATGAGTTATATTGGGATTGTTAAAACTTTTAATTTCCAATATATATAAAATAGTGAGGAAAAGTATTGTAATCGTATAAAATTTCGAATCTGAGGTTTTAACGGATTTTTTGTTAAAGGTTCCCTGAGTGTGTCTGTGTGTCGAGCTCAGGAATGTTAAGTTGGACGAAACTGAAATTACGTATTTATGGTAGGCATATATTTGGGATGTTTTAGCATTTTTTTCTTTGAAATCGTCTTACTGGAAGTTTGAATTATATAATCAATTTTACACTTTATAAATTTCGAAAACTGTTCTAACGAAATTGATTAAGCGAGTTATGTCAATGTAAAATTAAAAGAGAAGGCGTTGGTCGGGGGGTGCGGTCAAATAAGTACTAAATAGTATTTTTAATTATTACGCCGACGTTTCGACCCAACTTGCAGGTCTTCATCAGGGCTACAAAAGATACAAAATATAAAAGTTACATGGTGAAAATAAAATAAACGAATTATAAGTAGATATTAAATAAGAAACAGTTGTCTGATAAAGAAATAATAAGATGCATCAGAGATATAGTGGGTGATAATGTAAGTAAAATATCAAATATTATATATATATATATATATATATATATATATATAAAAGATAAAAACAAAAATAGAAAATAAGTATGAATAAAAGTAGAAAACAAAGGAGAATATAGCCTGTAAGTTAAAAGTAATTAGAAGATTTTTTAATGTCAAATAGGTATTATCATCTTTAAAATTGTTTGACAGGGCTAAAATGCCGAATTTTCCCCAAAATATTTTTAATGTAGTTTATTTAAATAACTGGCATTCTTTTACTGAAAGTAGTAATTAGAAGTGATTAAATATTATCTACAAAATAATTTGATAATTGAAAAATGGTGAAACATTTTTCCAACTTGAAAAGGAATTTCCGGAAATAAGAAAAATTATCTAATATCTATCATAAAAAGTCGAAAAATTATGGCGAGTGGCAAAAAACTAATGAATAGTTATTTAGGAAAATCAATGTTATTTAAACGTAACTAAATGTATTCTTAGAAATTAATAAAAATTCACAAACTAAATGGAAACTTTCATTTATTTATTTATTTTAACTATTAAAATAATTTTTAATCTTGATAAACCAAAAATGTACAAGGAAATGAATTTTCATTCGTAATTTATTTTAATACTATTTCATTGTATTTTTCTGAGAGAATACGTGAAAAAGTGCATGGAATTAACAATATTTCAAGCAGTGTTTACAGGCTGGAAAATATATGGTAATAACCATTAATAAATATTCCTTAGTTTGATGAATTCGGTCCGATCATATGTTTAAACTAAAAAAAAAATTTATTTATTGAGAAATATTATATATGTAATATTATATATAAATTATATATGTATGTGTTTATATCGCTTCTTGGCCTATTCGCTTAGTTCAAAATGTAGGTTTAAATTAATAAAATATTTGTTAAATAAATATTTAATTTGATCGGAAATTAAATTATTTAATTGTGATGGTAAGTGAAAGTTGTGTAGTTAGTCTGCACCGGGTTCTTTAATAAAAAACTAATAAATCAAAAAATGTCCACTACCTCTAATGATGTGGAATGTAACAATAAATAAATATATAATGTCCACAACAATGGAAAGTAGAGGATAAAGTATTCGAACATAGTACCATTGCGTATTGTTCGTGCGTGTACAGTCAACTTTCCGTTTATTTATTCAGAAATTTATTTATTCCGGAAGCGCTATGTTTTTAAAATTCCAAAATATAAAAAGAAATCAAAAGTAGACCAGAATACCCCTATGCCCTTGATTGGACATCTCTCTTTTGGAACACCTGTTGCTCACCTGTTGAACCGTCAGTGTTTCGACACTACGTACATCTCGAATCTTAATTCTAAGGTGAGTTCAAAACGAAAATTTGTTTAAATATTTTCGTTACTTCAACAAAGTCTAACGGTTACATATCCCTTAAGTTTTTTTCAAAAGTGTTACAGTAAATAAGAGGACCGAAAAGTCCCTACTAACAAGGGATAAAGAAAAACATTTTTTTTAAACCCAATTTTTCTAATTTATAGAAATTAAAACCGGTGAATTTTAAAATTTCGGCCAAATATTATCCCACAAAAATTGGTGTTTTGGAACATTGTTAATCCAAAAATCTTATTGAAAAGAATATGAATATAAAAATATGAAAATGTAGAAGAATATGAATATGTAAACCTTATAAAAACTTACAATCAGCAAATCGAGTAATTTTAATATTTTTTTAGGCAATAAATGAATGGCTCGCTTGTTAACCTAGATATTATTCCTAATAATATTATAAAGATACAAGATCATTGTAAACATTTAGAGATTAAATGGATTCATGATATGATTTATAATTTATTTGAACAAAGAACATCTAATAATTTATTGAGATTGTACATAATACAATTATGTATCTGATAACCGACGTATTTTAATTTTTTCTGTCGAATAATTTATATAATGGAAGAATAGCCATTTATTTATTATATTTTTACATAATATAAATGAAAAACTGATCGGAGCACATATCTGGAACTATCAGATAAAAAAAAAAATAATATAAATATTTTAACTAAGTTACCGAAAAATATATTAAAAAGAACGAAAAAATTTAAGAATTGAATATAAATATTATTTCAAATGTACACACGTTGAAATCTTGTAATAAAGTACAAGACTTACTTTATTATTATTTCAAGTAACTATTTTCAGGATAAAATAAAAAGGGTACGTAAAACCTTGCTACAATATTTAAACAAGAATTCCAATACAAATTAAACAATTAAAAGTACCATTTCTATAAATATACACTCATAACACGATAAAAACAACTAAATTTAAATTTTTACTGTGGGTTCTTTTTAATGGCTAAATAAAAAGATTGAAACTTTTTTTTTTTAATTTGTAATGATTACGAATTTAAATGCTGAATATTTAAGAAGAAACCTTTAAGTAAAAGTTTAAATAGGTATTCAATAAAAAGTTATAATAATTATATAAATAAAAAGTATAACACTGATAGAGGTTTTAACTATAATGGGGTAAAATACCTATGAATGTCCTTTTAAAACTTTTTTCTATACAAAAAAATTTGATTAGACAAGTGGCAAGAGTTTTTAAAATTAAAATTTCTTGAAAATATACAGATATATATGGTTAAATTTAAATGCTTCGATGGTAATAGTTCTGCAAATTGTAATTTTTGATCAGAAATTAAAATTAGTAAACTGTAAACAAATAGTTAAATAATATTCCAACAATTAATTGTTACAGTATGTATAACAGTATAGTGTAGCATTCACATATATACTAATAAGGAATTTTCCGGAAGAGGAATCCACAGGAAAAATTATTACAGAAAAACTAAAATAAAAATTTCGTAGTATTGATTCAAAACTATTTCTGTTCCAAAGTCACTATATAAAATATTTGAATGTTTCAATTCTTAATTGAAAGTTCGTGTATAGATTATGCTGATATGTGTATTTAATTTAAATATTAAACAATTAAATTTAAATATTTGGTTATGTACTCTATTTCTGGACAATTCTTTCAATACTACATGAAAAATTAAGTTAATTTAGTATACGTCAATTTAAATCATATAAATGAGTGATAAGTTTATAGACTTGTCTAACAGTTGAAACTCATTGAAAAATGAAGAATAATAAAATAAAACAAACCTTTAGATGGCTGGAAGGAAATTTGAAACAAATATACTTTTCTCTTCAGCGAATATTACAACTATTTATGATAACAATACTTTTATTAACAGAGAACACCTCGAGTTAAAGCACCGGCTGAGCTTCAACTGGATTCATAACCGCGCCGAGGTGAGGGACTACAATTCTGCCAACACATTTTTTCTCAGTACGTTCCTTTCACGTTTCGTATTTCAATGTTACATTATAACACAATAAATAATAAATAAATAACGACTTAATGGAAACACAAGTTTAACAACTTTAATAATTTGCATTTGTCTTCATTCTTCTATTATGTTGGACAATCTGCTGAAACACAATTGCAACCTTCCTTAGTTGATTCTCAAACGCGGGTTTGCTTATGTTGTTTTTATATTTTTAAAAGTTGCATTACCATGTCTTTTAAACGAGATGGAGACGATTTAAGTCTCCTCAACAAGCTAAAGGTATCTATATAGGTTTATAATCATTTTGTATATTATATGGTGTATACATTATTGATTATTTAACATTATGTAATTGTGCAACCTATTATACCAACACATCATGACATGCTGTAATCAAAGATAATAATTTTACATTTCAGTTACATTTTACTGAAACGGTTCATTATATATATATACTATGGTTTAAAACTCTAGCTTCTTTATTTTGCTCAGAAGACTTGGGCAAGACTTAATAAATGGCTCATTGACCTAGTTTTTTTGCCCTTTTCATGTCAACTAAGAAGTTCTGTTTGTGTTTTGAATACTTTTTATTTTAAGAAATCAACATTTTATTCAGTAATATTTTTAAGTTTAAAAAAATTTAAATTGAATTAAAAATAAGTCGGCATTTAGTTTAGTTTGCTATCATAAACAAATTACAAGTGTTTCTTGCTATTTATTTTTAACTTTTGCTATATACTGTTATCTTTGTTTCTTTATCTTAATCTTTATTGTTTCTTTCTTTGTTATATATTTATGTTTTTACATCAAATAACTATTTTAATAGATTTTTTTCCATTCAAATGGCAGATTCTTTTTACATTGCTTAACACACTGATTATCTGTTATGTTTATTCCTTGATTAATATACTTGCCTAGCTTTGAATTCAATTTGATTTCATTAAATAGAGGTATTTTAGCTTTTCCTATCAATGGAAATAGTAAAATATAGTGTAAACAAAAATTATATGCTAATAGTTACATATTGTTTTATATTATTAACCATTTAAAATAAAATTTAATTAGTTTATTCTGATTAGGCAGAGGTTTAAGTATTTTGTAACCTAAAGATCATTGAAATACTCATCGCTGATAATATAATTATATGCATAGCTTAATTGATGTTATTACTTCTAGATTTTCTAATAAGTGATATCAAGTCTGATTTTTAAAAAAATAATCCTATGTTAATAATGTTTCCAGTATATTGCAAATGCTATATTTTCCTGTAAGTTCAAGGTACAGGTTTCAATTTATAAAGGTGCTTGATTTTTTTTCAAATTTGATTTTAAAAGTCACATATTGCTAACTGAATGGAATCCTTGCTGCTTAAAAAAAAACTTATGAATATTAAACCAAATAACAATAAAAGCTGTTGAGTTATTCTGTTGGATTATTTTTTCATTGGTTTTGTTTTGTTACTGTAATTTTTATAATTTTTTCTCTTCGAGTATGGGCTCTGTTAACGTCAGGTTATAGTAATTTAAATATACATATTGTAAATAATTTTATTGTTTAGTTTTGTTACATTCAATCCTCTGGTTCTTTCTATCCCCTGCTCCCTGTTACCTGAACAGTGCAGATTAAGAAGAAAATGGCCAAGGGACCTACTAGATCAATAAACACCAAATCAAGCAAATACACCAAGACAGTACAAACACGACAAATTTACTAGATGCGCAGGTGCAAATTCCAAAAAATATAAATAAATAATAATTTAATTTGTTTACTTTTCTTGGGAATGTTTACTTACAGTTTGAAGAAAACGATTTGTTTTTTCATTTTTTAATATTGTTAGTGTGTAATTTGCTGTAAATGAGTGAAGAATTGGCCATTCTTGCCAGTAACAAACAGATCGGAGGGTATTTGAGAGACCTGCCCAGGTCTGACAATCTACATTTTTTAAATCAGGTGTGGCTAATTAGTGAAACATGGCAGTCCAGTATAGCTTTGACTTTTGCAATTTCACTCAAAAAATATTTTCAAATAATTTCTGATTAATTTTTTTGCCGGCGGCATTAAGGCCAATTGATGAATTTCAGAATATGAAAAGAATTTAGGTATCTACTAGAATAAATATAAAAAAATAACTATAATTGTATTACATATTCAATTTGATACAGTATCGTTTCTTTGTTTTCCTAGCCAGATCATATATGAAAACGACCTTTCGTAGGCATTGGCCTGTTAGTGAGTGATTTTTCAATAAATAAATAAATAACAATCATTGCGATTATTTCATCTTTTCTGATTTGATGATAGTGTAAATAATTAAGATGTTTCCTGGCAATGTAATATGTTATAACCATAAGATTATGAGTTTGAATTCCTGTGTAGGTGACGTTTAATTCAGTCATTGTTCTTTCTCTCTTCCCTCCTTGTCCAGAAAAAACACTTTGTAACCGCTAAGACGAGGTAGGGGAGAAAAAAAAAAGATATTATAATTAGCTTAATATTGTGGCATATAGTATTTCCATGGGTGGAGAACATTTTTATCTTTAGAGGCTACAAATAAGGTTAGACATTGATAATGGAGATCGCAATAATTTTTTATATTTTACAGTTGCTAATTTTGTTTATAAGTTAGTACAATTTACACACATATATTTAACTTTATTCTATTAATTTTCAAGTGTCCATAGGCTAAATAATTCTAGCGCTGGATTAATAAAGACCACTTATATGTTTTCTTCTCTTAGCACCAGCGAGTCTCAGAGCTGTTGGGCAACTATATACCAGAAGATGAGGCAAAGCTTTTAAGCAATGGGAGGTTAACTATTTTATTTTTTTATATGAAATAGATTGATCCATTTTGAATTATTAATATATTGTGTTATTCCTTATTTCTCAGATTCACATGTTTGATTTGTCTCCATCGACCTATATTTGATACCGTGGCTATGTTAGGAAAACACAGAAAGGGAAAAAAACATCTTTTAGGTTTGGTGATTTTACTTTGAAATGATTATCATAATTTTATGTTTAACATTGTTATCTTATAGTTTTTTTATGTTCATAGTTGTTACAAATTATTAATAATATTTTTATATTTGCAGAACTTAGTAGGTATATAAAACACAAACAAGAATTAGAGTATGAAGCATTGAAAAAACAGCAGCTAGATACTGTAAAAGCTCTAGGAGCTGAAATGTCAATTCAATCAATAATATGCTCTCGAACACTTGGCGGAAGGGATCATCACATTGAATACGGTCGTCGTAAAACTTTAGACCTTCCTATATTCAAACATAAAAAGCCTGGACTCCTATTAACAGCTCCAGGTAAATTTGTATTCCCTATTTTTCTTTTTAGAATTTATTTTTATTAAAAACTTAATTTTTCTCTTTGAATTCAATTTTTTTTCATTTAAAATTAAACTTTTTGTACTACAAGGGTTAATTTTTTGCATATGTTAATATAAAACTCAGGAGTGCAGTAAAACTTAGGATTATCCAATGTTATTGATAAAAGGCCTGAAAATCTAATTGAAGACTTAAGAGTTAGTTAATTTCAAGATTCTCTGAAGAACATGATAATTGTCCCAAAATCATGGAGAAATCTTTAATACAAGCTTTGCACCTAACACTATCTGCAAACTTCCTACGTCGAGCTGATAAATGTAGCAAGCATACCAGTTTTCTGGATTGTTCAAAATCACAAAATGATTGTAATTTTACTCCCCACCTTTTTCATCAGTTTATGTTTGACTTTTGATGTGAACAAATTATGGTTTACAGACAGTAGGTAAATTCTCTGTTTGATCATGAGTAGGGGAAATGCATTGTCGGTTTATTATTTTTTTTTTTTACTGAGAAGAAAGACAATACTAATATACATGTATTTCATAATTTTTTTTTAGAATCTTCTCCTGTACAATCAAGTGCTTCACAAGTACGTAGGTATCTGAAGACATTACACAGGAAAAGATCCCTGGAAAGTATTGTGGAAAAGAAAAGAGATAATTATGGACAGTTATCAAGAACTGAACAGAACACATCTGTTAGTGAAATTAAGGAAGTCACTGTTAATCTAGAGCCTTTAAAAGAAAATGTAAATAAGCGTTCAAAATCTTTGCCATCAAATACCGAGTTATCATTAAATCTGTAAGTTATCACAGTCATATTTTCATTTTGATTCTATTTATATTTTTTCTTGCTTGAATTATTTGAAATCTTATAAATTAATTTTTGTTAATATAGCCATGTAATAAAAATCTGGCATGTGTATGTACGTTGGTAGGTCTCTACAAACCTGTACAACCAATCTGTATTGTGGGTATGGTATAATCTACCCTCTGTCAATTTCTAACTTGTATCAATAAAAAATATTTTGTTAGATATATTTCTCAATGTTCAAAACCTTGCAATTGGACTTTCTCTATTAAAATTAAAAAGGTAAAAAAAAATGTTTATTTAACAAAATAGTTTCTTTTCTTTATTCAAATGTGTTTAGTAATCTATGGTATAAATTCCTGATTTTTTATCTAAATAAAGGATAAATTAAAACTTTAGTATTTGAAAAAAGTTTCTATAACCTTTGATAATCTGATAGGATCATTGCAGTATATGGTTAAATGTAATTTTTTTGGAATTCAAATAAATATTTTACAATTTGATTGGGCATTTTTATTTCCCTTAGGTCAGGATGGATTAAGGACAAGGATGGAAATTGGGTAAAAGATGTGAATGCGGAATTCGATTCAGATGAGGAATTGCCTCCAGATCTGAAGACATAAAAATCATCTAAGGATATTATTTAAAGTTGTACAAACATATTTGTAATTAACACTTTATTAAGGCATTTATCTTTTCATTATAGCATAAAAAATCATAGTTATGTAATATCTCATGAAATTTTAAAGATATACAATTTACATATATTTTAGCACCTAAACTTTATATTTCAAAATAGCAGTCTAATGTAGTAATTCTACATTTAAATAAAAGAATTTGTAAACATTATAGAAAGAATTATTGCAGGATCAATAAATAAATGGAAGCTTTAAAATGATATATTTTTAGTGCCCTATCCCTTAAAAAAAATTAATTGAAATTTCAATATATTTATAAGTTAAATATTAATAAACTAGCAATATCATTTAAAATTTAACACAGTAAATGAAAATGATATAGTTATTATTGTTATTGTTTTTTATGTGCCTCTTTTTTAAGTGATTGATTCATATGCCCAATGTCCATCACATTGGGCGATTACATGAAATGAAATTTACAAAAAATAAATCTGGACGGAAAGCTTAGGTAATAGCTAAAGAAAAGAGTTTTATAGTCTAATAGGCAAGTAAAAAAATCTATTATAGCCTTACAAATGGTATTATTTAAACTATATTTAGTGCAATCCTTAACACTACTAGTTCAGATACATACAAATAAAAAACTTTTTTAGCCTCCACTATTTTTATATCCTTTTATCAGTTCATTGTGCTTAAGTGGTTTTCCTGAATCCAACATTGTTGCACGTGCTGTTTTTTACACATACGCTTGGAAAAGATTGAGTGGTTACCTGTAACTACACTAATGAAATTGACATTAACCTTACGTATTTTCTGTAATTAGTGTCAAATCTACCTAATAAATTTTAATACTTTGTATTCATAATTGTACCAGATGGTTTTTTTCGACAATTGCTATGGATGTAAAACTAGACCTTTTTTTTTTAATTGTAGACTTGCCACATTTATTCTGATGATGCAATCATCTCTCTCAATATTTTTATTCATATAGTGCTGAAAAATTGCTATTAGTTATTAAATTTCACGAAATATCAAATAAGATTTAATATATATTACCTGATCAACCTTAAAAATAATGTATTAAATTTATATATTAAAAGCCTTAATATTGTTATTATATTAAATGACTAGTATTATTAAAACTGATAGTCTTTAAAAGGTAGTGTTTAGATTTTTAATCTGGTAGTGTTTTCTTGTTCTTATTAATTTTTTGTACAAATAATATATATATATATATATATATATATATATATATATACATATATATATACTATTTGAAGTTATGTTAAAACTGAAGAAAAATAAAATTTTATGCCATAATGTTTATTTATGTGACTCGGATGATTTTAACTTTTATGAACTTTGATGTTATATAAAACTGATAAAATAGCTTTTGATGCATCATTAATACCATACAAATTACATTTACATTTTTTCATTGTTAAAATAAATATAAATCCTGTCAGCTCATCCTCCAATCTCTTGTTATGTTTAGTCAAGTAACAAAAAAAAGAAAGCCAATGTAGCCGAGTGGTAAGTATTAGTTCATGGCAACCGAGTATCATATTTTACTTTACCATCTTAGTTACTTATCGGATTTTGTGTGGACTGAGAAAATGTTGAACCTGGATTTACATGCTGAAAGAGCTCAGAGCAAGATTTGTAAGCCAGGGATTTTAATAATTTTTAGTGTAATGATTTTCAATTAACATATTAAATAGATAAAATTGTCTTATTTAATTCAAAAACATGATTTATGTTTAAAAAAAAAATTATATCACAAATTGTATTGACTGTTTCAGGAAACTTTGAAATTATGTTTTAAATATTAAAAATTACTATTTGAATTTCTAAAGAACAAAACATTTTAAATTGTGGTGTATGTAAGATAATAGAGATTACTGATGACACGGTAATCCATATTTATAATCTATTTCAGTATGTGAAACAAAATGGATGATAACTCAATGCTAGATAACCACTCAGTCTAAACCTAATATTTCATTTTCTGCACTTCCTCCTTTGCCAATCACAAGATGATACCAATATTCTGAGCATTTCATTTTTACTACTTATTATTGCTTAAACATTAATAATATATATTATAATAATTATGTTATTAATTTTTATTTTATTAAAGCTTCAGAAGGCAGAATGAGTGTTCGCACAGGAATCAGAAAAGAATAATTCTAAACATTAGGTAGAATTATGTTGGTTTAGTAATTACTGTGTATGTGTCCTGTTTTTTAGGCTGTGACAAAATCTATCTACCATATAAAAGCTTTACTAATTTATTAGATTAAAAAAATCAAGTTTAATAAATTGACATCAACATAAAGTCACATGGTCTTAATAGTTTTTCTCATTGTTCTTAATGCTGATTACATTGTATTTGTTCATAACTGCATAGTTAACTGTTTAATTAATAATAGTTATACCACAAGAAACCATTTTCCAATACCTAAAAAAAAAAAAAAATAGAATGAACTTTTCAAAAAAAAATAAAATGTAACTAAATCAAAATTAATTTTTTAAACTAAAGATCCTAATATTTCTATCATTAAAAATAGATACCTAAAAGGTCATTATTTAAAATAATAAACATTTTTATGAGAAAAACTTTTAAGTTACAAGGTGTTAGGTTCCACAAAATTTCTGTCTATAACCGTTTAAAGAATATCAGTAGTATTAGTAGTTGATATTTCTAATGGCAGAATATTACAAGGAAACAAAGAAAAATTATTGGCTCATTGTCCCAATTGTACTAAGGGTTCTAAAGGCACCACCAGGTTTGTAGTAGACGGTTACTCACTAAACAAATCTTGGTCAATCACAACTATAATCTGCTTTGCGGTCTGAGATTTTAGTGTGCACTGGAAGCAAATCAGAGCCAATGAACTGATGATTAACCTTGGTTGATGATCAGAGCTCATATGATAACATCAAAAGTTTGGCATCATTCTCCACTATTCTCCTAGCAATAGTATAGACTGAATGCATAGGCTAGAACAGCTTGGGTTATTGATGAGCAGTAGAACAATTTATTAGTGACTATTATTTGTACCAATAAATTTCTTGCCCTTTGTCGGCCCATCATGTACATGGTAAAATGAGATGTATTATCTAATTATAACATAATGCTGAAAAAATCTTATGGGAATCAACCACAGGACTGGACCAATTGTATAAGACAAGAATATATATATATATATATATATATATATATATATATATATATATATATATATATATATATATATATATATATATCAGATCATAAAATAAAATAAAATAACAGGAATGAGATATGAGACTTTAAGAAAGAGTAAATTGAAATTATTGTAACTACTGATGCTAGAGGAACTAGTTAGGTAATCTATCCTGGTTTAGAACAGAACAAAACCAGATGAAAACTTAAAAAATCAGAATACAGATTGAGGGTCCTATGGTGCTTAGATTCTGGAAATCATAATTATAATGGGACTATGTTAAAATGAGCTAGACTGGAGAACCTCTCTGGCACCACGATATCACTTTGAAACGCCATTTTGAATGGTCTAACAGTTTTAGATTGACACTATTATAAGTCTCTGGAAACATTATAATTGGGTCTTATTGTACTGGTACAAGTCAGTGATAATGTACATTATCATTGAGTTTAATTAAATTCATTATCAAATTTTAAATATCAGTCTAAACCAAAATATCACTATGACTTTAAAAATATTCCTTGAAACTAAAACATAAGTAATCATGTTGCATTGTCTAAAGGCAGACGCCAATCGGATTCCATTTTATCCTAGGTCATGACATATTTTACTGATGTGGAAATGAATAATCTGAACCACTGAGTTGACAACAAAGTTGTATAAAACACTGATGGTCTTCGAGCATACCTTCAATTTTTTCCAGTTGATTTATAAAATATAAAAAGAAAATGAAGAAGCCAGCAAGCAGACAGAAACTATCAATTTTTGTTTCTTTTAGTAAATATAGATGTTATAAGAAATTTGATAATAAGATTTAGATTCAATCTGAAAATATTTCATTTCCTTCTATTTCAATAAATTTTGTTTGACAGTATTTAATGAGCCAAGAAGTATTTGCTTTTAACTGAATATTATACTTTTAAACATATTAATAAATATACAAGTATAAAAAAATATTTGTCAAGACTATAGAATTTTAATCATATTTAAATAAAAACATATTGAAGGATAATAGCAATTTTCTGGAACCTAATCAGGCAACATTCTAGTTCTTATAAGCTCTACAATGACACCTGATATCACTTCTGTATTGTTCAATGTTTCTCAAACATAATTGTTTAACTTTATACTAATTTAATTATTTTTCCTGAATAATGATTCAAATTAACAATAATGGCACTTCCTCAATTAAGGGATAATAATATAATTTTAATTGTTTCTTAACACATAATAAAAAATAGTATTTATTAAAAAATAATTGATATAGTCGATAATTTGCACAACACAACGTTATGATTTAACTACTTTTATTTTCATTCTTAACTTTCCATACCTCATAACTCACCATACATGGACCTATTAAATTTGAGCAAATTTTAATTTGCTCAGATTTAAATTGACAAAGGTAAACTTGAACATATAAAGTAGGTATATTATTTACGTATATTACATAAGTATATTATTTCAGAAGATATTTTTGAATTAATTTTATATTTAGATAATTTAATAAATACATAGTTTTGATACTGTAATTCAAAAAAATTTTCCTCTAGAAACTGCATAGTTAGTTGAAAAATATCTATGTTTATGCCATTAAGTCCATTTGAATCATGTGAACAAGAACTCAGGGATTCAATTGATCGTTTCTTTGGTTCTTATAAAAGAATATAATAATTTTCTAAGTACTAAAATATTGACATATTCATCAGAATTCATATGAACAACTATAATTAAACAATACCGCAGGCATCAAAATATTAATTTAGCTACTTTATTTCATTATAATCTATCTTATTTTACATAAATAATACTAATATTAATAAATTATTGTTTAATCATACTGAAGGAGCTTTACATGTCTATAAAAAGATATAAAAAAAAAATATATATATCATCCTTATGAGCTAAACTTTAGCCAGGTGTCATTATGTACATCATATAATAATATATACAGTTTTATTGTTTATTATAAGAAAAAAATTAGAAAGACATAGTATAATATAAATTTATTTGAGTTCTAATAAGAATAAGAGATAAAAACTCCTCGAGTTAAATTGTCATTAATCAGTTTTATAGTAAAGATTAAAATTATTAAATTATTTAATTTAGACATCGGGTTTTAAAGGAATTTTATCAACACTAGGCATATATCATGATGACAAGTTCATCAGAAATGCGATTAATTTTTTAATACATTTAGCAAGCAGGTTTTTTATCTGTTGTATAATGTTTTTTGTTAATAAAGTCGGAAGGAGTGATCCCCCGTTGTTCTGCACTTGCTATCTGAGCAGATCTTCGTCTTCTAGTTTCACTGGGCTCAGGTTTTGATAGAGGTGGAGGCTCAGGTGACGGTGTTCCTAAGATAAAACAAAAAACCAATTATACTGAGAATATGTTATTGGCAAAAAAGACCAATTAGAATTAGCAAAGTGCCAATGAACTCATCACTTTTTAAACTGAATGAAATTCCCATGAATCTCAATTTATTACCTCAGTGTAGTGAGGTGGTAAACAACACACAGTTCAAGTGTTTTTATATATCTGGAAAAAGAAGAGGGCATTGCTGCAATGATTAAATCATTCTCATCTGAACTCTGAAGAAGAATTTTTTCCTTATTTAATGAATATTGAATTTTAATTATAATAATTAGGAAAACAGACTATATTAAATAATTAAATATTACCATGTTTTTAAATAATAAACTCTGTTAAATAAAAAATAAAATGAATCAGTTAACATCAATTTACCAGTAAATTGTAAGAAATGGAACACAAAAGAAACAAGTAATGTTTATTAAATTAATATTAAAATAATCTATGGAATATAAAAATAAATATCATTAAAATGATTATAAAAAGGGAAATTAAAATAACAGAAACAAAAATCACAACAGTAAAACCTAAAAATTTACAAAATATTATTAGATAATTTTTATACAATAAACTTGGAAACCAGTTAACAATAATAACGATTCAATCAAGAAAATATTAAAGAACAGAACTTTAAATTTAAACTTTGTAAAATGTATCCTCAGAGGAATATAGAGCGAGCCAAACGACGAGATGAGAAGAGAATTCAAAGAAGAAAGAAAAAGCAGTGGGAATTGCAGATACTTGAGAAAATAAAAGAATATAGAGGTTTGAATGACAGAATATTCTACCGCTTGGTAAAACAAAACAGAGCAAAGCTCCATTTAAACCTCACATAACAGCTCGTAGAAATGAGGATGGCTCCTTAATAGCAGATTGGGCTGAAGAACTTACAAGATGGGCGAGTTATTCACAAACACTTCGACTCATTGCTAAATGAAGATGCTGAGATTGAAACAGCAACAGGCACAGACATTAGTGGAGAAGAAGAAGATATTGACCCTCCAGAATTTAAGGAAGTCATTGAAGCAATAAATAAGATTAAAAACAAGAATGGAATCCAAGCTGAACTTTTTTAAACAGGGAAGAGAAATACTACATAAAGCCATATACAATATTATTTTGTTGATCTGGATTGGAGAGGAAATACCCGATGATTGGAGAAAGCGTATTATATGCTCAATTCACAAGAAGGGAGACATCTTGAAATATGACAATTATGGTGGCATTACAATCTTACAATGCGCATATAAAGTGATGTCTAATGTCTTTTAGACTCCTCCCATTTTCTGAATGAGAAACTGGCAGATATCAGTCGGGGTTTAGAAGTGGTAAGTCTACGTTGGATCAGGAATTTGGACAATGTATGATTCTGGAAAAAGGTATGGAGTATAAAATGGTCACTCACCACCATTTTATAAATTTCTGAAGCGCATATGACACCATTAAGAGGCCCCCAGCATTATGAAGCCTTGCGCGGAATCCCATCCAAGCTCATCCACCAGATTCAAATTACAATAAACGATTTTAGGTATGCGGTCCGGGTTTATCTCCCGAATTCATCACAAAGAGAGGATTAAGACAGGGCAATACCCTAGCTTGCTTACTCTTTAATCTTGCCTTAGAGAAGGTGAGATAGGAACTGAAGTTACCATTTATAATAGGATGATGCAGGTGCATGGCTAAGATGATTTAGACATTGTAGCTACATCTTTGGAAACCTTAAAAGATTCTTTTCTTAACATAATGTAAACACTAAATATATAAGAGCTGATCCAGGAATAGATAATTTCATCAAAGACCCTGCCATAATCAGATTGTTCACATATGAAAATATGGACCAATTTACATATTTGGACTCAATAGTTAGTTGCTTAAGATAATAAAATATCTTTTTGAGACCAGCCAACAAATAAAGAAGATCAATTGCTGCTATTTTGACCTCAAAAAGCACCTTAACAGTAAGGCCTAATCTTGTCAGACCAATTGCCAACTTTATAAAATACTTATACGACTGGTATTAATCTATGCCTCAGATACATGAACTCTTGACAAGTTCAGAAGAGAAAGATTTCCTTATCTTTAAAATTTTTCATTTTATTTTTGGACCCGTTAAGGAAGGGAACCAGTAGAAGAGGCATTATAACAGAGAAATATATGGACTATTTGGTGAAGTAAATGTCATTTGTTTTATAAAGTGTGGTCGACCACGGATAGGCCACGTAGCAAGAATGAATGAGGAAGAAATTTCCAAAGCACTACTTTTTGGGAATTTGGACCGTCGAGAGGAAAAGAAAGACCAAGGCTGAGGTGAGAAGACCCAGTTATGAAGGATACTCGAACCCTTTTAAGCGTTCAAAATCGGAAAGCGGCTGTACAAGACCGAGCCACCTAGAGAAGGCTCAATGAAGAGGCCAAGGTCCACACCAGGCTATACTGCCATTCGGAGAAGAAAAAACTATATCTATGTTAATAAAATATCAGAAACTTTAAGCAGGATGTTCTTAAATGATGGAATAAATTTGGGTATAAAATTACAAATGAAATAGCTAACTTAGGCAATAACATGAAAGATAACATAAACAAAATTTTTTTTTTTAAAGTTTGGGTTATAAAATAAATGGTTTGAATTTCATAGAGGTTTATCATGGTGAAAGTGGCAAAATCATAAAAGCCAGATTATACCAACAATTAATGACTATATAATTGTTAATTGACCTGAAAATAATTTTCCAAAAAACTATTTAGAAAAGGGGCATTAATTCAATCATTAATAATGATTTCAAGAATTTCAAAATGTTACAATAACTATATTATACTGAATATAGGTATTATATTGAAGTGGTTACCATAACTGAAAATTTAAATACCACACTTAATTTTAAAACAGTCAGATAACAAAAGTAGAACATTTACAGAATTATTAAAATGTCCCACAGTTCTTGATTTGAAGTACCCATAGGTATATTTTAAGGTATCTGATGTACAAAAGCTTTAACAAAACTGCAATTGTTCCAAGATTTAATCAGTATTTGAACCAGGGCACTCGAGCCTTTGAAGAAAGATTTCACTCAAACACTATTTAGGATTACTTTGCTCTCATTTTGTAATATAAATTTTATATTCCTAATATTAATAGTCACTGTAAGTGAATAAAATATATTTTAAAAAAGGATAAACTTTATCTTACTCACAACGAATTCTTGTCCAGTATCTGTATCTGAATCTTCATGAGATCCTCCTGTAACATCTTCTTCTGATTCTTCACCACTTTCTTTGGCTTCTTCAGAATCACTATAACATTTCAGTCTTAGTTAAATAATAATGTACTCAGAAAAATTATTATTAATATTAATTAGGTGATATCTCTTCACCCAAGAAAAACAAAAGGATGACAAGCTTTAAGAAATAACTATGCACAAATGTTGATTAAAAAACAAAGATTAAATATCTATGCAATAAGATAATAAATGTGGATGTAGTTTTTTTGTAAATTTGATTTAATACATTTCTAAGATCTAGTTGTGCTTAAACAAAAATGATTCATACAATTTTGTAGGAAAGTAAAATGTCTATTTCAGAGAGAGTAAATCAAAGTGACAAAAATAATAATAAAACAAGATTAATATTGAAAACATGCAGAAAAAATTAATAAATATTAATATGAGTAAATTTTGAATGTTCAAATAGATAAATTACACTACCCAACTAGGGTACTTTATTATTTAATAAGATAATATTATTTCTAAGATGTAGGCAACTTTTACATTATTAGTTACCATTATTGTTGATGTAACCATATTTTAAAATAAAATAATTTTATTATTCTGGGACTGATGTCCCTCATGAACAAATTATTTTATGATCAACACTAGATTTATGAAAAACAGTTAACTCTTTTCTCTTTGCTGAGGAATACACTTAAATAATGGAAGTTCTTACAGTTTAATAGGGAAATTCAAGAACCTGGAGTTTACAATATGTGTAAGAAATGAATAAGTTGTTAAAAGGAAATACTTGTTATTCATCAGTTGTAAATCTTAAACTTATTTTGCGTAAACAGTTAGGATAACTGAAAGTTAAGATCTACAATATTTTCTTAATAAATGCCAAACAAAAAACAGCCTCATGTTACAAGAAAAAGAAAGTTTTGATGTTAATTAAAACTGAATAAATTTGATTCAACGAAGCAAGAGTAAAATGAAAACTTTCAATGGCTGTATCTAGTAATAAACAATTGAAAATATTTAATTTGAAGTATGGATTAATATAAAGGTTTTCACTATTAATTCAATGGATACACTTCAGAGACGTATTTTAAGTTTCTTAAGGAGTTTTGGTTAAGAAAAGGGACTATAAAAATTATTAATTATCTATAATAAAACTATTTATACGTTGCTTTAGTAAATTGACTATCATTTGGTAAATATTTATTATTTATTACCATGAGCAGCTCTATTTTTTAAAAAGTAGATGGAGATAATACCTTTCACAGACAACAGCAGCATTCCATATATGATTTTTTTAAAATGAAGAACCATTTTTTTTATTTATTTTAAATGCCAAAATAAAATAGCTTATGTTTAGAAAAAAAAATCTTTATTTTAATGATTATATATAATTTTAAATTTAAGCCATTATGTACTGTATGTTAAAACACTACCTACAATAAAACAGGTGTCAATCAGGGTGGTAATCTCTGGGCTATGATGTACATAAAAGCTGGTAACAAATACATTGTAGAGAAATCAGGCTTGATGATTATTTTCTGCAATTTCAATTTCAAAAAAATTCATTAATATTTATAAGTAAAATATATGGATAACCTATTATTAAACAACCGAACAAGGTGTTATTAGTGAGCCTATTAGGGAAATTGAATATTTTGAAAAAAAAAACTTTCAGCAATTATACTTAAATTATGCAATAAATTTCTGCAAATTATCAGTAAAAATTAATTTATGGTTTGAAATTTGTACACAAAAGGTGTTTTAGACAAATCATTCAATGATAGTATTAATAAAACGAAACCTAAATTAAACAAATTAAGTACCATAACAATTTGGTTAATTTTCAATCAGGACATTAAAAAATGTAGAAGACATTGGTTGTTCATAGTACAGTAGACTACCGATAATTTATTAAATAACATTTTAAGAAATAACTTTATTTCAAGATAGAAAACAACAGAATTGTATGAAGAATTAAAACTACTCTCAATCAAAGAATTTTTAATTGTTAAGGTATCAAAACTGCAAAGGTCTGAAGCATAAAAATATGTTAGCCCTATACAAAAATATAATAAGATCCTGATTCAGCCATGTTATCCATTTCCAATCCTTACTGTTGGCACCATAGGCAGAAGTATCAAAAAGGTAATGCAAATAATTTGCACAAGCCATCCCTGCTATTAAACCCATAATGACTTCTCATCTCAATTCTTCCTCTAGTCCAATAAGACCAACATCTTATCTGTTTACCATCCCTTCCAAGAATTCTTCCATCAGGGAGATCATAATTTTTTCAAGTATGTCCTAGAACAAAGAGAGCTAGTCTACCTACTACTTGTGTTCCATAAAGAAATGCTTTGTGGTATTGGCTTTCTTTTCATTCACCATGATGGGGAAATCATTCTCAGTGAGGATTTGGATTCCAGTTATTTCCTTTGGAGTAGAATCCCTCAGTGTAATACAAATGCACTACATGTTGTTAACATGTGTTTGATACTCATCAGTTTACATTGAGTTTCTACATATTGTCAGTACATTATTCCAATTTGCTAATCATATCTCCAATCCTTATTAGAAGAACTTCTAAAAGATTTGCAGACTCTACTCCCATATTCCTGTATATACAGTCTTTATCATGGGGAGGCATAACTCCTCCTATGAACTGTAATGTCTTATTATGAGATGGAGTCACATCGGTTTTGATTACTTGCAGCAAAGCCATTCTGAATTCTTGCCAATCCACTCTTTTATTGTAATGAGAAATTGATTTTTTCAGGAAACCCATTAATACTTCTGAATAAATTGATACTGTCATTAAGTGTCTGAGTTCCAAATTAGATAACTCAATTTTATTATAGATAAGAAAACATTCACTTTTATATGTTGATTAATACAGCTCTGAAAGTTAAAATCATGATTGTTTTTTTTTTTTCTTGATGATGAAAGCAAACTGTTATCAATCGTATCATAAATGTACAGTCAATTTTATCAGTTTTAGGATAATTTGAAATTTTAAAAATTTAATAAATGTTACAATACAATCAGCCACAAATTATTGGCAGTCTACTGAACTGAATCGGAAACAAATAATTTCTGTATAGTTAATATTAGTCAATAATGATTGGCAATAATTTATGTGGTTAAAAAAAGCAACATAAACGTTCAATGCAGGCCCAGATAAGCAACAACATGAAACATACTCAGCTAATTAGTTAATAAGAATGTTTATCTGTGTCAGTACAAACTTGCTTATGAAAATGGTTTTTTTATCTTAATTATCATTATTAACAAAAAAAATAAAAATCTGTAGACAAATTTTAATAACGTATGAAGGCGATTTTATCAAAATACATTGAATGTTTGAATTTTATTAAATAAAATATTTCTGATTTGGCGATTATGTTACTGTAATCAATTCTTGATGTGTGTACCAACCAAATTTTATTATTAGATGTATTCTTTTTCATATTATTAATTAAAAATTAAATTAATTGAACTAATAAATAAGTATTGTTGATATTATCTAAAGAAAAAAGCTTAGTTTCTAAAAAAGAATTCTATATTGCAAAGGTCAAAGCAATGAGGAATGTTTGATTTATGATAAATTAAAATAATGTTTAACGATCTCTTAATGAAAACTTAATAAAGTTATAGTATATGTCATATATTAAGATCCTACCGAAAAAATGTTTTCAGCTACACCAGAGATATTTGACGCAGAGTATCTATTTTTGGGAGAATCACCCATGTACTATTGTAAAGTTAATCATAAATTAGTCATTCCTTTCTGCAAATTTTTCATGATTTTGATTTTCTTGTGTAATTAAAAATACACCAAATTTTTATAGAATTTAATATAGTAGTTTTATAGAAAATGAGATGATTTCTCTGGCAAAACTTAAAAAAAAAAAATAATATGTAAATATGTTTTCTGTTATAAGAAAAAGATAATAAAAACTCACCAAAAATCATTAAATTTTGTATATTTACATTTATTATGTATAAATTGTATTTATTTATTTATATTTATATCTTATATAATTCATTTTCCACAATTTTAATGAAGAAACAGCAAAGGAAAAGTTATCGTTAAGTTGTTCATATATTTTAGTGTCGATCACAAAATATCTTCAAAATCTATAAAAAAAAAAACAAAAAAAAAACTACATCATTATGTCAAAATATAAATAAATATTTCATTTAAATAAATAATGCAATTAAGAACAATAGCAGTTGGAAAACATCATCTTCACTGAAGAGTTTAGATGACCGAGTTGCTCATTTGAAGTGGATAACTCTTATCAATAGGTTAATTCTTCATATTGATCAAACAAAATAATAGCTTTTAAATGCAACTCATCACTATCTATTCTCTCTGTGTTCGGCAGCTATCAAGAAGGCTCAATAAGCTCTAAGTGTTTTTAAATGTCACAATATGCTTTTCTGTAATTAGACAAGTCAAGAAATCCACTTCACATATAAGTTTATTATAAATTACACTAAACACTTTTATTTATAAAAATAATAATTTCTAATGCTATAGTTATATATTATCTGTATGGACCGAACATGTTGATTTCCTTGAAAACAGTGAGGAAAAAGTGCACCATATTAGATATGCACAGACTTTGGGGGTAAACGCCTCTCCCCTCACCCCCCTAATAAAAATATTGATGATGTGAGAACATCATAATTAATAAAAATGTATACCTACTTAAATGAATAAAATATGTAAATTAAAATTGATTAAGAAATTAAGAAAAGTTGGACTACAACCTGGTAAGGCTATGGCTAAGTACATAGTACATATTTTACAGATACATATAGAATCTGAATATTCCTATTAATTAAATTTTTATTTATATTCAGAAATAATAACATATAGCAACATATTCTAGGATTTTATGATTCATTTACTCCTCAAGTGCATCTTTAAATTTTTATGAGATATTCTCATCATATTTTCTGGGATAAAAATGAAAAATATTGGTGAAAATTCATCTCAATGCTTCAAAGTTTAAACTCCATTTATTTCTCCTAGTACTAGAACCTGGTATTCAGGATATATGCGAACATCTTCATCAATTTCATTTATTTCCTGGTAATTATTGATCCATTCACAATCTCACAAAGACAGTTTCTCTCCCAAAATTCATAAGCTACTTTAAAAGTGTCAAATAAGACGTGCACATCCTAATTTTCTTACAATCATTTTTTAAACACCTTTTATGGACCCCTCCTCTTCCATCTACATCCTACTTAGTGGTAATCTATTATATTTTCATAGCATGGGTGTGGCAACTGGAAAAAAATCTTTGCCTCTGTAGTGACTGAGTTTCTTGTATCCTTTCTTCCTCTGATATTTTCTAGATTAGTTTTAATAGTTTGGTTGCATCTCTGTGGGTTTCTTTTAATCCTGAAGCTATTTTCACATCTAGAGTAGTAACATCTAATGGATCAAGGTCCTCAGTGTGCTCCATGTCTTCTGTCAGATTTCCCTTGATTGAGAAGCCTTCGAAATGTTCTTTACAGGTGTTCATTTACAACAGGTATCCTTTTGGTGCCACTAGTTTACCATATTTTCCTCTTAGTCGCCTGTTTCTTGCTTTATATCACACTTTATTCAGACTATCATACTTTTGGGCTGAAATTCTCCCAAAAATGGTAAAATATAAAAATATCTTATGAAAAAAAATTATCTCTAAAGTATTATTTTTCTTATAATTACATTTAATAGGACATCAAGAATCACCTAAACACCGTTCCATATATTTGGTTAGTTTCTTTGTTTTTCTTTCAAAGTAAAAAGAAATAATGTTATTATATTATAAAACAAATATATATAAAAAAAAGTTTTTGAGCTGAAGCCTCCCCAAAATTAAATCCTGGACCTGCTAGTGCCTACATTGTGGATATTTTATTATTCATAACAGATTAGGTGCCAAAGAATAAATGAAGTATTAATGGTTATTATTATGTCTATCAATCATCTGTAAGTAGATTCTAGCATGTTGAGTTCTATATTTTATAGTGGAAAATAAATTACCATAAATGGTCTTGGATTCATTACCCACAATGTTTGATACAATTTCAAAAAACAGATTTTTCAATAAATTTAATAGGAAATAGTTATTTATAAGCAGTGGTATCTTCAGAATTCACATTATTCCTCATAAAAATAAAAACTTTAAAAACTGTTTTCATCAGCTATAAGTACTATAATGAAGGAAGAAATAAATATTAATAACAAAATATATAAATATAATAATTTATATGATAGTTTTGCTTTATACATGATATAATGATTATACATATTATATTTTACCTTCATGCACACCATATCCCCCAATCATCATCATCATCATCAGTACTGCGGCTGGTGCAGAAAAAGAGCATTAAACATGCATAGCTAAAGGGTTGTGGTTATTTTTCTTCTCTTTCTCTTTTTTATGTAATGTTAATTTCACACTTTTTATTGACGTTTGATCTATATAATTTTTAACTCAATTAATACCATGCTAAAATCATTTATTTTCCATGCGAAAAAATGATCCTTCTAGAATTTTTTTTATCAAGATCTCCGTCTTGTTTATATTTAAAAGAAATTCATTACAAATGCAAGCATAGTTAGATGATTTTAACATGCAGGTTCATCATGAAAAAACACAAGAATGAAACAAAGAAAGATAAAACATTAAAATCTACAGTGATCAGCAATTCAGTTCCTTTACTAACAGTAGCACTATTAATTTTAGCTAAAACTATGAACTATTTAAACCAAGAAGCACTAGGAAAAAAGCTTTCTAATAGTTAACTGTGTGTGTATTTATCTTTTAGCTAATCTCTCATCTGCTACCTACATACTAACCCTAATACTACAAAACTGAATTTTTTTAAAAATTTATTTATCAGATTTTAGATAATGTCTGCTATTTTGATTATTACTTTCTACCCTATTTCGCCTATTTCTTTTATTCCTATAAACACTAATAAGGTAAAAATAAATTACTAAAGAACAGCGCTTCTACATTTGAATTACTTTGTTGGGATGATTTCCTATCAAATTAATAAAAAATATATATTAAAATATTTAACTATTCTTTAATTGTAGATTTATAAATACATTTCACATTAAATGCTAAAATATACAAATTTATAAAACAGTAAATTTTACAATACAGGTATACAAATAAAAGCTATTATGATATAAATATTTAATATATATATATATATATAAATAATTTACATTTAACAAATAATAATTACTTGTATATATTTGCGCAATATTCATAATTTTTTTTAATAGCAACATTTATATCTTAAATATCATAAAAATATAATCTATACAAGATATGTATCATTACTATAATGAATACATGAGCTATTTATTTTGTATAGGTACATTTTAAAAATACGGTAGTGCTCTATATTATGTTATGTAAGTCTATTGTACTACACCAGTCAGCAAAATTATTGCCTAACCAGTCTTTTATTAATTAGTAGATATTCAAAAAATATAACTGATTTAGCTTTCTAAAAAGTAAATAAAAAACCACAAAATTCCCAAGAATATTAGAAAAATTTTATTAAATATAATAAAAGGAATAAATGGTTCTTAACTAGAGCAGAAAATTGAATATTATTACATTATCTAACATAAAATGTATTTCATGATATCTTGGATTCAGATACTTTGATTTTAAATCAAAATTTGAAAATCAGGTTTTGAAATTTAATTAAAGAAATTAGATATTTGGTCTAGAAAAAAGAAGTTCTTATTTCATTATGTTAAATTATATCACTTATAATCATATATATATATATATATATATATATTATATATATATATATATATATATATATATATATATATATATATATATATATATATGTATATATATATATATATATAATAATCATATATATAAATTTAATAATCATTAAATGTTACACATCTACTTAAAAAAAAAAATTATATTAAGATATGTATATATATATATATATATATATATATATATATATATATATATATATATATATATATATATATATATACATATCTTAATATAATTTTTTTTTTAAGTAGATGTATAACATTTAATGATTATTATTTTACTGTATTTTGTAAACAATTTAAAAATAATTGTTACCTTACACTGCTTAAAATTAAATTATTCTTGCAAAAAAGTAGAAATGAGGTAATAATATAAGACCAAAAAACTATTATAGGGACAAAAAAAAATTATAAATTTGGTTAGGGTTTCAAGAGCAGTTTTTTTTTTTAAATTCTAGTTGAAAATCAGAAATTGACATTTAACAATCAGATCTGACATTGATATTCCAATTCTTCAATGCCGGGATTCCAAGAATCAAAATAATAAGAAAGATTCTAATAATTAAACATGAGGTATTCAAATTTCAGATTTTCCAAATACATTTAATATTCAGAAATTATAAATAGCTCAATTCTGAACAGTAATATTTTAGAATGTCAATTTTCCATCTCCTAATCCAATTAAAAGAACATACAAAATTTATTATCAACATTGCCTAATCAAATTTAATTTAATTAAAAATAAAATCTGAAGAGGACTTCTTTAAAAAATAGAAAAAAACAGGATGGTCAATACGTAAATTGCGATCGTAAACTGAATGATTTCCCAATGATTATTTTTATCAATATCGTAAACTTGTCATTACCAGTTGATGAATGATAAGAAAACTTATTGCTTATATAATAAAGTATATATGGAAGAGTAAGTATTATTTTTTTTTATAAGATTACTTTTTTTCATATCATAAACACATATTTCATATGAGGATAGATATTCTTTGTTGTGAACAAGAATTCAAATAGGTGGACTACTATTACATATCCCAGAAGAATTGATCTGTAGAACAAACCTAACAATCTTGATTGCTAAGATTATTAAATTGATAAATAATAATATACAAATATTTTTCTGCTTGATTAACTGAAAGCGTTTTAAAGACAAAACAACGATGTTTACATGTAAGTCAGTAGTATTTTGTTTTTTTATTTGTTAGTATCTTGAAAACATAAAACAAAGAAAAACTTTCAGAGTGGTTTTAAACTATGAATGAATGAATAATCCACATATACTGTTGATCAGTTCCATCTCAGATTATGCTGATTGAATATCCACTAAGTACAAACTTAAGCGCTAATTTTGCTGAACATTGTAGCATCGAATTCTCTTTATATTAGGTCACTTGACATTTGAACACATGAAGGGTTGGAAATAGATTCCAACCAAAGACTAAAATATTTATTCTTAGTTTTTATTCTCTTTATTCTTTTATTGTACATAATCATGTCTCCTATACCCTATAGCTAGCGTAGAGTACATTTTATTTGTAAGTTTATTTTTTTTTAATTTAAAAATAAATTAAAAAATGTAATGTATTTAAAATGTTGTAGAGTACAATTTTTAACTGCTGTTCGTATATGATTAAAGCAATTTGGAGAAAGAATCGAGTATGATAATTAAAAAATAAATTTGTGTGTAATAAAGTTGCTCAAACTCTTGTTTCCCACTCAAATTTAGAAGCTCCTCTAGAATCAAATCCCTCATTTAGTCTATCATCCAAACAGCCTGCTTCATTATATCTGGAAGCAGATAAAACGAAAACCCATTTTAGTCTATTCAACAGTAAAGAAAATATATATTTCTTTTTTCTCTGAGAGAGTGCTGAACGCGGTGTTATACTTTTTGTGTGTGTTTGTTTCCTAACATTTGCAAGTTCGAAAGCAGTGTCAAAAATTAGTGCTGTGAGTGCATTTTAGTTAAGCAGAAATAGGACACGAATTAGTAGCTAAGTTCACAAGAAAAACAAAAACAAAAAACATTAATGTTAATCTTACCTGTGTTCCCTGTGAGATGGAGCAGGTGAGGTATTGTCAGTTGATGTAGAATGTGATCTCCTACCCCTATAAGTGAAATGAGAACTTGATTAACAATAATAGAAAGAACAAAATATTATTTATCAACCCATAAATGAAAACAATAGGCTGTTGTTAAACTAATTATGTTTTTTAACTTTTTTTTTTATTGGAGGCATAGGAAGAATCAGTTTGGAGTTATAAAAAAAATATGAAAGAGGTGAATCTTTAGGTTGATCAGGTTTTTGTGCTTGGGTTCCCAGAAGTCAGGCTTAGGTTCCCGTAGCCCAATATAACAATAAAGTTAAAAAATCACACGACTTTCAGTTACCACCCTCTTCTAAGCAGAAATAAGTATTTTCAGACCAACGCAGAAAATAATTTCTAATCATAGGTGAGCGGTAAGTGAAAGTTGTGCTGTGCACATCAGATTTTTAAACTAAAATCTCTAACCAATCTTTTTTAGTTTTCAGAAGTTTATCTTACTGCAGGAAAAAAAAAATATGTGACCCTTGTAATAAATTCATTAAAATGTTACTTCAACTCTATACAGTGTTACTCTAACAAAATGAAATGGAAGGGTTCTTATCATTAATATATAATAAGAATATCAAAATTAGTAATTTATTTGTTGTGAATACCTTCTAGTTTTCTGTTGTCTCTTGACTTCTGTAAGTAATGCAAGAGTAGAAGCTGTCAAGTGGGCATGATACACCTGCTGGACATAGACATTTTTAATAAAATATCATTTATTTACTATTATGAAAAGATACTCATTAAATAAGTATTAAATTAATTAAAACAAGATATTAATAGATTCACAATTAAAATATTTATCATTAAAGGAATATATATTTCTATATATGTATTCAGTAATAGAAAACTGAAACTCAGATTATTATTAACTTTCTTTCATTATTTTTATTTCAAATTAAGTTTGTTAAATCATATCGATGGTTTACTTCTAAAACATTCAAAATCAAATTCACAAAAAATTGTAATCACGCATTTCAAAATTATAATGTGTAGCATAATGCATTTAATAATGTCAAGGATTTCTCAATGTACAATGAGAAAAAAAATTACTTTCAAACATTTTTTTTCCTGGTTTGACATTTATTTTAATGTTTTTACATGATATTAGGGGTAAACCATTAATACTGTACAGGTTCCCACCCCTCTAACCAATAAGGCTTGTATTCATTCGCTATAAATTCTATTCTTCTGAGAAAGATAAAAATTTAACAATGAACTAATATAAAAAAGAAAAAAAAAACAGTAATTTTAAATTTGTTTTTCCGGGTATGCTCACATAACTCTAAACTCGAAATTCAGATGTTTTAAATATCTTTCATTAAGTTTTTAAAAATATAAAATATACGTATATTATTGAAAAAAAAAATTAAACTCACTGGCAAAGAAGTAGCTCTCATTTCCCTTAAATCAATATTTCGGAAGAATTCACACAGGAGAAGCTCTTCTATGGACGGAACCCTTTGTTTGGGGTTGTTGAATATAAATTCCAAAACTTCAACTACCTGTTGTGAAAAAATACATAAAATAAAAACAATTCTAGTTTATACTGTATTTAGATTAAGTCATTAAGCCAAAAAAATTTAAAATCTTAATCAAGTTTGGAGGTCATTGAACCGATCTATTGTTTCCCTCTTAATGTTCATAGTTTTATTTATGATTCAACACTCAAAACCAGCCATAATTGTATATAAATGATTTTTTATGATAAATAAATAATATAGTATAAAATTAATGAGCAATCAAAACAATTTTTTTATTTTTAGCATTAAATCCAAATAAAGGAACCACAACATAACTAAAAATCACAATCATCTCTTACTAGTGTAAAACAAAATTTATTTTAAATAATAGATAATAGATAACGAATGATTTATTTGTATTTTCAGCTATGAATGATGAATATTTCTGTTTATCTTTTATCTACAAATAAATTAATTCAAGTTATCTATTATCTTTTTATTTGTTATTCAAGTTTTTCAAATAAATTTCGAATATTAGTAGAAGTAAATAAATTCGAAGTAAATTTCTTTGGTTGGTTGTTTTGATGTTTTAAGCACAAAACATCTTCATATGTAATTAGCGCCTACCTATTAAATTTCTTTTAGCAAGCCTGCAAAAGGAAAAATAGTGTTAACATTTTTACAAATTTTCATTAGATTTTCCTCTTTTATCTCGGTAACAAAGGAGCAATTCTACATTAATTTGGCATAAACGAGCAGTGCTCAAATTTATTCTTGAAACTAACAATATAATAGAAATAAAAATAATTGTATTTGTCTTCTTCTTATTCAATAATCTCTTCTACCTTTTCGTGAATAGATAATATAATTTTATTGACACGACTAAAAATCTAAGGACAGATAAGAGTTAAATTTACTTTAATATAGATTTTAGAATCAAACTTTTTGGAGTGTACTGTCTTGTATTTTATGTGGTACGGGTTAACTCATCATTGTTGCAAAAAAAAAAAAAAAAAAAAAAAAAAAAAAAAAAAAAAAAAAAAAAAAATGAAGAACATTCAACTGGTGCCGAGTGGTATAATTTTGTTTGTATTTTTTCATAATTTTCCTCATAGGTGGATATTAATAAAAATAAAATGAAATAAAGTAGGATAATTTTGAAGAAGCAAAAGTTAAATTCTACTTATCAATTGTTGACTTCTATTATCCTCATTTTAATTAACGCTAAGTATAATTGGTACTTACAATTGTTAAATATATTGAGAGCAATAGACTCTGTTGATCTATCAAACATTAAAAAAAAGAATGATTGTAAGAAAGGAAATTCAAAAAAGTTATCCGACTGTATTTTTATACAAAGCGCCTCTAACAACATAATAGTACACAATTTAATAAAAAAAAATCCTTAAAGTTATAAATATTCAATGCACAATTGTAAAATCTTAAATCTGACAGTATTTTCATAAAGAGCGCTCCTGAAAACATATAAGGGGACCAATGCATCAAAGAAATCCTTAAAGTTACAAATAATTGATGCGAAACTGTACAATCTTAAATCTAACAGTATTTTCACAAAGAGCGTCCTCGAAAACACATTAGTGGACCCATATATCGAAGAAATCTGAAAAGTATCATAAGCTAGAAGGGCAATTACACTATCTTAAAACCAACTGTTCAACTTTCACAAAGGGCACCCTAGAAAATGTAGTAGTGAAATTTGATATTAAAGAAATCTGAAAAAGTATCAGAAACTTGATGCCCAATTGAGTAACCTTAAATTATTTGTGTAAAAAGTGTTCCCGACAACATAATAGTGGGCTTTTACATTAAAAAAAATCCTTAAAATTACAAAGAAAATAATCGAATCATATTTGATTTTAAATAACAGATAAAAGATATACGAATCTAATACTCATTATCTAAATAAAATTTCGAATAATACCCAACACTGTCTCTTACTAAAGAAAAAACAGAAAGTTTAATGCATATTTTGAATACCTAAACTAATTTCAGTAGCAAAGCGCACAATATTTCAAGAAAACAAATATTAATGATATCAAAAGTTAAACCAAAAAAAATCTATATGCATAACTTTATTTTGGGTTTCCTCTTTAACAAAATACCCAATATATTAATCATGAGTACTTTAGACATAAAAAAATAAGTAAAAATAATAATGATACAAAAATATATTTCCATAGGAAAAAATCAATTATAAATACCTGAGGATAATTTACAATATCGAGTAGATTGGCCGGAGTGGGTACAGCTACGGTAAGTTCATAACCAGCGCACATTTCAAAAAGCACATGACCTGAAAAATAAAAGAAACATTACCTTGTGAAAATAAAATAAATTTTTAATGTCACTAATTAATAATTTGTTTTAAAATCAAATCAAAGGCTAGTATCATGCAACTCTGTAGTATATTTCTTCACTGTTTCTAAATAAATGTTTCGTTCTTTCTTTGCAATAAATTAAAACTATGATCACTTATTGCTCTTGTTATCAGGTACAGGATTTTAAGTGTTAAGTCTGTATTAATTAATTAGATATTTATTGGAGAAAAAATTGAAATTCACCATAGGTTTTGTGAGAAAAATATGTGATTTTTATCCGGTCAAGTAAAAGTACCTCTGTTTTCAGCAAAAATGACTACCATTAATTGTTGCAAAGCTTTTATTTCTTGTTTTTCCATGATCTGAGATGTATTATAACAAATATAATTGCCTAAATGCACTTTTCATTAAAATAAAAAAAAAAAAGTTAAAAATAAGGAGTTTTAAAAAAAATTCTTTCATAATCTTATAAGCGACAAACTTATAGTATTTATAAGTGACAAACTAAATGTTCCTAATACTAATATTAACGTTTTCTTGAGAACAATTGAAGCAATCAACAGGTTTCTTGATTCTAAACTTTAATTTTAGAACTAGAAATATTTATTTTCCACTTATAAATACAGATCAATTCCAATAACAGATATCTGGGTGAAAAACACAGATTCATAACCTAATTTACCGAACAAATGTTTGCAAAATTACTATTTTTTTTTGTATCTTTTTTATAAATAAAAAATGTATTTGTGCAATTATGTTTATTATAATAGATCCCACCATCATTGAAAAACAAGAAATAAAAGCTTTGCAACAATTAATTGTTTTTTTGGGGGGGGAAAGAAGGGTTAAAAACCACACCGACACCGGGATGCGAACTCGTAATTATTTTACTATCAATAATTTGGTTATCAAGTTGCTGGGCAAGGCGCGGTGCTGTTATGAACATGAAACTAAACATTATAATAACAGGAGTAAGTTGATTTGATAAGCTGGCTAGGTCTTGGGACTTAAGGAATCAGTGTGGCTCTAAGAACTAAGTTTGACTATTAGAACATTTGGAAGGTTTAAAAAAATGAATACTCCTGATTAACAATTTCCATGGATAAGGCACTAAAAATAACCATTATTCTATGTATGGTTTCTTTTATAATGAATCGTACGGATGTAGTATAATAACTATTTTAAAAACTGTATTTTGCAAAGTAACAATTATCGTTAAAATAAATTTAAAAAATAGAAATTATATATTCTAATTAAGAGATAATTCAGATATTACCGAAGAGAATCACATCTACAACTGAAGATTCAGAACGAAAAGCTTTAGCAATGATTGGATATATGCGAGAAGTATAACCGAAAAGGACATTTTCAAGGCCACTCAACCTGCAACAAACAAAAGAATGGTATCAAAAAAATATATTTATTGAAAATGCATTAGAATTAGAAATAACTAGAATTAAAAACAAATAAGCAAATTAAACAAAAAACAAAGTAAATACACATTAACATTTTGCAATGGAGTGATGTAGACACGCTAGCTATCTATTGGTGCTGTGTAATACAACGCAAATAAATTCTCTTAACAGTTCAGCTGTTAGTCTCGGCTCTTCCGGGAATTAGGAAATACATCTGGAAGATCTATAGCCCTATATCGCTCGAACGATCAATACCGTCCCATTGATACTTCTATGTAATAAAAAAAAAAAACAAAAAAAAAAAAACACACATTGAAAAATACACATAAAATAATTTTAAAAAATAACGTTGGCATGATTCCGACTTGCCGATTTTGCAAAAAATCGTTATTTATTCCGAGAGCATTCTAGATGCCGCGATTGCAATGGGACTATTGTCAGGTTTTCTTTAGGGTTTTTAAAATTAAAATATTGCTATTTGCAATAGTCTACGAAAAATTAAAAACCTGTTGAAAAAAGTAAACAAAGAAGATTATAGTCCACGGTAGAGACCCCTTTTTATCAAATAATTAACATCGTCTAAAATATCGTGAATGCCTTCATTTTACAGTAACCTACAACCTTTTTTTCTATGTCAATTCTCAAAAATAGGTCGTTTTCTAATTAAAATAATTAATTTTATGAGGCACTAAAAATTCGTGAATAATCATTTGCTATACACTAGAATCGTAAAATAATTTGAGTTCAAAATCGAGAAGAATAGTGGCCAACAAACATATTGGCCATTTGACCTATAGAAGTTTGTTATTTTGACATGTTGGGGACGGAAATCACGCCAATATTTTTATAGGCCACCATTTTTTTTTTTTTTTGTTTTATAGGAACTATCTTATGATTCAAGCAAAAAGTAAATGGATGTTTATGAGTTTTTAAGTACTTTATTAAACAGAAAAAGTTTGCTGATTTCTAGATTGAAAATGACCCACGCAGTATTGCAGGAAATGTATAGTGTTCGTTTAAATAAAAATTTGTTTGTGCATTAATTAGAAAGTATACAATTTATGATGATTTTGTATGATGTAAAGTAATGATACCATTGATAACTAGAAAGGTTTCGAAATTCCCAATAAAACGTTAAAAAAATCTGGTGAGCGCGTCACACAACTTTAACTTATCGCTCAATTTTGAATAGAAATTATTTTCTGGCAACGTTGAGCTATAAAAAAACTACAAAGGCACTAGTTAGCTTACAAAGCAATTACGTTTTTGAGCGAAGCTGTCCAGATACATACAAACCATTTTACGAGACTTGGTTATTTGGACTCAGGGGACCTTAAAACTTTTAATTCCGTTGAAAACTCGAATTCGAAAATTTTTACGATCGCAATACTTTCTCTTACTATATATTTCATATATAGGTAAGAGAAAGTAAAAATTATCGAAATCAGACCACTTTTAGCAAAGATACAGCTAGTAGTAATTTGCACACATGTTTTTGTCTATTATTTTGAATGAAAATTAATTACTGCCTCCGAAATACATTGACAAATATGCTATGCGAATTATTGACACAGACCAGTTAATATATAATATAATATAAAAATAATGATTGGAATAGATTCTAGTAATAATGAATTCGTATTTAAATATTTCTTAATTCTGAATATATTTTTTTTTCTTTTTTGCACATCAACATAGACAACTCTTATTATATATATAAACAAAAAAAAAAAAAAGAAAAGATAATATAATGCTCTATTTGACGTCCTCTATTACTCAAAATTTCTAATTTCGTCCCTAAGCTTACTTAAGTCCCGGGACTTAAATAAACTCGATAGTTATGGTACTTAAGGTTATCGATCATGAAAAGTTAAGAGCAGAAAGTGTCGTCCAAGTAATTAGATAGTTACTGGCTCAATGACTAAATTAGTAATTCCTTTCACTCCAAGGAATGCTTCTACACAACTTCACCAATTTATACTCTTGAGGTTCAAACTTAGGAACAATAAATCTTTCCTACAAAGCTTCAGATAAAGAGATAAAGAAAATTTTTAATTGATTTATAATAGCATTTTTTTTCACTAGAACGTTTTTAAGTAAGTACGAGTCAATGTAAATTAACGAATTTAATAACGACATTAAATGACATGAAAATGAAATTGAAATATATAATTATTTTCATTTTATTTTAACGCAAAACCATTACAAATAAATGTACAGATTCAGTTTGCTGAAGATTGTATGATGGCCTCAGATTATGAAATAATTTTTTTTAAATTTTAATTTTTTGGAAATCTATATTGAACTTACGTAAAGAAGATTTTTAGAATTTTGAGCCACAGTTCTATTAGATAAAAAGTTACCGCTCTAGTTGAAAAAAAAAATACAATAAATTCTGTCATAAAAGTCTTATACTTTAAAATTTTTATAAGAACATTGAGTGACCTTGAAAAGTGCTACTGTAGTAGCTAAATATACGTCAATTATGAAATTAAAAGCCATCGAGGCTTTAGCGGAGACTGTACAATGTCTGGATCAAGAGTTTGTTCAAGAAACTCAATCTTAAAAAAATAAATTACGGTATGAAGCCAGTTACAATGGTATTAGTTGAGAACATCGATAAACCGCATTTTTTAAAAATTTAGAATAATTTCTCATACTCATTAAAGTCAATCGTTAAATTAAGAATGCGCTGTTGGATGATCAAGCTACAAATCATACTATCGCCTGATAATAAAGTGAACTATAGATTAAGCATGGCAGACTATTAAAATGAAGTAATAATGGCAGTTTGCCTGGTTACCTCGCTACACCATTCTGTATGATGATGTTGCCCGAGTGGAGGTGTGAGGACGAAGGGAAGCCCCGCTCCTTGAGGAAGAAGAGAGCCTCCAGGATCTGCCTCCCGAGCCTCTGGACCTGAGTTCCTGGCAGCCCCTCAGACCGTTGGCCGTACTTGTCTCCCCAGTCCTCCGACCACACCGACTAGAAGAGGTAAATATGGTGAAGGTAAAAGGTAAAGAGACTAAAGGCAAATGAAAGGATGTTGGTTTTCGGTACAGTTTTCACATTTTGAGTTGTCTTTTAGTTAAAATAATAATAAAAAAAATCAAAGGAACAAGGGAAAGAACGTTTATATATATATATACACACACACACACACACACACACCAACCCACACAAACACACATATATATATATATATATATATATATATATATATATATATATATATATAGTATTTGTTTAATAAGCTTTGTCAAAGATTATTAACAGAAACATTTAAAGAAAAGTACCAGTAATACGAGTTGTGACTATCAAATAAGGAGACTGATGCTGTAAAATATTTTATTTTTATTTATCTCATACATATTTATTCACTATCACCTACAGTATACAACCCTCCTCTATCCTTAAAACGCTCTATCATATCTATCCTTAACGCGCGAATCTTTCATTGTCTGAAACAGTGCTGGAAGTGTTCTTATGTCAGCTCCTTCAGAACGTCTGCTGTTTTCTCTTAAACAGCTTCAGTTGAATCAAATCTTGTCCCTTTTAATGCAGATTGTCGAATAATGGATCTTTTACTTATGGTCCTGAAATGAAGCACCAACCCATGCAGTGGAAGAGCCGAAATTCACTCTGATCAAAAAAGCTTAAATGAGCTAAACAAAGTTCAAAGCATTGATGATTTTTTAAAAATCATCAATAGAAGAAACCTATCATCAATAGTAAAGAAACCTTTACTAGGTTTCTGAAGGACAAACTATTATTCATCAGTATTACATTCACGTTCTCACAAAGAAAAAGCCGAACGTGTTCTGAAGGAGGAGAAAGAAAACTTCTAGCACTGTTTCAGACATTGGAAGATTTGCATGGAGCGGTGTAAGGAGAGAGGAGAGGTGCATATTGAAAGTGATAATAAGTAAATTTGCATGAAGTCAAAATAAAATGTTTTACATCAGGCTCGTTATTTAATTACCACATCTCTTATGTAACACTGTGTGTAAAAGACATAATTATGTAGTTTAATCTAGTCTATGGCAAGTTCTAAGAGTCTCTAGCTTATGCCGTTGAGTATTTTATACTGTTAGATTAGTGTTCCCAAGGCCAAAACCTTCATCCGAGAAATAGCTTTTCACCCAGTCGTCTATGAATAAAAGCATTTAGTTTGGCAGTGGTATACTTCAAGCCACGCCACAAGTCTCCACCATACCTCCAAGACGCACAGTTATTTAAAGTTTTTAGCTAAATATGAACCTCTTTTTATCGTTTAAAAATTCAATTTCAATGTTATAAATGTTCTTTATCATTTGAACTATTTTGCAGCTTAAATTTACATAGTTTTTTATTGTCACGCAAATACCCAAATAAAACACTATTTGCAAAGGGTTCAAAAATGGTGTTTCATTCAAATAAAAAGTTTTTTCGACACGATGATATATACTTGCAAAATCTGAGACGAATCGAATAATGAAAAATAAAACTTAAGAAACGAAAAGTCTTGCACTTGCAGAAACATTTCAGATTCGATACGTATGGATGGAGATAACCAAGGGAGCATCTGAGACTCAATAACTTAATTTAGCGCAAATATAATTGTGTCACGTGATGCTTTGACCAGACCAATTACTCAATTATGAATATGAATACTGCTTAGCGAAGACCTAAATTTTTCAATAGCCTAACTAAGACAAGCATTTAATTGAAAAAAAATACGCTAACTACAATAAAAATTCGTTCAGGAAATGTTGGTTATATCCATTAAACTAAAGTTCTTAGATTTATGAATTAAAACATGATAACAATAATAGAAGTATGTACCTTATAAATAAGATCTTTTAGACTGCCTTTGGAATTGTAAGGTATGACGAGGAGAATGTAGACTTCCCCCGCCGTTTCCCTGAACTCAAGATCGAGGACCGGGTAGATGTAGGGGTGCTGAAGGTTCGTCAGCAGGTCCAGGACGATACCCCTGTTCGAGGAGTCTGTCCGGATGGGGCAAGCTTGGCTTCGGGGTGTGAGGGTGAGCAGCCGCTCCGTCTTCACCGAGGTGTCCCTCACCACGAACCAGTGTTTGTCCACTCTCGAACCTGGAAAAGAAAGTAAGAAGATTCATAGGAATATCATGTATGACCAATAAATGAAGCATTCTAATTCAGTAAATGAATAATACACTAATTAAACCATTTAGGTTTTAACTTAATTATTCGAGAGAGTGACTATTAATGATTGAGGTAGTCTGCTTAGTATCAGGTACAATTACGCTCCTTACTCTCAGTCCTTTCAGCCAGCCAGAGAAGAAAATTTAGTTTATCAGCACTGAAGGGAATTTAAAAATTATTTTTAAATATCTTGTGAGTCGTAGGTACAGCTGAGGAAGGTTCTGACGATTTTATGATTGAAAATTAAATTGATAATTAACATTTTTATGAAATATTTTAATTTTTCTTAATAAAAATGATAAAAATGCTTTTATTCGAAATAAATGAATGAAGCAATTTATGAATGGTATACCAGAAAAACTGTTAGTATTTTTAGGCAAAGCAGTCATCAACCCATTTTCATAAGAAGAGCTGCTGACTAAGTGCATGTCCCATCGATGTAAATAAATATAATCCGATGAAGCCTAGACTGGTGAATAAACCGTATACACTAATAAATAAGTAAATAATAAATCCCAACTGAAAGTTTCAAACATTTCCTTCAATAGTTGTTCTGTGTCTGATGGTGTATTATCATGAAGTAAAATAAATTTGTGTTGCCTTTTTTAATTTCATGGTAGTTTTCAAGCTTTATTCGATACAAATCGTTCATTTGTTGTCGATAGCGTTCACTATATATGTATTCATCACGTCTTAACAGCTCAACATAGATCGCATTCACATTCTTCATATTTTGCGTCAAAATTACCACTTTTAACTTTTTAAACTAGCCAAAGCATTGTAATTTACCAAGATGCTCACCCTCTGCATCGGCAAGCATTAAATACGATTCTGTAGCAGTTTATTTAAATGGTAACAGAAATGTAACAGTATCCGCAAATCGGAGTTTGTAGAAACAAAACTCGACATGTTTAACACTAATAAAACGATGGTGTTACATGAAACTTTGAAAATTTTAAACTTGCAGGAAATCTTTGCCATCTGTCAAAGAAGTAAAATGGCGCTATTAATACGGTTTGACGGAAACTATTTTAATAACTTTAGTCATCTATGGATGAATCCTGTTTCAATATAATTATATTACACCTAGTATTCCATTATAATTTTGCTTCTTGCAAGAATAAAGAACAAGCATAAGAAATCTCACACTTATAAGTGGTAGTAGGAAGTAATGCCATAATGTTATGCAGAACAAAATTTACGACTACACTAATATGTATAAGAAATATTTTCGGATCTGCGTTTTATAAATAAATTATCTTAAAAATAAATAACACTCTACACAATAAAGTTCTAAAAGGAGGGAATAAGTCACGTTTGCGTGTTGAAATCCTTGCTTGTCAGCAGTGATCGACCGAAACCGATTTCTTAGCTATTGTAGCGGAAGAATTCATCAAGTCCTTGATGGGTCAGGAGAGGAACTCAACTTCAAATCATCAAACATCAGCAACATAATTTTTTTTATTATCCCCAAATACCAACACAATGAATTCCACAACAAAGAGTTATTTTGGGAGCTGCCGCATTTGTTATACATAACGATTAATCAGACCCAAAATATTTGTAATAATACATGTTTCATTCAGGAATATCTCGATGAATTATTAGAAGTCTACATTAGATCAAAATATAATTATAAGATATTTTATTAACTTTTATAAATAATAATATATAATGTATGAATGTAGCTCGAATTAGTCTGCCAGTGTTTTTTTTTAAGCAACGTAAGTCACAATAGCTAATAATATGACAACTTGAAGACACAAAATCTCGTTGACTGAAAGTTCAAAGAAAGAAAATTTTGATGCTCAGCAATTTGTAAAATAATAATTCAAGATAGGCAAAGGTAGAGAAAGTAGGAAAAAAATAAAATACCGCTAAAGCCAATTAATGAAATCAAATCTCATATTTGATATAAGTACTAAAATAATATCAAAAAGAACAAAATCTGTACATTTATAAAATATTAATTATTTACCTAAATTGCTTATATCTTAATTATTTATAACGGTAATGTCTATTAAAAAAAGATATATATCAGTAACAGTGCGCAAGTTAAGTTCCCAATGGAACACAGAAAGAACTCTCGAATTCAAAAAAATTCCAAGCAATGTATTCTTCTTAAATAGTTTAATTAACTAATTATTATAAACTTGTTTTGTTTTTAACTGTTCAACTATCGAAGGGGGAGGAGCGCTTTGTAAATAATGTAAGAAATGAAAAACAAAAATATAATAATTGTTCTCAGAATCGAAGAAAGCAGCTAGAAAGTAGGAAAGAATCTCGCGTTTTAAATTTAAGACATCAAAAGAAAAAAGAGTTTTTCTACCATATAGTCGAATCCATGTGATTAGTATGATCTATATTGAGTCGTTTATTTTAAAGTAAAACCTAATAGATTTTTTTTGGAAATTGAAGTATCGATCCCCATATATCCCCAATACAGATACCATCCAATAAATCAGATGGTGCAATTATTTCTATATTTTTTAATGTATAAAATAAATAATATAAAGGTGAGAAAAAAAAGTTTATTTCCGAAACTGGCATTATTTTTTTCCCCAAGGAATGAAACTTGAAATTCTTAAATGTTCTTTAAAACAAAATTAAAATTATCCAATGTTTTTCTAACCGTTTTATTCAAATGAAAATAAAAATTAATAATAAATTTTAGGGTCATAAGTGTAAAAAAAAAAATATTTTTGTATAGTACAATTTTCATAAAACCCTCTTCCCTGTTCGAATGATACACCGTTGTTTTTTCTCCAAAACCAAACCGAATCAACCTTTTTTTAAAAAAAAAATCGGGCCTTGAAGTTTATTTATTTCCAAAAGGGAACCTATTCAAGTTTCAATGTTTTTTAATTACTAGAGCAATAATCACGGATTTTCGTAAATATGTTTTCTACAAATAAAGAATTTCTTAATTTATATTTTTAAAAATTGGTTGGTTTTGACGTTACAATAAGAGAATAGTTTTTCGCGGTTTCGGAAAAGAAATTGTTAATAATGATTATGGTTCACCTTGGAAATGAACGAGTCATATATGGTATAACTTATCATAATTTTATAATGGATTTTGCGGGCCAGTATCTTGAGGTCCTTCAGCAGATTCGCCGAATTACATCGACAGCACAAACGACATTGCATCTGTATTTCGAAAATGGCTCGTCCGATTTAATCCAAAATTGGACGAAAATTGAGAGTGAACGAATGGTCAAATATCAGTTTGATAAAAGTACGTTATGTACTGTCTAACGATTTCATAGACAATATTTAGTTCGAACGACTCACTCGGTTGGTCCAAAGTTGGAGAAAAGTTGATGAATAGTGTACAAATATTAATACTAATGCTCTAATATCAATTACATCAGTCTAAATTGAAATTTATTATTTAATTTAACCTTAAAATTTCAGTTCAATGGTTTTTACCTTCGTTTTTTTATTCAAACATCTACGGGTACATACATTGGTTAAATTACATAAAACATTTCGATGAGATGTATTATCTTTTTGTAGATGACTGTTGTTAGATGCTGCACATAACTATTGTTCCGTCCCCCGAAGCACACAATACGGATGCAGAGGGTTGAATGGCCTAAACATTTTTGTCCCCAAGTCTAAAATTTAACTGCAATACATTTTTCACAAATTCCATCCGTAATTTTCAGAAACGCCCAGAGGGCTTCGCCGATATGCGGCACATATATCGTGTAAATCCTGGCGGGCTGAGTGAAAACACAAACGACAATAATCCTACCAAATTTATGAGGAGGGGTTGAGGTAGAGAAGTAGCGGTGCTAGGTGACAATAGTCGGTATTTATTACCTTGGTATAATATCTCCATTACAGCCGACAACAGTGGAAAATCAGTAATGCTACTTCAGCCTCCGCGGATGTGACACCTTAAGACTTCTTTATACGAATAGTTTTTATCGCAGTCTTAATCACAAGAAAATATTAGTTTCGTGCTCATCAGGAGATAATATAATATTTGGGAAGGTGAGTGAAGGTCTGTAGTCCAAAAGATATAACATTTGTTTACATAATCTGATTAGTCTTGTTATTTTTTAATTTCGTATAACAATTGATGCGTCAAAGGCCATTTTCTGTAACTGTTACATTTGAAGACTTGATTGTAATTATAAAATGGTTTAGATGCCTACCCACTTTTTTTTTTGTTTATCACTTTCCTGTTACTAACTTATTATCTAAGAATTGAAGTAGTATCAGAGCTATTTTACCATCTAACTGAAGACGATACTGAAGTAGGCGTAATGAAATTTGGATTTCAAACTGATTCTAATGAGTCCATAAATTTGTTAGGTATTTTTCCAGTGAATTGTGCGGTCGTCGGAAATTAAAATATTTCGTGAACTATTTTTTTTTTTTAATATATTGTTCTGGTAATGTTGATGTGTTTCACTGTTCGTTAAATAACATGAAGGAATTAGTAGTACACAAAAGCAGGTCGTAAAATACTTTTGCATACTAGCAATTTAAATCGTAATGAAAGTGCTTGAGAAGTTAAAATATGTTGGGAGTCTCAGTCTT